>JALMGJ010000005.1:39989462-40589462 GCA_023362775.1 Charina bottae | reverse complement strand
ATGCAAAAAAGCTAGAAGATTTTGGGTTCAAATGCATACACTGATTCAGAGGATTTTATAGATTAATATACAATTGATTTTGGTTTTTTTTACAATTTTTACAATTGATTTACAATTGAGGGGCGTGGTGGCTCAGCGGGTAAGACGCCAGGCTTGTCGATTGGAAGATTGCAAGTTTGGAGGTTCGAATCCCTAGCCCTGCGTGCGGAGTGAGCTCCCGCACTAGCTCCAGCTCTTGCCAACTAGCAATTCGAAAGCATGCAAATGCAAGTAGATGAATAGGTACCACTTCGGTGGGAAGGTAACAGCGTTCCGCGGCGTCATGCGGCCACATGACCGTGGAAGTGTCTTCGGACAACGCTGGCTCTTCGGCTAACAAACGGAGATGAGCACCGGCCCCTAGAGTCGGACACGACTGCACAAATGTGCGGGGGGAACCTTTACCTTTACCTTATACAATTGAGACCAGAGGTCTTTCTTTTGGGACTGGTGGACAAACAGTTGGAAAAAAGTCATGGAACTTTGTTTTTGTATATGATAACCGCAGTGAAATTTTTGTATGCACAAAGATGGAAAGATTTGGCAATAGCTACAATGGAGGAATGGTTGGTGAAGATGATGGAACTTGCTGAGATGGCCAAATTGACTTCTTTGATTAGAGAGAAGACAATGTCTACATTTATTGCTGACTGGAAAACCCTTATGGACTTTTTGCTGAAAACAGAAAAAAATGAACTTATGATTTATGGTTTTGATGATTAGACAGGATAGATTATAGAAAGAGAGACATGTAACTTTAAGAGAAAGAGATAAATTTATAATTGTACTTATAACTGCTGAAAAGAAGATCGGAAGCCACTTCTTTGTATCTTTTTTCTTTCTATTTTTCTTTTCTATTTTTTCCTTTCTTAGATAGATAGATAGATAGATAGATAGATAGATAATAGAAAGAAAGAAAAAATAAGGGTAGGAATAGGTGTGCAGGGCTACCCCACTCCCCAAACACATTAAAAATGGACTGAGAAAATTGTCAGCTCTAACCCTTTTCAGTGACATCGTCACCAGGAGGCCTCCTGAGGCCTGCTGGTTGGTTGAGACGGTTAGCTGGTAGTGCAATATATCATGTGATACCTAAATGGCCCCAAACAAAGAACTGAGAGCTTGTGAGATTCTGGTGATTTAAGAATTATTTCATTTTATGGATGGATGGCACATCTTGAGATATTGGAGATATCAAGGTGCATACAGTATGTTGCTGACACTTGGCATACAGTCTTCAGAGCAAAATGATCCCCTACCACCTTATATATTATTTAGAATGTAAAGGTGAAAGTTAAACGATTATACCTGTTCCGAGGAGCTGCTTGGTAGCCAATCGCCAGTGCTTCTCTTAGAATGTCACTGGCCAATTGTTCTGTGGCCTGTTATAGAGTGCATTTCAGAAATAAAGAATGTAAACATGAATGAATGTTTTTAAGTAACAGAGAAGATATTTCAGAGTATTTCACACCGGTGTATAAACTTAAACTTATTTACTAAAGTACCCTACATTTCTTCATAATGTTTACAATTTCAGAAACATAAAATTTGGGAAAGTTCTGGATCCCATTGAGTAACAATGCCTTCTTATGGGACCCTGGAGTAGTGGCTTCTCTGTTGCTCCTCCTGTCCCTACCTGCTGGAATACCATCCCTGGAGGTCTGTCTGGTCCCAATCATGCCATCCTTTAGAAAAACTCTAAAAAAACCTGGCTTTTCCAGCAGTCCAGAGGCAAGGGCCCAACAGTTGTGATCCCAACTGGTGGAGGTTGGGTTGCTGGATATTTTTGTATTTCTTTCCCAATGCACTGTATCTGTGCATTTGGTTTTGTATTTCTATTTTTCACAATGTTTCAACTCTGTACGCTGCTTTGAGCCTTTTGATTAGGCAGCTTCATACATCCAATACATTATTAATTATTATTAAAATAAAGATACAAGAAGACACTATTATCACCTTGTTGAACCTGCAGCCAGTACCTCTCACAGCTTAAGTTAAAGCTCTATACTTAATTTGACTATGATTAAGACAACTTTAACACTGAGAATTTTGTAACAGCTTACCTTTAAAATCATATCTTCTATTACAGATGCATAGATATTTTTGTCAAGTTCCACAGGTGGAAAGGAAATTCCTATCTATAAAATGAGAAGATGTGTTCATTATTAACTCCACAAACATGTACCTCCTTGAGAAGCTAAAATAACTCTTAGAACTGGTTATAGAAGTTCTACTTAAAATTCAGTGGGAATATACTGCTGTATATTCACAGAACTGTAGTCTTTAGAAAATTAACATTTTGTTCTGAAACTTTAAAGTGGTATCCTTAATAAGCTTGCTGTACAAAATGCGACAATTCTAAACAGACAAGCATTAGACTGTAATGTGCACCAATAACTGCTCAGTTTTTTTTCTGATGCTTAGGTACTGAGCTGCTTTCAAGTTCTACTCCCTAAATATTTCTGATAGGATTCCTAAATATTTCAGATAGGATTCTGAATTCACACACTGAAGAATCACTAAGTACATTTACATTGTGTGTGTGTGTGTGTGTGTGTGTATGCACATAAGCTGAATCATACTCAGTTCTACTTTATCTGCTGGAAAGAGTCTTGCAACTTTGGCACTGCACATGAACTAAAATTATTACAAAAAGGTAGGAAAACTATGGAACTTCAAATTCAAAACTTCCTGTTTCCCACCCATCCCTGTAAGAATTTGAAACAATTGCTTAGTGGTCCAGATAATGCTGATTATAGAAGAAGAAATCATGTCTGAGTGCTTTGGTTGGGACTCTAAATCTGATGACTGACAGTTCTGCAGTAAGTTTGTGATCCTTGCTTCCTAGAACTGAACATTTTTATCCTATTTGTGAAAGCAATCGGGGGAATAAAACTATAGAAGGACATTCAAGACCTTCTAGCTTGTTGAAGAGAAAGCGAAAGGAACTTGCAACCATTCTAAATATTACAAATATTACACTCTAAAAACCTCAACATAATGAGTAACTATCTTTTAAAAATGATTTTCTTTACCTGTTGAGCAGTCTCACGCACAAACTCAGATGTAGACTGTGGTGCTAAGTAGAAGTTGGCCTCTTCTTGTGTCTCTTCCTGTTCCTTTTTAATGTTTACTTTCAGAGGCTCGGTAATGTTAAGGATGTCTACTTCCTCATCATTGTCTGATTCTTGTTTGAGGAACCGTTCTAGTTCTCTAAGCTTTTGACATAGCTCTTCCCCAGTGGTGTAAGAAGATGAGCATTCTTTTCCATGTAGCAATTAGGCAGACAGAAGACAGGATTAGCAAATAAATTTATATAGAGTGACATGCAGTTGTTTATTGCAAAGAAAACAAATTCTAGTTGCTATACCCAGAAACCTGAACCCCAACCTCTGCTGCCCACATGAGAATATCCAGATGTCTCTAAAGTTACAATCATTATTCCAGAAGAGAAGCCACTAAAAATATTTACAAAAATATTTGTAAATTCAGAGTCATTAGCAAAAACACAGTTTGTTTGCATTAGATGTAGTAGTGGTAATATCAAACCTTATACTGAAAAAAAATGCATCTTAGATTTTGTTGAAGCAAATTGGTGGTTTTCACCTAGTGTCTGGTTTACTGGATGGCAAGAGAGAGAGAACATTTCTACTTTCAGCCTATGTTCTTATGATTCCTTAATTATGTTCACTACTAATTTTATAAATGTGCTTTCATGTTAAAATAAAGTTATACAATAAAGCTTCAGTTTAACAAACTAATGTTATTTTATGCATGTGTAAAATGTATGCAATGAATGTATAAAAATATTCAAAGATTGTCTGCAGTGATTTGCCAAACTACAATCCCAAACAGGTTGGGATTATGATTATGATTGGCCTTGGCTGTACTATGTTCTTTTGATGTTTTTATTTTTGTCTGATTATTTTTATATTTCTGTTTTAATCCTGTATTAGCCATCCTGAGTTGCAATTTTCAAATGAGATAGCCAAGCAAATGGAATATTAACAGGTGCATTTGTTAGGTGATACTGTCTTCCATTTCTAACCTTCCTATACTTTCCTACTTTTTTCCCATCTTTTTTCTTACCTCAGAAAATTAATTAAGAGAGAAAAATGGCACATTGTGTCTTGACTGGTAGCTTTAGGTACTGCTCAGCTGAAAGCATCTATTTGTCAATTCAACTTTTTTCCCCAACCTCACTACCACCTAAAACTGTTTTTTCCAACAAATATAACTCAGCTAAAAAACACTTCCAGAATTCTCTTACGGATAGGAAAATGTAAATGTTGGTAAAAGAAATTAAGGCTACAATCTTAAGCACATTTATTTAGACAAAGTCCCACTTGAAGTGAATGGAACTTGCTTCTCAGTAAACATGTATAGCAGAGCTTTCCAAACTTTTCATGTTGGTGACACACTTTTTAGACATGCATCATTTTGCAACACACTCTTACAGCAGGGCACAAGGCAGGCACTAGGACCTGCGCGGAATCACAGCAGGTTTGGAGGCAGCAAGGCACCAGGCAGGCACTAGGACCTGCGTGGAATCCTGGCAGGGCTCAGAGGCAGCAGCAGCCGCGACACACCCAGACACTGCAGCCAACACGCGACACAGAGTTTGGAAAGCTCTGATGTATAGGGTTGCACTATCAATAACTGAAAGCTTCTGAATTAGGTCTGCCAAATGAGAACTGAAAAATTAAAAATGAATTATTGGTATGCAACTGAGGACAGTAAGGAGAGTAGATGAGTTAATGCTTGTGACACCTTCTGTTTCAGGTATTAACTCAGCATGCCTAAGGCATCTTTAGCTTAGGAGATTCACCACAAGTCTTTATTTGCTCTTTCTTATTATAATTAAAAGTGTTTATAAACCATGTATTACATCAAAAAAGTATTACATCACAAAGGCAATGCCTTACAGTGGGCTTTATCAAGAGAAGACAGAGTCTAGGTCTTGAAATATCAGGCTTTTTTTCTTGAAAAAGCTCCCGGGCCTATAAATCATGATCCTTCCTTTAAAACTGGCTTAAGAAATCTAATGATTTTTCCTTCCTATGTGGAAAATTGAATCTGTTGGTCCTATCTTTCTCCATTGCTTTTTCTATTCACCATGGTGTAAAGATCTAATTATGGCACTTTTTCTAATCACTGTGGAAACCTAAATGACAAATTTCTGTTCCTCTCCTCCTTGAAGATAAGTCAACAGTGACTTCCAGGAATGTCATAAAATTCCACAAAATTGCCACTGCAATTAAGATATTTTTGTTTATTTTATGTAACAGTCAATAGTAAGAATACTAATATTCTGTGCCTAGGAAGATTAATGTTCTGTGGCCTAGGAAGACCATTTCACAAGCTCAGCAGCAGCATGGTAATCTTAACGATCCTCCTTTAGATGATAAAGGGTCTTAGAAATAACATCTCAAAATAACCATGACCTAGCCCCAGGTGCAAGGTCACACAGCCACCTAGAAACATATTTAAGGATTCCCTTACTAACTTTACTTAGACTGAAGAAGCTCTTTGGATAAGGAGCGAAACGTTTCCACTGAGAAAATAGAAATCCAGTTGACATGATTCAAGCCACAGACTGTTCCACCTGGATGACTGAGAACCTTCATCGACACTAATATGTATGGCCATTAACTATGATGGGTAGTGCATACCACTGGGTTTTAAAAACTTTTCTGTTTATCATATTTGCCTTGTTTCAGGACCACAATACAGCTTCCTAGTTTCCTAGCTTAGATTAGATTTAGATTAGATTCTTTACCTGGCTCATTGTCTATTTGTGTTAGCACATCCTCTATGGAGTCCTCATTCCTAAAAGCTTCTGGATCAGGTGGTGTATAACCATGGAAGCGACACCAATGTACAACCTGCTTTGTCTTCAGAGGGACAATGCTCTGAAATTTAGGGAACTTTTCTGTGAATTCTTGAAGGATTTTCCGAATTGTCAGGGCTCGTTGCCACTGCAGAGGAAAAAGGCAAGAAAAAACTAGAGTTAGATATAGAATCAAGTATTTATATTTGTCATTATAGTCACAATTCATATTACCTAATTAGGTCTTTTAAGTCAAAGGAACTGTATGCATTGTAAGAGATAAGCAAAAGACTGTGGTTGCAGGGAAGTACCACTCAGTGGTTCCCAGATCTGTTCTGCATAGGCTGACCATATTTCCTTGAGACAAAAACGGGACCCTAACCTACCCACGGCTCGTCGGACAAAGTGGGCATGTGCGCGCATACCCGCCCGCGCCAGCATGCCCGCCCGCCCGCACTCCATCTAACAGCCTTGCCGGCAGCGCAGTCCCTGTGGCACCCCGGCAAACAGGGTGGGTGGACACTCTTTCACTGAGAATGGGACAAATGGACATTTTTATTAAAACGATGGGACGGTCAGGAATTGTTTAAAAAACGGGACTGTCCCATTCAAAATGGGACGTATGGTCAGCCTAGTTCTGCAGGCATAGTGGCTGCATTGTGTACAGGCCTGGCATTCAATAGATTACTGTAATCTCCAAGATGGTGATCAGGCGATCCTCTAGTGCCCAATTGCTTCGGATCAAGGTCACATACAGCAACAATGGAACCTGTGTATGTATGTTCATGTGCATGTGTGAAATCATTCCAAACAGATGAAGGACTTCTGTTATCAGATGATCTCACTGTTCTAGCCTGACAATAATTATGCTATGTATACTGATTGTGCTAGTCCATTCTAGATTTGTAAGTTTTAAGTCTTTGTGGCTCTACAATAGGGCACAATGTAAATCTAATAAACAAGAACAACAATATAATAACATCAGGTAAAACACAGTTATACTTCTAAAAGCTCAGAAATTGAAAAAATCCAGTTTTTGTTTTCAATTCCTTACATCATGGGACAATACAACTTTTCTTGGAACACTTTCCTTATTTTTCATCATGGTGCTCACAACAGAAGGGTCACTTTGTCAAACAGAAAAGTGACATTAAAAACAAATTAAAAAACCCAAATGAAAAGCAATTCTACAGTTCAAAGATTCACCCAGCAAATATTTTAACAATTTCATGTAAGGATAAATTACAGTGGGAAAATTAAAGTTAAGATGACATATTATTATTGCCGAAAACCTTCCTTTTCATTCCATGAATCTGATTCTTCATTGCAATCCCTGCCCAAATTAATAAATTTAGATAGCAGTGATGCTTAATTTGAGGCTCTAAGATTGCATGTGGCCTCCAAAACCCAGAGCTCTTCCAGAAATTGCTGCCTATATGACAGAAAAATATATATATCCCCAAGTCATTTTCTCTCAGACTAGCCTATTCCACAGATTTTATAAGAATAAAATGAGAATGTAGGAGAACCATGTAGACCACCTTAAGCTCCTTGGAAGAATGACAGCATAAATGTAATATTGGGGGGAAAAGTTACTATTTCATACAAAGATCTGGATTGTATAATGTTAAAACGGGACATATAACTTCAGTTATATTTTATTTTGTAAAATGTTATTAAATCTCCTCTGCAAAAAATGGGTATGTATTAAATATGAGAGATAAATCTATTAAAGGTTTCTAGGGATTTTAAAAATCACCTTTCTGAGGGACACCTTTCAGTCACATTTCTCTGAGGCTGAAGCTCAGCTTTATAGAACAGATTAAAATTACCTCAGCAGCTCTCCGTTTTCCAATATTCCAGGTATAATATTGTTCCACAGAACTGGCACAGAAAGGATTTGTATCCTCAGCTAAAAAAGCAGAGAAAGGAACACCAAAAGCTTTAGATTTTTAACAGCCATGGAAATTAATTATATGGCAGGCTATTTCTGAACATCTTCTCAGAACATAGTTTAAATCAAAATATGCTGCTTATTAATAAGATAGGGAAGTGCCTTATGGAAAAACTGAAAAGCCTTTAATCCTGGTTTAAAACAGATACTAAATTAGAAAGAACACTAAGAGATTTTACTATAGCTATTCTAACAAGAGGAGTTAAATACCACTGCTAGTGTTTGGGGCATAAAACTATTTTCGAGCCTTTTGGAACTACTTGGGAAGATGGAAGCCCTTGAACATAAAAAACAGCTAAGAAACAAACAAATTGCTAGACATGATTTAGATAAGGGAAAAGCAGGAGCCTGAATGAAGCTGGTATGGAAACTAGGTACATGCATTTATTTGTGCATTTCGGGAACACCAAGTCCCAGCATGTAAAGTGGCAATTGCTATTAAAGCACCTATTTTATTTTATTTTATTTTATTTTATTTTATTATTTCATTTCATTTTATATTTTCATGAGGATGAAAAAAACCAGCCATAGCTGGACAACTCAGGGGCAATTTCCTCATTTTTAAGATACAGCTCATCCAGCTAATGCTGTAAAAGTCAGGAGTTGGATTTGGGCTAGGAGCTTGGTTCAACTCTCATAATATACTTCTCTACAGAGAATATAGGATTATGCAGTGCTTCATATCGGATTCCAAACAGATGCTTGGAACACTTGATGCCGCAAATGTAACTCATGTCTGTAATCTTTATATCTCTTTAAAGCTACATTATTTCATAGGATCAACTGGCAGCTACAGAGGACAGCTACACATTCCCAAGGGGGGGGAAATGATTGCATTAAACAGGTGTGGTCAGATGCTATGTCTGTGCTCCTGCATAATCCAAAGCAGCTTCTCCAAGTCACTTCCAAAGCACTGCATATCCCAGTAGACTACAGAAAGCTATTGTCCTTCTAGTTCTCCTGTATAGCAAATAGCAGATCAAAGTGAGAGAGAAATCTCTTTTGAGTCCTTTGAGTCAGAGGTACTAGTCTGATGGACCAGATTAAACCCGAGTGTTGGAAGTCTTGATATCAGGAATACTAGTTTCTCATCCCCTTTCCTCATAAAGAGGAGACGTTAAAATGCTAGACAGTGTTTCTCAAACTTGGCAACTTTAAGATGTGAGGACTTCAACTCCCAGAATTCCTCAGCCAGCCATGCTTGAAGTCCACACATCTTAAAGTTGCCAAGTTTGAGAAACACTATCCTAGACTGTCTTTGCTGTCTTTCAGAACATCAGCAAAAATGTGAGCACTTTCTGAATGCTTGTTACCCTTCAGAATTCAAAAAACAATAAAAGCTTTGTAAATGGAACAAGAAATGGAAACTAGTATTCTGATGGTTGACAACAGAAATCAGTCAGCAGCATTATTGTAATTCATTGCCCTCATGTGATAGACTAGGCAGAATAGAACACGTAGCCAAACATTTTTTTTTAAATGCTGAGGAAAAGATATGGAACTCAGCTCGTAGGAAGAATCCTGAGATGAAAAAATGAATATAAAAGAACAGGGAATTGTAAATGAGATTTTTTAAATGCCCCAAACTGATTAAAGGATAAATAATGACTCACTGTTTAAAATGTGTATTTATAGCTTATTTATAAATTCCAATGTCATTATGTTTTCTTTATACAACCCAGATACATTTGCTTCTGGTCTTTCCACATTTCTCATGATCCATAAAGTAACCAGGGAAACACTAGCAGTATTAATGATGCAGAGAAGCAAATAGACCAGAGCTTTCCAAACTGTGTGTCGCGACACAAAAGTGTGTCGCCACACACAGCGTGGTGTGTCGCCACACCACCCGGAAGCGGCGGTGTGCGCGTGCACGGCGGCAGCATCAGTGTTTCCGCGTTTTAGCGGAGGCTGCCGCCGCCGCCATGCACGCGCCACCGCACGCCCCTGCCGTGCACACGCGCCTCCCCTGCGCCGCCGCCGTGCGCGCCCCCCCGCGCCGCTGCCGCTGGTGTGTCGCCAGCGGCGGCACTTTGGAAAGCCCTGAAATAGACAGTCAATGGTTATTTCTTTAATTAACAGATGGGTAAATTGGGCACATAAAAATTGCCAGCATTATTAATTTATCTATCACATTTATACCCTGCTGCAATCGTAAACAATATTAATCAGTTTCCATGACTGTATGTAGAATTGAAAGAATTACTGAGAAAATTTATACAGGTAGTCCTCGCTTAATGATGGTAATTGGGACCAGAATTTCTGTCACTAAGCAATACAGTTGTAAAGTGCGATGTTAGGTGATTGCATCACTTAGTGATGGCAATCCCAGCAGTCCCTATTGCCATCATTAAGTGAGGATTGTGGATCATTAAGCGAGGACCTCCTTGCGACTTCCTGCCAGCTTCCAACATGCAAAGTCAATGGGGAAGCTGGCAGGAAGATGCAAGTCCCGGGCGACTCGCAAGCAGGCCGGTGGACAGGTAAGTGGCTGCTATGGCGCAGTGCGAGCATGGCTGGGCCAGGGGTGGCTGCTGCCGGGTTTGGGAGGGTGCGCTGGCAGCGGCTACCATAGTGCTGCACAAGCACGGCCAGGCCGGGGGTGAGAGGGTGTGCAGGTGGTTGCTGCAGCACGCGCAAGTGCGGCTGGGTAGGCAGGCATGCACTATTGAGTGCGGGTGGGCGCACACTATGGAGTATGAGATCCCCAGGATCTCGTACTCCATAGACGGGCTCCTTGGGAGAAAAAGCGGCGGGAGGGGGAGTTAATTATTATCATCGAAGTACAGTATATGTTTGCAGTTTTACACACTTAATGAAATTTGTTGGATATATTACATGTAATCTTCTGTTATTATAATACTAATCAACCCTCTGGTCACTCCCTTGCCACCTAACGCCCCCGTTGCCCCCTTAATGCCTAACGCCCCTCTGAATAAATCAAACGCTCCCCAGGGGGCGGCATCGGCCATTTTGAGAAACACTGCTCTAGAGCAAATGCCAGGCAGATGCACCAGGGGCCATACTTCGTATGAGCTGACTTCAGCATGTTACTACCAAAAAATGACTACTAAACAATGTTTTCATTACTTCTCTCAGCAATCAATGGAACTTTCTTGACGACTGCTGTTAAAAGTTGCTGGAGGTTGTCTAAATATTTTGCCCTGTAAAGAATAAGGAGTTAGCATTTAATATAGAGTTTATATAGGATAGTACTTTTTTAAAAATGTTTCCATTCTACAAACAACATGTATGTACAGATACTGCTGTAGTACAGCCCGTAGAGCACAAGGGAGAATTTCTGTGTAATTAATGACAGTGATGTCATTTATGTCACTAGACTAGAAGGTGGTGGGACAGAAATTTTCACTCCTTTCCCAACTTTTATATTTTGGGAGCTTGTTTTTTACTTTTTTCCAGGGGGATGGCAGTGTTAAGCTTACATGAACTTGATGCGAAATAAAGAAAAATAGTATTATAAGCTTTTAGTAAGCTTTTTTAAAATAGGAAATTGTGCTGCCATAATTTGGCTGTGCAATAAAGGGAGGGGCCTGTGAGGATCATAATGGAGGTTTCCCACCCCAGATCTAGAGCTTGATTAGCACATTTCAGATGCATGAATGACTATAGCATTCAGCTCTTCTAGTTTGAGACAAAGATAAATCCACATAAACAAGATAATTTGTTTCTACGGATCCAACGCTGCATCTAAAAGGCAGTATATCCACTGCAACTGATGCGCAAACCTGTTAGTGTATTTTTAACGTGCATCTGTGAAGTATTCCATGCCAAGACTTCAATATACTGTGATCTACCCAAGGTCCACTATAAAGTCTCAACTGTTTGGACTAGACTAAACTAAACTAATTATCTTGAAGAAATTTCATTTCAACATTAACAGGGAGGAACTCCCATCAAATTCAAGTAGGCCATTGCTCCCTACTCAAAGTCATTTTAACATCACAAGAATAATTACCCAGCGGAATAATTTCCAAGTCTGGAGCTCTCCTCCATTTTTATTGTTGCCTGAGCATCTTGGGTGACCGGGGCACTGCAGCTCTGCCCTGCTGAATCAGGCTCCAGCTTAACTTTAAAAGATAATAGAATGCTTTTAAAAAAGTTTGTTAGGCAGGTGAGAGCCAATGCTAGCCCACTGTTTCAGACAATCAGGAAAGAAGCTAATTTTTCTGAAGTAGGGAAGCAGAGCTTTTGAAGAGGAATCCTGGTCCCACAGTAAAGTAACTGCAACTGTATGTGGATGGGGGGCAGGGGAAAATACACCTCTGAACGCTCCACATTTCAAAACCTATTATTTTGGGTGGCTGAGATCTGCTGCTTTTTATGAATTAAAACTGCACTAGTTTATAGTCTATACTTTTAGAGATACCAGAAAATACTTCTTGATGACAAGACCTGCACTGAATCCTGCACACGACTGTGCATCTATTGTGCAAATTGCTACTTGCATAATCCTACTGTAGTACAGCTAACGGTTAACAGGGCTGTGCAAAGCATTTGAAAGGGGCACTCCAGTAAATGCAAAGATGCTAGCGAAGCAACTGTCTTAGCAGGCTTTCCCTCGCTGTCTGTGCAGGTCTGTGTGCAGGCACATTTGCTTTGTTGGTGGTCCTAATGGAGAAATTTGCAGAGGCATATGCACACACAACCAGGGAAAGCCTTTGAAGCAGCCACACCAAACCTTCGGGAGAATACTGTACGCTGCTTTAATGCTTGAAGAAGTGGTACTCTGCTGATGCCCATGCACCTTGCAAAGTGCCTCTTCGGAATGCTTTGCACAATCCTATTGGCTAATTTCACAAAAATAACTATTGTACATTTCTCACATATGTCATGAAGAGTGGCTAATCATACAGGCATTTCTAAATAATTAACTTAATTCCCTACTCCAAGGCCTGATTATGACAATGAGCAATTCTACCTTTTGTAACAGTCACTTCAGGAGTGCTTGGGACAACTACACTAGTTGTAGTCATGGGTGTAACAGCAGTTGCTTTGCTGGAAGAAAGCGACTGTATCACTGAAAGAGAAAAGGGATACTGGTAATGTACACAGGTATGATTAACCTTTAACACATTTTCATTTTTGTTACTAAATTACTTCAGTACTTTTCAGCAGAGAATGACAGCAATTTTAACAATGGCTTTTTGGAACAGCACTAGAAATTTTATTTGAGAAATTTTAAAATCTGTTCTCTCTTTGTATGACATTTTTCCTGATTTTTTTCCTGGATCTTTCAAATTATGTGCTCAATATTTTGCATAAACTGGTTGGTCTTCATAAATATATTATTGGACATTAAAACTGCAGGTGAATGAGTGATGGTCATCAGCGTCAATAAGATGTGATATGCAGTGCATCAAATGTGCTCTAGACCAAGGGTCCCCAACCTGTGGGCCGTAGCCTGTTAGGAACTGGGCCGCGGGGCTCCTGCCTGCAAACCCCGTCCCCTTCCGCGCAATTGGCTCCCGCCCGCAAACCCCACCCCCGTGCTTGTGATTGGCTCCTGCCCGCAAACCCCACCCCCAGTGCACGCAATTGGCTCCTGCCCGCAAACCCCGCTCCCTGGTAAAATCGTCTTTTGAAACCGGTCCCTGGCGCCAAAAAGGTTGGGGACCCCTGCTCTAGACATTTTAAGTCTGCAGTTCTCAGAACTGCCAGCCATTAGAGCCAAAGGTTTGAAATTATTTGCAGTGCAACAGGTCCAAAAGGCAACAGAACAGAGACAACTGTAATACTGAAAAGGATATTTAGGCAATGTTATCTTGCCAACTACATCCTACCTTTGTTCACAGGCATCAGTATAGTTTGGACTCCTCCAGAAGCAGTGCTTACACCAAGTTGTTTGAGTTGACTGGGTACTGTCAAAACAGCCTGTTGTGGGCTGTTCTGATTGGAGTGGATCTTTAGCAACCCTACATTGGAAATTTTTTTAAATGAATTATTTCTTTTTTCCACATAGAACAAAGAAGTTAAAAAGCAAGCTCTTCTATCTATGTGTCAGTATGGAGAAGTAGGTCTAGGGCTAGATCTCTCCCCTCCTACCAACACCAACTGGAACTGGCCCTAGAGGAGAACCTCTCAATCCCAACACCCAAAATCACTCCAGAACTGATATCAAAGGCTACTGAGAGATCAAAGAGACCCACCAGGGATGGACCACCTCATCCTGATCTTGCCAGATATCCAGACCTTACCTTGTATGAGATGGGTGGCCATATACATTTGATAAACAAACAAATAAATATGATTGATTGATTGATTGATTGATTGATTGAATGAATGAATGAATGAATGAATAAATAAATAAATAAATAAATGCATTTGCTGCTGGGGACAAGATGAAAATGGTCCAACATTGGTGGATCCAATGGTGATTTCTTGAGGAGGGGATGGACCACCACCTCTTTAAGAGCTGGTGGAACCATTCCCTCCCTTAAAGATGCCTTTACTACCACCTGGAGCGAACCACATATCATTTCCCAGGAGGCCCTGATCAACTAGGAGGATCATGGATCTAACATGCAGATGGCCATGCTTAGAGTCCTGAAAAATGTGTCCACTACTTCAGGGCCAACAAACTTAAACTTTTCCCAGATAACCAAGCCAGACCATGCCTCAGTCAACTCCAAAGCACCTACACAGCCAGAGTCCAACTCAGAGTAGATCTGAGTGACTATCTGACAGATGCATCAAACATAGAGGCCCTGCAGATGTTCCTCTGACCCCTCCCTACCCAGGAAGTGCCAGGTCAAGAATTGATTATAGTTGGACTTCCAAAATATTAACCTAAGTAGAGATTGCACCAGTATATATTTCAGCGGTTTTTGCGTTTAGTTTGGATAAAAGCATCCCATTGACTAATTTTGGTGTTTCGGTTCTAGATTACCTGATACTGCAGTTTTTGCAGATACTGGTGCTGGGGTGGTGACCCAAGAAGCAATGCTTACAACTGCGGAGGAACCTGTTTTACTAGGTGCAACTGATGCTGCTTGCCCGTGATTGGCAACCACCTGCTGCTGCTGCTGGCCAGAGGCCTTCACGACAGGGCTTGCAGCTGAAGGGGAGCTCGAGCTTGCACTGTCTGTCTGCTGTGTTAAAAAGAACAGGGAGAGAGGAAAACACATTTTTCAGCTTAATTGTCCAAAAAAGAAAAGAAAAGAAAAGCAGAAAATATTCTTTAAAAATTGCAAATTAATTATTCCTAAACTATGCATATACAATATTTTTTAGTTGAGGGTTAAAAAAGCAAGGGGGAAATGGATGCAGCCAAAGCAAATATTAGGCATGTCCATAAAAAACCCTACCTTCTTAAACTTTATCATCCCCCTCCCCCAAACTAATTCTATTTCTTCATCCCTTACAAGCTCTTCCATCTCAAGTAATCTTATAATTACTACATTTAACTTTAACTCCCTGACTGAAAAATTGCAATAATAAAGCAAGAAGGGACTGAGAGTTGGGGAGAGGGAGATTCAAGTGGCCTCCAGGATATAGACTGTTCCCATGTGTGTTATACTTGTTGTATGGAGTCTCCATTTCCATGGAAAATGACTGTTCACTGACCGCAGGAAGTATGCTGCCCGGTGAAACAGCATCCCTGTGGAGATCCAGGTGGCCCTGACCATGAAAGACCTGGCTGTTCCCCCAGGCAATTGGGCTGGAAGGTGGAGCAAGCTCTGCCAGTTGACTAGTTTTTATTGTTCTTTTATCTATTGTAGTGGGAATGGTTCCTACAGCCTTAGACATCTGTTATGGGATGGTTGGTTATACAAACAGTTTTAATAAATAAATAAATAAACAAACAAACAAATAAAAATAAATAAAAATAAATAAATAAAAATATAAAAATATAAAAATATAAAAATAAATAAATAAATAGTATGAATAGAATGAATAGAATGAATGAATGAATGAATGAACCCTTCTCATGTTTGCTGATTCCCACTTGCAAATCGATCCTGATAACTTTTTCTACTAACTGCCCTTTTGTGTTTGGAATCTGGTTTGGAAAAAAAAAATTAATATAGCAAGTGAAAGCATTTCCAGGCAAAGAAGTAAGAACCTCTTGTCCTGCAGGTGATTTCCTTCCTGTATGTGCTTTATGTTGGGAACCTTGTAGGATCCCCAAAAATACAACTGGGCTTACAATACTATTGAAAGCCATGTTTATTATGAATGTTCCTCTTCAATCCGATCCAAGAGTAAATGAAGAGACTGTTTATTATAATATAAAGACATTAGAATATTTTAAATAATAAGAATTCTATTCTATA
Organism: Charina bottae; assembly: GCA_023362775.1. NCBI lineage: Eukaryota > Metazoa > Chordata > Lepidosauria > Squamata > Charinaidae > Charina > Charina bottae. The sequence continues at coordinate 40,573,345 of JALMGJ010000005.1, read as the reverse complement.
TAACACTTATTTTCATAGTGCATTTTCAGTTTCAAGATTTCATAAATACATTGCTCTACTTTCTACTAGCAGCAGCCCTGCATTTCCACCACAAGCCCATTTCCCAAGAGTAAAAAAGCAGTATTTTTTCTTCCTTCTGACATAACATTTTTGCAGAGGTGAAAGACCAGGACACAGTCTGAAGTCTTCTGATGCAACCATCTCGATGAAGCTATGCAGGACGAATGCTGGTTACAAACTGGATGGGAGCTGTTCTTTAAACTCCAACAGACACTTTCTTGAGTACCATGATCAAAAAAAGGAGGAATTCAGTGTCACAAAATACAAAAGCATTCTTCATAACCACAGCATGAGGGCAAGTATGGCCAGCCCCAAAGGTCTCCTGTAAATGCTAACTATTTTTTCACACAGCAGGATAGCAAGACGAATCCTTAACATTTAAGTAACTTTGATTTCAAGGGGGTAAGAAATTGACTCTTCCTCTGTATAACTCTGTATTGCATTTGAAGCCTGACACACAAATTAACCAATACTGGACCTCACCTGTGGAACACCATTTGATGCAAGTGTCATGGCTGAAGTTGTTGCTGCAGTGATCACCCCGCCCGATACTCTCAGCACAGTGGTGCCAGGTTTTGAGAGCTGTGATGATGCTGGTAATGATTTCAGTGTATTATCTGATATTTTCATGAGTGAAGCTTGCCCGCTGGAAGCTGCCTTTAAATTTGTAAATGAGTTAAAATAGAAACAACATTTTTATAAAGCAAATACAACTAGCAGGGGAATAGAAAAGATACCAGCGTTCATGATGTTTTAAACAAAACATCAATATATATACAGGTGTTTAAATCATTTTGCTACATCTTCCTTCCTCACATTCTTCTTCCATTAAAGGGCAACTTGGAAGGAACATTATTTTATTACTGAAAAGTTGCATGAGAAGGCTCAGCACTCCCCTCTCCCTTCCCCACTGTCCCATCTTTCAATCTTTCATAGTTCATTTTCATTTGAAAATGAAAGTGGGAGAGTTCAACACAAACCTGCTGCATTAATATCTCATGGAGAACACCAATTTTTTAGGGATAGGTGGAGATTTTTAATAATAGTAACAACAATAATAAAACCAACAAAACCAACACAACTTTTCAGATGTTTTCATTCTGTTTCTTAAGATCAGTCTCTCTTGCCCAACAGAAGAATATATTAAAATCAACCATTCAGGCATATAGATTGAGTATTTATACAGCATTAGTTTGCATGGTGCGGTATGAACTACAAAAGGACGTCTCAGTCCATGATACATGAGAAATACAGGAAGGGGAGGCAAGGATAAAGTAGGAAGCAATTGGGAATTGTTTTGGTCCCTTGGGTTTAGGTTCACTGCAGGCTGAGTAACAGCAGCTTATGGAATCTAGGAGATTCAAAGAAAGGTGTACTTTGGCAGGAATTTGAATGACAAAAAAAGGAAAAGGATACACTCTTTGAGAAAGCAGGATGGGCAGCTGGGCATGGTGAATCTAAAGAAGCACAGATTGTAAACTGGGATTTATTGGGATATAAGAGCAAAAGGATACAGGGAAGAGATACATCATAGATGGCTTTGAAGTTAAAGCCATGGTACTTTTGTTGGATCAGAAAGTTGATAGGAAACCAGTATAGAAGTTTATGGAAGGGCTTCATGTGATCAGAACGTGAATGATTTTGGTAATGCCCAGTGCAATTTTAAAATTATTTTATTAATCAGGCCTCTTAAAGATACCCAGCGCCTTACCATAAAATACAGAAGCGACTTGCTACGGAATGAAAAACAGCTGCACTTTGCATTCCATTAAGTCCAAGGTCCTTGGGGATATCTACAACAACTAGCACCTAAATCTAAGCCCCACAGTTACCTGTGCAAATAAGGTGGCAGTTTTGTGTCCAGTTATTACTTTCAGTGCTTGATGTCCTTGGGAAGATGATGTTCCAGCACTTGTATTACCTTGGATAACAGTTCCTGATGTCATCTGCTTTGCTGAAGTCTGGTGAGGTGGCTGGCCAACTAAAAAAGTGCCCTGCACCAAAACAACAACAACAACAAATGGCTACAAATGAAAATGTAGTAAGTAGCAGCCACCATGCCTTAAATTTTGAAATCCTAAACTGTTTACCTCTTCTAGTTCCACTTATAATTAGTCAGGGCCATCTCACAATACCTATTTTCAAACAGTGTCTGTAAGAGTCTATTTAAAAAACTTCAGAAATTATGCTAGTCAACACAGCAAAAACTTACACCCTCAAATCACTTAAGACAAATGATTGCTACCATATACTAAAAATTGTACAAAAGAGCACTGCTGCACCTTACTGTAATTTGGCTTCCATGGTAACTGTCAGGCCCCTGCCTCCCTGTCTTAAAATACTCAGATTCTTTTAATTTTAAATGGAAAGCCGGCATGCTACAAAACAGCCCCTAGCCTCAACTTTATTTCCATGAATGCCTCTGGGCTCCCTTGAAAAGGAAAACAGTGGGTGGTTGCAACATTCAGGTAGTGCATCTGCTTTCCCTGAAAAAGGTAATCATAAGCTGGGGAAGGAGTAGGAAGCACCTTCATCAGTTTGCCTTCTGGTCGGGGATGCCCGCTGCAAGTCATCACTATGGAAATGAGGATAATGCGAACAATAGAAGAGTTATTTCTAGAGACCAGGACCTAGTAAGCCAACTCCTACCGCTATTTTTTTAAACCTGAACTAGAGTATCCTCTAACCCAGCCTTCCCTGCCCAGGTACATTGCACTACCTCCACCTTCTTCTCCAGCCAATTTATACAGTATATGTATGATGTAAACTATAGTTCAGCACATCGGAAGGATATTGATCCTGTGCCACTTGCGGTTATTTAATTTTTATACTAACAAGATCTCTCTCACTCTCTCTGTATATTTGTTTGTATTATGGACTAACCTGTGGGGTTTGTTTAAGGATATAGGATGTATAGGTGAGATGCTGAGATACACCGCTGCTTGCACCCTGGGTTCCGCCACTTGCCGAAGAGCCTAGCTGCTGATCTGGAACATCCGACAAGACAGCCAGTTATAAGTACCGTACAACCAAATGCTATTTATTTCAGCTATACTATCAGATTCCCCACTAGGCACAGCAATCTATCTACTCTCCAGAAACTCAACCCCAAATTCAGTAATTAGCTAACAGCAGAAGCTACACAGACTCAACGTAGATAGCTATGAAGCTTCACTGCACACAAAAAGGAAGTTCATCCATCCTGAGAGTCACAGCCACCTGGTCCATCTTTACATAACATTTCTATCTGACTTGAGAACGGTTGAATCCCACTTTGCTAGCAGAAGCCCTTCCTTGTGCTTTCATAAAGCATTTTTAATATAGCTGTCTTTCAGATAATGCAGTCTGGCTAGAGAAAGCATAATTTACTCTTGTAATACCCAGTTACATGTCACCACATTTAATATGTTACTTTTCTTTTGTGTAATACTAACTGGCATTATTTGTGGCTCGCAAAATAGCTCCTTGAGGTATAAGTAGCAGTTTTCCTTTCCCAGATGGGTTCTTGCTATTTGTAGTAAGGTACAATTTTGTGCCAGGAGGTAGGTTTGCCAAATTGGCTAAATTAGTGGCTGGTAATTGCAATGTTGCCATTACTAGAAGGAAAAGAAGAAACACAAAGAATTTATCAAGTTTTTCAGAGACCACCCTCTTGCAACAAACACATTAAGTATTCTTCCAAAGTGCTTCCAACTTGTTTCATCTTGACTACAGCTATGTAATATTTATGTTTGGATTCTTTTAACTTTTTATTACTGGACTTTATTCTATTTTGTGTTCATTTGATTGAAAATTGAGTTTTGGTAAAAAAAAAAAAGGAAGGTGATATATACTCACTAGGGATATGAGAGCCATACCCTTTTTGTGGAGAGATTTCAGTCCCTAATTAGATGCAGAAAAATGAGAGTCCAGCTGCTATAATTCAATACAGCATGTACAGGGGAAAGGCTTTAAGACGGGTTGTAAATGATAGGGAAAGAATAAATTTCAAGATGTCTATGAAGGTTCTCAGTCATCCAGGTGGAACAGTCTGTGGCTTGAATCATGTCAACTGGATTTCTATTTTCTTAGTGGAAACGTTTCACTCCTTATCCAAGGAGCTTCTTCAGTCTGAGTAAAGTTAGTAAGGGAATCCTTAAATATGTTTCTAGGCTGGCTGTGTGACCTTGCACCTGGGGCTAGGTCATGGTTATTTTTGAGATGTTTGTTTCTAAGTCCCTTTATCATCTAAAGGAGGATCGTTAAGATTACCCTGCTGCTGTTGAGCTTGTGAAATGGTCTTAATCTTCCTAGGCACAGAAGACAAAGCAGGAAGGAAGATAGGGGAAAGGTTATGCCTGAGGCCCCCACCTCTATTCAAGGAAGGATTTTCCAAGTTGGCATGAATGGATTCCTTGACCCCTCTCTCAAACCACCTATCTTCTCTGTCTAAAATGTGAACATTAATGTCCTCAAATGAGTGTCCTTTTTCTTTTAGATGAAGATAAACTGCTGACTCTGGTCCTGTGGTGTTACTTCTCCTGTGTTGGGCCATCCTCCTGTACAAAGGTTGTTTGGTTTCTCCAATGTAGAGTTCAGAGCACTCCTCACTGCACTGGATTGCATACACTACATTGCTTTCCTTGTGTTTTGGAGTTTGATCTTTGGGGTGTACAAGCCTCTGTCTCAGTGTGTTGGTGGGTTTGAAATATACAGGTATGTGGTGTTTGCCAAATATCCGTTTTATCTTTTCAGACACGCCAGCCATGTAAGGAATGACCAGGTTCTTCCGTTTACTCTGAGTCTCAGCCCTATCTGTTGCTGTTTTAGGTCTGGTAGACTTAGATTTGGTGAAGGCCCAATTTGGATATCCACAGGCCTGCAGAGCTGTTCTCAGATGCTGCTTTTCATTCTTTTTGGAATCCATGGAGGTGGGGATGGTTTCTGCTCTGTGTGACAATGTCCTGATGACTCCTAGTTTGTGCTGCAGTGGATGGTGGGAGTCAAACATCAGGTATTGATCTGTGTGTGTGGGTTTCCTGTAGATCCCTATTTCTAGCTTGCCACCGGTCCCAATGAGGACTTCACAGTCTAGGAATGCCAGTCTGTTGTCCTTGGTGTCTTCTCTGGTGAAGCTAATGTTGGCATCTATAGTGTTTATATGGTCCGTGAAGGCCTGTACTTCCTGGGCCTTGATTTTGACCCAGGTGTCATCCACATACCTAAACCAGTGGGTGGGCACCGTTCCCTGGAATGTGTTGAGTGCTTTCTTCTCCACTTCTTCCATGTATAAATTGGCCACAATGGGTGACACAGGAGAACCCATGGCACAGCCGTGTTTTTGTCTGTAAAAGTCACCTCTGTATGTGAAATAAGTGGTGTTAAGACACAGGTCCAGAAGATGGCAGATCTGGTTTGGGTTGAGATGGCTTCTCCTTTCCAGGGTGCTGTCCTCTTCTAGTCTCTTCCTGACAGCGGATAGAGCATGAGTGGTGGGGATGCTGGTGAAAAGGGAGGACAGAAAAGAGAAAAGGGAGGATACAGATGAAACTATGGTCTCCTTTGATGTGTCCTCCCTTTTCACCAGCATCCCCACCACTCATGCTCTATCCGCTGTCAGGAAGAGACTAGAAGAGGACAGCACCCTGGAAAGGAGAAGCCATCTCAACCCAAACCAGATCTGCCATCTTCTGGACCTGTGTCTTAACACCACTTATTTCACATACAGAGGTGACTTTTACAGACAAAAACACGGCTGTGCCATGGGTTCTCCTGTGTCACCCATTGTGGCCAATTTATACATGGAAGAAGTGGAGAAGAAAGCACTCAACACATTCCAGGGAACGGTGCCCACCCACTGGTTTAGGTATGTGGATGACACCTGGGTCAAAATCAAGGCCCAGGAAGTACAGGCCTTCACGGACCATATAAACACTATAGATGCCAACATTAGCTTCACCAGAGAAGACACCAAGGACAACAGACTGGCATTCCTAGACTGTGAAGTCCTCATTGGGACCGGTGGCAAGCTAGAAATAGGGATCTACAGGAAACCCACACACACAGATCAATACCTGATGTTTGACTCCCACCATCCACTGCAGCACAAACTAGGAGTCATCAGGACATTGTCACACAGAGCAGAAACCATCCCCACCTCCATGGATTCCAAAAAGAATGAAAAGCAGCATCTGAGAACAGCTCTGCAGGCCTGTGGATATCCAAATTGGGCCTTCACCAAATCTAAGTCTACCAGACCTAAAACAGCAACAGATAGGGCTGAGACTCAGAGTAAACGGAAGAACCTGGTCATTCCTTACATGGCTGGCGTGTCTGAAAAGATAAAACGGATATTTGGCAAACACCACATACCTGTATATTTCAAACCCACCAACACACTGAGACAGAGGCTTGTACACCCCAAAGATCAAACTCCAAAACACAAGGAAAGCAATGTAGTGTATGCAATCCAGTGCAGTGAGGAGTGCTCTGAACTCTACATTGGAGAAACCAAACAACCTTTGTACAGGAGGATGGCCCAACACAGGAGAAGTAACACCACAGGACCAGAGTCAGCAGTTTATCTTCATCTAAAAGAAAAAGGACACTCATTTGAGGACATTAATGTTCACATTTTAGACAGAGAAGATAGGTGGTTTGAGAGAGGGGTCAAGGAATCCATTCATGCCAACTTGGAAAATCCTTCCTTGAATAGAGGTGGGGGCCTCAGGCATAACCTTTCCCCTATCTTCCTTCCTGCTTTGTCTTCTGTGCCTAGGAAGATTAAGACCATTTCACAAGCTCAACAGCAGCAGGGTAATCTTAACGATCCTCCTTTAGATGATAAAGGGACTTAGAAACAAACATCTCAAAAATAACCATGACCTAGCCCCAGGTGCAAGGTCACACAGCCAGCCTAGAAACATATTTAAGGATTCCCTTACTAACTTTACTCAGACTGAAGAAGCTCCTTGGATAAGGAGTGAAACGTTTCCACTAAGAAAATAGAAATCCAGTTGACATGATTCAAGCCACAAATAAATTTCAAGGCATTTCCTTGTGCAAACAGAAAACTTAGGAAAGTGGGATGAAAATAAGCAGAATTGACTGAAGACAAGGAGCATTACAAAAATAATGAAATCATACAAGAAAGAGCAATACGTTTGTACTGGATGGAAGAAAGACCAAGAATTGAACAGTTTATTATGGTATAACTATGATAAAACAAACCAAACCAAAAACAAAATCTGGATACAAAGTCAGCTAACAGCATCTCTACATCAGCAGAACACACACCGCCGGATAAATGGATTCCCTTCTCTGTTCCACTCATCATGCCACCCTGCCCTGAAATTTGTCTGAGAGTTGACAAATCTTCTGGAGAAGATTTACTGTACAAGGGGCAGAAGAGCAAGGAGAAATTCCCTTGCACGAATGCAAGTAAGCTTATGAGCCTTTCAATGTAGTCCATCATTTATATTTATTAGGTTTTCAACAGTAATCTTTATCATGAGAGAACTACATGGTGATGATTCATTTGATGCATTCTATCCAGACCAGCTTTTCCAACCTGGTGTCCCCTAGAGGTGTTGAACTGCAGCTTTAAGAAACTATAGGCAACTCTGGGAGTTGGTATTCAATATATCTGGAGAAACTAAATTGGACATGGCCTGCAATTTTATGATGCAAAGCTCACCAAAGTATTCAAGAACTTAATTTATTGGTGTAATTAATTAATTAATTAATTAATTAGCTCATTAGTTATCCAGCTAGCTGGCCTACCTTGGCTGATTTCAAAAAGCTAGGGTCAATACCTGATTAGTACTTTGATGGGAGATCAACAGGACATTCAGGGTTATAGGCTAGACTAGGAAGTTGAAAAGCAATGGCAAACCACATGTACGTTTATGCCAAGAAAACTACATGGATTTATCTATAAAATCCCCAGGAGTTGAGCTTAACTTGAAGGAGACCTTTTTTAACTCATTAGTTAGTTCCATACCATCATGTTTGAAACTGCAAGAAGTAAACTCACTTTACCTGAACCTTGGGATCCAGTTTTTGGAACTCCTGTTGATGGAACCTGAGCTTTTGTTAAAGTCTGCACAGGTTGAGCAACGATGGTTCCTCCTCCACCACTCACAATAGCTTTGGCGACTCCTTGGGTTACAACTGGTTTTCCACCAACTGCCCTTGTGACTGAAGGGCTTGATTTTGCCACTAGTATTTGTCCTCCACCAAGGGCCACAGCTTGCTTGACTGATGGTGGTAAAGCGGACCCAACTGGAACACTAACAATCTACAGAGGGAAAAAATAAAAATAAACACAACATAAACATATACACAGAGTTTATGTGGTAACACCAAGCTGAATAAAAGCAATATTCTGTCACAGAAGTTGGATCTGAATTGGAAGTTGTGTGGAACTGAGGCAAAACGACTCATTCAGGATGATTATGCCTATTTAGAAAAGAACTCTCTGGTGCCAGTTATGTACTAATTCTATTGTACAGATAACTAGCAGCCCCAAACAGTTAACAACTTCTAAAATACAGAAGGGTTAGGGTTAGAGCACCTTTGATGAAGTGGATCCCTCTCCTGTGCTCACAATCTGTTTCTGGGGTGACAAGGCAATCACATGGCTCCCTTTCACAGTCACGTACTGTTGCAGTGAGGTCTGAGAGGCCGTTCCGGTTGATGCCACTGGAGAATGTTGGGGCAATTCTCCAGGCTCTTGCTTTATTATCACCTTCAAATAAATCAAATGAAAATTAAGATTTTGTGGAGCAATCTTTACCTTTCAAATGAAGGGTTAAGGAGCAGTCTGGTGCCCATAGAAAGCTCTACAGATCTGTTTCCCACCAGCAAGAGAAACTGAGAGGCCCCAAAATGGGGGCAGCTTTGGATCCACTGGATCTTTGGTCTCTTCACTTATTGTGAGATTCAGGGATCAGTTCATCTTCTTCGTTGGCCTAGAGGTGATAAAACTAATCCCCTCCCCCAACTGGAGCAAAAAGGAATAAAAGCAAGAAAAGGGGAAATCTGCTCAAACAGCACACAGATGCACACAATTTTTGTACTGGCTGACATAACTCAATTTCTCATTTAAAACTCAATTTCTCATTTAAAACTGCACTCTTTTCTTTTGTAAGAAATCAGGTGGCTCCTGACTCGGCACAAATTCAGTGTTAACACATAACTGTGCTTTTAAAATCCGCTCTATATTTAGTGGTTACAAAAAGAAAAAAAACCCTACAACAACAGCAACAACAAAAACACTATAAAGCAACTTTTGTGAGAACTTACAATAACTAATGTATTGGTTCAAAAAGATCCAGAGTACCCTGTTTTACAAAGAAGCGAGTGTTACATTGAAGTGATAAGCAATAAAAGAGAAAGCATCTCTCAGGGTTGGCCAGAAAAGCTGGTAAAAAATATGAACCTCCACAAAAATTGCTAGAATACATACTAAAGTGTTAATATCAATTGTAGGTGATAGACAAATGGTCCATCACCTACAACTGTAAAACAATTTTAAAAATCTCAAATTACTTTTACCTACTATACATCACAGATATTGTGATATAAAATCAACACTGTTTTTCATTACTTGAATGACTCCACCAAAAGCGGAAGAGTCTCTTTTCTGTACTACTGTTTTGCTTGCAAATTTCCCTTAGGCCTCTGGTTGGCTTTAGGAAGAATCCTGCTTCCTATAGAAAGATTATTGTTATTACAATGCTCCTATTGTTATGCCTGGCTCTCAGAATAAATTCACTGGCCTAGTCAATGAATGTACCAGTGGTTTGTAATAAATGTAGAATTAATCTTGATATAACCTCTAAAAACCAATATTCATATACGCACTTATGTTTACAAATGCTTCAGCCAGTGTACCTGAAGATATACTATGAGAAAGCAAAGGGAGAAAGCAACGAAGGAAAAAAACCACCATTGCCTGGGTAGAAAGGTACAGGAAAAGGTGTACAGGTAGCCCTTGCTTTACGACTGTTCATTTAGCGGCCGTCTGGCGTTATGACGGCACTGAAAAAACTGACTGACTTACGATCGTTCCTCACACTTACGACTGTCGCAGCGTCCCCAGTCACGTTCTCATGATTCAAGCGCTTGGCAACCATCGTGCATTTACGACGGTTGCAGCATCCTACAGTCACGTGATCACCATTTCCGACCTTCCCAGCTGGGTTCCAATAAGCAAAATCAATAGGGAACCGTGTGATTCGCTTAACGATCACGTGGTTCACTGAACAATGTGATTTGCTGAATGACTGCCGCAAAAATTGTTTGTAAAATCAGGTCCGGATTCGCTTAATTACCGCATCGCTTAGTGACCTAAATTCTAGTCCCAATTGTGGTTCTTAAGTGAGGACTACCTGTATGTTTGTACATAATACCAGAACCCCAAGGAATGAGTAACAAGAAAGGCTGTCAAGCAACAAACTCAGAATGCTTTATGGTAACCCTCTTTGTGAAACAGAACTGCATCATGCACAGTAACGAGAATAATACCTTTGTAAATGTTCCGGGTGCTCCTGTCACAGATTTAGGGCTTTGTACCTTGGAGTGACTCCCAATTGGACAAAGAGGTGGCATGGCTGCAAAAAGCGAGTCTTCTTGCTAGAATGAATATACACAGCACATTGTTAAGCTAACTATGCACCCATTTCTTTTTTAAGCATCAGATTTTGTTTCAAACAGTAGACTTATCTATGGTAAAAACCATACAATCTAACTTTCATTTAGGGTCCAGAGAACAGTAAAGCAGGAGATTGCAATCATTTTCAGGATGATGGATATTCTTGGCTATTAAGTAGCCTTCTGTTGGTGAGGTTAGAAAAAAACTTAAAGGTAACTGTTAATTGATGAAATATAATTAAAATGATTTGTTTATATTTAATATTTTTATCTCCTGTGAAAGTAAAAATGACAGTTGGAAACACACCAGAGGCTTTACCAAAGGCTTTTGTGGGTGTGGGTGTGACTCTTGGACCTCAACTTGTATGCTTTGGTAATAAAGGAATGACCTGCATTAGTTTTAACTATTTTAATTTCCTATTTTTGTTGTTGCTGTTTAGTCGTTTAGTCGTGTCCAACTCTTCGTGACCTCATGGACCATAGCACGCCAGGCCTTCCTGTCCTCCACTGTCTCTCGGAGTTTACTCAAATTCATGTTCATTACATCGGTGATGCTATCTAACCATCTCATCCTCTGCCGTCCCCTTCTCCTTTTGCCTTCAGTCTTTCCCAGCATCAGGGTCTTTTCCAGGGAGTCCTCTCTTCGCATTAGGTGGCCAAAGTATTTGAGCTTCAGCTTCAGCATCTGTCCTTCCAATGAGCAGTCAGGGTTGATTTCCTTTAGGATTGACTGGTTTGACCTCCTTGCAGTCCAAGGGACTCTTAAGAGTCTTCTCCAGCACCACAGTTCGAAAGCATCAATTCTTCGGCACTCAGCCTTCCTTATGGTCCAACTCTCACAGCCATACATTACTACTGGAAAAACCATAGCTTTAACTATACGGACCTTGTCTTTTAATTTCATGGCTGCAGTCACCGTCTGCGGTGATCTTGGAGCCCAAGAAAATAAAATCTGTCACTGCTTCCATTTCTTCCCCTTCTATTTGCCAGGAAGTGATGGGACCAGATGCCATGATCTGGGTTTTTTTAATGTTGAGTTCCAAGCCAGCTTTTGCACTCTCCTCTTTCACCCTCATCAAGAGGCTCTTTAGTTCCTCTTCACTTTCTGCCATTAGGGTGGTATCGTCTGCATATCTGAGGTTGTTGATATTTCTCCTGGCAATCTTAACTCCGGCTTGTGATTCATCCAGCCCGGCATTTCTCATGATGTACTCTGCATATAAGTTAAATAAGCAGGGTGATAATATACAGCCTTGTCGTACTCCTTTCCCAATTTTGAACCAGTCGGTTGTTCCATGTCCGGTTCTAACTGTTGCTTCTTGACCCGCATACAGGTTTCTCAGGAGACAGGTAAGGTGGTCTGGTACTCCCATCTCTTTAAGAATTTGCCACAGTTTGTTGTGATCCACACAATCAAAGGCTTTAGCGTAGTCAATGAAGCAGAAGTAGATGTTTTTCTGGAACTCTCTTGCTTTTTCCATGATCCAGCGAATGTTGGCAATCTGATCTCTAGTTCTGGAACTCTCTTGCTTTTTCCATGATCCAGCAAATGTTGGCAATCTGATCTCTAGTTCCTCTGCCTCTTCGAAACCCAGCTTGCACTTCTGGTAGTTCTCGGTTCACATACTGCTGAAGCCTAGCTTGTAGGATTTTGAGCATAACCTTGCTAGCATGTGAAATGAGCGCAATTGTACGGTAGTTTGAACATTCTTTGGCATTGCCTTTCTTTGGAATTGGAACGTAAACTGACCTTTTCCAATCCTGTGGCCACTGTTGAGTTTTCCAAATTTGTTGGCATATTGAGTGCAGCACTTTAACAGCATCATCTTTTAGGATTTTAAATAGCTCAGCTGGGATACTGTCTTCTCCGCTAGCTTTGTTGTTAGTAATGCTTCCTAAGGCCCACTTCACTCTCTAGGATGTCCGGCTCAAGGTCAGTGACCACACCATCGTATTTATCAGGGATATTAAGATCTTTCTTGTATAGTTCTTCTGTGTATTCTTGCCACCTCTTCTTAATCTCTTCTGCTTCTGTTAGGTCCCTGCCTTTTTTGTCCTTTATCATGCCCATCTTTGCACAAAATGTTCCCTTGATATCTCCGATTTTCTTGAAGAGATCTCTAGTCTTCCCCATTCTATTGTTTTCCTCGATTTCTTTGCATTGTTCATTTAAGAAGGCCTTCTTATCTCTCCTTGCTATTCTCTGGAATTCCCTATTAAATACAGGTAAATCCCTTTGTTTTCAATTATGGTAAAATGCTCACTGCACTAAACTGATCTAGTTTAGGTTGATTGATTGGCGGGAGGCAGTGGTAAACAGTCAGACTAGCAGGCGACTACACTGCCATTATACACCTTTCCTTCACTGGAAAAAGGTTTTTCACTCCTGCTTTACATAGTAAACACATCTACATGTCAAAAGTTAAGTAGGTGGAAATAAACCTCTTTTATACATTTAATGTTATAAGGAACATAGTAGAGAAATTAAATATTACCTCTTCTTAAGGCAACCTAATTATAAATATTTTTGTACTTTACTAAGAAGTGATAAAACCTACCATTCAAAAGCACCTGATTCTTCTAGAAATTCGTCACCCTGAAGTACTGTTGACATTTATTTGAAACTATCCAGCTCAGCATCTTGAAGATTTCTTTCCCAGCCCTAAAGTAGCAACACCATTCTTCCTAGAAATTGATTGCTCCCACTACTGGCTAGATTCCCAATCTGCATTTGTTCTTTGGGCTGCCTTGTCTTAACACTGGTTTGACAAGGGTAGCTATTAAACTGTCAACCTTTCTGCTTGCAAAACAAGTGCCAAACAGGGGTTCCATATAAATGACACAACTTCTGATTTTGCAGAATATATCACCTTGAATTAAGGGTAGGTACCCATCATGCTATTCCCTGTCAGAGTAAACAATACCCCGTGAAAAGCACATAAAAGGAATACTATAGTATGCAAAAGAAAATATAAGGAGGAGATAAGAGAAAAGAAAGGAAAATCTAACAAAATCTAGATTATACCAACCCCCCTCACTTTATTTCTCCATCCCTTTTTATCCTTGCAAACCATCCTTGTTTCTACCACTTCCATACATCAATTCATAATCTTTTGTTCTTTAAATTTTTGCCTCTCTCTTTTTCACGGTCTCATCAATTCTACCCAACCACAAATTTCTTGGTTTTCCCCTTTTTCTCCACCTATTTACTTTTTCTTCATGCATTTGTTTTGCAAGTCAGTTCTCTTTAATTCTCTCTGTACTACTGAACAATCTCAATGTACTTCTTTTGTACTGGTTAGTTACTTTCGTAGTCAGTCCATATTCATTCAACACCCATTCATTTTTAATCCTATCTCTTTTTGTTTTACCACTAATACTTCTAAGTAACCAATACCCATTGTAACCTACTTTTATGTTTCACCTGACATACTCAACTGTTACTTCCATATAACAAAGTAGGCAAAAATATGCGCTTGTAGAAAAACACATATTGCTCAATACTTTTCTGTCAATATCTGTGTGTCTTAACATTTCACCATCCATCTCCCATCTTCAGTAAACATACAATCAAGGTAGCCACATTCATTTACTTGATCTATTTTTTACATCTGTTCCATTTTTCCTGTTCAACACAGCTATCTTTGTAACTGATAACATGAATTTTCAGATCCATACTTCTCATTACCTCAAACATTCCCATCTAATAATTTGCTGCACATCATTCAACAACACACCATTGCCTGCATACAAAAATACAAGAATATTCATGTTCCGAACCAACAGTCCTCTAATGTCACTGTAAACACGAGCTATGGTTATACTTGTGATAAGTTAGTCAAAGTATGCCAAAACATCAGTGACTTTAGTATCAGCATAGAATTCTGCATGTGGCATGGCTACAGATAAGGCTTCTACTCGTTATCTTATGTCAAATAAAGCCCTGAACAAAAAATGGATTAAAAATACTAAGCCTGCTAGATAAGATGATTTTTTAATGTGGAGCATCATTGCAACTATAAAGATGATTTCTTGTACAACAAGTCATCTGTAACTATTTATTTACCTTGGTTTTTCTGGACAATATAGTAAGAATATTCTACCACCCTTATAAGACATGCATTAGATCTGTAATTTTGTTGTATTATCTGGGAGTCAACTCTCCTGAATTAATCAGCTTTTACTAAGAAGTAATGATGCCTAGAACTATGTGGCAAATCTGATTTTGGTTTCAATAAACTGCACTGAAAAATAATAATTAAAAAAGGTAGTAACACCAATCTATGTGGTCACTAACAGTTGACACTGGTTTCATCATCATCATCATCACCATCATCATCATCGTCATCCAGTAACGACAAAAGCCCAAATACTTTGGCTGAGCATTAGAAGCAACCCATTATGTACAGAGTTTGGGTGGGAGAACCCATGGCACACTGTTGGTGAGAAAGGTGGTGGAATCATTTAAAAGAGGAGCCAACATGGTGTAATAAGACACGACAGAGACGCTATTTAACTAGAATTATGAACTTCAGAAAGATATTACACACATGGCTGCAGGAGCATGTCCCCTGTTAAAGAGATGTAAGAAAGCAAAGATGGAACAAGTTGCATTCAGATTTATAGGAAATTGTTAAAAGAATAGGAAAGTTAGCCAAATGGCTGTACCTTGACTGTAGAGGATACAAAACTGCTTCCATGGATTTTTGAGACTGGAGAACCTGTCCCATGAGAGGACTGGGAAACACTTGTAACCTTACTTGCAGGGCTACCTGTATTTATGGGAAATACAGCAGACATCAGTATAAGACACATTCTGATGCAAGATGCATTCATGTTAGTGAGGACCATGTTACAGCTTCCATAACTGGGTATCCTCTGCCTATGTTGGGACTACAGCTCCTAGAATTCTTCCAGCCATGCCAACTTTGAAATTCTGGAGATTGCAGGATTTCTAGCATGGTGAAGGCTGGCTGGCATTATCAATAACATGGATATAGTTTACAGGCAGAAGGTCATTTACTGCCCTCCACATAGCACAGAGGAGAGATGCTCATTCATCAGTCAACTTCTTAAACTCAATACTGGAAAATTTGGGAGAAGGCATCAACTTCTTGCACATGTCAAGGATGTGAAACTGCAGTGTTAATTCCATTAGAACCAAGCAAAAGTTAGTGACAGAAAGCTCTCAGTTACTCTTTAAAACTAGCATTAATCAAGTTCTAGGAAAGAAGGGTCACCAGTCCCTTCTGTAGGCTGCTTTATATGTTATGCTATAAAACTACACAGTACAAATAGATCTACAGGGGAATTACTTTTATTGAAAAGAATGCTTGAATTGACATTGTAGCAACATGAAAATAATCTAGGGTGATTATTGAAGGAAGTTTTCAATCAATATATTGCGTAACAGTCAAAGCATGAACATTCAAGCAAAAGAAACACAAACGTAAGACAAGACAAAACGTAGACTGTAAAATGTATTTTGTTTCAAACCTGAAGCACACTGTGTTATGGAAATTGTGCCTAGCCGGACTGTGATTTATCAGAACCAAAACATGGAACCTTTTGTTCCAGATTTCAGTTGAAACAAAATCTGGAGGGATCCCATGGAGTGAGTAAGGCAAGGTTGGGGCTGTTTACCCCACTCTCTATCTCTTCCTCTGCATGGTGTGTATGCTGGCCCACCTACTGAATTTCCCTGCACCTTCCCTTTCTGCTCGCATGATGCCAAAAACACTGGCAGTGGCCACAATTACGGAGTGGTAGGAAGAGGAAAGGGCTGGAAAGACTGGGAGGGGCAGGGCGAGGGGAGAACAGGCAGGTCAGTTGGGAGTGCTATGCTTTATGCCAAGGACATCAGGAGTGATTGCTCAACTGGCTCACCCGCCCACTTGATCTTTTCAGCATCCCCCTTAGCTGTTGCTGATTCTTGGCTTTTTCCTGCTCTCCCACCCTCCCAAACCCAGAAACATCTCTTTCTGGATTGAAACATGTGTTTTGCTGGATGTAGATGAAACACTGTTTCAGCTCAGACTTAGAGCATTCAGATCTGCATAACATTTTGCATATCCCTAAAAAACAGACAGACAAAATATTCGCTTGGTAACCATCACTTATTATTGACTTGAAATCCAACTGATCAACGGGAACGGATGTGAATAAAGCTATCATGGAGCTAATAATACAGTCATGTAAGTTTCTAAGAAAAAGTATGTAAGAAAACAAAATGCGTTAAAAAATAGGGTAACTTCCCTTACTCTCCAGCAAAAATAAAGAATGAAAGACACGACACACATCTCTGTTAAACTTGTTGCGAAAGAGATTCATTTGGTATTTTGCCTTCTGAACAAGTTGACTGACATTAGCAAGGAAGAGAAAACGAGACTATACTAACCCACCTGCATTTGTGATTGATGCTCCAACTGGCTGGCCAGGCTTGTCCACAATAACGTAAGGGCTGCTAACTACAGGGGTCCCAGCCCCTTGTTTCATATGCACTGGAGTGGACGTTGGGGTACGAGGTAGCGGAGAAGGGCTTGGGGTTGATATTGGAGAACCTAAAGAAAGGCGTTCCAATTATATGCGAGACAGGTACACCTAAGTTGCAATAAACAAATAGCAAATATAGCAATTCAAAGATAGAGCTGATTCAACATTATTGCAACTAATAGGAACTAGTCCTGAAAACCAGACTTTTACCATGTTTCTTCCTGAAACGTGCTCCTCTAATAACAGGGAGATATACCATCCAAAGATATAATGTTTTATTTATCAGGACAAGTATAGTGAACCTTGGGAGGCTTCTTCCATGCTAGGCCTTTTTGCCTTCTTTACACTCAGCTCGTGTCTTTTCATTGTTTCTTACCACTTTGTCCTTGGTAAGAAAATTCCTAATAAATAAGAGTATTTCCCATCTGCAAGACCTGATTTCAATAAAGTAAAAGCAAACCTACCTCACAGAGGGTGTGTTTGTGTATGAGTCAGAGAGGGAGAGCGAGAGAAAAAAAAGCAGTGTCCACTAAAGTAGCACCATCTATTGCACCAGAGTTTATTTCAGTGGCATATTTGCCACTGTTGCCCCCGTCCCCAAAATAAAAATAACGTTGTCAATACAAAGTCAACCAGCTTATTCTTACTAGATGTAAACATAACAGGGCCAACCAAAACATCTGAAAAAGGCACTTCAGCAAGTGCATTGGCATGAATAAAGTACATCTCCTTGAAGGATTAAAGAAGCCATATCCTCTAGAACAGCATTTCTCAACTGTGGCAACTTTTAAGATGTGTGGCTGGGGAATTGTGGGAGTTGGAAGTCCACACATCTTAAAGTCGCCGAGGTTGAGAAACACTGCTCTAGAAGGCTTAATCCTGCTGGTCTGAAGGCTGTCCCCACTTGCCCATGCATGTAGGTATAGTCTGGAACTGCAAGCAAAGCAAAGGCACTGGGTACACACACATGTACTCAGACCCCTGGGGAGAGAAGTTGTACAATCCTTCTAAAGGATGCCAGAATGATGCGTGCAAACATGCTTTGTGGAACACCAATTTCAAATGCTTTCCAGTGTCTTACCATGTTAAAATATCCCCCAAATAATCCATACCTGATACAATCTTGCAGCTCATGGTGATAGGCTGGAAAGACTTGCCTGGGGATTCAGCAGGGCTTGGGATTTGACCCTGAGGCACTATTTTGCAACTGGCTGCAATTGGCTGAAAAGCTGAGTTGCTGTGGGAGCCAAAAGCAACTTTCTGACTTGTGAGCTTAGTGGGAGTCCGCTCTAAAGATGATGGCAGGGAATAAAAGGTTGTATGCCTTTCAGCTTCAGCACTGAGCCCTGGCGAGGAAATATAAAGGCAGACAGAAGAAGAGAAGAGTGCAAAGTTTTCTTGGTAAATGTATCGATTTAAATAGAAATATATGGAAAAAAAGCTTCATTCTGTTGAAAGCCTCTTGGATACTCGAAATAGGTCGTTCATTCCAAAATAACAAGAGTTTTCCTACTTAAAAGGACAGGATTCGAGTTTAATTCTATCCTTTCATTGCCACTGAAACTGCTTATAATCAGGGACAAATTTTCCCTGAGAGAAAAAGATCTCCAATCACACGGAGGTTCCTAGTTGTGTTCAAGCAAGCACGAGGATAATCCCAGCTCAGACAGAAGGGCACATATAAACACACCTTTACCTTTTTCAGGAGAAGCATCTGGGATGGATTCATGCACTTGTTTTATCGGTGAAGATGCTTTCATAGGTGCTGGCATATTTAATGGCAAATGTAATGAGTTGGGGGCATCAGAAAGATCAGAATCTGATGACTGGTATTCTTCTTTAAGAGAATGCCGATGCAATTCAACATCCACAACCTTTTCAAAAAAGAAGGAAAACTACTGTCAGGCAGCTGACAATTTTATTATAGTTTTTTTTAAGTCAGTTATATTCAAAGTGCTTCATAACACACTTCAGTATTAAGGACCTGTGATTTTGGGCCCTCTGTATCCATCAATATTTCAGAGAATTCAATCCAAGTGCTGAATGAGGAGTTAAGTGCCTGGAGAGTTGTGACTTACTGCTGAACCCTGGTGTGAACCTGTAATAGTATGTGGGAATGACCTTGGGAGACAGGAGGGAGAGCCGCAAACTGGACAGCCAACATGTAAAAGATATCTCAGCCACAGAAGGAGAGGGGTCGTGGGAAGCATTTCAGAAGGGACCCTCCCTAGTTTTCCAGAGAGTAAAAGAAAAGGAGGGGAGGAATACTTTCAGACTTGCAAGATTCTGTTAATCTAACCTTACAATAAAGATACAGTTAGTATTCATTGTTGTGCTTCTTGTCTGGACTACCTCAAAGGGCTAACAGAACCTGAAAATGCAGCACACTCAGAAGAGTATGGGGGAAAGTACACATTGTCTCAGATTTTCAGGTTTGTTTCTCAGGACCATCTTCAAATGATCTGGGCGATGTGTCCTATATGTTCTACCCACAGGAAAAAAATCCACCAGTATTCTGCAATATTGGTTCAGGTTACCAAGTTTTCATTTGTTGAAGCTTTAGATTAGGGGCAGACAACATGTAGCCCTCCAGATGGTGCAGCTTTCAACAATTGTCACCGTTGGCTATGCTGGCCAGTACAATGGATTTGCTGCCCAATAACCCATGGAGGCCACATACTGCTGACAGAGATTACAAAAACTTTATACTCAAGCAAAATGTATATAATTTATCAATGTGGGGCACCATTCATATTTGTTTTTGACCTATCCAAGCTCCTATCACTAATAATACACAAGTTCTGTAGACTTTGTACTTTGGCATGGTAGATGCTTGAAAGATATTTATTGTGGATACTTTAAAAAAAACCCAAGAAAGTCTCTCATCAACAATTTTACAAAGTTAAAAAAAATAAAAACAAAGACATACCGTTTCAGCCCCTAGTGTCTGTAGACCAGTGTATGTTCTATCCAACTGTATAAAAAAACAAAAACAAAACCTGCTTTTGACACAAACATCTGCTAAACCATTCCAATACATACAAACCTTGATGCTCCTTCACCAAACTCGAATTATAAAAAAAGCTGTATTATTTTATTTTAACTATTTTTAAACAAACATTTATCAGGAATAATTTAAAAACTAGCATTTCTTTTCCAAAATAAATCAGCATCCTGATATCAAATATTCTATTACTCTCTCTCTCAATCAGTGAGTGACCTGGACTGCCCTCAGCATTTCAGTATTCCTCAAACGTTGGCCAGTTTTAATCCACTTTGAATTTATGTATTTGTTCTTTCCAAGTATTTTGTCTTTGTTCTGTTTTCCCTGGTAATGCAAAAAAAGGATGCACTGACTTGAGTTAATGTCTTCCAAATTATACTGGGATAATGGAATCTTACAATGCAGTATAAAAGATGAATTCAAACTACATGAAATGAAGCATTTTAAAAAAAACCCGCAATGAATTAGTGTCACAACGAGAGGCACCGAATGGAGAAATGTTCCTAGCGGCCCATAGAGCTGTTCAGCATTTCCATTATGTGCCTCTGATTTGCAGGTGATACAACACCAGGAATAACTCCAAGCACTACAGGAAGGCAGGATTAATATGCACAATGACCTTCGCCATAATTTCAAGCTGTGGGGGAGCAAGAGAGATGGTGACATTTAGTAAACAGCTTTATGGATGGCAATAGATCTTAAATTCTCAAAAGAGGGCAAAAGAAGTGCAAAATGCTTTTTAACCAAGGACATTTTCTCCCCCAAAAGGCTCACCAAGAGAAAATGGTATTATGTAAACGTAAAATAGTTTAACTACAAAGCTACAAGGAAAACATGTATGTGTTTTAAAATCTTCTACACACTGACTGCTCTTCTCAAGGGACACTAATGAGAATTTATTAATACCTAGTATTTGCTCATTTCAAAACATTTGCATGCTGCTTTATTAAAAGCTTTCATATATCTTTAACAATATTTTAAGCAGTTTACCATCAAATCTAAAACTTATAATAAAGCAACAGTGTTAAAACAGGAAATACAAGGTATACCCATTAATGTGGATATGGAAAAATAATTACAGTTGTCTCAAGGCTTGGATGACAAGATATTGTCTTCAACAGGTGCCAAAGCAATGTAGTGGGTGAAAGCTAGTTTTTTAAATTTATTTATTTAAGTTATTTATACCCCGCCCATCTTGTATTACGATGACTCTGGGCGGTTTACAAACAGTTAAAAATAAAAAATTAAAATATCAATAGAATAAATACAATATAAATATAAATACAGATCCATAGATATAAAAATGCAAGGTATAAAATGTATAGTCCAAGATGGTGAATAAGGTGTTATCATTGGCCCCATCAGGGTGCCAACCACCCCCATGATTGACTATCCCCCCTCCCACCCCAAGCGAGGTGGCACAACCAAGTTTTCACCCCCTTTTGGAAAGCCAGGAGAGTGGGGACCTGTCTCACCACTGGGGGTAACTTGTTCCAAAGGGCAGGGGCCACGGCAGAGAAGGCCCTCCTCTTGGACCCTGCCAATCAACAACCTCTCATGGACAGGGTCCGTAGCATGCCCTCCCTGCCTGACCGGGTGAGACAGGTCGATGTACTGGGGATGAGGCGGTCCCTCAGGTAACCTGGCCCCATGCCATGTAGGACTTTAAAGGTGATAACCAACACCTTGAATTGGACCCGGAAGCAAACTGGCACCCAATGCAGTTCATGCAGCAACTCCCAATATTTCAGCATTTCTGTCTGAAATTTCAGGCAATCTCTTGAATTTTTTTTAAAGCTTATTAATTTAAAAATTAATGTAATTTAAGTAATTTTGGGTGTTCCATGGACGCTATCTGGTGGTACTTTGTTTTTTAATTGTAGGTACTGTGCTGCTGACCTCTGCACTAACCTCTTAGCCAGAAACACATTTAACATGATTTGAAGCTCCATGTGTGCATACAGATACCACTGATCCATAGAATGTCTGTTTCCTTTGTGTACAGTGGCCATACGTCCTTTATTATAAAGGACAGTCCTTTATTTCAGAAAGCTGTCCTTTAGATTTATTTATTTATTTATTTATTTTCTTGGTTCTACTCTTGAATTTTCCTTTGTAAAGCAAAATTATAAACATAAGTAATTATTTTTTTTTTATCCTTATGAACCTCTTTCAGATTTGTCTTTTATTTTTCCCAAGAAAATATGGTCACTGTACCTTTGCATGTGTAACAGATGAACATGGAAAAAAACAACAGAATCCTGTTAAATTTCAAATGTCTTTCATACACATTGTTTGTTGTGTGCAACCTTATAAAACACAAAACCAGACTGGCTATTTCCAGGACAAAAAGTATGCAAAAAAAGATGTGAGATAAAACTAGGCATTATATCATGGAACACTACAGTATTACCTTCAGATGGTGTATGATGTCAATCCTTTTGTTTCGGCTGTCCTTAAAGTGAATCTGAACCCGCACTGGAAACTCTCCCCAGCCCCGCCTTGTCAGGTGGAAAGGAGGCTCTCTACAAATATGGACATTGGAGGCTTCAGTTACTTCTTCTAACAAAATGTTCAATTATAAAGAACAGAAAATGAAAGAAAGACACCAAGAAATTTTTGAGTCTGGGAATGGGGGGAATGAAAACGTCATACCAGTTGAAAATAACTAAATAAATGACATGAAATCCTTCTATCCAGGAAATGCTGCACCTGAGAAACCAGGAGAAGCTGACAGAAGAGTATTCCAAGCTACAGATTCCACTTGGGGATGCAGTGCCACTAGTAATGTTGGATCAAGGAGCACCACAAAATGGTGCACCTTCTACTTCAAGGAGCAATGCTATCCCGAACATTACCAACAGATACAAGGTTACAGAAAAGGCACTGAGCATTTGAAAACAAATCATTCAGGTGTTTTCAGTGAAATCTTTGTTACCTGACTTCAACAAGATCATTAGGTTTATAGCTGGGATGAAGGAAGAACCAGACTTTCTTAACAAAGTGATCGGTGCTTGGCTCTCGTCGGGAACCTCTTACATACACCATCCATTTATGAGTGGATTGGTCATTCTCTTCTCTCTTATCAGGAGGAATGTATCTGGCAGACAGAAAAAAAGCACCAAAAATTAATTCCACTCAATCACTAATTAATTAAGCAATCCTAAATC
The DNA here is from genome assembly GCA_023362775.1 of Charina bottae. NCBI lineage: Eukaryota > Metazoa > Chordata > Lepidosauria > Squamata > Charinaidae > Charina > Charina bottae. Next base: position 40,549,984 of record JALMGJ010000005.1, on the reverse strand, counting down.
CTGGAATTAAAGGCTGTTACGGTTCTCTCTCTTCATGATAGAGAAGAATGTCTCTTCATGAAGCCCCTTCATTGACAAAATGTTTTGTCACTGCTTTAATATTGGTAATGGAAAGAAAGGGGCACATCAGGAGAATCCTTGCTTTTACAGAAGGTAATGCCCTCCCTTTCCCTCACCTGCAAGAAAAACAAAAAACAAAAACATGCTAGTCTTGGAGCTGCTGTCTAGTGGGTAAGGCAACGGGCTAGAAACCAGGAGACCGAGAGTTCTAGTCCCGCCTTAGGCATGAAAGCCGGCTAGGTGACCTTGGGCCAGTCACTCTCTCTCAGCCCTAGGAAGGAGCCAATGGCAAACCAGGAGACTGAGAGTTCTAGTCCTGCCGTAGGCATGAAAGCCGGCTGGGTGACCTTGGGCCAGTCACTCTCTCTCAGCCCAACTCACCTCACAGGGTTGTTGTTGTGAGGAAAATAGGAGGAGGAAGGAGTATTAGGTATGTTCGCCGCCTTTAGTTATTTATAAAAATAATAAAGGTGGGATAGAAAATAAAATAAAATAAAATAAAATAAAATAAAATAAAATAAAATAAAATAAAATAAATAAATAAATAAATATTTTTCCCCAGTGGGAGAGAAAATAAAGAATGACATCAGAAATTAAAAGGAAAGAGATTATACTGCAGGTGCAATCATGTCCTTTTTAGACAGACAACTAACAAATAGGTTACATAAAAACATAATTATCATGTGGCCAAACAAACAAACTTCCTCCACCACCCTTTCTTTCTGAGTGCTTTGAAGTGCTGGTTAGAGCTATCTATTATGCCTTCAAGCAGCATCACCCAGCCAATTCTCTGATACAGGTTGGAAGGGGAAAGGTGTCTAGTGCAACTCTAAGCTTCATTATTTATCTGTACAGTCCCATTGGCTGTTCTTGCTGGGAATGTCATATGAGGCAATGGTGAGACACGATATATCTCCATCCAGTTACTTGACTTAGTATATGCCTCCTAGAATGTTCACTGGGAAATGTCAGAACAGAGTATCTATGGGGGCTGGAGGAGGAGAATAACTGCAGCTAAGTACTCAGAGCACTTCCAACCAACATTCTCCAAGCCAGTAGCTGCCCTCTGAGCTAGTGTGAAAAAGAATGATATGGGTCGGTCTTGCCCTGAAATAACAGGGTTGTCTAATATTAATGGTTGAGATACAACTGGAACAGAATGCAAAGCACAGTTTGTTTACTAATTCCATTTTAGCACTGATGATGTTACCTAGTTGAGTAATGAAATGTCTGCAAGCAAACAACCAAGCTCAGAGAGCACCAAGAACCCCACTAATTCCACAGTTTGATCATCCCTCTTCTAATTTCAATCCACATTTTGATTTGATAGGAAAAAAGAAGCAAAAACATACAAGATAAAAACTTCAGATACTTACTTGGAGACATTACCAACAACTATTGTTTTCTTTACAAATAATCGTGAATGCTCTTCATTCGAGAAACCAGCATTTCTCAGCCCTGCTTTGTAATCTCTTGAAACACCAGAAATGCCCTAAAAATGAAATGTTTAGAAATCCATATAAGGATGCTTAAAGAGAAAGATTTTTGATGGGGGTTGCAAGCATTTAAAGTAGGGGTGCGCAATCTTTGGCAATTAGCTTAAGTTTTATATAGCTCTTGAGTCCATTCCAAAATCCTCTGAAAGTCAGAGCTGTCTCTTTCTCCCCCAGCAGACTGAAGAGGAAAGAAAAAGAGGGGGAAAAAAGGTTGCCAGTATGTGTGAGGGACGGATTTGGCCATTCTCTCTTCTGGCATTTGACAGATACCCCTGAGAGAATATGAGCTTAACAAAAAAAAAAAAAAAGGGGGTTTCACCCATAAACTACAATGAAAAATATGTGTAAACCTTTCTCCTGCTGAAATTATACCTCGCCTCACATACAGTAATCTCTAAATATAAAAATGGCATCCAGTTCTTACAAAATACAGTAACCAGATTTGGTTTTCAGCATGTTACAATGTAGGTTGACAACATTTAAATACATGAATCTGGATAAAGTTGAAGTATTCATGCTATTCTTATCTAAAGCAATAAAGATGCTTTGAAGATTCCTTATGTTATATGACAAGGCACTTTGTAAGTTCTCTCACTGAGTTTATACTAACCTTGGTCACTGTTAACTGTACATGCTATCAAAAGAATATGAGAGAGAAACTCCAGAGGTTTTCAAACTTTTCCACGCCACCAAATCTGTTAGTTTTTTAAAAAAAATTCCTGGAACCTCTGATCAAGAGGCAAAGCAACAAGTTGTCATGAGCACAAATGCCCCTGGCTGCATTTGAGTGAACTTTTTTTTGCTCTTGGTTTCTCATGGAACCCTATCAAGCTCTTGTGGAACAGTTTGAAAACCCTGCTCCAGAGGTACAAGCCAAAACTACAAACACTTCAAAAGTATTATAGTAGATCAGTATTCCTTAACTTGATACCTCCATATTGCTGGGACTACAAATCCCAGATTTCCTTTTGGCCATGCTAGCTGGAAATTACGGGAGTTAAAGTCCTACATATTGAGAGGGCACTAAGTAGGGGAAGGCTCATGTACATATGACTATGCCAACAGGAAATAGGTAGAAAATAAAAAGTTACTCTGTTCTTTACAGTGGTATTCATAGAGCTTCCACTAAGGGAAACACGGTTCTATTTGCCATGCTATTAAAAAGAACTTTTGTTTCTCCCAATTATTTTAACACATTGGTCTCATATCACCTGTCCAGGATTCTTGCGCAGACTCAAGTCAAGTTTGTTTGGCCCTCTCTCTTCCACATCCAGACTACCATTGTCTTTTCCCAACATGTATTCCATGTGCTGAGATGATTCACTCTCTGAATGGTTGACTGACAGGGTTTCTGAGCCCTGATTAGCAGGAGAGGATGATCGGGATGGAGATTCTAAAAATTTCTTGATGGTTGGATGGTTAAAAACCATAGAATCACAAGTCTTCATTCCCTGAAATAGAACAGCATTTATACTTGTTCAGGCTTTTTTCTTCAGCCTAAATGATGGTGGCAGATGTCAGGCTTGCAGATTTTTTTTTTAAAAAAACTAATCCCCTAAGATCAGCCACCTGCAACCTGGTGCACAAGACATGCGTATGGATCTTAAAGAGAATTCCACTACTGGTTATACTTAAAGGCAGGCAGGACTGGAGGGAGAGTGTCTGTTTATTAAAAAAAACCCTGGGAGTTAAAATTGTTGTTGATTTATTGCAAATCCTCCAGACATTGGGGATCGAGAACTACTTTCTGCCCAGTCCTGTTCTAACTGGCAGCTGCAATCAGAATCTCTGACTGTGGATTTTCATAGTAAATGCTACTTGATCCTCTTAAAAAGGAAACACCAGGCAGGAAACCAAGGACAAAGTGCATGGACATATATGTCTACCACTGAGCTATGACTTTTGTCTGAATAGCAAAATAAATAAAATCAGATGACAATACTGCAGCACCATCAGAGCTGCTCTTATAATAAGTAGCTCATTCATACACAGTAATTTTTGGAGACTAACACAGAATACTAAAACCTGACAGGAAATATAGCCATCTGGCTCATTTTCTACCCTCTTTGAAACTGGATAAACCTACTTCTGATTTGCAGCAGTAGATTGCCAATAGGTGTTACTTCTCAACATCTGAAACTTTTTGACAAGAGAGACAAGAAAAAGGACTTTTAATTTCCAATTTTTGGTCAATTTTTCTAGAGTTGTTTTGTTCATTATATAAACTTCCTCCCTCCTACCCTTTTTAATTATTTCTTCCCAATGTTCTTATGTCTTATTACTCTTATATACAGTTTGTTGTATATAAGAGCACATTTTTTAAAAAAATCTCAAACTAAAAACAAGTTATTTTTTTTAAAAAAAATCAAGTTTGTTCCTACTGAAGTTTAGTGCTGCTTCTTTAATGGAGCTTTTCAAATATGCTACACTAATAGATGATCTACAGCCTTCCAAATTTTCCAGTACTATAACACCCAGCATGCTTAGCCAGCATGAAGTTTAAAAATATCTGGAGGGACACATAAATCCCACCCCTGGTTTATCAGCAGTACTTCTCTCCAACAACCTCTTTGCAACCTGCATTTTTAAAAACATGAATGTCAGTATTTAGATCAGGAGTCCCCAAACTGTTCAGCTCATCGACCCCTTCATGAAGTTTCAGACTGTTCATCGACCCCCAAACATTTATTATATGAAAATAATTTAATGAATACTACTTTAACTAATAGTACTACAAACAACAACAACTACTACAATAATGGATAGTCCCATCAAACCTTGGGGGGTCGACATTGACCACTCTGGGAAACCCTGATTTAGATTAAGGCAAGGCACCTTGCCACTATTCACATATGGCACTGTTTACCTCTCCAACTTTAAAGAGTCCAGCGGAAGCATAGTAGTTTGCCACAATGCAGGCACGCAGTTTATCCATCATTCTTCTTGCTTCAATCAGCCGCTGTCAAAATGAAAATCCTGTTAAGAAATAGCTGCACGACATCCTGCTTCTGTTTCCCAATCTTTAATAAACATGAGATCTATATACCTGATCAATCACTTGAATCTCATGTTCTTTATTTTTCATTTCTACAGAAAACTGTTCTTTAATAATTGCCTCAATCTTCTGTACTGCAGCATCTCGAGCTATGTAAAAAGAGTTCATACAATAAAGATTTTTATGTTCAAGATATTTAAGGCTGCTTGCAACACTACATTCCCTTATGCATTCCTGGAAAAAATGTTCCACATACAAGCCAAAAATGTCTGTGATGTCAGATTGATCTGGCCAAGATGAAAGTGTAAGTCCATCAGAGTATACACAAATAATATAAAGATAATGCACCTATTTCAAGGAACCATTGTAACTGATAAATTTCTGAAATCTAAATACTGCTGAAAGGAAATCTAGAAGCAGCAGGGCTTGGCAGTCACCTATATCAGGAGACTTTAATTAAGACCTATATAAAAACATAAAATGCTGGGTTCTCACATTATACTAAATTATGAATTGTAACAAGCCACAAAAGATGGCTTATAACACAATTGTTGGATTCACGATTTATACTATGCTTAGTGTGAGGTATGTATCAGCCAAAGATTTAGTAATCAATATGGACTCAACAAAACATTATACTTAGATCAATTCCCATATTGTCTTAAATACTGATTTTTATTTTATTTTTTAACCAAAAATGAAATTGAATAATTTCAATTGACCAAGTTCCTTGGTCCATCAGTTGAACCAAGATCAACATCACACAAAAACATCACACAAAAACATAATGAAACGCATCCATATAGATGTGAAAGAAAAATGGAAAAATTGTCCAATGCTTAAGATTAATTTTAATCTTAGTTTTTAATCATATGCAGTTCCTCAGTTTTTAAAGAGATTTCTACCAGATTGTTCTGATGCTTTATGACGTTTATTTGTAGGTGCAACTGAGATCTCTTCATAGTCTGGGTCCATCTCCTCTACAGTCCTCTTGATACCCGACATATTGTCTTCTTCACTAGAAAAAGAGAAGAAAGAAACAACCCAAATACATAGCAAGCAATGTATTGAAGCATCTTGAAAGATTTCCCATTTCTAAGGCTACATTACAGAATTAGCCAATTCTCCTACCAAGAACAAAAGAACAGCATGTCTGAACAAGAGACTAAGAATTCTAAAATAAATCAGTGTTTTATAGCCAAAGTGTTTTATTGCTCTAAGATATAGTCACTGAAAAGTTATCTGGATATAGTCTCAATTTTTTTAAAAAAATGAAAAAAGATTTCTACTTAATGGCATTTTGTGCTGTAACAATACCTGTGTATGTCTATGAAGGTTCTCAGTCATCCAGGTGGAATTGTCTGTAGCTTGAATCATGTCAACTGGATTTCTATTTTCTTAGTGGAAACGTTTCGCTCCTTATCCAAGGAGCTTCTTCAGTCTGAGCAAAGTTGGTAAGGGAATCCTAAATATGTTCCTAGGTAGCTGTGTGACCTTACACCTGGGGCTAGGTCATGGTTATATTGAGATGTAATTTTTAAGTCCTTTTATCATCTAAAGGAGGGTCGTTAAAATCACCATGCTGCTGTTGAGCTTCTGAAATGGTCTTAATCTTCCTAGGCACAGAAGACAAAACGGGGAGGAAGATGGGGGAGAGTTTGTGCCTGAGGCCCCCACCTCTATTCAAGGAAGGATTTTCCAAGTTGGCATAAATGGATTCCTTGACCCCTCTCTCAAACCACCTATCTTCTCTGTCTAAAATGTGAACATTAATGTCCTCAAATGAGTGTCCTTTTTCTTTTAGATGAAGATAAACTGCTGACTCTGGTCCTGTGGTGTTATTTCTCCTGTGTTGGGCCATCCTCCTGTACATAGGTTGTTTGGTTTCTCCAATGTAGAGTTCAGAGCACTCCTCACTGCACTGGATTGCATAAACTACATTGCTTTTCTTGTGTTTTGGAGTTTGATCTTTGGGGTGTACAAGCCTGTCTCAGTGTGTTGGTGGGTTTGAACAGAGCCCAGACAGAGGCTTGTACACCCCAAAGATCAAACTCCAAAACACAAGAAAAGCAATGTAGTTTATGCAATCCAGTGCAGTGAGGAGTGCTCTGAACTCTACATTGGAGAAACCAAACAACCTATGTACAGGAGGATGGCCCAACACAGGAGAAATAACACCACAGGACCAGAGTCAGCAGTTTATCTTCATCTAAAAGAAAAAGGACACTCATTTGAGGACATTAATGTTCACATTTTAGACAGAGAAGATAGGTGGTTTGAGAGAGGGGTCAAGGAATCCATTTATGCCAACTTGGAAAATCCTTCCTTGAATAGAGGTGGGGGCCTCAGGCACAAACTCTCCCCCATCTTCCTCCCCGTTTTGTCTTCTGTGCCTAGGAAGATTAAGACCATTTCAGAAGCTCAACAGCAGCATGGTGATTTTAACGACCCTCCTTTAGATGATAAAAGGACTTAAAAATTACATCTCAATATAACCATGACCTAGCCCCAGGTGTAAGGTCACACAGCTACCTAGGAACATATTTAGGATTCCCTTACCAACTTTGCTCAGACTGAAGAAGCTCCTTGGATAAGGAGCGAAACGTTTCCACTAAGAAAATAGAAATCCAGTTGACATGATTCAAGCTACAGACAATACCTGTGTATGGTTATGAAAACTCCAACTGTTTTAGTTCTACAACAACTAAATCTTCGTTTTCCTCTTTCTTTTCTACTGAAAAGAGAATGTATATGTGGTATATATAGACTTGCAAACTCAGTAGACTCAGTATACCATTGTAAATGAACAAAAATCTCCCCGAAATATTTTACCTCAGATGTGTAAATCAAAATCTGATTTCCGTTTAATGTCTCTGCACCTCGGCTGAAGGCTTCTTAAGATTCCTCACCAAGTTTCTTTTTCCAGTTAGGCCTGTCAAATAAAAATTGTTTTAGGCAGTGAAAACAGATTTTTCTTTCTGCTCAATCTTTCAGCATGTTTTATTGCACAATTATTATCCACTCAATTTTTGCAGAATACTTTATTATTTCACATTTAAAAATATTTAAAATCTCACAACCATGGAGATTAGACAATGACAATTCAACTTTTATTACCAATAGTTTTCATGGCTGAATACAGAAAACATTATCTTGACACATTATTACAAAACACAGTTTTATTAAGATAAATTATCATGGAACTTCAAAGATACAGGGGCATCTAATAAACATCAGCATCAATGGGGCATCTTAATTTGCAGAGAAGCTGCCCTCATTTGCCACTGTCACTCAATGGAAATCCTTAATGGTAACTAGGTACCACCTTGTGAGGATCCTCAGAACAAGCTTGACTGAAGGGAAGTGGATATTAAGATACGGCATACTGCCAATGTTCTGTATATTTTTGTTATTAGCATGCCTAACAATACTCAAAATGGGTTAGATGGTGTCTGAGCCATGCCCCATCAGAAATAATAAAGTTTCAATCCGACTTGCATTTAAAACCAAGCACCCAGATGGGACTTGTATCCATGTACTGTATGTCTAAACAGTAAATGCAGAGCTGTGCTCTTAACAGCACAATCCCGTGCAATTAAGTTATGTTTAAACCAGTTAAAATGAATGGAAACAGGTAAATCTAACTCTACATTGGCCTGGGCTACACACGTGCTTAAAAGTAAGTCCTACTGGATTCAATGTGAACTTTCAAGGAAACGTAGTTACGGTTAGTCTGCAGATTTAAAGCATGCTCAAAACAGAGTTCGCCAAAACTCAGTGTTTCTCCTTCCAAGTAAACATGGTTAGGATCTGAGTGCAAGTTGGGCGTGAAGGGGGTACTTGGCTTTTTTCCAGCCCCGGAGCCCTCGCGAAGTTCCACACTGAGCAAACTTAGCCGGCTCTTTCGGAGGCAGCTGCCTCCGGCTTCTTGCAAGAGCCCCCAGCCTTTTGCCAGAGTCAAGCCCGAGCCTGAGGGGGCGCTCGCCAAACTTACGCACGCCCTGCCCCTTCTCAGCCCGGTAGGCATAAAGCGGGGCTCCGGCTGCAACTGCACAACTCACCGGCTTGCTAAAAAAACCCCGGAAGGCCGCCACTGGCAATCCCTTAGCATTAACCAACCCAACGCTCAGCGAGGCCACCACCTGCAGCGCGCAGCCGCCATCAGCTCCGTCCTCTCTCAGGGCGATGGAGGGGCGCGGCTGCGCAGGCGGAGAGCGGAGAAGGGGCGGGCATTGGGAGAAGCCGATGCCTGATGGAGGAGGAGGCGGCGGCAACCTGGCCAGTGTTTTCTTGGCCAAGTCCGAGTGCGGCTCTTTACCTACAGCATCCGCTTCGTCCTGAACTATTTGGACTGGGGCCCGGGCTCCCAGGCCGAGGAGACTGATGTATGACGCTCTCTTAGCTGAAAGCTTTTTCTTCTTCCAGGCGTTGATATTTTGTTTAGGAAACTTTAAAATCTCCGGTAAAAGTTTGTATCACTACACTTCTTTTTTTGTTGGCACTCTTGCTGTTATTGTGATTATTAATCGTAGTCGTTGTCAGTTGCCTTGGAATGCTGCAGGCAACTATTAAGGTGGTAACATATAATGAGCGGGGATGCATAGAAAGATGCAGTCATAAGAAAAATTGTGTACGTCTACCCACAGAATTTAAATAGAAATCTAGTGCTCATAGTTAAGTAACCTGTTCGTGAATACCATAGCTGTTTGGCCCAGTTGGAAACGGAATGGTACAGTAAAATAACATTTCTCTTCCAAGATGTTCTTATAACACTCAGGCAATGATACTGATTGCTATGGGAAATTGCATTTTTCCCAGTAGAAATAAGCTCTTTTAAACATTAGGAACATAAACGTCTCCCTGTGCAAGAATTGAGAAACTTGTGACCATTGTTGCTTATATGATAGCATGCCATCTTTAAAAAAATGTATTTTAAATCCAGACAAGATGGTTGTGGTTTTGATTAGTAGGACTGAAGTGTAGCCTTTTGGAGATGGAGTTGCACTGCTCCTGAAATCTCAAGTTTGAGACTGATATTTGAATCCCAGCTATCTTTGCATATTCAGGTGGCAGCAGTGCCAAGGAATGACTTTGTGTAGCTACATCTAGTGTTCTTTGTGAAACAATTCCTGGCTACATGACTACTACCATGTGCTGTACGTATAGTATGTGTGCTTTTAGGGCCTCAAGCGCTTAGACCCTAAATATTTGAAATACTGTGTGTGTTTTATTTTAGGATCTTTGTAACTTTTAGTGCCCTATAACTCTCAGAAAAGCAGGATCTAAATCAAATAAGTAATGGAAGCTTACATAATTCTATAAAGACCTAAATTTTCAAATAAAAAGAAAGAATAAAACCAGAATGATGCAAATTAGCAATATTTATTCTGAATTTGGCTTTGGGGACAAAGATTACACTAAAATTTAATTTGTTTACAACATTCAGTTCTTTGGATTAATTATACAAAATAAACTACAATCACATGCTGTTCACCCTCACTTACATACTGCTACATACCATACATAGTAGCTTTAAAAAGTATCATTTATAAGCAATCATCAACACAAATCACACATACTTATAAATACATACACATAACATTAAAATATCTACTGATACACTCCAGTACTGCAAGTTAAAGATTAACATAATTCAATAAAGTAAGCAGGACAATATGTTCATAAAGCACATTGATAAGTACAATAAAATGATCAAACCATTAGAATTACTGTCCCTAGTTCAAAGTTTTGCATTATAACTGAAGACTTCACCCAGTAAGTTTCATGAGGTTAGCTGCCATCTAACCTGTAGTACTTCTCTAAATACTCAGAAAACCATTAATTAAGAGAAAAAAGTACTGATATTTTTAGAGTTTCATTCTTCAGTTAAATTCTTCTATAGCACAGGAAAGTTATAAAGGACAAATCTCATGTCAGAAACTAAAAAGTAAAACTTAGCTTGGTTCTACCTTCTTGTAATTCATAGATTGCTAAATCACTCTTGTGATCTTGCAAAAGTAAATTTCCATGAGTTTTAAAAACGATAGTGTACATGATAATGTAGTGAAATGGAATATGCTAGAAGAGAGATGGGCAGCTGTCCCAGAATTGGAGACTGTTGCACTCTTCCTTGGTCAGCTGGAAGGCTGCCTGGGGACCACACAGGAAGTGATACAATTTCTGGTCATTTGGGCAGATTAAAGGTAGAAATAGAGTTTATCTTCCAGAGGCCTTCCACTTCCACTTCCACTAGTATTTAAAAACAAAACAAAACAAAAATCATGCTGTCAAGCATAGTCAGGTTTGTTGGGTTTTTGCAAATGGGATGTTGAAGGGTCACATGAGGCATCTGTGTTGTCCAGCCCTGCACTAAATTTTCCAGGAAGGTGCTGATCACAAATGTGGATGGAATCTTTTAAGAACTAGGCTACAGTGTAATCAAAAGTATTTCCAGGAGTCCTTCACAAATGAAAGAACTTCATTAACAAAGATCAAGCAATGTGTTGCATAGGTATGATGGAGGTTCAGTTTCTAAAATGAGTAACTGTTTTCACACAATGGGAAATAACTGCAATTAGCAGCAGCTTCTTAACACCAAATGTGGAAATAAATGAAATTGAATATAATAGGATTGCCTTTGGAGTAAATATATAATTTGTGCAGCACATGTGTTTTGTCAGGCATATAAATGGCCTGGACATTATTGCAATTTAGATTATATTAAACGTACATACTTGTGAGCTATTGAACTACTATTGTGTACAGTCATTCTCTGCATTTGATACAACCATCTGTTTCAATTCTAATGTAAACAGAAAAAAAGCCTGTAAAAATCACAAGTACTGTATAAGCAGGTTGCTGTTCCACAACTATAAAAAGCCAAGTACAGGGCATTACAGAATAGCACACTTTTAAATACATGTTAAATACATACATTTGGAAATAATTGTAACACAAAACATTTCTATTTACAGTATAAAGCATACCAAAAATTTGCAAGTTAGTTGCTCTTTTGCAATTATTCAATTTACAAAAACTCAGTATATATTAGACATTAACAATGGTTCTTATTTACAAAAATTGGAACTTTGTGAAAATAATTCTTACTATATTTGAATAAAAGTCACCTGCTTTTTTCCCCTCAGTATTGTTGCATAGACTTTTCAAATATAAAAGTAGGCATAGAATTACTGAGATATTACTTCATCATAATATTTTGCTTTTTTCTTTTATTACATTGTTCACTTTTTATACATGGTATAATTGTATATAGGAATGAAAAGGCCAAAGGAAAATGCTTTCTCTTTCAAAGAAAGAGAGATGTTAGCAGGGTCCCTGATTAAGAACACAGAATCCACAGCTCTGATGAAGTAACATGGCAAGATTTTGCAAAGTATTCAGAAGAAGTGCATAATAAAGTGTTGGCCTGAGTCAATTAGGCCCCTTCAAAGCATTCAATCATCCATGCCTTCTGGAGAGGTTGCAGGCGGCTTCCCAGCTGCCTGAGTGTGCATGTTACTTCAACTGGGACTTACTAACAAAGTAAAGCAGCTGTGCATGCCCACACAGGTGGAAGTGGCCTTTGAAGCAATTGTACAAGCCTTTCAAAAGGATGCTTTAAGGTTATGAGGAGGCGTTTCCCTTGTGCTAATGAGTTTTTGAGAAGGGCCTTTCAAATGCTATGCCACAAAAGTATAGCTATATATGGGGCTTATAGATATGAGGCATGGTATGGGATAACTCATCAGACAATGGGTGACTGTTTCTATATCCATAGCTGAACTATAGTCACGTTAAGATTACAACATAATAGAGGAAGGCTGCATAGAGATCTAGATTTGAAGGTCTAAATGGGATTTGTAATGCACACCTTTTTCTGAGGTCTCACACCAGCTTGATGCAGTTGTTCTTGACAGGTGCTACATGCGTACTTGTCTGTGCTCCAAATCACATTTTGCCCTTTGAATCCAGCTCTCTGTACAGTGCTATAATATAGGCTGCAGATCAGGAGAGGAGCTGTTAGATTAAGGTAATCCCTAAAAGTTTATGTAGGGATCCCAACTTTATTCACTGGAATTTATTTCAATAAGATCTAATATCGGGTATATTTGATTTAACCAATGTGACAGCATCAAAATGCAGGCCAGTGGCTGAAGTCACAGAAAAAAGCTCCAGTATATTACAATAAAACCAAGTAAACTACATAAAGATTATATATCTGTAGTGATTCTTGCTGAAATACGTAAATACAAAACTAGTGGGTGATTTTTTCTGCTATGTCCATTTGAATTGCATTGAGTGGATTCTAAGCAAAACAGCAAGCATGAAAAATTAGAGTAGAATAACCAAAATGTAAAATAGGGCAAATTTCTTGTAGATGGCAAGCAAGATTTATTTGGCATGATATATCAAGCTGTATAAACAGATGGCATACATTGGTGACATTTTCAAATAGATAGCTGCAGCTTGATTCATTCAGAACTAGAAACAGGAATTTCTTGTGGTTAATTAGGATAACAAATATGACCCAAACAGTAGTTGTAAAGTTTTAAGGAAACAATATTTCTTCACTGTAGCTGAAAATAAGCAAGCAAACAAATATGCCAAGGAGAGTTACACATACTATTACCATACCATTATCCAGGTATGCCTCATTTTAAAAAAGAACACTTCTAAAATGAATAAAACTCTTGGCCAAGAAAAGAAGAGCTGCAGTTGGGTTCCATCCAGTTGGTTCAACACTTGCCATTTGTGACCTCTTGTACATTCAAAATAGGAATGCTTTGACATTGCTTTAACAAAAACCTGCCAAGTGATATCTTTCATGCAGAAGTAGTAACCTTTGATGGCCAAGGGTCACACTAAAATGGCTTTTGTACGATAAAGGGCTGCATAGCAGGTGGGATCACATCGCATATGTGGACAAGAGTGTGTTTCCAGGGAAATTCATGGGGTTCCGAATTTTGTTTGATAGGACTTGGTTTGGGACTTACTCCATAGTTTTCATTTGCTCCTAACCTTGCAATGGCAGGAAACAGTACCGTCAGTTTTCAGAAATAATGGCCAGACATTAAAAGGGGACTCAAAGGCAGCACATTGCCCACCTCTGACTTAATGTATTTTTATGTTATTGGTGAAATACAATGCATTCCTTTTCACTAACAGAATAGCTTCTCACTGGAATCAAGAGAGGGAACAACCCCTTTGATTTCTATAAAGATCTATTCTTGTTCCACTGCTGGAACAAAAGGACTTAATTGGATTTCTCTAGTCACAGAAACTAAACTCATTTGACTGTTAATTCATATATTATTCAATAATCACAACAAGTAAAATCTACTGCACAGCTTCCAATAATAGAAGTATAGTCAATGCTAAAAGTATATAACGGCACCCACTGTGAACACATGAATATATATAAGAAAAAGCACTCAGTAAATAATCAATTTTGAGCCATATCCTTGTTAAAACAAATGTTTGATGAATGTACACAGTTACATAAGTTTCCAAGGCTTCAGAAATTTCAGGCCACATAGTACATAACTGTTTGAAAATCAACTAGAACTACTTAAATCAGACATATTTCAGGGGACCTTGCTTCATTCAGTTCCTGGTAATTTATTTCACTGAAAGGTTAAATATTAGTTTATATGGGAGACTTTTACCTTTACCTTTATGGGAGAATAAGCCTCACAGTCCAGTCAAGCAACTGTACAGTATGTTGGCTGAACATGGCCAGATGTAAAAATGGAGATGTAAAATAATATACATAACTTCCCTATGTGAGAATGTCCAAGGAAAATTCATAATATTCAGAGCAGTATAATAATTATATATTGCAAATTATACACCTGTCATATATATATTCAAGTTCATACAGTTGGCAAATATTCAGGAAGCAAACATTTACATACAAGATGGTATAGTGAATTTTCCTTGTAAAGCATGTCCTTGTACTGTAAATGCTTTTCATATTATGGTCATACAACTACTGACCAGAGCAATATGCAACACAACAGTGCCGGTTACATGTATACTTACCATTTTTGTGCCTAGAAATCATGTCTTTAATATGAATTTTCTACACTAAATTAAATATGTCAAATTTATTCAAGTTGTACAGGGTATGCTACAGAAAAAATAGAATTCAGAAAATGATTCATATCAGAGAGAGGTGTGGCTATCTGGAAAAATATTAACAACAGCTACATGGCAGATGTTTTCATTCTTTAATGGAAGACAAGGAATGATTCATTAACTACTTGTTCGTTGGTTCTACTGTATCTTAAAACAAAAGCTCCTTACCACTTGGATTTTTTTAAATCTAAAGTTGTTTACCAATCTAGGAACGATACTGAAACCTAGTATAGTGAGTGGCAGTCTTAAACTTAATTATGGCTTCTTTGGGATACTTCTAATGGGCAACTATGATGTGATCCTTACTACACTTAATTTCAGATGGGAATTCTGAAGATTTAAGAAGTAACTAAGATGTTTTAAGCTCTCATTTAGAAGTAAAATGGAAAGTAATCACCTACCATATGCTAGAAAAATGAAACACTCCCTTAACTGAATGATCCTACATACAGATGGACCTAAATCCTACATACAGATGGACCTAAATATTTTTAATATGCTTTCTGATGAAAAGTCTTTCATGATAATGAAAGTCAACACAGGCATATATCATTGTTCAGATCTTCAAATATTTTAAAAATTATTCTAACAGCAGTTCTATAAATATAAGTCAATTGATGAAAGAAAATGAAAAAGGCGAATAATATTACTTAAACCATTTACACAAATCACAAATATAAACTCAAATTTTCACATGTCTTTGATAGTAAACAGTACTTATCACATTAAAAAATATGAAAAATGCAGATAAAACAGTTTGAAATAAACAAAAAAATTACAATATGGACATGAGCATGATCTATTTAGTAACATCAACTGTTAATGATTTCAGAACATATTAGAAATCACAGCTATGAGAAATATTTAACAATCATGTTTGATTACATTTCATTTAAACACAACAGTTGTTTCTTTCCAGATGACACTTTGGAAAAGGCAGTTTTCCTTTCTTAACATGAATCCTACAAATAAGCCTGATTTCTTACTCAAAAATTCTTCTTATCATTGTATCTGTGAATAGTCACACAGCCATGGTATGATACTGGCCTGGGCATGGCAGCTACTCCTGTAATGATGCTTGTTGCAGGATCATAACAAAGAATAGTATCTGTGGCTTCTCCATTTTCTCTTCTCCCACCAAGGATATAGATTTTCCCATTACAGACAGACATGCCACAGTTTTCCTGATCATAGAAAGAAAGGGGAAGGGAAGGGAAGGGAAGGGAAGGGGAAAGAAGGAAAGGAAAGGAAAGGAAAGGAAAGGAAAGGAAAGGAAAGGAAAGGAAAGGAAAGGAAGACATTATGTTAAAATAATTGTTTTGCTAGAAATGAAGTTTACCTCTGATAAGCCTGAAATAGAATTGCTAGACTATACTAAATCATTATTTTGTACATTTTTTTTCTTAAGGTTGTGCCTGGTACATATTTCCTGTCAATATACTTTTGTACCAAGATTTCTGAGAAGTATTTCTGCCCCTTATAGATATCAATGTGGGCAAATTCTGTAACAAATTAATTCTTTTTTATGAAAACCATGAAGTATCAAGCTCAGTCCAGAGATGGTTTCTGCAAACACCCAGGAGAGCACCAGCATAATAATTTTGCATCAGGTATTCTTATGCTGAATTATTCCTTTAAACCAAACTTTGCCATTTTGTGCCCTCCAAATATATTGAAATATAACTTCTATAAGTAAGTCTGCTTACTTTTGTAAATATGATGGCAAATTCACTTTGGCATATGGAATAAAAGCCCAATATTTTCTGCTGAAGCACCAATTTATAGAATGCAAGCTTATGCATCTTAGAAACAAAAAGCTTTCCTAATTTTGCACTTAGTCACTCTATGTTAACATATCTTTACTTGTACATATGAGCATTTTTAGTTCTTAGTTGTTACCTGTCTGCTAAACGTGTTCTGCACATGCATCCAATAATCTTCAACTGGATCGTAGCAATATATTGCTTTTGTGAGACCTCCAGCAACATAAATTAGATTGTTTAATGATACAGCTGTAATACATCTCTTTGCAATGGGGATTGTTGCACGAAGTAGCCAAGAATTAGTATCAGGATCATACGACTGAACCTGAAGGGAAGGAAATAGAGTACATGTTAGTTTTTAGCACCTCTTCAGTATAAATTATATAGTGCTTATAAATTCTGCTTCCTTTGATTCTTAACATCAATTCACTAAATGATGTAATAAATGGTGACCACATCAAAGATTATCCTTCACTTACTGTAAGTTCTTATAAAATTTGCCTACTTTTCTTTTTGGTTCAGTTAACAAATATAACTCTTTAAAAATAAAACATGTACTTGAATGTCATAATGGACCATAGTTTATCCTGAGAAGAATAAATTTAGCCTTTCCCTGGGTTCATACATGTGCTCTCCCACTTTCTCTAGCAAGCTTGTTTTTTAATTCACTGCTATTCAGTATGTCATCTGGATCCAACATAGTTAAACTTACGGTTTAAAACACATTTTAAAACATAAAATTGAAAGCAAGTCAGGTTCAGTATATAATAACAGAATTCCTTAATACATGAAACTCTGAAAGGAAAACTTTCTGGCCTGCAGGCTCAGTAAGGCCATTAGGCCTTCCCATCTGGAACCACTGAACCTTGACCAAGGTGAGGAGGTCCATCTCTCTGCTCCTATATTAGGAGGGAAAACTATTTGTTGCAGAGAAATTGTCACTCTCAGGCTCCGTTGTCACTTGCATTGAACCACAGCATGAATATGCCTTGGCAATATTTTTTTTTCTTCTGTAACCATGACGTTGCCTTTACTTAATCCTCAGCCCAGGAGTAAAACAGGCTCAAGTTGTCCTTAGTTGTACTGGTGTTAAAGAAACTCCCTTTAAGCCAACAACATTTAACGGCAGGTTAAATGTAAAATATATTATTCATTGTGACCCACTATGTTAGAAGTGAAGTCAAGTGACCAGTAGTACATTGGATCAGAGAAGTAGTAATTTGTTGTTTCAGGTTGATGCGGGCACACCTCCTTCTCTCCAGGGCCTGATCAGCCTTGTCTGCCACCATTCTGCCTTACCTCCCTAAACAGATAGTTGTGGCACCACTGTGCCTGTGATCTCTCAGAATGCACAGCAGCACTACACTGCTCAGCTGACAGTACTATAGCTTTGTGGCCCTTCCTTGTTTAGTGTAAGGCTAAAATAGTGTAAGCATGGGGAAATGGATGGAGAAATACTGAGACATGCAAATATAGAAGAGAGGTAGTAGAGAATATATGTCCTCTTGTGAGAAATGAATGTCAAAAGAAGTAAGAAGAAAAGAATGAAGGCTCTTCGAACCTCTCTGGACAAGGAGAGGACTTGAGATCATTCACAAGTGCTCTCGCGAGGAGACCGCAAGATAGCAGTCTCTGGCAGGTTTAGAGCTCTGGGAGATGAGGGAATAGCCATCTTGCTGAAACTGCGGTCGACACCTTTGAAAGGACACTAAGTTTGCATACTTCCTTCTCTAATCACTTTCAGAAATTGCTTGTTAACTGCTTTTCAGCTATTAGAAACTTTTGGATTGACAAGTTTGACAGCACCGGGTGAGTTTTCCTTCAATCCTTAGTGAAAGAAAGTTGTAAATACAAGTTTAATAAAAAAATTTTTTTTTGAAATAAACCGCAAATGGGTGATTAAAACTTTGATTGTAGAAAGTTACAAATGGACTAAGGGTCCAGATAAATTTGAAATAAATTTTTGGAATTAATTATAAAGAATCCGTCCCATGGGAAAATGCTTTTGTTTTGAATTTTTTAAAAAAACATAGTAAGATAAGGTTTTAAAAATTGGAACTAAAGATTACAATTAAAGGAGAAGAACAGGTGAACTTGATTTATAATTACAGAATGGAGCAAAATATTCTAACATTGGACATATTGAAGGATATTTTTGAAAAATGGATTCAGAAATTAATATTAATAGTGTCAACAGAGAAATCTGCCACTATGGAGAGACTGTGTCTAAAAGATGTTATGGAAGAGGAACAAGTTTTACTTGATAAGATCGAAACTGAGTTGAAAGTGGATTTACAAATGACAGGCTACAAGAATGACATGGAAAAAGATGTTACACTGGACATAAAAAAGAAACCAGCTGATGTCTTAATAATTAAAGGGGATATACAAGCAATAAACCAAGAGAGTGACCTGGATAATTTTTCTATATTGGATTTACAAAAGAGGCTTGTTAAAGGTTGAAGAATCTCGTGACAAGGGACAAAGAAAAAATAAAAAGAAAACAAATTCTACGACATTATTTGAATGGACTAAAGATTAAGATTGTTAGAAGTAGAAGGAAGGAATATAAAGTTGGTTTATTTGATCAAGGTTAAAATAGGTATGTTGTTATTTCTGGTAACCCTTAATGGACTTTTGCTGACACCAGGACTGAAATGATGAGGCTTTAAGGGTTTGTTTATAGATAAGAGATGGGATATGGGAAGAAGAAAACATTTGTTGTATTTTAAGAGGAGGTGATAAGTTACTAAAATTGTTTATACTTGTGAAGATGAAGGTGGGAAGTCACTTCTTTATATATTTCTTTTCTTTTCTTTACTATGTTCTAACTTTCTTTTTTCTTTTTCTATTTTTTCTTTTCTGCACCTTCTATTCTTTCTTTTTATTCTTCTACCTTTCTTTTAGTTTGTATTAGTTCTTACTATTGTAATTATAATCTTTAATAAAATTTAAAAAAAAGAAATATGTATGGTAAGAAAAGAGAGAGAGTCAAGAATAAATGGTGATGAATATGGATTTTATGCACAAGCGAGAAACCACTAGGATAGAAGTAGATACAGGTGATCTGGTTGTACAACTGAATGAATTAAGATTGAATCAGAAAACAAATAGAAGAAGAGAAAATGAATGGGCTGAGAGGAAGGGAAAGACCAAGAAAGTCACAGATAGATGGAGTTGGTGAGTTCCTAAAAAGAGAGAGGAGAAAAATTTAAAGAGAAAAGCAATATACGAAGTAATGCATGGACATGTTGGGAGCAAAAATGCTTTGCAAGGATGGAAATGTATGGTAAGATATAGTGAATGATATAGTTAGTTCTATTTCTTTTTATTTTCTTATTTCATGCCTTTAATTTATTTCATTCCCTTCTTACTCTCTTTCTGCACTTTGCACAGTGTTGTTTACCTCAACAGGGAACAGCATGGTGTCTGTGTGTATGTAAAGTTTAAAATATATTTTTAAATATTACAATGTGCGAAAAGTTAATGCAAGTACCAAACCTTATCGGAGCATGTGTTATCATCTGGACCTCCACCAATCACAAACAGTTTGCCCACACAGCTGGTAACTGCTGGAGAACTCACAGCTTCTTTAAGAGAAGCTACCTCTGTCCATCGATTGGAAAATGAGTCATAACACTCCACGCTGCTCAGCCGATTTTGCCCATCATATCCTCCAACCACATACACCTTTAAGAATATGTGGAAAATGTTATCAGCACATGTTTATCCTCTAATTTTTTAGTGACATAAATGTAAAGTTACACAATTTTTTTCCCCAAAAGCTTATGCAGGACTACCATACCTAGGCTGCAAAAATCCAGATGACCAATAAGAGGCTGCTAAGACTTAAGGACTTATTTGTATTTCTTTGCTGCTATCTAATGGTTGACTGAATTTTTGCAGCCCAAGTAGGGCACCCCTGCTTAAGATTTAGACCAGAGCTTTCCAAACTGTGTGTCAGGACACGTTAGTGTGTCGGCTGCAGTGTCTGGGTGTGTCACGGCTGCTGCTGCCCCCAAGCCCTGCCAGGATTCTGCGCAGGTCCTAGTGCCTGCCTTGTGCCTGGCTGCCTCCAAACCTGCCCTGCCAGGATTCTGCGCAGGTCCTAGTGCCTGCCTTGTGCCTTGCTGCCTCCAAACCTCCTGTGATTCCGCGCAGGTCCTAGTGCCTGCCTTGTGCCCTGCTGTAAGAGTGTGTTGCGAAATGATGCACGTCTAAAAAGTGTGTCACCAACATGAAAAGTTTGGAAAGCTCTGATTTAGACATACATGAACATGCACCCAAATGCATAAAAACTGGCAGTTGAGAGCATATTATTTTTGCTTTTAATTGATTTTATTCTCTCCCTCCCCACTCATCCCCCATATATCTTAATTGGTTCAGCAGTTGGTGATACTTGTGACTGAAACAGTATCAGCCACAACACTCCCTTCTACCACCCTATTTGGTTGCAAAAGTCCTCCCCAGTTCACACATAGGAGCTTCAAATACCACATGTAACCTGTACTGCAGAGCTTTCCAAACTTTTCATGTTGGTGACACACTTTTTAGACATGCATCATTTCACGACACACTCTTACAGCAGGGCACAAGGCAGGCACTAGGACCTGCGAGGAATCCTGGCAGGGCAGGTTTGGAGGCAGGAAGGCACAAGGCAGGCACTAGGACCTGCGCAGAATCCTGGCAGGGCTCGGAGGCAGCAGCAGCCGTGACACACCCAGACACTGCAGCCCACACACTAACGCAGGGCTTTCCAAAGTTTTTCCCGCGGCGACACACCAACTGGCGTTGGTGTGTCGCCGCGGGAAAACCCAGAAGTGCGGCAGCGTGCAAAAACCCGGAAGCGCTGCTTTTGGGTTTTGCGCGCTGCAGTTGGTGTGTCACCGTGGGAAAACCCGGAAGCGCTGATGAAGATCAGCGCTTCCGGGTTGTGTGGTGACACACTTTTGTGTCGCAACACACAGTTTGGAAAGCTCTGCACTAACGTGTCGTGACACACAGTTTGGAAAGCTCTGCTGTACTGTATAATTTGCACATGTTCCTTTCCCTAGTAAGTAAAATGGAAATCAGCAAAAACATACCCCAGATTTTACTTACTTATATACACACACATACAAGTGCATATATATAACCTCCAAAATAACAACTTGTATTTTTTTAAATTGGAAACAAGGAGAAGGCTAGCAACAAACTTTAATTTTGTGGTAGAGCACATGCTTTGTATGCAAATAGTCCAAAGTATGAATATTAACATTTCCAAGTAAAACTGAAAGATGACTGCTGTCTGAAATGCTAGAGTACTATTAAACAGTTTGTCCTAATATGGATAAGGAATAACATTTTTATCTCCTTGGATATAAGCTCCTTGGATAAGGAGCGAAACGTTTCCACTGAGAAAACAGAAATCCAGTTGACATGATTCAAGCTACATAGATGCAAACCTTGTTTCCAAAAGTGCTCCCCAGTTCACACATATATTAATATTCAATATTCAAATACCACATGTAACCTGTACTGTATAATGTGCATAAGTTCCTTTCATAACATTCTGTATATGGCAAATTAAATCCCACATGAATACAAACATGAATACAAACATCATCATACTTTGTATGATCTGTTCTACAACTAGGTATAATATATTGCCCTTGATATTATTACAGGGAAGATACCTTAAGATCCCACACAAAAAACATGTTTGCCTATGTGGATCCTGGGATATCAAAACAGTTTAACATGTGTTATTTTATTGTACTATTGTACTAGGAACATTTGTAACATCTGTATCTTGCCCCTACTTCATCAGTACCCTGGAAGAACATACAACTTTTATATGTTACCAATCGAAGATAATATTTGTAGCTCAGGGTTGAACTGTGGAGTCCTTGGTGCTCTCTGAGCCTTGTTGTTTTCTTGCAGACGTTTCATTACCAGGCTAGGCAACATCTTCAACAGTTTCACACTGAAGATGTTGCCTAGCCTGGCAATGAAACATCTGCAAGAAAACAACAAGGCTCAGAGAGCACCAAGGACTCCACAACTTTTATATGATTTTACTTTTTTTCAGACTTCAAATTTTCTTCAACTTGGACTATATCAAATATTGTGCACCAGTAGTAAAAATGAGGCACAAACTTATCCCATAATTATAACTGCATTTACTTCCTGACCACCTTGAGGTTATTCAGTATGTTGTTTTATTTCATTATCTTTGGCAGTGTTTTCTGTTTCTGTCCTTTGGCTATAAAAAGTGTGTGTGTGTATATATGTGTACGTATGTATCATTATGAAGAATAAGTAAGGCTGCTTGTTAAATAAGAAAAACTTGACATCAAGAAACCATTTTCCAGACTTCCAGTGGGGACATGGACTGAACAGCTGTGCCTGCAGGCTCAGCGGGCAGAACTGACAACGCGGCAGTTTTTTCAGGCTCAGGCAGGTTTTTCCTGAAGCCCAGGAGTGTTTTTCCAGATAAGGAAAACACCTGGAATCACCCCATCTGTCCTCCGGACGGCTGCTTGCAGCCAGAAGATTGCAAACGGTGTTCACGCTCGACTGGTAAGAGCAGCCGGGAGGCTGGGATGTCACCATTTCCAAGCCGTGCTGTAGCCTTAAAGGGACACTAAGACCGGCCACCCCATTTCTAAATCACCCAATTTATATTTCTTTTAAGTATGTGTACCCTAAGAGAGGCTTTCTACAGCAAGGAGAAGCGGGTTCTCTTGGTGCTTATTGTTATTTTTGGGATTAATTTTTTAAAAATTCTTTTTACATTTTGGACTTGGTTTTCCATCCAAATATTAAGGAGGATTGAGAGTAAATAATTGTCTCCCTGTTATTATTTTTGTACTTGTAATTTGAAGATATTAGCATTTTTCTACATGTTGAATCGGCTGTTTTGAACTTTCAGTTTTCTGCTTCTACTTTCCCTGGGGAACTGTCTGCAAATCTCACTTTCACTTATGTAAACACATTCCAGAATTCTTTCATATCTTCGACTTTCACTGGTTAACCTCCTAGGGGGTGCCATAATCTACTGTGTGAGACATGGAGGAGTTTAAGCCGACTTTCTCTGACTTTCACCGAGATTTTAAACAGATTCTTTTTGATTCCTGCCAAGTTTTTATGCAACGCATTCAGGACATTGTGGAAAATATGAGGTCTAAAATGTGTCATCTGGTTGGGGATGTTGTGCATGAAACTGAGGAATTTAACAGCAACAGAAATGTTTCTTCTAAGAGTGAGATCGGGACTTCTGTTGAAATGCTGGATGAAGATTGGATAGACGAGTTGGGAGAAATTAAAGGGAGAGATCAAGTTGCAAGCCATAAGTAAAATTTGCTTCCAGGTCCAATTCAAGATGCTGGTTATCACCTTTAAAGTCCTACATGGCATCGGGCCAGGTTACCTGAGGAACCACCTCGTCCCCAGTACATCATCCCACCCAATCATGCAGAGAGGGCATGTTGCAGACCCCGTCTGTAAGAGAATTTCGTTTGGCGGGGTCCAGGAAGTGGGCCTTCTCTGCAGTAGCTCCCGCCCTTTGGAACATCCTGCCCCCGGAGGTGAGGTTAGCCCCATCGCTCCTGACCTTCCGGAGGGACCTGAAGACTTGGCTCTGCCACCTTGCTTGGGGCCGGGAGGGGAGTAGTCACTCTTGGGGATGGTTAGTGCCTTACAGTGCTCCTCACACACATGGCCTAAATTAGACCTTTCTGCCACTTGGATTTTATTCTTATTTTTATAATTATTTAATAATCGTATTTACGTTTTATATATTGTATTTATATTTTATGGTTATTGTTTTAAATTGACCATTTTTATTGTAAACTACCTAGAGTCCCTCTTGGGGGGGGAGATGGGCGGTGACAAAATTTGATAGATAGATAGATGATAGATAAATTGATTTTCTGATGGAACACCATGGAAAACAAGGGGTTCTTCTGTATGGGAGGTCTCTTGAAGAGAAGTCGGAGTTTTTGAGCGGGGCAGTTGGGCTGTTTGATTTTTTAAGAAAAAAGCTCTGTGCGTATTGTGGGGATGTGTAAATGCTCTGGTTCATTTTGAAGTGGAATAAGGGTTTAAGAATATTTATCTGGATTGCTTTTAGGGTTTGGTTGATTTTATTTATCTTTAACGATTTGGATTAAGATGATTAAGGTATAATAAAAATAATAATAAATGTTTGGTTTTGGGTTTAATATGATTAAGATTATTAAAATTGTTGTATTATCAAATATTTTATATGATAATTTATATGTTTTTCAGTTTGATCTTTATTATAGTATTATTATTTTGATTATGATCTTTATTATAGTATTATTATAGTAGACAGGATTGTATAGGACAGTAGTAGGAAGGAAAAAATTAAATAAATGTTATCTTTGGGAGGACGTTGATTAGGATATATATACACACACACACACACACACAAACACATATTTTTAATATAAGGGGAGGGAGCAACTATATTTAGTGATTTTTATAATGTGCCAATGGAATGATTTATAGAAATAATGTGATTTTGGTTTAATATAGAGTAAGAGATTGATTATGGAAAATTGTTGTATATCCTTGCTGTTAAAAGTCGGAAGTCACCTCTTCTTGTAATTTTGAAAATTTTCTCTTGTGTTTCTACACTTTTTTAGTTTTTTTCTTTGTAGTTTTTTTGTTTTTCTGTAGCTTTTATCTTTGCTTAAACTTAATAAAAATCTTTTCCCACAGCAACCCCATATCAAATGTAATGTATATGTCCACAATCAGACTGAAATGACATCTGTTTCAACAGCAAACCTCATCTTTAAGTGAGAGAATTCAGCATGATTTCCTGTTGTTGTTTTGCTGCAACCATACTTAAAGAATTAAGTATCTTTAATAAAGATCTCTTACTTTACCAAGAAGGACAGCCATTTTATGACGCCATCTCCCTTTATTTAGAGAAGCGACTCGGATCCAAATGTTAAGTTGAGAATTATAAATCCACACATCACGGCCATTGATTCTTCCACCTTATTAAAAAAAATAGAATTGGTTATTATTAAACAAGTTTTGTCACCATTGTGCCTCACTGTGGAAAATCCATACTACGTTGCAGGTAGAAGTGTGTAAAACCTTTTCTGACTTTGAAAAGTTTGAAGCTTGAAATGCTGTATTTTGAATCTGAAACAGTTTCAAGCTAGATATGTGTTGCTCTGACAATTTTGGAAGCGTTTCAAGTTCAGAATGGCCCCATTTCAAGCTCAAAATATCTGTTTTGAATACAAAATGCTTCCACAGTATTCCGAATAACTACTTTGAACTCAAAATGTTTTGAATGTGAAATGTTTTGTAAACTTCCAGTTGCTAATACACTACTAAAGATAAAATGCACAACTATCATATATTTTCAAAACTTCTTGATCATAGAGTAATGGATATAAAACTTTCAAAGAACATTTTCTGGAATAACATTTCAGTGGAAACCAGACCAGAAATACAAGTTGCCCCACTGGAAGTTAGATCTTCCCTGTATTTGAAATTAACATACATCAGTGCGGAAGAGTTTTCAGTTATTCAGAAATGGATGCATAAATCACCTGTATGTTCACTTTACTGACCTCCTCTCCAAAGCACAAAGCAGCATTAAGATAGATACCTCATTAAAAAAAGTCCCATTCTTTAAAATAACCATAATAATTCTTCCATACCCCCCCATATAATATAAAATGATTACCTGAAACAAGGATGTCATTCCTCAAAGCACAAACTGCATACTCAGACTTTGTAAATTCTGGTAATTTAGCCAGTGATTTCCACTCTCCTGTCATTGGGTCATAACATTCTGTATATGGCAAATTAAATCCCCCAACACGCTCACAACCTCCAACAACAACTATAACTTCAGAGTAGCCAGTTGATCTACAAACACACAATATATTTATACTTTAAATACTTTAAAAATTTAGCAACAATACCTAAAAGTTGACTGAAATACTTATATTCAAGAACAAGATCTCAAGTCTTGCCCCCTAAAATAAACATTTGGAAAAGATACATTAACCAAGTAGTGTTGTGAGGCAAGAAAAACTCTTCCTAATTTACATACACATATGAAAGCATGGTTAGGCAACCTGATGCCCTCCAGATGTACCTTTACTGACTGATACAGAGGACAGGCTCAGTTCACAAGTAATTAGATAGAATGTATTTAAGTCAGTATATCAATGGGAATAGAATTGAACAAGGATATTGATACACCTGAAGCACACCAGCTTGACTCCTCCCATCAGTGAGAATAGTTAACTAAAGCTGTAAGCCCCATGCAAGCTGGTACCCTCCAGATTTTTTGGATTATAGCTCGCATAGGACAACATGACCAGCAAACAGGAATCATGGGATTTATAGCCTTAACCATCTGAAGGATATCAGGTTGTATACACCTGGTTTTGCAACATCTGCAAACCAGGACCTCTTAACTTGTTACACTCATAATACAGGGGCTGTTCTTGATATATGATTTGATAAGAGAACAATAAGTCAGGCTTCCCACTTCACACATAACATTGAACAAATCACGAACAAATGTTGTAGGTTTATTTAATCACTCCCTCTGGCAGGTGGAATTAAATGGGAGTGAGAAGCATAAACTAGAACACTTGTTTATTCTTATGTGCAAATCAAACGACAAAGTCAACTGCTAGAAGCTTTTCAATAGCTGAACATCCTGAACAGAAGTATGATGGAGAATTTATTCTGGTATGCAACAGAAAGGTACTCTGCAGATCCTCTTACCTTCGCGGTCTAGTTCTTGGAGACATCATTTCATTTCCAAGGACATGGTACCTTCTTGCTTCATGCAACAATTGGTAACATTCAGATGAGTTTTGGATTAATTGATCTACTTCCACTGTCTGAACAAAGTAATTAGGATGTAACAAAGGCAATCTCACATGTGTGAGAATTTCTTGTAGAACTGAGCGCCTGGATTCCACAGCTCGGTAAACCCAGCGCATAACTGCTTCAAACACCATCTCTTCTTTGCTTATTACCAGTTCATCACTGCAAATGTAATCAATAAGTTCATCTTTTCCAAGCTCAAGAAATTCTTCATGCTGGGCCACATCCTCAAAATTTTGCAGTGCAAAATTTCTGCATTTTGTAAAGAGTGTTTTCAGAGAATGTGTATCAGCAAAACGTTGAATTCCTAGACAGTTACAAGGATCTAGCTGCTCTTCCAGGAACTTAGCACATGCATCACGCAAAACATTTATCTGAAAGAGACTTGATGTTTCAAAGAGGTACTGCACATTATCTGTTGTGATTTTTACCTTGCCTGTATATACATATTGTAAAAAGCAATCCATGGCTTCAGCAAAAATTCCATTAATTTCTACCAACATCTCCCGACTTTCTCTGTGATCATTGCAAAACATAGCTCTGAAGTAGCTGCTGCAAGCTGAAAGAACAGCACGATGACAGGGAAATTCTCTGCCTTCAACACAGATTATTACATCTGTGAACAAGCGACTGTCACGAAATTCATTGAAGATTTGAAGTATGCTTTCAGCATGGGATGATCCAGAAGAAAAATCGAAGAACTCATGGCATGATAAAGACTTTGGGTCCATCTCAAAAACTTTACGCTTGGTTACTGGGGATTCTTGGACCCGGCTATCCCCTCTGTTCAATCTGCGCCCCAGTATTAGTACCATTGTTGCATCAACTGTTCATACAATCATGGAGAATAGATGGATGAATATCTTCTTTTGGTGCTAAAAATAGATATTTTAAAAATATTTCAGACTACCAAAGACATTATTACACTAAGTAAATAAGTTGGGTCATCTAAGCAATAGGACTAAAGTGTTACTCAGTCAAAAGGAGCACACAAATTTCTAAAGGTTATCATGGAACAAAAGCTAAACTCTTCTGTCTCAGAGCTACTTTGCTAAACTAACCAATCCTGATATGTTTTAACATAGGAGTACTTTACAGAATATATTGAACGAATGAATGAAAGACCCTTGAAGGGAAACAGATTAAATACCATTCATACACAGAGGAGTGTTTTTTGGAGGGGGGGTTGCCTGCAACTTCATCCTCACAAGCATCACTTTCACTTTAGCTATAAGGAGCTTTTTGCTTATACATCTAATAACAGCATAACACTTCAAAATGGAACATATAGGAGCAAGATGGAGATAGTTTTGTATCCAAGCATCTCCATTCTTACATTGGGCCCACTATTTAATGAAACCGGCTCCAGCAAAAGTAATTTCTCTCTACAGATCTCTGGTAGGAAAACGGGGGGAGAGAAGGAGAAAGAAAAGCTATAGACCTCTCTAGGGAAAAAATGCCTTGTTACTGACCACCCTAGTCAGCATAAGCTAACAGGGCTTTAGCAATAACAGATAATCCTCTACTTCACTTTTCACTCTATTTAGTACTGTAGAAAAAATGATTATCAATAGAATTAGCTGTGAAGATTCATGAGAAACATTTGTGTCGCAACATTTAAAGATTTTCTTAATTAGGCTGTGGTGAATTTTAGACATGAGATTAACTATGCTTACTTACCTGTCATTAAAACCATGACATGAGGGAAAATAAATATGAAATAGTAACCCAGAAAATCTTGGAAGCCTATAATTGGACTACTGATGCATTAATGACCACTGGCAGAGATCCACCAATTGAGGTAAGGTAGATGAGGATAAAGGGAAATATCGAAAGTCTCTTTATTCTGTCCTGTTCTCTTCAACCCATGCAAATTACTACACATTCTACTTAGGTTAACAAATATTCATTCCTGTGCTTTCTGAACTATCAAAATGGAAGTTCCCTTCTCAGTTTAAAACTCTTGATGCATTAACTCGAATACCATTAAATCCTCTGAAACTGAAACAATGTGAATATGAATATATTAGTTACACATGGATGTATTATTTTAGCAATCAACAAACTGAACTAGGCAGGTGCATTTCTGTCTGAAGAACACGATAACCATTACCCAGAGTTATAGAAATGTCATGAAGTTTAGAAAACAAGTAGACTTCACTCAAAACGTAAATGTGCATAGGCTTGGTTTACACATTTGTTGTTCAGTCGTTTAGTCATGTCCGACTCTTTGTGACCTCATGGACCATAGCACGCCAGGCCTTCCTGTCCTCCACTGTCTCCCGGAGTTTACTCAAATGCATGTTCATTACATTGGTGATGCTATCTAACCATCTCATCCTCTGCCGTCCTCTTCTCCTTTTGCCTTCAGTCTTTCCCAGCATCAGGGTCTTTTCCAGTGAGTCCGCTCTTCGCATTAGGTGGCCAAAGTATTTGAGCTTCAGCTTCAGTATCTGTCCTTCCAATGAGCAGCCAGGGTTGATTTCCTTTAGGATTGACTGGTTTGACCTCCTTGCAGTCCAAGGGACTCTTAAGAGTCTTCTCCAGCACCACAGTTCGAAAGCATCAATTCTTTGGCGCTCAGCCTTCCTTATGGTCCAACTCTCACAGCCATACATTACTACTGAGAAAACCATAGCTTTAATTATACGGACCTTTGTCGGCAAGGTGATGTCTCTGCTTTTTAATATGCTGTCTAGGTTTGCCATAGCTTTCCTCCCAAGGAGCGTCTTTTAATTTCATGGCTGCAGTTACCTTCTGCGGTGATCTTGGAGCCCAAGAAAATAAAATCTGCCACTGCTTCCATTTCTTCCCCTTCTATTTGCCAGGAAGTGATGGGACCAGATGCCATGATCTGAGTTTTTTTAATGTTGAGTTTCAAGCCAGCTTTTGCAAGCTTTTGTTTTCCTCTTCCAGTGGACCACGTTTTGTCAGAACTCTCCGTCATGACCTGTCCGTCTTGACCTGACTTCATTGAGTTACGCAAGCCCCTTCACAACGACAAGGCAGTGATCCATGAAGGGGTGGTTTACACACAATGTTTGCCAATGGTTTTTAAAACTATGATTATTGAATAGACTACAATTAGCTGGGCTAACAAAACACCCGAAGCAACAATTAACTATGTTAGGGCTGAGTGATGCTTGAAATAGGCCAGTATTTCTCTAGGTGTGCATGCCACTGGTGATACACAAAGGGAATCTGGATGGAAGATGACTCACTTTTCCAAACCGGCTGTCTTGTTAAAGACAGGCAAACCTTTCAAGTTAGAATAATACTAATCCTGAAGTCACTGTATTGGTTGCCAGTAGATTTCTGGGCTTAATTCAGTTTGCTGGTTCTTTAAAAGCTCTTTATGACAAGAGCACATGGACATATCGGATGACGCCTTGCCAGAATCAAATCTGTCCATCTGGTCTGTAATCAAGAAAGGGCCTGTTGTATGTGCCCCCCCACTTGAGAGGTACATAGGATGTGGACCAGGCAACAGGCCTTCTCAGTGATGGCTCCCATTCCTTGAAGTACTCTTCCTCTGGAGGTATGGATGGCTCCTACCTTACTGGCATTTTGTAAACTAGGCAAAACAGTGCTGTTTCAGTGAGCATTTGGCCCTTAGAGTAGTTTAAGCTATTGGGTACCTATGAGATTTACTGGGATTCTAATAATTGTATTTCAATTTTTTTCTTGTTTTTGCATATGACTTTGTTGTATCCAGCCCAGAATCCCTGTTGATTAGGGCAAACTGTAAATATTGTAAATAAACAAACTTGGAGAAATGTGAGCCTTGTTCAGGCATTTACCTGAATAATGGAGGGTTCAAGATGGAAAAAAAAGATGAGGCTATTCACTGTTCATGCATCTGGATTTGCCTGAATGGGGAGAACTTTTTCTAAAAATGCCTTAAAGCAGCTTCTGAGATATTGGCTTTGGCATAAATGCCTTTAGGATGCAATGGCCTAAACAGTACCCAGCAGACAGAAGGAATTGATATGGCACTACCCTGCCAGGCTACCTATGCTGTCTTCTGGAGAGATGATGGACCCAAGCATGAGAGAACACCAAAAGGGTATTTGATAGGATAAGTCTGCTGTGCTGAATATATACACTTTATTACTTCACAATCCATTTTGACCAAATAAACACTTCATTATCACTCTAGAAAACAGGAATATTTGATTTGATTTTTATCAAACATTTAATTATCCTTTAGACTAGAAGGAAACTCTTCTATCTTATCTCATTTTGCAGTAATACCATATACATTCCTTTTGGTTGTGCCAAATAACTTGATATTAAATTCTCAAAGATTGTATATGGGCGAGTTATGGATTCCTAACAACTTCTTTACCCAATACAGTGTTAAGCTGGTACCAGAAAATTCAAGGTAACTGGCAACCAGTACACTGTTCAATCTCTTCTTTATTGTGTGGCCCAATATTGGTATAAATGACATTTATAAATGACATCCTATAAAAGTCGTAACTCTTCAATAATTTTAATTGAGCTAATCTATATTGGTTCTCTCCCCTAAAAAAGGTCACCAGAGGTGCTAGAGGGAGATGCCACCTATTAATACTATTCCCCCCCCCAAATCTGAAACTTTGTCTTGGTAATGGCATTACAGTATTAATTTTAGTTATATTTAGAATTTGTTTTAGGCTGGAAGAGTATATATTTTTAAAAAACTGTCAGGGTCTGATACATTCTCTATATTAGTCATGTGTTCTAATATAAATGTAATCAAATGACTTAATTTGAGCCAGTTTGGTCTAGTGGTTAAGGCAACGGGCTAGAAACCAGGAGACTGAGAGTTCTAGTCCCGCCTTAGGCATGAAAGCCGGCTGGGTGACCTTGGGCCAGTCACACACTCTCAGCCCAACTCACCTCGCAGGATTGTTGTTGTGGGGAAAATAGGAAGAGGGAGTATGAGGTATGTTCCCCGCCTTGAGTTATTTATAAAAATAATAATAAAGGTGGAATAATAAATAAATAAATAAATAAATAAATAAATAATTGTGCTGTTTGATAACAGATGTTTAAATCTGAGATCCCCCAACCTCCCTGTTTTTGTGGCTAATATAAAATGTCTGTTGATCCTTACTGAAACAAAACCTTTCAATCTTATTCAGCCATATTGTTAATATTTTATCTGGAATCTCTAATGGAAGGGACTGAAATAAGAAGTTTGGAAGAGACCTTCATTTTAACAGTTGCTATCTGGCCTAAAATATTCCAAGTGTCATTTACTCCAACTTTTTATTTATTTATCTTTTTCCAAGCTGGATTGAAATTGTGTCAAATAATTTGTTAAGAACCAAAAAGTTGGGAATTACTAACAAGACCAAAGAATTCTAGCCAAATGTACCTATACTTATTTCATTTAAATGGCACTTAAAACTGACAAGCTCCACTTAATTAAACCTACAATTAATTAGATGAAAAAGTACCTTTACAACAATTTGTTGTTTAGCACTTGAAATAATGCACTTGAAATAATGGCTTGCTGTTTAGCATTTGTATTGAGTGAAATCCAATGCAGTGTAAGCAGACTTCTGCTTGTGTGGCAGGATTTTTTCTTCTCTGCAAATAGCTTCCCTTTGGAGAATCTGCTCCAAAAATGTGAATACTACACAAGTACAATATTGATGGAAATTGGGATTCTATTACTGGCTGTCTCACTAGTATTTTAGAACAAAGTCTTCTGCATATGGGCTCATACAGCCTAGTCTGGATTGAATTTCCTGTTAAAGGAATAGATTTACAGTATAGCATGAGTATAGTTCTGGATCTAGTTCTCTTCTTGAATGTGAAAGTAACAATAGCAGTCAAGAGTGTTTCTATTTTTATTAAATTAACTTGGTATGCCAACTGCATCATTTTATATCAGACTGTCCTAGAAAATAATGTATACATTCTAAATCACAGCTTTCCAAACTGTGTGTCGCGACACTTTAGTGCAGAGCTTTCCAAACTGTGTGTCGCGACACAAAAGTATGTCGCCACACACAGTCTGGTGTGTCGCCGCACAACCCGGAAGCGCTGATCATCATCAGTGCTTCCAGGTTTTCGTGCGGCGACACACCAATGGCGGCGCGCAAAACCTGAAAGCGGAAGCAGCGCTTCCGGGTTTTTGCACGCTGCCGCAATGGCAGCACTTCCGGGTTTTCCCACGGCGACACACCAACGGCGGTTGGTGTGTCGCCGCGGGAAAACTTCGGAAAGCCCTGCTTTAGTGTGTCACAACACACAGTCTGGTGTGTCGCCACACAACCCGGAAGCGGCAGCGGGGGCATGCATGGCAGCGGTGTGCCATCAGCGCTTCCGCGTTTTAGCGGAGTCTGCCGCCTCCGCCGTGCACATCCCCGCCGCCGTTGGTGTGTCGCCAACGGTGGCACTTTAGAAATCACTGTTCTAAATGGTCCAGGATATACATAACTCTCATAATTTCATAGGTCAGTAGATCAGATTATAAAAGCCTATCTTCTACTTGTTTCAGTAGTTGTTATTAATTTGATTTCATGCTCAATTCAAAGTGTTTTGAACTTTAAATCCTTAATAGCCTGAAATAAAGTTTTTTCAGGAATCATCTCCTTTCATTTGGTCCTGCCTAAAAACACTACCATTAATCCTAAGGCTTTCTTTTATTCCTCAAAGATACATATACAGCAAGTAAATATACAAGTTAGGGCTGTTTTTTAGGAGTTTCCTTCCTGCTCCTAAATAGGATTTGTGAATTGTCTTGTTTCAGTGGACTTCTTATCCAGACCACTTTAAATATATTTTTCCCACTATTGCCTTTAAATTAATTTGTTATCTTACTGAATTTTAGTTCATGAATATGCTATTTGTTTTACTGTGCTTGTTATTAAAAGATGGGTATAAGATAGAAATAAATAAAACTTGTAAAGCAAATTAAATATTTCAGTTTAATGACTATGGTAGAATGTGGATAGCCTAAGGCAACCTATATTACTTGATAACAGAGTTAAGATAAGTCTTGCTTAGCAGTTCTATGCCTCTTTACCTCCACTGTAGTTTTTGTGAAAACATTACTTTAGGTAGCTTGATCTTACCTACCAAATATTGCACAGAGTTAGAATAGTCCTCTTATAATGATTAACTTCAGATTAGGTAAAATTACAGGAACAAAAGATATTAATGTTTACTTCCTTTAAGTCTAAGTATGTCTAATTGTATTTATTCATATTCATCTTAAATTAGCCCTGGAACTCTTTGATCCTTTCTTTTCTGGGACACAGATTTGAAATTATAACTCCTTATGATGAGGCCAATGTATTTTCTTCTTTGTTACTCTAAAAAAGAAAAAGGCAAAATCTTTTTCAAATAGAGCTCAACTCCTGGTGACTTCATGGACATACAGCAGGGTTTCTCAACCAGGGTTCCGTGGCACCCTAGGGTTCCACGAGAGGTCACTAGGGGTTCCCTAGGAGATCATGATTTATTTAAAAAATTATTTCAAATTTGGGCAACTTCACATTAAAGAGGTAAGTTTCATTCTTTACTTTTAGTTTAAGAACACTGTTAATGCATGCATGTGTATCTCTCTCTCTCTCTCTCTCTCTCTCTCTCTCTCTATCTATCTCTCTATCTCTCTATCTCTATCTCTCTATCTCCTGAAAAATATTTCAAGGGTTCCTCCAGGGTCAAAAGGTTGAGAAAGGCTGACCTACCGTATACATGCAGTTTTCTTGGTAACAATGCAGTAGTGAGTTCCTGCCTTTCTCTGGTATGTTTTTTCAACTCCCCAGTCTAGCCTACAGTGCTAGAATTTCCCATCAATCTCTCATCCAAACAATCAGATCCAAGTATTATGAAAACTGGTATCACTATACAAAAGAACAAAATAATGGATAATCATAGATAGCGTAATACTGATGTGCATTTCACCTATGAGTCAAATGAAATTATTATGCCAACTATAAAAATGTACATTTTATGGATCTTTAATTTCTACTGTTTTATAATGTGCCTGAGTTTCTAGGCAATATAGGGAAGCTTTGTTACTCTATACTATTTTGGGGGAGCAGATTCATATTTTGTTGGTTTGCAAGGAGCCTCCAAGATGATTTTAATTCATTTCTGCATAAAGTTTAGAAAATGTAAAACTCAGCTGCAACAACTCTACTGCAATTCATTTTATTACTTGAAGAGATTTCCAAAACCAAGTATCAGTTTTTCCTAAAGAGCACTAAAGGTAAAGGTACCCCCCGCACATTTGTGCAGTCGTGTCTGACTTTAGGGGCTGGTGCTCATCTCCGTTTGTTAGCCAAAGAGCCAGCGTTGTCCAAAGACGCTTCCACGGTCATGTGGCCGCATGACACGCGCGGAACGCTGTTACCTACCCACCGAAGTGGTACCTATTCATCTACTTGCATTTGCATGCTTTCGAATTGCTAGGTTGGCAAGAGCTGGAGCTAGTGCGGGAGCTCACTCCGCACGCAGGGCTAGGGATTCGAACCTCCGAACTTGCGATCTTCCGATCAACAAGCCTGGCGTCTTACATATACTGGGTTTCTGCCTTACCCAAATGTAGCTCTGCACATGGTAAACTGTGCGTGGACCCATTTATAGTTTCGGGATGACTTCGATGTCACCAAATTACACTTTTGAATTCGTGCTTTTAAGGATCGGGTGTGGATGTGGCTTAGTAAATGTAATTCCACGTTGTTTCCTGAAGAGATCTTGAGGGCCATCTGGAAAAAGTGGCTCAGGCTGCGAGAACGCTAGGGCACTTGGGTTTGAAGCGAGAGAAAACCACCCTTCCCGGTTACGCTAGCACCCGGCTGAGCTAACAGACGTGTTACTTAGAAGCCTTAAAAAAGGAACATAACCGCCTCTTAACTCCAAATCAGCGCCACCAGCAGTTACACAACTGGCCTCGAGTCGAACCCGAGCAACCGCCAGGCAAGCGCGCGCGATCACTACACATCCTCCAGTTCACCTTCACCCCGAACAGAGCAGAGGACAAGCCCCGCCTCCCCGCATTTTATGTCCAATTAGAGAATGTAATTTTTCAAGCACGCTCACTTCTTCCTTCGTCTTCGGCTCGTGTGCTCCAATCAGCATCGACCTTTCCCACCCTTTCCTTTAGTTGTCAAGATGGGGAAGGAAGCTTTAACATCTTGGGGAGGGAGAATCAGCTTGGAAAATACTAGTTTAGATAGGTTATTACTTTTCAGCCTCTCCTTACTTTTCTTTTTCCTTTACTTTCGTCACATATCTCCTAGCAGTTATGTCGATCTCCTTTAAAAAAGCGCCGACGGCTTTAAGGTTTTTGCAGCTACTTCTGTTCTCCCCTCCAGAAAAACTGGTCTAGTCCAGTGGAACGACCAGCCAACAGCCACTTCGCCAATCGCCTCATTTGGGGGGGAAGGGAATTCTAGGCACCGGGATTGATCTCCCGGGAACGTGTCGATGCGCCCGGGAAAGGGGCGATTGCCTGGACTGCTTCCCAGACTGTGCTTTTGCCACTAAACAGAAGAATCACCAAACAGAAGTTAGGTCTACTGTAAAGAAGTCAGGGGGCGGGTGGAGGAACAATGGGAGAATTTCCCGATGTTCTCAGAAATAACCCAAATCTGCTGGCCAAAACTTTCACAATCGGTCCAAACAGAAATAGATGTCCCACCACTAGCCGAACTACTTGGAAGCGAGAAAGAGGAAAGGAAACGAGAATATGTAATTAATAGATCTACGAAAGGTCCCTTAAAAGAAGAGGAAATGTAGCACAACTTCACAAGTCGTCGAAATCTGTTTTGCCCGTTGCTCCCGATTCTCTCGCCAACAGTGCAAATCCACATTTACGTGTTTTAAAGTGACCGAGAAGAAAAGTCGCTTCATGCACTTCACCCACCCCCGCCGCCACGCATATTGTTTTCCACCTCCTGATGAACTCCACTTCCTTTCTCGATGCATAAACAAGGCATTCAACAGCACTAACGGTGTTCTGATTTGTGTTATGTGTCTCTTTCGTAATAGCAACAGAAGAAAGAAATTACCACTAGTATTTTCTGGCCACAAAGCAGTATCAAAGGATTTCCCCCCTTTTATTGCAGATTTTACAGAGAAGAATCCATATACATTTAAAATTCCACTAAAATGCATTTAACAAGAAGTTTCAGGAAAAAGCGAAGGGACGGAGCAATGTTAGGAGGGGTATCGTGTTTTCTCTAATCATCAAACAAGGAGTGTCAGCACTAAAATCAAGCTGTTTAAGATTAATGGCATTATTGTTTTGAACGTGTTTCTGCTCAGACAGAAATAGTCACCCGGCCCCCAATGACATTTTTGGCCTCAGACAATTCAACAATTCAGTTCAGTGGACACGTTTACCTGTCTGTCGCTTTTTTCTGGAATTAAGAATCAACGACACCTCCCGCTTCGTTCTCCTTAGCTCGCTCGCTCTTTTTGTCTTTTTCAAGTTCGAGCTCAACTCTAAACAAAGGAGACCCCAAACATGTGACCTCTCAGAGCCAAAACAGATGATGTCACGCACTTGCTAGCCAATCTCAGCAGGACCGGCTGAAAGACGTCTTGGGAGATGTAGTTCATTAATCGAATGGTTTGCAACGCAATTTCAAACGTCGTTGAAACAAGTAAATTTCCTCTTATACAATCCAAGACTGAGAGATGCACAACTTTACTGCTGTCAAGACGATACTGCATGATAATCTGTATTGGCAGACAGTGGCAGCTTTAATTTCTTAAAGCCTATTTAATAGTGAACTATAAAAAAACTACAGCACCATAAAACAAACCAAAAGGTAGTGATTATACAGTGAAGAAAGAAAACCTAAATATAATGATTAAAATAAAATAAACAGAGCCCAAAAAAGAAAACTAATTAACAGGAAAAAAAAGATCCATCTAATAACTTCAGATGATGATACAAAATAAATTCACTCCTTAACTTACTGAATCTAGACCATAGAGACATATTGCATCTTCTCATTTTTAGAACAAAGAGACTTTCAAAAATAGATAAACTAATATCCTGGATCCTTAAAATCAGGAGAATAGGTTTCTCCCCATTTATGTAAAATTATCCCCTTTACTGTACCCCAAGCTCAAGAGAGACAAAGCTCTTCATGAGATGACAAATTCCATATTTTAGGTATATAGTTCAGTATCACATTAAGATCCTTTAATATTTCTTCCCAATATTGTACTGATATATGCATTGGTATTTGCATACAATTGGTATTGATATTTGCACTGCGCTGGAAAGAGCATTACTACAATCTCCTTAATCGTCACTCTACTGTGGCTGATGAAGTCTTCTTGCAAATCCCGCAAAAACAAATAAGAGATGAGCTTGCAGTACCCCCTAGTTTGGAGGAAGTCAGTAAAGCCACTAAACAAATGAAAAATAACAAAGCTAGTGGACCTGATGGGATTCCTGCTGAAGTCTTTAAAGAAGGCGGGCCTGAACTTACACAACAACTTCATAAGCTCATCAAAAAAATCTGGATGAGGGAGGAGATTCCAGCAGACTTTAGGGATGCCATAATTATCACTCTCTTTAAAAAGGGTGATAGAACAGACTGTGGAAACTATCGAGGCATCTCCCTTCTAGTTACAGCAGGCAAAATCCTGGCAAAGATCATCGCAAACCATCTCCTATCTATATCAGAAGACATCCTCCCTGAAACGCAAAATGGCTTCTGCCCTTCCAGGGGAACAGTGGATATGATCTTCACTGCACGACAGCTTCAAGAAAAATGCAAGGAGCAAAACCGCCCTCTGTTTATGGCATTTATTGATCTGACTAAAGCTTTTGATACTGTAAATCGTACTGCTCTCTGGACTATCCTTCTGAAAATCGGATGCCCTGATAAATTTGTGAACATGATGGCAACAATCCTGGATAACAATGGCTCTCAAAGCGATCCATTTAAAGTGGAATCCGGCGTTAAACAGGGATGTGTTATTGCTCCAACCTTATTCGCTATCTTCATCGCTATGATTATACACCTTGTTGAAGAGAAACTTCCTACTGGTGTAGAAATTATATATCGAACAGATGGAAAGCTTTTTAATCTTAGTAGGCTGAAAGCAAAAAATAAGGTAATTACAACTTCTGTTATAGAACTTCAATATGCTGATGATAACGTAGTCTGTGCACACTCCGAGGAAGATCTTCAAACTAAACATCTTTGCAGAAGCATATGAAAAGTTCGGCCTCTCGATTAACATTAAAAAAACCAAAGTGCTTTACCAGCAAGTTCGAACCAATTCCTCCGCAGCGCCATCAATTCAGCTTAAAGGTGTGTCACTAGAAAATGTCGACCACTTTTCTTATCTCGGCAGCCATCTATCTACAAAAGCCGACATCGACGCTGAAATTCAGCATCGCCTGAGCTCTGCGAGTGTAGCTTTCTCCCGAATGAAGCGTAGAGTGTTTGAGGATCGGGACATTCGCAGGGAGACCAAAATGCTTGTTTACAAAGCCATTGTACTACCAACCCTTCTGTACGCCTGTGAAACATGGACCCTCTACAAACGCCACCTCCAACTTCTTGAAACATTCCATCAACGCTGCCTCCGAAAAATTCTGCAAATTACTTGGGAAGATAGGCAGACTAATGTTAGCATATTAGAAGAAGCGAAAACCACCAGCATTGAAACAATGATAATCCAACATCAACTTCGCTGGACCGGGCATGTTGT
This sequence comes from Charina bottae, assembly GCA_023362775.1. Lineage (NCBI taxonomy): Eukaryota > Metazoa > Chordata > Lepidosauria > Squamata > Charinaidae > Charina > Charina bottae. The sequence goes on along the minus strand of JALMGJ010000005.1, from coordinate 40,509,965 downwards.
TCGAATGCCTGACCATCGTCTTCCAAAGCAGCTACTTTACTCCCAACTTAAGAATGGAAAACGGAATATTGGTGGACAGCAAAAGAGATTCAAAGACACTCTCAAAGCTAATTTAAAAAAATGTAATATCAGCATTGAGAACTGGGAAGCCCTAACTCATGAGCGTTTCAATTGGAGGTCAGCCTTTATTAAAGGCGCTATGAGTACAGGGCGAAAGGGAGAAAAGAGCTAAAAGGAAGGCACGTCAAGCAAACCCTCATCATGACCTTCTCCCACCCGGAAACCTATGCCCTCATTGTGGGAGATTGTGCGGATCCAGAATTGGCCTTTACAGCCACTTACGGATCCACTGTTAAAATTTTACCCTTGGAAGACAATCTTACTCGGCTACGAGTGATCGCCAATGAATGATGATATGCATTGGTTCTGAAACCAAAACAAGGCTATACCTGGACAAGACCAGATCTCATGAGTAAAAGAACCTTCAAATTTCTTACAACACCAACATAAAAAAGTCTAACCCTAACCCTGACCCTTTTTAAACATTCTTTGAGGGTTAAGGTTAAACCATACTGCTTTACAACTTCAATAATGATATTGCATAATTATCACAGATAGCCATAATATCATCAGCATATAAGAGCAATTTATAATCAGCATTGAGCATCACCTCACCACATTCTTAATATCTTGAGATTCTCTAACAGAAGAGGCTGATGGTTCAAAAACTAAATTGAAGATTAAAAGAGATAAGAGGCATCCTAGCTGGGTGCCATGATATAAGTTGATAGGTAGAGAAATAAATCAATTCATAATAACTCTAGCCAATGGGTGAAGAGAACTAGTTTGGTGTGGTTAAGGCACCAGGCTAGAAACCAGGAAGCTGTGAGTTCTAGTCCTGCCTTAGGTACAAAGCCAGGTGGGTGACCTTGGGCCAGTCACTTTCTCTCAGCCCTAGGAAGGAGGCAATGGCAAACCACTTCCAAAAAACTTTGCCAAGAAATCTGCAGGGTAGTCACCAGGAGTCAACACTGACTTGAAGGCACCAAAGCAAAACGAAACGAAACGAAACAAAACAAAACAAAACAAAACAAAACAAAACAAAACAAAACAAAACAAAACAAAACAAAACACAAACAAAAAACCTGGGTGAAGATACAAAGTTGTAATTCAGTGAACAAAAGATGATAGAGATCCCTATCTTCTTAGAACCCACTTCATAAACTCAATCTGAACCAAACTCAAGTCCTTTCAGCATCCAACAAAATTAGAACTGATTCCATTTTATCTGCTTTGATATCAAAAATATCAATCACTGGGTGGATATTGTCAGAAGCTTGTCTATTTTTTATACACCCATACTGTGATGAGTGGATTATAGGTGATATTACCTGCTGTAGCCTTCTGCTGAGTGTTGCAGTTGCAGCTTGTGTGTTTTGCCTTCTGGAGCCTTCTAGTCATGTGGAAAGTTTCTGCACCAGTACATGGGATTCTTACAGGTAAAAAACAAAGGCAAGGAAATCTCCATGCAGTCCGAGGATGGGACTGGCAGTCTCCATTTGATGTGATGGCCTTGGTGAGAATGACTCAGTGTTCTTCCACAGAGCAATGCTAAAGTTCAGCTATGCAGTGCTGGAGCTTGCAGAAAACTATGCTAACTTGAAGAAGTGTGGACCATACTTCCAAACCTACTCTGCTTCAGTAGGGCTTCCATCCACACCAGAAACAGGGTGAAGAGGGAGGTGGGGCAGAGGACACCCCCTTTGATACCAGTTAATGGCCATGTAAGACCAAAGGAATTACCCTTCTCTCGCCCTCCCCCCACCTACGGGTGACAGGAGAAGGAGAGAAAGAGGTGGGGTAGGAAGCCTCCTTTTCCAATCCCATGGAAGTTGGAGAATTGACTCACTTCCTCTCCTCCTCTCCCTGTCTTCTCTGCCAGCCATGGGTTGGCAAGAGCTGTGGGAGAGATGGCTTTCTGGCACAGTGGCAGAGCTCTGACTGTTCTGCAGCCAAAAGGCAAATGCCCCTGAAAACCAGTGGCTAAGGCCTGTGTGGTCCCCAGACTTACCAAATGATTTGCCACAAACTGACCACTTGCCACTGCTTATAACAGCAGAAGTGAGGAAAACACACTTTTGAAGGGCAGAGAGAAATAACAAACTCAAGCTGCCTTTGAGGTGGACAAGGGGCAGTTTGAGGATACCATCACCTCAAGAAAAGGTTGATGCGGTGTTTTTGTGCTGGGACAAGCAGGACATGCAAATGATCCCTCAGTTGTGGAAGTCACACCAGCACAGACCCTACCAAGATTGCATTTTTCTTCTTAATATTGCTAATATATTAAGTATTACAATGTATCCTATTTATAGCATTGACATTATGGCTGGCATTGAGATATATATATATATATATATATATATATATATATATATATATATATACATACATACATACATACATACACACACACACACACACACACACACATACATACACACACACACACACATACATACACACACATACAGTATGTATGTATGTGTGTGTGTGTGTGTGTGTGTGTGTGTATATATATATATATATATATATATATATATATATATTTATTGGCATGACTTTAAATGAAAAGTGGCTTTAGATGGTTTTAAATATATAAAATAAATACGTACTGAAAGATCTAGCTGTAGTTATCCTTTTTAATAGTAATTGTATTAAAATTATAATTAAAAAGATAAAAACTAATGCAAACAAAGAATAAAAGAATAAAAAGAAAAAATAGAAAGTGCAGAGAAAAAAAGAGACAGAAAAAGAGAAAAAAAAAGAATATAGTAAAGAAAAAGGAAAGAAATATATAAAGAAATGACTTCCCCCTTCCTCACAAGAAGTATAAACAATGTTAGTAACTTATCACCTTCTCTTAAAAGTTAATATTACAGTTAATATTAAAACTTACAGTCACTCATGCCCTTTTGTTGATGTTGTTCAGTCGTTTAGTCGTGTCCGACTCTTCGTGACCTCATGGACCATAGCATACCAGGCCTTCCTGTCCTCCACTGTCTCCCGAAGTTTACTCAAATGCATGTTCATTACATTGGTGATGTAACCATCTCATCCTCTGCCATCCCCTTCTCCTTTTGCCTTCAGTCTTTCCCAGCATCAGGGTCTTTTCCAGTGAGTCCTCTCTCTGCATTATGTGGCCAAAGTATTTGAGCTTCAGCTTCAGTATCTGTATCTGTATCTGTCCTTCCAATGAGCAGTCAGGGTTGATTTCCTTCAGGATTGACTGATTTGACCTCCTTGCAGTCCAAGGGACTCTTAAGAGTCTTCTCCAGCACCACAGCTTGAAAGCATCAATTCTTCGGCGCTCAACTCTCACAGCCATACATTACTACTGGGAAAACCATAGCTTTAATTATACAGACCTTTGTTGGCAAGGTGATGTCTCTGCTTTTTAATATGCTGTCTAGGTTTGCCATAGCTTTCCTCCCAAGGAGCAAGCGTCTTTTAATTTCATGGCTGCAGTCACCGTCTGCGGTGATCTTGGAGCCCAAGAAAATAAAATCTGTCACTGCTTCCATTTCTTTCCCTTCTATTTGCCAGGAAGTGATGGGACCAGATGCCATGATCTGGGTTTTTTTAATGTTGAGTTTCAAGCCAGCTTTTGCACTCTCCTCTTTCACCCTCATCAAGAGGCTCTTTAGTTCTTCTTCACTTTCTGCCATTAGGGTGGTATCGTCTGCATATCTGAGGTTGTTGATATTTCTCCCAGCAATCTTAACTCCGGCTTGTGATTCATCCAGCCCGGCATTTCTCATGATGTACTCTTCATATAAGTTAAATAAGCAGGGTGATAATATACAGCCTTGTCGTACTCCTTTCCCAATTTTGAACCAATTGGTTGTTCCATGTCCGGTTCTAACTGTTGCTTCTTGACTCATGCCCTAGTCACCTCCAGATTGGACTACTGAAATGTGCTCTACATGGGGCTGCCCTTGAAGAGTATCCGGAAGCTTCAGGTGGTACAGAATGCAGCAGCGCGGGCAGTTATGTGCGCTCCGAGAACAGAGCATGTTACATCTCTGTTCCGCGAGCTGCATTGGTTGCCAGTCTGCTTCTTCCAATTCAAGGTGCTGGTTCTGACCTTTAAAGCCCTTCATGGCAAGGGGCCAGGCTATCTGAGGGACCGCCTCTCCCTGGTTACATCAGCCCGTCCCATCAGATCTTGCAGAGAAGGCATGTTGCAGGTACCATCGTCTAGGGACCTGCATCTGGTAGGTCCCAGGAGACGTGCCTTCTCTGCTGTGGTGCCCGCCTTATGGAATATCCTTCCCCCCGAGATTAGAACTGCTCCATCCCTTTTGATATTCTGAAAGGCCCTCAAGACCTGGTTATGTGATCAGGCCTGAGGCTTTCAGGGAACTGGAGACTTGCTTAGGTGGCTCCATTGTTGAGGGGCCATTTTCATCCTCCCTCATTTAGGGTTTGCATCTTTTTTTCATGATATTTATTATAGGTTTTTATATTTTTATCTGTTGTTATATTTATTGTTTTTATCTGATTGTTGTATGCCGCCCGGAGTCACCTCTGGCGAGATGGGTGGCTATATAAATTGGATTAATAAATAAATAAAAATAAATAATATATAGATATCCTGAATAGAATATTGTTGTCATTCACACACTAATGAGAAACACTGTATCTCAGTGCCAATACAATTTCCAGTTACTTGAATCTAAAACACTGGTAGGTACAAAGTTTATTTTCACTGTAAATTTCCTTATACATGTGCTCAAGTTTGGTGTTGAAAAGGCTTAATATATCTGGGCAATACCTTCATTACATTGGTCAAATATATTTATATGAATTTCAGTCAAATTACACTGCAAAAAAAGTGATTTCAAAACAGTTTTAATACTATTCACTATAAATTGTAGTTTCATATTCAAAGGCATTTGAAAAACTTCTTTAGGTATATGAAAACTACTTGAGATTTAGAAAACAACTGACTTTGTTTGTGTTAACAGGATGAGAAAGTGCAAGGCTTCCTGTTATGTGAGTGTGACAGCTGTAGATAAGTGGGGAGGCCCTCACAGGAAATCCGTCTTACTTCTGCAGCGTGACTTGTCTAAAGCTCAGAAACTATCTTTAATTGAAGTACAGTATCAATGGCATGATATGCTGCTGGTGATCAAACATGGGGGACATGGTGAAGAAGGACTTGGAAGATCAGCCTATATTGCCTTTGGAAAATGAATGTACCAGGAACATGGGAGAATTTATGGAAGTTTCTCTCAATGAAAGGGTTAAATTTAATGATACAGGCTTATCCATGGTCCTACAGAATGGCTTGGAGAATCTCCGTCTAGAAAACTCTCTCACAGACGTTACCCTGTGTGTTGGCAGCATGCAATTCTCGTGCCACCGTGTGGTCCTTGCAGCAGCAAGCAATTACTTTAGGTAAGGGAGATATTTAAAATAAGACCTCTACACTGGATTGTACAAAGCCCCCATCGACTTAGCAAATGGGATGATAAAGCTAAATTTTCAAATCCTTGATTTGAATCTACTGGTACTCTGTATGCTTCCCAAAAGTCAGTATTTGGGGTGATGCTAGAAGAAGTTTATAGCCAGTGTTATGAAGATTATAGCATCCATGTTTCAAGGATCCAGGCAAATCAACTAAGAATGGTAGATTCTTTAATGTGGAATTTGGATGAGATTTTTTTTTGCAAAGTATTTCCATATGGGAGTCAAGAAATAATCAAGCAGGGAGGAATGAGTATACTCAGTTCCTATTTTCGTTCATGTTCTACAGTTTTAAAAGCTATTTTGAGAAATTATAAAATATGTGTGGGGAAGAGATATCTACTTTTGTAGGTCGAGTTGTGATCTACCTTTTGCAGCAGGGAGTTTCAATTAAAAAAAGGAGAAACTGAAAATATTACAGACAGTCCCGGATAAGTCTTCCTTGGGATCTGTGTTTTATAACTTTACACATCCTTGTGTGGTCTAACATTGTATTTTGTCAGATAAGTTGGCATTTTATTGAATGACAGGACTTTTCACAGTTTCCCTCATGCTTGTTTTGTCAAAAATATTATGCCTTTTATCCACAAGTGAAGCTATTCCCTATACGGAACAAGGAATTGGAGTACGTAGTTGATGTCCAAGAGCACTTTCAACTCTAACATTTGATGATTCTATAACACCAAAACCCAAAGGGCCATTGTCTCTATAAAAAAACAAAACAAGCAAAGGAAAAAATCCAGCATGTAATGCACTTTTTCTGAGAGGAACTTCATTGAATGTATAGATAGAAACATATATATTATTAACAGGAGAATAATCACTTTTAGCATCTAATACAAGGTCAGTCAATTGATTCCTGTCAGTGAATGTAGATTGGAGATTTGCAGCCTGAATATTTAGTATAGTAGGTTTTAAAATTATAAAAATTGCACTAGTAGTGCTGATAATAATTTTACTACTATAACTGCAAATCAAACAAACAAACAAAAAGTGCAGAGATAATTTCATCACCAGGAAAGGGATAAAAATTACAATATATGTATATACCTAACTTGGGAAAGCCTGTAAGTTTTCAATCTCCTTTTCCTTTTTGAGACTTGCATAGGGCTTTTCCTATGCAATATGATCCACCATTTCAAGATCAATACCATTACAGAGACAAAATCTTTGAGAGATGAGGATTTTTTGAAATCTACCATATAGCATATTTGATGGCAACACATATAATCTGTCTTTTGAAAAGACTATTCTGTATTTACTTAAATATAAACTATTTAGATATATAGGGAGCTAAAAAGTATATCTGTAATTAATTCCAAAAGTTACAGTGAACATGGAATTTTGACTTTAGCCATTAATTCCTGTACTGAATTGTCCCATTAGCTTTGTTTAATAGAATGATATGCTGATGTCATATCCCTGGAAAATAAATCATCAAGATCAATGCCAATCTGATTAATCTTTTGGGTCACCTGTTTAAACCACGTATTTACAAAAGTTTCATTTGAGATTTCATGAAGCAATCCTTCCTTGTTTTTGAAAACATATATTTGCAACCAAAACTTAATAGGCTTAGCCAAGCCTTTGTTTTCAAAGGGCATTGCCCAGTTTCCAGAGAATAACAGAGTTTGGAACACAACTTGGAACATGTCTATGAAGGTTCAAGCTACAGACAACTTGGAACACTTAAGAGGTCTCAAAAATTTCACCTGCAGTTGGGATATGTTATTATTGGCAAATGGAATCCAAATTGGAGCTCCATATAAAATTTGAGATGCATTTTTTTGCATTAAAAACCTGGATTGCTGCAGGAACAAATCTTCCTCCTTTTGAATAAAAATATTGAAACAAGGCCATCATAGTAGATTTTGCTTTCAGAAGTATTGCCTTTCAATGATGATGCCAGGATAGAGCATGATTAAATAAAATGCCCAAATAATTAAAATTCTCCATTTGTGTTATCTTGTGGTCTTGAATTTTCCATCTGTACTTTTTTTAAAAAAACCAAAACTTTAGTTTTATCATAGTTGATTTGTAATTGATTTTCCTGGCAATACTTAACTAGCGCCTCAAGTAGGCGTTTCAAACCCAATCTAGTATGTGAAAGAAGAACAGCACCATCTGCATATAACAAAGCACAAATTTTCCTTTTGGCTAATAATGGGCATTGGCCATCAACCTGAAGTAATGTAGTCTCCAGATCATTGACAGGGATATAGTATTAAATACTGTAGGGGCCAGAATACAACCTTGTTTCATACTCTTGTTCATTATTGTATCGTTTATATCATAAATGTTATTTCATCTGTGGTGGTAATGAAGTGTTGGATCAAACCAAAATGAAAAACCTCCTTATTCTGGTGTTATAATGCCTCCCCCCCCCCTTTTGGGAAAACCATTATCAAAATGAAAATAAAATCACCCTGTCCTAGCGTAACTATTAAGTGTTTGTCCAATCAAAATGAAAGCACAATCTCTTTGCTCTGAGGTATTAATGTCCCACTGCTTTGGCGTAATATTGGAATATTTGTTTGGTCACAATGAAATCAAAATTCCCTGTGTTGTGCTGCAATACTGATCTCCTGCTCTGGTATAATAAATGAAATAATTTAAGTGGCATTGCACACTTATTTCCAGAACTTTTTGCAGACTGACTGGAATTTCTAGATTTACTGAAACTGTCTCTTTTTCCCCCTTTAGGGCAATGTTTTGCAATGACTTAAAAGAAAAGTATGAAGAAAAAATAGTTATTAAAGGAGTTGATGCAGAAACAATGCAGATTCTTTTGGACTATACATATACCAGCAAAGTGCTGATTACCAAGGAAAATGTGCAGAAAGTCCTTGAAGCTGCCAGCCTTTTTCAGGTTAGTAAATGCTTGTAGTGAATGGAAAATATATATAGGCCCAAAGCACATATAAGACTAAGCTGTGAGTCAATTTTACAGTGTTTAACTGCTACATTTAATTCATAGCCTTTATAAGCATAGCCAATTAACGGCTGTTTACTTTACATTCTTTATAAATATTTCTATACAGGTAGTCCTCGTCTAGTGACCATAATTGGGACCGGCAATGTGATCATTAAGCGAAGCAGTCGCTAAGTGAAACCGTGACTGTGCTTACTGTCTTACTTCAGCTTTCCTTTGCTTTACAGACCTGTGAAGGTTATAAATGCAAGGATTGGTAGTAACGTTACTTTTTCATCACTGTTATAACTGTGAATTTTGAGTTATGTTTTAAGTAATCTAAATGTTACAATGAAACTGTTGACTCCACTGGTTGTTCCATCTATTTTTAAGATTTTATTTATTTATTTATTTAGTGTGTGAGCCACCAAATCTGTTGGACTCATGATTGCTTACTATATACAATAAAATGTCCATTGTAAAGTTAAATAACTCTTAACCTCAATAATAACACAATACAAAGTCACATGACAAAAACTGAAAAACTGAAACAGTAATAACAATATATGATAACACATAACTGATAATAAAATCTAGGACTTATGGCACCCCACAAGAAAGAGGCCACCGGGTATACTGCCAAAGCTGCCAAAAGGCCTAATAGGACCAAGAGGAGTGCATGATTCCCATCTAGGTCCTGACGGATGTCATACACTAGAGAGACCGATGCCCCGGCCTTGGACTGGTAATCCACTTCTTGTACAGTGCTCTGCAGCTGAGTCCCTAATATCTGCTTAATTATCAAACCCCACTGGATCAGAGGGGGAGGGCTCTAAAGACAGGGTTCACCACAGCCTCATTCAAGGCTGCCAGCATCTCATTCTCCTGAAGCAGGGCATTGGTTATCTCCTTCATCCAAGTTGTCGCACACATCATGGCTGTAGGTAGGAACCAGGAGGAGCATGCATCAAGCCCACAAGTGGCAAGGTCATACCAGAAAGCATTCTAAACTCTGGTCCGTAGGCCAAAAAGCATCCTAGATCACAGTCAAATGATGCCTAGGAAGAGTCACTTCTTTGGCAGATCTGAGCAACTTGGACAGCAAAATGCTGAGCAAAATGGTCACAGCTACTAGGCAGGAGATCTTCTTTATGGTATTTATATCCTGCCTTTTTATCCATCTGACAATCAAGGCAGTTTGCAACAGCAAAAATATAAACTTTAAACTAAGACAGCATTAATACAATTAATATCCTGGTAAAACAAACATTACATTAAAATAAATTAACAAAGGCCTGGTAGAAGAGAAATGTTTTTACCAACTTCTCAAATACTGGGAATATGATTATTACTTTTATTTGGTGTGTGCTTATATCTAAATGTAGTAGAAGACCTATTTTCCCCATAACAATTGCATTATGCAGTAAGTTAAGCTAAGGCAAAGTAATTGACCCCAAATCACCCAGTGAACTTTTGTGTCTGAGGCTGGACTTTAATCTGAATCTTCCAGCTCCTAGTTCAACACCTTAAGGTCACACTGTCTCTCACCATGTCAGAGAGTAAAAACCAAGGAGATCCCCTGGGGGTGGGAAGAGGAAGGGCCATCTATGTTGTAGTTCCCAAACTGTGGAATCTCCCTGAGGAGCTCAGTTTACAGCCTGGGATCATACAGGAAAAGTCTCATGCAGATCAGATAGACCAGCTTTCTGTAATGTGGGGTATCTTCAAAAGGGACCCTCCTGTTGATTTGAGTAGCTGGGCAAGTTCATAGTGAGAGAGACAGTTCTGCCCTAAGCCCTTTAGGGCTTTAAAGATCAGTACCAATACTTTGAAATGTACCTGGTAGGCAACTGATAGCCAGTGCAGATCTTTCAATACAGGAAGTGTGTGATTCCTGTACCTTCTTTGCATTGGTCAGCAGCTTAGCTGTTGCATTGTGTATCAATTGCAATTTCTGGAAGGTTTTCAAGTGCACTGCAAGGATGTTACAGGTTGCAACCAAAGTGTAAATAAATGTTGCTAAGTCTGGATTACTGAGGAAGGGTCACAATAAACTCACTAGCCATAATTGGGCAGACCAACTCTCACCATACCTGCAAATCTAGTGATAGTGGTGGATCAAGAAACATTTCTAAATTATGAAGCTGCTTCTTCTGAAGGATGGATGTGGAGCTCTTTATTTGCATGTTATGTTCCAGTATATAACTCTGGGTAAAGAAATTGTGGATAATGAGCCCATGAGCCTATGTGAATTGGTGTGTGTGTGTGTGTGTGTGTGTGTGTGTGTGTGTGTGTGGTAGTTTCCAAAATTCTTGAAAATAACCCATTAACGGTGAATACATGAAACAGCAGATAATGAGACCACAGATAAAGTCCATCTGCATAACCCCATCCAGAGCCAGCAGCACCTTAAGTCCCGTATCCAGCTTTTTCTTTCCCAACAGCACCTCTGCCTCACAGCACCTCTGCCTTGTCTGGATTGAATTTCAGTTCTTCTTTCCCATCCAGCCCATTATCGAGCTTAGGCATGTTCAAGGGCACTGATTGTGTCATGGAGTCAGTACAGTACTGAACAGTACAGCTGGATGTTATCAGCATACTGATGGCAACCACCTCCAAAGCTCGGAATATAGACTATAAGTGGTAGATGTGGGCTCATAGATCAATGACCTAGGGGTCAAGCATTAGACCCCTAGTATTACCTTTTCAAGGTGCCCTGACAGGAAGTTCTGTTATTGAAGTCCTGTCATTGAAGTCTCAGTCAGGGAAACTCATGAGTGATTTTGGGTCAGTCATACTCTCTCAGCTCAACCTCACAGGCTTGTTGTGAGGAAAATTGGAGGAAAGAGTGCTGTATGTACTACCTTGAGCTCCTGGAGGAAAGGAAGATATAAATCCAAGAGTAAAAATGAATAAACTCTGTTTTGGCCTTCAATATACAAAACTAGCAAAATTAAGATGGGGGCACTGGTAGAGACTTTGTATTAGAGTACATATGATGGCACCCTTCTGGCAGCCAGGGGACACATATGACATTTTTATGGGAACAGTGAATGAGGCAATGATGCAAAATGGGCAAGATAACTTTGTGCAAGAGCCAAGGCTACAGATTTCTCTCTTTTGGAGAGCCACTTTGGGAAAGGCATTTACACTTTTACTTATTTTCAGATGGCAAGTCTCCTTTAGGGTGTCTATTTGTCTGGGAAATATATCTAATATGACAAATTATTCAACATCAGATGGACTACTGATTAAATAAGCTTCACTGGAAATACTAAGCTAAACATTTCCCCACACGTATCTCTAAAAACAGGAAACAAGTGGTTTATAGGCCAAGTCTGTTAATTTTCAGTTTTTGTAAGCAACCTAAATGTGTCAACAGGACATGGTTCGGAACACAAGATTCTGCTGTGAATAATTTAAAAAAATCTACATACCCTATTAAACTGTTTCTGGGTTTTCACTTCTCTCTTTTCCTTTTAATTACTTTTTAAAACCATGCTGTGCTTTAGCTGTAGCCAATTTACAGTATGTACAGCAAACAAAAAACTATTTTGGGGTTTCATCAGCTGTTAAGAAGAAACTGATGTGGTATTACCAGGACTTGCCCAACACATTTTGATACCTAAAGCACAAGACAAGATGGCTCTTTTCTTATTAAGCAGAATTAATCAGTTGCTTCAGGAAACAGATCCTGAGAAGCAGAGAGATGTGGAAAGATAGAACAGTTCTGCCCTTAATGGGCCACTGTTACCAGTTTTGAAATATAGGTAGTCCTCACTTAACAACCACAATTGGGACTGGAATTTAGGTTGCTAAGCGATGCGGTCATTAAGTGAATCGAGCCAATTTTACAACCATTTTTTCAGTGGCTGTTAAGTGAATTGCCATCGTTAAGCGAACCATGTGGTTGTTAAGCAAATCACATGGTAATTAAGCAAATCACGTGGTTCCCCATTAATTTTGCTTATCAGAAGCCGGCTGGGAAGGTTGAAAATGGCGATCACGTGACTGCAGGATGCTGCAGCCATTGTAAATGTGCAATGGTTGCCAAGTGCCTGAATCCTGATCATGTGACTGCAGGGACACTGCGATGGTCATAAATGAGAGGAACGGTCATAAGTTGATTTTTTCCAGCACCATTGTAACTCTGGACAGTCGCTAAATGAACGGTTGTTTAGCGAGGACCACCTGTAACGTTCAATTGTCACTATTGTTGCTTTGTGCATGAAATGTGGAGAGGCATCATCTTTAGCTCAGACACTTCAAAATCACTTGAACCAGCACTGGACTCATCCTGTGTATGCAAGCTTATTGCACTGTTGGTTGAATCTTAATAATACTAGGAAGGAAATAGTATCATTCCTGATATCTGAGGTAGCCAAAACACTGTGTGACACACACAACTTGGTCCCTCAACAGAGGACATTTGGCAGAGGGTTTTGAGAAATGGCCAGCAAGCTGCCACTGCTGTCCTCCAACATTTACACCCGACATGGTTGTATAACTCAGCCTAATGGCCCAGCTGATTCCAGATGCTGATATCTTTTAGAGTAACTGGATGAATATTTAGAATATTCATACACTGTATTTAGAAAATATTTGCCAGCATGGTCCAGACATGGTAATATTTTTTCTCATTCTATAATTTGATAACTTTGACAATGTATCAAAATGGTTGTGTTAAACCATGTGCTTTTATCCAGTTAATATTGAATGGATGGCGACATGGTCCAGCCTTGTTATGTTGTTTGTCCTCTGCCCTAACTATTTAAAGCCTGGATGTGTGCCCCCAATATAAAATTTATTTTAAAAAAGGAGTAATGTTCATAGGAAGTACAGTTTTCTTCTGAGGTTAGAGTCTCATATGACTCTACTTTCTTATAAGACCCTTCACTGCATTCTGGTATTAGAGGTCATGACACAGTACAGGTTCTCCAACATGATGGTCTCTTGATGTGGTGGGCCACAGTTTCTAAAATTCCCAGTCATCTTATCCAACAACAATATCTAGTCATTTTGCAGCTGAGCAAGCACATACCAAAGCTGCGTTGGACACTGCAGAAGCTCTGTTATCTGAGAGAAGAAACATATGTTATACCCCTTAAACTGATGCAGCTGCTTCTCTAGGAAAATTGCCTGGATCGTATGCAACAAATGAGTTAATGAAGTCAGTATAATGTAAACAAATCACACTCCTGTATTAATATTACTTTTGGACTGATTATTTTAATGATAAAAGCATTCATCTCAAACTATATTATTATTAGTCTTACTGCACTAAGGGTTATTAAGTATTTGTTCTAATCCCTTAAATATGCATTTCAGTAATATTGCTGAGGTCTATCAGCAGAATATTTATTTGGGAAATAATTAAAATAAATTGCTCCCAATTTCTTAATTTCAGGAGTACAATGGAGAGAGTATCTTTTATATCAACAATATATTTTACTGTTGCCCTTATTTATTTATTTTTATTTATTTATCATCATATTTATATCCCACCCATTTCCCCCGCAAGGAGGGACCCTTATTAAACAACTGGGAGTCAGAACCCTTGCTGATCTACTTCTACTCATCCAGAGGACTGTCAGTAGATCTTAATCTACCTTCTGCCCATCCCTGCCATAGATGGCTTCTGGGGAAATCTTGTCTGTTGTGTCTGTAGCTTGAATCATGTCAACTGGATTTCTATTTTCTCAGTGGAAACGTTTCGCTCCTTATCCAAGGAGCTTCTTCAGTCTGAGCAAAGTTAGTAAGGGAATCCTAAATATGTTTCTAGGTAGCTGTGTGACCTTACACCTGGGGCTAGGTCATGGTTATATTGAGATGTTATTTTAAGTCCTTTTATCATCTAAAGGAGGATCGTTAAGATCACCATGCTGCTGTTGAGCTTGTGAAATGGTCTTAATCTTCCTAGGCACAGAAGACAAAGCAGGGAGGAAGATGGGGGAAATTAATTAATTAATTAATTAATTAATTAATCTTCCTGTGCCTAGGAAGATTAAGACCATTTCACAAGCTCAACAGCAGCATGGTGATCTTAACGATCCTCCTTTAGATGATAAAAGGACTTAAAATAACATCTCAATATAACCATGACCTAGCCCCAGGTGTAAGGTCACACAGCTACCTAGAAACATATTTAGGATTCCCTTACTAACTTTGCTCAGACTGAAGAAGCTCCTTGGATAAGGAGCGAAACGTTTCCACTGAGAAAATAGAAATCCAGTTGACATGATTCAAGCTACAGACAATTCCACCTGGATGACTGAGAACCTTCATAGACATCTTGTCTGTTGTGGTATTCTACTGAGCATTCACTAACATATGAAAGGTTAAATGTTTGTTGAAAAGTAGCAATTGCCATTGAATGCAAAGCCCTGGATATTAAATATAGTCTGCTATTTAGCAGGGTGACATGCAAATCTTACAGTTCTTGAGGTAATATATTACCCTAGTACCCCCAGAATCAAAGGCATCATATCAGTTGCATTTAGGGAACAACTGTGAAGGAAGACTCTTGCCCTCATATGCAACTTGTGAATTTCTAGGATATATCTGGTTGGCTATTGTTTTACACAGAATGAGCTTTTGGCCTGATCCATCAGGGCTCTTCTTATATTCTTAGATATAGGACACTGCTTCCATGCTTCCAGATGGTTGTGAAGACTTGCCTGGCTGCTGCTGCTTATCTTTTCACCCCTCTCCTCACTCAAGCCATATTTCTGCTGGTATCTTCACTTACTATCTACGTTCATTGTGAAGGTTTATTGCTCTCTGGCTGTTCTTTCCCTCTTTATAGTAATAGATACTCGCTTTTGTGCCTGTTTTCCCCCCTTAAACTGTATAGATACTGTATATGTACTGTATCAAGGTCAACTGTGAGAAGAAAATGTTTCAACCATGAATTGCTACAAGCCACAAATTACTATCACATAAGTAACATTAACATCAACTGAAGCATACACACATTTGAACTACTTAACAAGACACAATGGGTAGAAATCGTAATATTAGAATTTGGGCATTTTGCACACCAACCAACACTGTTGTTCCTCATGTTCTTTTTTTTTAAATACTTTTATTGAATTTTAAAATATACATAGATAAAAGTTAGAAACGAAACGGAAATAGAAATACAAATCAAGGAAAGAAAGAAGAAAGTGTAGAAAAGCAAAAGAAAGAAATAGAAAAAGATATAGAAATTAGTCGACTTCTGATCTATCTATGGTCATAGGAATACAAAAAAGAATTTTTTTCTTACATGCTAGCGTTTGATATAATATTCATATACATTTCTTGTCTAATATATTTTATTTATATATAATCTAATCATCAAAACCCCATGCAAGCTTTGCTCCACCTGCATTTTGCAAATAGTCCATCAATGGTTTCCACTCTTTAAGATAATAACGATTTGAGTTTTCTTTTAGTAAACATGTCAATTTATCATTTCCTGCCATATCCATTAATTTTAACATCCATTCTTGTATTGTTGGTAACGTTTGATTTTTCCAATTTTGTGCATAAAGAAGTCTTGCTGCTGTAATTATATATTGTATAATTCTAATAAAATTCCTCATGTTCTTAAGGTTTTTCAAGAGCAGTAAAATGAACAGGCAAGAAGATAGGTCTGTATAATATTTTTTTCTTGTGATTTTAGTTTTTGCGCATGGTAGAAGCTTGTTCCAGTTTTCTTAAAGAAGCCTTACATCCAGAAAACTGTGTTGGGATTCTCAGGCTGGCTGATGCTCATTCCCTTGATAAACTGAAGCAACAAGTCGAGAATTATATTGTCCAGAATTTTACACAAGTGCTGAATTATGAGGAGGTCTGTGACTTGCCTGCTGACGTTCTATGTGGCATGCTAAAGAGTGATGACCTCTGTGTCACTGAAGAAGCTCAAGTATTTCAGATAGTTATGAAGTGGGTGCGTTACAAAATAGGTGACAGGCTCCCACTCCTACCGTATGTCCTCGAGAGTGTCCGTTTACCTCTTCTGGACCCTTGGTATTTTGTAGACACTGTTGAAGCAGATCCACTCATCAGGCAGTGTCCTGATGTCTTTCCTCTGCTCCAGGAAGCCAGAATGTACCATCTGTCAGGAAATGAGGTGAGTGAAAATGTGATAATATTAAAGGAACTACAGTACAAAGATTATCCAGATCTGTTATTCAACAGTCAACTTTCTGTGGTGAGAGAGTGTCTTGCTTCATGGAACTTTGCTGTTCCATGGACAATGGCTTAATGGCCTTCAACAACCTTTTTGCTCTAAATCAGAGAGATATTCTAAAAACTCATGTGGCTCCTGGAACACAAAAATACTTTTGTGGCCCCACAATTTTATATTTTCCCCTATAACTGTGTAATATGCCATAATAATCTGTTCTTAAATTGTCACAGGAATTTTTTTGTTATTGTTTATGTTTCTACCTGAAAATCTGTTTTTAATTATAGGTATGAGTGAACTCCGTATCACCTCTCTGATGTATGATGTTTTTTAAAGCCTAGGATAATGGTGCCAGTCTAAGGGCTCAGGGTTACACGCATCTCCCTAAAGGCTTTGTTGTGGCCCCCAGAGCTGCTTCAAAAATTGTTATAGAATTATAATTATTGTACATTATAAAGGGGAAATTGTAAGTTAATTAAATTTAGTTTTTGTCATGGCCCCACCCTGTTATAGGCATACATAATTTTATGGTACTTCGCTTTATTGTGCTTCACGGATATTGTGTTTGTTTTACAAATTGAAGGTTTGTGGCAACTCTGTGTCGAGCAAGGCTATCTGTGCTATTTTTCCAACAGATTAGCATTTTTAGCAATAAAGTATTTTTTAATTAAGGTATGTATATTGTTTTTTAAACATAATGCTATTGCACACTTAATAGACTACAGTATAGGGGCGCGATGGCTCAGCGGTTAAGATGCCAGGCTTGTTGATCGGAAGGTCGGTGGTTCGAGGCCTGAGCACCGTGTGACGGAGTGAGCTCCCTCACTCGCCCCAGCAGTTGCCAACCTAGCAATTTGAAAGCATGCAAATGCAAGTAGATAAATAGGTACCACTTCGGTGGGAAGGTAACAGCGTTCCGCGCGCGTCATGCCGGCCACATGACCGTGGAAGCGTCTTCGGACAACGCTGGCTCTTCGGCTAACAAACGGAGATGAGCACCGGCCCCTAGAGTCGGACACGACTGTGCAGGGGAAAACCTTTACCTTTACTTTTATAGTATAAACATAACTTTTATATGCATTGGGAAACCAAAAAATTTGTGTGACTTGCTTTATTGAGATATTTACTTTATTGCAGTTGTCTGGAATAGAACCCACAATAACTTTGAGGTATGCCTATATGGAGTTCAGCCACATTTGACCTCAGAATCAAATGTGACTCCTAGTCCCTACAAAGTTCTGCATCCATGGCCTAAATACACATTTATAGGTGGGGAAGGGGTTGTTGGTTGGTAGATTTTTATAATAACGATAGAGACCTGGTTAATTTTGCTTTTGTTTAGATAATTTCAGGAAGAACAAAGCCCAGAATGCATGAATTCCAGTCTGAGGTCTTTATGATCATAGGTGGTTGCACAAAGGATGAAAAATTTGTATCAGAAGTAACTTGCCTTGATCCTTTGAGACGCAGTCGTCTGGAAGTGGCAAAACTGCCAAACACAGAACAAGAATTAGAAAGCGAGAATAAAAAATGGGTGGAGTTTGCTTGTGTTACATTAGGAAATGAAGTCTACATATCAGGTAAGGAATAAAATAGCTTCTTCTTCCTCTTCCTCTTCCTCTTCCTCTTCCTCTTCCCCTCCTCCTTCTGGAAAGAATAGTTACAGAGGTAAGTAGTGAACGAACAAGCAAGCAAGCAGGGGTGTACGTTGAGCTCTCTGATCCCCTTTCCCAGGGCAGCATCTCTGGGGAAGCTATCAGAGGTTCCAAAGGCTTTACTTTCAGGAAAAACCATACTGCTCAGCAGGACTGCCGCTGACCTGTAAGGTGCCTTTATGCAAATGTTTTTTGCTGCCAGAGCATCAAGTCACATCACGTGGCGGCTGCTTCCTTCTACCTTTTCTTCTACAGCGCATGTGCAGGCGCATGGAATAGTAACTGGATGGGTTCTTCCCCCAACCTGGCGCCCTGCAATGTGGCACTGGTGTACTACCGTTCCCATCATTTGGCACCCCCTGTGTCATGGTGCTTTTGTGCAGTGCACAACTTGCACAACTGCTTGGGGCGGTGCTGCTGCTGAGGCAAGGTTGATTGGGAGCAGCTGTAGAGGAGATGTTGTAGCAGCAACGGTGGCAAATCTTTCCTCACTTACCCCTCCCTTCTTTGCTACAGCTCCTGTTAGGGCCCCACATTTATTCAGGTTTGTTAAAAATGTGGGATGAAGAGTGAACAGCAAGGAGGAGCCTAGTTGGCGACCTGTGTCTATGGGGCGTAGGCACTGCCTCCCCTGCCTTTACTTTTTTTATGCCAAAGAAAGAAAGAAAGAAAGAAAGGAATTAAGATAGCTGGGCTATGCAGCGCTTTGGATTTGATCTCCAAAAGGTGCTTCAGCAGGTGCAAGAGTGCCAATGTCTCACTTGGCCATTTTTAAGCTGATGTCTACAGGGGCTACATTTGTGCTCCCATTAGTCCTAAGTACCTTTTGGAAATGAGATCCAAAGCACTACATAGCATAATAGATAAACTGATACAAATATAAATAGTATATAACAAGTCGTTTGCTTCTTACACAGTATGTTTGTTTGTTTGTTTGTTTGTTTGTTTATTTGTTTATTTATTAATTACATTTATATCCCGCCCATCTCCCCCACAAGGAGGGACCCTGGGCAGTTATATTGTTGAGGTGATAGCCAGGGATGGAGAACGTGTGGGTCATCAGCCACATATGATTTCCTAGCCCCAATTTTTTGTGAAGTTTAAGAGCAAAATAGATGCATCTATTTAGCATCTTAAACCCCCAAATCTTCTCCCTGTTCAAAAATAAGAACCAATATATTCTGCCCTCCCTGGTGATGTCACCACATCTATGCCACACCTGCCTCCTTCAGATGCTGGAAAAATATTTAAATAGGAAAGTGCAGCGTCCTGGTGCAAAAAGATTGTCTATGTCTAGGTGCAGCCATGAAAAGAATATGGCAGACTGGCATTGGGGAGACTCAGGCTTAAGTCCACTCTCAACTATGAACTCTTACTGGGCAACTTTTAGTCACACTCTTAGCCCAGGGAAAGATACTTTGTTGTGGAAAAATATTGGATGAGGGAGTGCTATGTATACTTTGGCTCCTGAACAAAAGGCAGGGTATAAATCTAACAAAATAAATAAACAAGGCTTCCAATTTTCAAATAAGTTATTGTTTTACTCCAGTTAACAACATGATGATGTATTTAGACTTCTGACAATAAAAAAATGCTTCAGAACTTTTTGAGATTAGTTCTGTTTATCTCTTAAGCAATGAGAACTAAAATATTAGTAAACAACAAAAACAAACAACAGCATAATTGTCAAGATTCTAATGAGAGTATGTGAACAAAAAGTGTTGTTGAGAATATATTCTGGCTCTTGGAAAAAAATGGAATTTGATTTTCATTTGCTGCAGGAGGAAAAGAAACACAGCATGAAGTCTGGAAGTATAATTCATCCATCAACAAATGGATCCAAATTGAATATTTGAATGTTGGAAGATGGAGACACAAAATGGCTGTTTTGGGTGGCAAAGTGTATGTGCTTGGTGGTTTCGATGGTGTACAAAGACTTAACAGTGTGGAGATTTATGATTCCTTTCACAACTGTTGGTCTGAGGTAAAGTACCGATGTACTTTCAGTATTACTGAAACAGAAAACAGGACCAAAATAACACAATGTTGCTATCTAATGTAAGTGAATAGACAAATAGTGTTTTCACACACAATACCAGAAATGCTTTTTTTTTAAAAAAAATCTTCATCTATAATGCAGTGTAGAACTAGCCAGCGGATGGATTGAGTATTAAATAGCATTTTTTCTGTCCTCCATTATCAGCTGTGCAGTATGAATATACATTATGGAAGAGAGACATGCAAATCTTAGCACATCTGTTTTCACACCACATGTAGCAGCTCTTGCAGGTGAAGATCTTCTGGCTAATGCTCAAAGCAGATCAGAAATCCCAGGCTGTTTTCAGATGCAGTATATATAGACGGTGCGCAGGTCTGAGCAAAGCACTGCTCATAGACAGTGGTCCTTTGTAATATTGTACTATTACTCTCAATTCCTGTTTCCCACTCTTTTACATTAGTATCAATTCATAGAACAGAATGCAAAAAAAAGCAGTGCATAAATACTAATATTTTACTTCACTTGCCAATTTCCATAGTTCTAAATTAAAACAAAAAGACATGTACATCTAGCTACATGTTTCCGAAGAAACTCATTTTCCATTTATGAGCAAAAACTTTCTGTTCTCTCTTTTAAAAATATTATTTCCATTCTATGTAAGAAATATTTTCTAGAATTCTGTTAGATTCCTTCTGCCCACATGCAGACTTATTTACTTATTATGCTTTGCAATATAATTCACTCCTGTGGAATTAGTTCAGCTCTGTTGAATTAATAACAATACTTGTTATGCTAACTATTACAATAATATTGTAATAGTTGTTACAATACTGTTGTTTCTCTTTTAGCTGAATTAAGCATGATACCATTCATGAGATTAGCAATCTATGACAGTGTTTTCTGTAAAAATATAAGTAATAGCTGCGAGATAGGTGATCTGAATCTCAATTCTGGTGAAAGCCTCCAAAAGAAGAGGCTTTAATCCTTTACTTTCTGCTGTAGATCCAGTTCTGATCAAAATACCACCCTTTGTTTTTTTGTTTGTTTTTTCTACTGGAAAGAAAGCTTCATTTGGTACATATGAAAGATTTCCTTCTAGTGTATAGTACGGCTTTGTAATGCTTTGGATTCAATATTAAAAAGGTTCTTCAGAGTGTGTGGGAGCATGAAAATAGTATCCATCTGCACCTTTTTAAAGCATCCATCTCTTTTCCCAGGATCAAGTGGGTGGTCTTTTCCAATTCCAAATGATCCTGGGAAAAGGTGTTTGTTTTA
Source organism: Charina bottae (assembly GCA_023362775.1). NCBI lineage: Eukaryota > Metazoa > Chordata > Lepidosauria > Squamata > Charinaidae > Charina > Charina bottae. The sequence continues at coordinate 40,488,423 of JALMGJ010000005.1, read as the reverse complement.
AAGAATTGCAGCCAAGTGCTATATTTATACTTCCATGTGCTCTGAAGCAGTTTTTTGGAACTGAATCCGAAGTACTGCCCAGCCCTAGTAATAGTGAGGCCTCTAATTCAGATAAGATCCACACTGATCATTGGATCCTTTCAACCGTCCACTGTTTTCAGCTTACTTCATTGGCTTATTAATAGCATAAAATGGGATAACCTAGTGTACACTGTCCCATGCTCCTTAAAGAAAGGCCTGGATATAAAAGTGAAATGATAAATGTACTGGATAAAACAGAATCCACTCTTTATCTCTTTCTCTGAGCTGAGCAGTCTTTTTCACTTTTCTCTTCATTCAAGTGTAACAACTCATCCTTCATTTTATGATTCAGTCATTTGTTTACATCCCACCTTTTTTGGGGGAGTCAAGATGGGATGTGGTGGCTAAGCGGGTAAGACGCCAGGCTTGTCGATTGGAAGATCGCAAGTTTGGAGGTTTGAATCCCTAGCCCCACATAATGGAGTGAGCTCCTGCATTCGCCCCAGCTCTTGCCAACCTAGCAATTCGAAAGCATGCAAATGCAAGTAGATGAATAGGTACCACTTCGGTCGGTAGGTAACAGCATTCCGCGCGCGTCATGCGGCCACATGACCGTGGAAGCGTCTTCGGACAACGCTGGCTCTTTGGCTAACAAACGGAGATGAGCACCGGCCCCTAGAGTCGGACACGACTGCACAAATGTGCTGGGGGAACCTTTACCTTTACCTTTACAAGATGGTACACATGGTAATGTACCTTGTTTTATTCCTGTGAAAGAGTTGGGTTCAAAGATAGTGATTAACCCAAAACCACCCAGTCACTCCATTGGCAAGCACAGACTTGAATCTCTATTGCTTTATTCCACAGGTTCATATCTGACCCTCTTCTTTCCTTCTTTATTTCAAATACAACTGTGTTATCAAGTTTTGACTCCTTACCCCATGAACACTACAACTATTTCAGCATTATTTTCTTGACCCACAAAGGTTTTGGACCAACATTTCATTCCCTCTATTATTGTAATATTCTTCTTCCTAGTCAACCAGTATGTTCTTACTTCAGGGTTCTACTCAATTGTACATTCCATCTTCCTAATATAATATATATGCACATAAAATCAAGATTAATTTTCAGCATATTCCTAAACTATTTTATTTGTTTGACTTTAATAAAGGCAGCTCCTCTCATGATCAGTGTGAGCTCCTTTGGAGCAGCCAGTTACAAAAAGAAACTCTATGTGATTGGAGGAGGACCCAACGGGAAGTTGGCTACTGACAAAATACAGTGCTATGATCCAACAACAAACAACTGGTGCTTAAAAACACCTATGCCTGTTGAAGCAAAGTGTGTCAATGCTACAACTTTTCATGACCACATCTATGTTGTGGGTAGGTTCAACAGCTGTTTTAACATGCTTAGGAATTTTGCATATTTTCATTACCTCAGTACACTTTTTATAATTATACTTTTTTTTCTTTACTGCACAAATACCGCATAAGGATATAGGAATAGCCCTTGTGATATTCTTTTTAATTAGATAATGTAGATGCTTCCAGAGATATAAAGGGAGTGAATTTTAATGATAGCTGGCATATAATAATATACTACAGGTGATACACTACTAATTAAAGGTATTATTAGTAGGTTCTCCTACAGGAGAATGAATATGGTGGTATTATTGAAATCATTTAGAAGTAATATAATAGTATGATGCTTGCTTATATATGTGTTACAGTGAATGTCCAGAATCAGTATGTGTGTGTGTGTGTGTGTGTGTGTGTGTGTATATATATATATGAATGCCAATGTTTTTAGATGGACCTTTTAATGTAAGGAAATAGAGTTATATTGTGCTTTTTTTCAGTGAGTGTGTCATGTGTGACATGCATGTGCCTCCCTTCCCCCACTTTGTATGTATAGGCCAAGCTCCTTTGACAATAATTTCACACATATTTTCACAAACTCACAGACAAGGAATTCTTTGATGTACAGTCTAGTAGGATATGGCCAAAAAAACGTTGTAATGTATTTAATATGCTTCTAGATAACATTTTGATTTGATTTGAATTGATTTTAATCTCACCACAATCAAAACAACTCTCAGTGGTTAAATATCCTGTATAAAAGATGACAAGAACTTTTTGAATTCCACCTTATAGCTTCCAGGATGTAGGTAGGGAGTGAAGCAATAGACATCCTGGAGTCAGCATGCATTGTAATCATAAACCCTGGTGTAGTGTTACGTGTGCGCTTATGGTCACTCACGCACAGCCTGTTGAGGCACATGGATCTTATAAGCCCCCCTTGCTCTCTGCCTGGGTTTTCCAGAAAGGTGTGGCTAGAGCAGACAAGACACACATCCCTGGTCAACAGCTGGGAAATACATAGGAACACACACACAAATCACTTTCAATGGAACGCTGAGGCACAGCAGCTTCTTAGGAATACACGGAGGCCCAATGAATTTAAAGTAGCAGCAAAATTTTACTGGTTACAATGTACATTTGCTCTTACACACACACACACATCCCCACTTACCCATGTCCTTCTCAACTAAGCTGCCAGGCACTAGCTAGAGGGACTGAAGCCCCAAGTCTGGATGCAGGACGACTCAAAGAGTGGGCGGACTTCAGGACCCCTTTTGTCCCCCAAAGTCCTTGCTTTGTTGATTCAGAAGTCTGGCAGCTACTCTTGCCTTGTTGATTTACAAGTCTTTTTCTGCTTCAGATGACATTTGATTCCTTAACACAGAGCTTTCCAAACTTTTCATGTTGGTGACACACTTTTTAGACATGCATCATTTCACGACACAGTAATTCAGTTTTACTAGCAAACCGGAGGTTAAACTAACTAACTTATAAGAGATATGGACACATACATAAATTGTAATAGCGAAATGTATGGGGACACAACATATCTCATGAAAACAGAGTTCCCCTTTACAGCAGGGCAAGGCTTGGACAGAGCTCCCCTCTTACAGCAGGGCACAAGGCAGGCACTAGGACTTGTGTGGAATCACAGCAGGCTTGGAGGCAGCAAGGCACAAGGCAGGCACTAGGACCTGCGCGGAATCACAGAAGTTTTGGAGGCAGCAGGGCACAAGGCAGGCACTAGGACCTGTGCAGAATCCTGGCAGGGCTCCGAGGCAGCAGCAGCAAGGCGCTTGAGGCTCTGAGCGTCCGACTCAGAGGTTTCTCGTTACATTCGCACGACACACCTACTCACTGCAGCCGACACACTAACGTGTTGCGACACACAGTTTGGAAAGCTCTGCCTTAACAACTTGTTTCCTTCTTATCTACCTCCCTGGAAGGGATCTTTTAGACAAGATTCCTGGCTTTTGTCTTCTTTGCTTACTTTAGGTTATGGCAGCTTCAGACTAGTCTCACAGTAGATTAACTTTTGGTTGTCCATTTTTTTCAGAATATTGTTCTGTTGTGGGGAGAAGAAACCTGACTCTGACATAAATACATTGCTCTGAAGCTTAGTGTAATCAAGCCTGAATTTAATGGGCCAGTTGGGGAAAGGGAATGCCCATTACTCCCAAATGTCCATTAAACCACAAATTGTATCATTTGTAGTGATTTACATAGTTTACAAAATGATGTCATTTCACAAATGATGAAAATCATAATAAATGCCATAAAATTAACATAAATTTACCTGCCTCATCTAGATTGTCTGCTTCAGATGCAGTGGGCTTGTCTGTTATTTTGGGGGGATGTCTGGACTGAAATTTGGTCTGTTGCATCCAAAGTCCACTAATGGGAGTCTGTTAAATTGAGGTTTAACTTTATGTATTTAAGAACCAGTCACTTGTTGAAAAGAATAATCTGCTATCTTCCCTTTCCAGGTGGGGCAATGAGAGCAGTCTACTCTTACAGCCCTCTCAAAGATACATGGTGCCTTGTGACTCAGTTAAATCATGAACGTGCTAGCTGTGGGATTGCTCCTTGCAACAACAAACTCTTCATTACTGGGGGACGGGATGAGAAGAATGATGTCATCGCCACAGTGCTGTGTTGGGATGCAGAGACCCAGAAACTTACAGAGGAATGCATCCTCCCTCGTGGGGTCTCACATCATGGGAGTGTCACTCTGCGGAAATCCTATACATACATCCGTAAGATAGTGCCCGGAGCAATCTCAGTCTAACTTTGAAGGAAGATTCAAGATAAATGAAGAATAAGTGCTCATGAAATACCTCATTTTCTCAAAGGTTATAAAGAGGCTATTGGGATAGAACAATTATGCTGATGTAGTATATTTTCCCAATTTCTTCCTATACACGCTAAATTGTCAACATATCTGGACTAGGTATGGGAAAGACAGATGCATCATTTGCATTTCCCAAAGTGATATGTGAACCACAGTAACATTATCCTTCAGTTATCACATTTCTCTGATTCTGCAGTGCATTTTTCTGGTTTAAAAGGAATGTACTGTATAGAATAATGTATGCAAAGGGAAAAATTGCATATGAAAAGAGATATGCTGGGCAGGATAAGTAGCCTGATGCCTGTAGGCACCAATGCACTCATAGATGAAAATGAAGGAAAAGGGGGAAAGCTGACATGCTGCAAATCACCCCACTTAGGCCCAACAGGCGTTCTTAGAAGATAAAATGGGGGGTGCCTGGAGCCCAGAGTTTTATTTGGAAGTGCCCCCTGTGAAGAAAGAAAGTCAAGGGTAAATAGAGGGTTGTTGGGAACAATGTTTGCTTTCTGATAAAACTGTTTTGTAACTGCATATATAACATAGCAATCATTTTGTGAATGCACAAGCCAGCCTCCCCCTGCACTATCCCCATGGCAATTAATTTGTGAGACTACTTCCCAAAAGTCCAGTAGGTCACAGTAGACAAAAAACATAACAATACAAAAACAAAAAAACCCCACAAACTTGGGAAATAGTTGAATGTAACATTCATGGAAAACATATATAAAAGCCCACATATTGTATTTATTCAAAAGGAAGATAACCTGGATGAGCCCTCTGTCCCCCGCCCAACATAGTATAGATAGCAACAAATACATAAATGCAGGCAAAATCTTGTGCAATGCCCAGTTTCCCCACCTTATTACCTAAGGTTGCTACCTCCAGCTCAAATCAATCCTAGAATTTCCCCCACTTTGAAATATGCAAATGGAACATGGTTTTATATGTATGTGCATATCTTAGTGGTACTGTATATACCTCCCAGAACCCCCCCCCCCCCCAAAGAATAACTGATAAATTAATTGCCTGGTGCCCCTTTTACAGAAGTAACTGAGCACCATCTGCAGTGTCAACCAAAGTGCCAAGACAAGCACATAACACTTATACTCCAGGCCCTGCACTGGCTTCCTACTGGTGTCTGAATGCAGTTCAAAGTGGCTGTTGTGGGTCTTCCGGGCTGTGTGGCCGTGTTCTGGAAGTTGTGGTTCCTAACGTTTCGCCAGCATCTGTGGCCAGCATCTTCAGAGGGCAGGAGCACAGATAGAAACAAACTCTCTGTGCCCAGGTAGAGTGGCAATGTTCTATTTATAGAGCTAAATTATAGGAGATTAGGTGGGGTTTTTTTTGTTGTGTTGAAATGTTAACGAGTGGCTGATGAGCGTGATTAGCATGTTCATTGTGAGAAGTATTCCCATGTCCTGGTGGTTGGACTGAGTTCGTTGACCTCAGTCCAACCACCAGGACATGGGAATACTTCTCACAATGAACATGCTAATCACGCTCATCAGCCACTCGTTAACATTTCAACACAACAACAAAAAACCCCACCTAATCTCCTATAATTTAGCTCTATAAATAGAACATTGCCACTCTACCTGGGCACAGAGAGTTTGTTTCTATCTGTGCTCCTGCCCTCTGAAGATGCTGGCCACAGATGCTGGCGAAACGTTAGGAACCACAACTTCCAGAACACGGCCACACAGCCCGGAAGACCCACAACAGCCATTGAACTCCGGCCGTGAAAGCCTTCGGCAGTTCAAAGTGCTACTTTTGACTTTTAAAGCCCTGGGTAGCTTAGCAGGGGAATGCTGGCAGGACAACTTTCCCCAACTGGTTTCAACAGTCTGACTTGTGTGTCCCAACAGAACCTGCTTGTACGCCACTTCCATCTCATGGGGGGGTGTGTGTGGAGGCTCACAGGCGGTTTTTCTGTTGGTGTGTCTGCTCATTGGGACAGCCTCCTTCCAGAAATTCAATCAGCCCCCACACTGTTGGCTTTCCATAAGTTACTAAAAACCAAGTTATTTCAGCGAGGGACATTAATTGATGCCATTGATTGATTGGTTTATCTGTAACTGGGAATTGGTTTATGCATGCTACGGATCCCATCAGTAAAAGAATTTCACCTGGCAGGATCCAGGAGGCGTGCCTTCTCTGCTGTAGCACCCGCCCTTTGGAACATCCTGCCCCTTGAGGTGAGGCTAGCCCCCACACTCCTGACCTTCAGGAAGCAACTGAAAACCTGGCTCTGCCACCTCGCTTGGGACGGGATGAGTAATAGCTCTTCCTGGGGTTGGCTCGCACCGTAAAGTTTGGTTCGCAAACATCACATACAGCCTCTTGGATTTTATATTTTTATATTTTTAATAATTGTATAAAGTATTTTATATGTTTTAATTGCTGACTTGATTGTAAACCGCCCAGAGTCCCCTTGTGGGGGGAGATGGGTGGTGATATAAGTTAGAAATAATAAATAATAATAATACTATGGATGTTTTATTATATTTTTATGGATCTATTGTAAACTGCTGTTGGAAGGAAATCTTACCAGGTCCGTTCAGAGACGGGAATGAAAGAACTCAGGCAGTTGCTTGAACAGAGGTGATCTTTATTTTTCCAAGAGCGTGAAGTACAGAGAAATCAGCTGTCAGAGGTGGCCACGTTTGTATTCTCCCCACAAGCTCTTTATATAGAAGAGTTTGGCTATTGTTATAGAAATCTAGTGCTATGCAATTTTGTATTGCTATCTGGGAAACAGAGTCAATTTCCTTTTGGAGTCCTATTATTGCATCAGCTGTGGCATTTGCATAGCTCTCAAGGGATGCCGAAATGTTAAGGACAGCAAACTCCAATTCGTCCACTCCTATAGTAGGTATGAACCAACGTAACATAGGATGAAAAGGGGACTGCCACTCCACCAATGGGTTTTGAACAGATCTAGGGAGGCGGACAGGGCGATTACGATGCCAGCCCTGCAACTGAGAAGAAGGCTGAATGCTTACAGCTGGCACCACAGCTCCAAGGGTACAGGAACCATACCAGTTCGGTGGCAAGACTTTGTAAGCGGTTTTTTCCACACTTCCAAAACCATCCAGGCAGAGGAACTGCCCTAGGCTGCAAGGATTCTGAGGCATTGTATGTCCAAGCGCACTGAGCAACCTGGCCAACGAAAGTGCATTTTCCTGTGGGGGCATCCTAGAGAGACAATGTGTCTTATTCTGATCAAGGAATTTCTGGAGTGTCCATACGTTTACACACCTGCTTTTCACCTTGGTGTTGGGGTCATGATAAAGCTTAAAAAAAACATGGTATCATTATATCCCAAGGGAATCCCAACTAAAGGGATTCCCTCCGTGGGGTGGGCAGGCATTCGTGAGCATATCCAGCAGTCTCTCAGCCCCAGGCTTTCAGCGATGTGGGTGTTGATGTTCACCACAAAATAGTCCTTCCAAGTTGACTGGCGGCCATGGAGTACGAACTCCCATTTGAGTCCATTTTCTAAGTCAGAAGTTGTAGTGGCAGTTGGTGGCTTTCGTATAGCTACTGGGTCAAATACATTCTTGGGGAGAGAGTAAAGTTTGTCTCCCCAAGTGGTAGCCGTGAAGAAGAAAGGGAGCATTGCATAAAAGGTATAAAAAGCACCCGTTTTTAAGGTGAGTCTGCACCAAGATCAACCTCTATTATTTACTGAACGAAGTACGCTGTTCGGCTCTCTAATCTAGTCAGTTTCACAAAAATGAAAGTAGAACAGCAAGAGCAGAGCTTAATTGGCAATCCCCTGAGGCAAAAGCGAAATGTTTCAAGTTCAGAAACAAAAACAAACACTCAGTTACTAGTCCCTGAGGCAAAAGGGAAAGTAACAATCCAATTATTAGTTTTTCAAGGTAGCACTTAGTTTTTCAGAGCAGCACTGGAGGCAGAAGCTAGAAACTCGGGATGTCTGTGTTACCAGTATACGTGCCAGGAGGGAGACCCCAGATGCCTACATTATCAATGTCTAAGTCAAGGGTAGGGTAAGGTATGTGACAACCTAGGCATCCCAAATTAAAGGGCAGAGCTTTCCAAACTGTGTGTCGCGACACAAAAGTGTGTTGCCACACACAGTCTGGTGTGTTGCCACACAACCCGGAAGCGCTGATCATCATCAGCGCTTCCGGGTTTTCCCGTGGCGACACACCAACTGCAGCGCGCAAAACCCGAAAGCAGCAGCAGCGCTTCCGGGTTTTTGCGCGCTGCCGCACTTCCGGGTTTTCCCGTGGTGACACACCAACGCCGGTTGGTGTGTCACCGCGGGAAAAACTTTGGAAAGCCCTGTTATAGGGCAATGACCCCTAGCTAATTAGCATCCTAAGAAACATACCCATAAGGTGGAGATTTTGGAGAAAATACAGTAGGACATGCTAAGGACTATTATGGGGTGGTATGTAGTATGTAAAGGTACTGCGCAGGTGCTGCAAGAGTTAACCAATAATAAACTTTTGTTTATTGATAAACCACTGCAGAACTGTATAAAAGGGCTGCACGTTGTGTGTTCGGGGCACCCTCCCTTTGCATGAGGAGCGTCCTCTTTCTTCTCAATGTCTGTAATAAACAAGCTTGATTCTCCCGCCCTGTGTGATCATTGGCTAAATCGTACCGGGCGAATGGACAGACCGTGATTTGCAGCCAACAAATTGGCGAGCCAGGCAGGAGGTTGCCCAGCTCCCGAGGATCCTGGCTTGGCGACTCCTGACAGCGCGCACTGAAGGATTTTACTGGGTTAGACTCATCGAAGTGGGATCCGAGGGACTCAAAGGTGATTTAGCCCTCCAGGAGAATCATCAGTAGGGGCTGTATAAAAGGGGAATGGTGTGCACAGCTTTGGACCACCCAAGAATCTCCCAAGAGGTAAGAACAAGGGTTCTCCACTTCTCGGGGAGTGGCCCCGGGAATTCCTGGTCCACAGGGGACAGGGGAACACATAGGGGTTGGCTCTGGAGAAACCCCCACCGGGGAGTGGCTCCAGGAGCTTTCCCTGTGACCGATTCAGAGGGAATTGGAGGTGACCAATTCAGAGGGAATCGGCGGTGCCGGTGGGGGACAAACCCACTGAAGTTTCTACCTTCCCGACACCCGATTCAAAGGGAATCTGTGTTTGAATGAGGAGTGGCAGTAGCTTCACTGGGTATAGGTAGCCCACAGTATCCTGACGAGGACAGAAGTGGGAAAAAGGGAAAAATGGGGTCTGGCCAGACCAAGGAAAAGCGGGAGAAATCGCGGGTTGGTCCAAAATGCAAGAAACCATCCCTATCGCCCCTTGAGTGTGTGATCAGGTACTTTGATGACTTGAAAGGGAAGAAAGATGTGGATGTGGATGCTTTGACTGATGCATGTTTTGAATGGCATTTAATGACTTGGAGATGGCCGGCAGCTGGGTCAGTCGATTTGTGTGTGATAGGTGAGGTCAGCAAGATTTTGATTGAGCGAAAGAGAATTGAAGAGTTGGAATACTTAAAATTGTTTTCAAAATTGGCTCAGGATAAGACCATGAGTGCAGAGTGCCGGATATTGGTAGCACGGGATTTGCGGGGAAAGTGTAAAAAGAAATCCCTGCAACCCCTTGAGGATTTTGAGGAACCTCCCCCGTATGGCTCTGGAGGAGTCTGACAGCCAATGGCTCTGGAGGAGGAGGAGGAGGAGGAGGAGGAGGAGGAGGAGATAGAAAAAGGTGGCACTGAGGATAACCCGTTCCAGTTATACCCACGAGTGGAACCTGGAGGTTGCGCCTCCTCGCCTCAGTCGGGACACCATTTGTGATCCCACTGTAAGGCGAAACGCAACCTGCCAGAAATGGAAGGTAAGTTATTGCCCTTGCAGCAGACCCCGGTGGCGGGGGCACAGGGACATAACATGGTTTTGGTGTACACTCCGTTCTCCACCGCAGACTTCTATAATTGGAAAAACAATATGGAACCATATAGAAAAAATCCGGATCAGGTAGCAGAATTAGTGCACTCCATCGCCCAGACTCATAATCCCACCTGGCAAGACATCCAAACTTTACTTTCTGTTCTTCTGACATCAGAAGAACGCAGGATGGTACTTGCGGCAGGAAGGAAAAGGGCGGCTGAAGTACTGGCACCCAGTCAAAATGCAGCAAACCAGGATGACGTGTTTGTCAGATTTCTTGTATGAAATTGGCAAATTGGTTTTCTATACAAAGCATGATGACGTGACGCCAGGTGGCCAGATAACAAAAAAGCCTTCCCATAGCTTTGAATGGCTTTGCTTATATCTTCATTAGATATGAAGCTAGAAGGTACCATGTGATGTATTGTTATGGCTAGTGCCTACACATTCGCATGGGAACAATGTCTCCTGATTCCCTCCGTGGGAAGCCTGCTCCAGGGGGAGCAGAGGGAGGGAGGAGACAGCATGCTTGCTGCGACACTGCTACAAAGTAGCAGGGCCTATGCTTTAGGCCTGGTGTGTGTCACACCTAACTTCCAGCCAATCAGAAAGCTGGAAGAACTGAATATCTAACCATGCAAAATGGTGTTCTATGCTTCTTGACTTCTGTCCGGTCTTTTAGCCATGTTTGTGTGTGTATTCTACTTCTGAGGACTGGGCAGTGCGTAGCTATGCGTGGCTGAGTGTGTAGGCCATGGCATGCGCCCTGGCCCTGGAAACAATACACAAATCTCTGCTTGTAAGTTTGTTTTTCCTTTTGCAATGCTGTACCATGTATATTCAACTTTGCATTTATCACAAGTAAAGACATTATAGCCATAAAAGCTACACTCTGTCTGTTTTCTCTCAAGCCTTGATTTTTCCCTTTAAACCAGCGTACGTCCTATCAGTGTTTCCCTTGACCAATCCTGGGTGGAACCCTGCTAATCTCACACACATGACCCAACTCAGAGAATACCAGAGTAGGGTGGTCCAGGCTGTAAGGGACGGGGTTCCCAAGATGAAAAATTTATCTAAGCTCTATGAAGTTAGACAAGAAAAAGATGAGGATCCAGGGCAGTTTTTAGAACGGCTGTACCAGACTTTCCACACGTAGTGACTAGACCCTGAATCAACAGATAATCAAAGGATGGTGAATATGCTCTTCATTGGGCAGAGTTGGGAAGACGTTAAGAGGAAGCTACAGAAGCTGGAAGGAGGACCAGCGAAGCAGATTAGTGAACTATTGGAGGTAGCTTATAAAGAGTTAACCAATAAGAAAGTTTTGTTTATTGATAAACCGCTGTAGAACTGTATAAAAGGGCCACGTATTGTGTGTTCGGGGCACCCTCCCTTTGCACGAGGAGCGTCCTCTTTCTTCTAGACATCTGGAATAAATGAGCTTGATTCTCCCGCCCTGTGTGGTCATTGGCTAAATCGTACCAGGCAAATGGACAGACCGCGATTTGCGACCAACAGGATGCTCTTTTCATTTGGCAATAGCCTAAAATTCAAATAACTTTTTAAGATAAAAAAATTAAATTAGTATATTTGCTTCTTCATCAAAAGATCAAAGAACAGAGGAATGGAAAGATAGAATAAATGAAAAAGGGGCAGTGATAACCCTAACCCTTGCCACTGAGTTTATGACAAAGAACTCACATATATACCTCTAGGGATAACTCCCACCCACAGGCATGATATGGCGCCACTGTTTTACATCATAACCCCACCCAGAGCAGCCCACAGCACCCCCCAAACATTAAGAGCATTTCCAGACCACCAGCCTTTCTAACATTCAAGTACAAGTGGGTTTCATGGGATGCTCTAGTTATAGAAGATTACCAGGATGCCACTGGAATGGGTATGCATATTTCTTTGTGAAACTACAGCCCTCAAAGAGAACAAACAGCCAGTCCTATCCCACCCCCTTTATAGGATGCCTGCTCCAGGAGCAGACTGCATGGTATTTTGGTTTTCTTTAAAAAAAAATAACTTTGTTAAAATGTTTGCTTTATTGCTTTTAAACACAGTTGCTTTTATTGTGCTGGTTGAACTTAAGACTTTAATTTTTAAATTTTTATTGTCCTCTTGTAAATTGCTTTGGGATTCCCTGGAAGCAAGAAAAGTATAGAAATGAACTAAACTAAACCAAACTAAAAGTTGCTGCCATATAATATGGAGCTGTATCCTTTTAATCTAGTACCTTCCCCCCCCTTGCCAATGGTTTGCTTGAGAGACTTTCAGAGAAAGACTATGATAAATCTAGACAAAATAATGTGCAGAGACATCATAATGACCATAAATGTACGTACTGTGTTTCAAAGTTGCCTTCCCATTCATACCATACTCCTTCACTGGCAATTTCTATGAAAAGCTTGTGATCTTTATTCCATTTACCTCATTGATGAAACTTTATTTTTATTCATTGGTAGCATAAGCAGTATAGGACCTTATTTTCCTAACCCTCTCTCTCTCGTTAAACCAAAGAAAATGTATTGAATGAATTGTTTTTATCTGCTGCTCCCTTTGCTTTCACATACAAGACCATTTTCTTTTTGTCCTTGCACCTTCACATGAAGCCCAATAGGTGGCACTATTATACTATTTTAGGTCAAATTTTGCTTTCCAGGAAGAAATGTACAAAACAACAATCCCTTGGATAATTACATATAATAAAAAAGTGGTGTTGCAACATGGTTTCCAGGAAACACATTACAATGTCAACAAAATTATGCTAAATAGCATGGCTCAAATTTTCATTATTACATTATGCAAGAGCTCTCTTTCTCTCTCACACACACAGAGGCCGTTTTTCTTTTCGTCCACCCTATATTTTGTCAGATATAATTGCATTTGATTTTTTTTAAATATATATAATTTTATTGGAAAATTTAAACAAAAGAATAAGACTAATACAAACTAAAATAGAGCAAAAAGGAAAAAACCCTAAAGGTGCAAAAAGAGAAAGAATAGCAGAAAATAGAAAAGGAAGGAAAAAGATGCAAAGAAGTGGCTTCTGATCTTCTTTACAGCAGTTATAAGTACAATTATAAATTGACCTCTCTCTCTCTAAAGTTACATTGTGACTCTCTTCTTTCTATAATGTATCCTATCTAATAATCAAAACCATAAACCATAAATTCATTATTTCTTTTTAAAGGGGTTTCCAGTCACCAATAAATGTAAATATTGTCTTTTCTCTAATAAAACAAGTCGATTTGGCCATTTCAGCAAGTTCCATCATCTTCACCAACTGTTCCTCTGTCATAGGTATTGCCAAATCTTTCCATCTTTGTGTGTGCAATAATCTTGCTGCAGTTATCATATATAAAAACAATGTTGCATGACTTTTTCCCAACTGTTTATCCATCAGTCGGAAGAGGAAAAGTTCTGGTTTCAGTTGAATGTTAATCTTTAAAATCCTCTGAATCACTGTATGTATTTGAACCCAAAATTTTCTAGCTTTTTTGCATGTCCACCAAGCATGATAAAATGACCCTTCTTGTTGTTCACATTTCCAAAATAAATTTGAAGTACCTTTATACATTCTAAATATTTTTTTCTGGTGTCATATACCAACAGTACATCATTTTATAAAAGTTCTCTTTAAGATTATAACATAGTGTAAATGTCAGTCCTTTCAACCACATACTGTAATTTCCCATTGTTCCATCTATATATTATAACCAAAATTTAGCCCACTTTATCATACATTCCTTAACTTGTTCTTCCGTTTCAAATTTCAATAAAAGTTTATACATTTTAGCAATCACATGTTTGTCATTTGTACACAATTCTGTTTCAAAATCAGTTTTACAATGTTCAGTACCATAAATTCTTTTATCTACTTTAAATCTTTCTGATAACTGTAAATAAGAAAACCATTGACAACTATGTCTCTCTGCCATCAGTTGTTCTCTTGATTTTATTTTGTATTCCCCTTAATAGAACTCTTTGTTTGTTGTTCAGTCGTTTAGTCGTGTCCGACTCTTCGTGACCTCATGGACCATAGCACGCCAGGCCTTCCTGTCCTCCACTGTCTCTCGGAGTTTACTCAAATTCATGTTCATTACATCGGTGATGCTATCTAACCATCTCATCCTCTGCCGTCCCCTTCTCCTTTTGCCCTCAGTCTTTCCCAGCATCAGGGTCTTTTCCAGTGAGTCCTCTCTTCGCATTAGGTGGCCAAAGTATTTGAGCTTCAGCTTCAGCATCTGTCCTTCCAATGAGCAGTCAGGGTTGATTTCCTTTAGGATTGACAGATTTGACCTCCTTGCAGTCCAAGGGACTCTTAAGAGTCTTCTCCAGCACCACAGTTCAAAAGCATCAATTCTTCGGCACTCAGCCTTCCTTACGGTCCAACTCTCACAGCCATACATTACTACTGGGAAAACCATAGCTTCAACTATACGGACCTTTGTCGGCAAGGTGATGTCTCTGCTTTTTAATATGCTGTCTAGATTTGCCATAGCTTTCCTCCCAAGGAGCAAGCGTCTTTTGATTTCATGGCTGCAGTCACCGTCTGCGGTGATCTTGGAGCCCAAGAAAATAAAATCTGTCACTGCTTCCATTTCTTCCCCTTCTATTTGCCAGGAAGTGATGGGACCAGATGCCATGATCTGGGTTTTTTTAATGTTGAGTTTCAAGCCAGCTTTTGCACTCTCCTCTTTCACCCTCATCAAGAGGCTCTTTAGTTCCTCTTCACTTTCTGCCATTAGGGTGGTATCGTCTGCATATCTGAGGTTGTTGATATTTCTCCCGGCAATCTTAACTCCGGCTTGTGATTCATCCAGCCCGGCATTTCTCATGATGTACTCTGCATATAAGTTAAATAAGCAGGGTGATAATATACAGCCTTGTCGTACTCCTTTCCCAATTTTGAACCAGTCGGTTGTTCCATGTCCGGTTCTAACTGTTGCTTCTTGACCCGCATACAGGTTTCTCAGGAGACAGGTAAGGTGGTCTGGTACTCCCATCTCTTTAAGAATTTGCCACAGTTTGTTGTGATCGACACAATCAAAGGCTTTAGCGTAGTCAATGAAGCAGAAGTAGATGTTTTTCTGGAACTCTCTTGCTTTTTCCATGATACAGCGAATGTTGGCAATCTGATCTCTAGTTCCTCTGCCTCTTCGAAACCCAGCTTGCACTTCTGGTAGTTCTCGGTTCACATACTGCTGAAGCCTAGCTTGTAGGATTTTGAGCATAACCTTGCTAGCATGTGAAATGAGCGCAATTGTACGGTAGTTTGAACATTCTTTGGCATTGCCTTTCTTTGGAATTGGAACGTAAACTGACCTTTTCCAATCCTGTGGCCACTGTTGAGTTTTCCAAATTTGTTGGCATATTGAGTGCAGCACTTTAACAGCATCATCTTTTAGGATTTTAAATAGCTCAGCTGGGATACTGTCTTCTCCGCTAGCTTTGTTGTTAGTAATGCTTCCTAAGGCCCACTTGACTTCACTCTCTAGGATGTCCGGCTCAAGGTCAGTGACCACACCATCGTATTTATCAGGGATATTAAGATCTTTCTTGTATAGTTCTTCTGTGTATTCTTGCCACCTCTTCTTAATCTCTTCTGCTTCTGTTAGGTCCCTGCCTTTTTTGTCCTTTATCATGCCCATCTTCGCACAAAACGTTTCCTTGATATCTCTGATTTTCTTGAAGAGATCTCTAGTCTTCCCCATTCTATTGTTTTCCTCAATTTCTTTGCATTGTTCATTTAAGAAGGCCTTCTTATCTCTCCTTGCTATTCTCTGGAATTCTGCATTCAGTTGTTTATATCTTTCCCTTTCTCCCTTGACTTTTGCTTCCCTTCTTTCCTCAGCTATTTGTAAAGCCTCATCAGTCAGCCACTTTGCTTTCTTGCATTTCTTTTTCTTTGGGATGGTTTTAGTTGCTGCCTCCTGTACAATGTTACGAACCTCCATCCATAGTTCTTCAGGCACTCTGTCTACCAGGTCTAATCCTTTAAATCTATTCCTCACCTCCACTGTATATTCATAAGGGATATGATTTAGGTCATACCTGATTGGTCTAGTGGTTTTCTCTACGTTCTTCAATTTAAGCCTAAATTTTGCGATAAGAAGCTCATGATCTGAGCCACAGTCAGCTCCAGGTCTTGTTTTTGCTGATTGTATAGAGCTTCTCCATCTTTGGCTGCAAAGTATATAATCAATCTGATTTCGGTATTGACCATCTGGTGATGTCCATGTGTAGAGTCGTCTCTTGTGTTGTTGGAAAAGAGTGTTTGCTATGACCAGCGTGTTCTCTTGACAAAACTCTATTAGCCTTTGCCCTGCTTCATTTTGTACTCCGAGGCCGAACTTGCCTGTTATTCCGGTTATTTTTTGACTTCCTACCTTAGCATTCCAGTCCCCTATGATGAAAAGGACATCTTTTTTTGGTGTTAGTTCTAGAAGGTGTTGTAGGTCTTCATAGAACCGGTCAACTTCAGCTTCTTCGGCATCAGTGGTTGGGGCATAGACTTGGATCACTGTGATGTTGAATGGTTTGCCTTGGATTCGAACTGAAAGCATTCTGTCGTTTTTGAGGTTGTACCCCAGTACTGCCTTTCCCACTCTTTTATTGACTATGAGAGCTACTCCATTTCTTCTAAGGGATTCTTGCCCACAGTAGTATATATAATGGTCTCCTGAATTAAATTCTCCCATTCCTGTCCATTTTAGTTCGCTGATTCCCAAGATGTCGATGTTTAATCTTGTCATCTCATGTTTGACCACATCCAGCTTACCTTGATTCATAGATCTTACATTCCAGGTTCCTATGCAATATTGTTCTTTACAGCATCGGACTTTCCTTCCACTTCCAGACACATCCACAACTGAGTGTCCTTTCGGCTTTGGCCCGGCCGTTTCACACTTTCTGGAGCTACTCGGAATTGCCCTCCGCTCTTCCCCAGTAGCATTTTGGACACCTTCCGACCTGAGGGGCTCATCTTCCGGCGTCATATCTTTTAGCCTTTTGATACTGTCCATGGGTTTTCTTGGCAAGGATACTGGAGTGGTTTGCCATTCCCTCCTCCAGTTTTGGACCACGTTTTGTCAGAACTCTCCGTCATGACCTGTTCTTCTTGACCTGACTTCATTGAGTTACGCAAGCCCCTTCGCCACGACAAGGCAGTGATCCATGAAGGGGAATAGAACTCTAGTATCTCACAATATGTTAACCATTTGTGTTTGCTTATTATTTCTCGTCTATAGAATGCTTCTTGTGCTGAGAGACACAAAAGTGTTTTTGGACACAGCCTGGATTTGTATCCATTCCATATTCTCAACATGGCACGTCTATCATAATGATTTTTGAAATCTACATTAAACTTGACTTTATTGTACCACAAATATCCATTCCAGAGAGCCAGTTTGGTCTAGTACAGAGCTTTCCAAACTTTTCATGTTGGTGACACACTTTTTAGACATGCATCATTTCGCGACACACTCTTACAGCAGGGCATCATTTCGCGACACACTCTTACAGCAGGGCACAAGGCAGGCACTAGGACCTGTGTGGAATCCTGGCAGGGCTCAGAGGCAGCAGCAGTTGCAACACACCCAGACACTGCAGCCGACACACTAACGCGTCGCGACACACAGTTTGGAAAGCTCTGCTCTAGTGGTTAAGGTAACGGGCTAGAAACCAGGAGACTGTGAGTTCTAGTCCCACCCTAGGCATGAAAGCCGGCTGGGTGACCTTGGGCCAGTCACTCTCTCTCAGCCCAACTCACCTCACAGGGTGGTTGTTGTGGGGAAAATAGGAGGAGGAAGGAGTATTAGGTATGTTTGCTGCCTTGAGTTATTTATAAAAATAATAAAGGCGGGATAGAAAACAAACAAACAAACAAACAAACAAACAAATAAATAAATTCCAGCCAAATCTCAAGTCATGTCCTTCTAACTCTAAAAGTCTTCTAATTCTCAGCAGCACCCACTCTTTCATCCAAACCAAACAGCAAGCTGCAAAATACAATTTCAAATCAGGTAAACCCAATCCTCTTTCCTTTGCATTTTGTTTCTGTTTCTCTGTAATCTTCGGTAAATTTTGTTTCTTTAAATATTAATCTATTTTCTCCAGGGAAATTTCTTGTCCTTTATAGAAATTGGAATAATATTGAGGAAATACTTTCTGCATAGCCACATTATCTGTTATTACAGTATCTCCCTCTTGTAATTTCAGTATCATTTTCTTTCCTTTTTCCTTTTCGTAATCTGTATTCCAACCATTTCCCTGGTTTATTTGCAAACTCAGCGTTTTTTGTATAGTCGAAGGCTTTCACGGCTGGAATCCGATGGTTGTTGTGGGTTTTCTGGGCTGTGTTGTCGTGTTCTGGCAGTTTTTGTTCCTAAGAAGACTTGGGCACAGAGAGAATCTTCTAGCTGTGCTCCTGTCCTCTGAAGATGCCAGCCACAGCTACTGGCGTTAGGAACAAAACTGCCAGAACATGGCCACACAGCCCGGAAAACCCACAACAACCATCAACGTTTTTTGTTTTGCATAATTCATTTTTATTTCCATTTCTCTTACTGTTTTAATAGATAATTGTCCCTGTAGAAGCTTAATTTGTTGAGATATACTTGTCTTCTCTGAAAACTTCTTTAATTCTTTTCTTTTTATCTCCTCCAAAATAGCTTGTTTTCTCTTGCTTCTTCTTTTTGAGTTCACTATTATGTTGTATAAAGTAACCTCTCATGAAAGCTTTGCTTTTCATGTTTTTTCTCTTTTGAGGAGCATTTGTTGTTTATTTGTTCAGTCGCTTCCGACTCTTCATGACTTCATGGACCAGCCCACGCCAGAGCTTCCTGTCAGCCACTGCCACCCCCAGCTCCTCCAAGGTCGAGCCCATCACCTCCAGAATATCATCCATCCATCTTGCCCTTGGTTGGCCCCTCTTCCTTTGGCCTTCCACTTTCCCTAGCATCAGCATCTTCTCCAGGGTATCCTGTCTTCTCATTATGTGGCCAAAGTACTTCAGTTTTGCCTTTAATATCATTCCCTCAAGTGAGCAGTCTGGCTTGATTTCCTGGAGTATGGACTGGTTTGATCTTCTTGCAGTCCAAGGCACTCTCAGAATTTTCCTCCAACACCACCGTTCAAAAGCATCTATCTTCCTTCGCTCAGCCTTCCTTATGGTCCAGCTCTCACAGCCATAGGTTACTATAGGGAATACCATTGCTTTAACTATGCGGACCTTTGTTGTCAGTGTGATGTCTCTACTCTTAACTATTTTATCGAGATTTGTCATTGCTCTCCTCCCAAGAAGTAAACGTCTTCTGATTTCCTGGCTGCAGTCAGCGTCTGCAGTAATCTTTGCGCCTAGAAATACAAAGTCTGTCACTGCCTCCACGTTTTCTCCCTCTATTTGCCAGTTGTCAATCAAGCTGGTTGCCATAATCTTGTTTTTTTTGAGGTTTAACTGCAACCCAGCTTTTGCACTTTCTTCTTTCACCTTCGTCATAAGGCTCCTCAGCTCCTCCTCGCTTTCAGCCATCAAAGTGGTATCATCTGCATATCTGAGATTGTTAATGTTTCTTCCAGTGATTTTAACTCCAGCCTTGGATTCATCAAGCCCAGCACGTCGCATGATGTGTTCTGCGTACAGGTTGAATAGGTAGGGTGAGAGTATACAACCCTGCCATACTCCTGCCATACTCCTTTCCCAATCTTAAACCAGTCCGTTGTTCCGTGGTCTGTTCTTACCATTGCTACTTGGTCGTTATACAGATTCCTCAGGAGGCAGACAAGATGACTTGGTATCCCCATACCACCAAGAACTTGCCACAATTTGTTATGATCCACACAGTCAAAGGCTTTAGAATAGTCAATAAAACAGAAATAGATGTTTTTCTGAAACTCCCTGGCTTTCTCCATTATCCAGTGGATATTGGCAATTTGGTCTCTAGTTCCTCTGCCTTTTCTAAATCCAGCTTGTACTTCTGGCAATTCTCGCTCCATGAATTGCTGGAGTCTACCTTGCAGGATCTTGAGCATTACCTTACTGGCATGTGAAATAAATGCCACTGTTCGATAGTTTGAACATTCTTTAGTGTTTCCCTTTTTTGGTATGGGGATATAAGTTGATTTTTTTCCAATCTGATGGCCATTCTTGTGTTTTCCAAATTTGCTGGCATACGGCATGCATCACCTTGACAGCATCATCTTGCAAGATTTTAAACAGTTCAGCTGGGATACTGTCGTCTCCTGCTGCCTTGTTATTAGCAATGCTTCTTAAGGCCCATTCAACCTCACTCTTCAGGATGTCTGGCTCTAACTCACTGACCACACCGTCAAAGCTATCCCCGATATTATTATCCTTCCTATACAGATCTTCCGTATATTCTTGCCACCTTTTCTTGATCTCTTCTGCTTCTGTTAGGTCCTTACCATATTTGTTTTTGATCATACCCATTTTTGCCTGGAATTTACCTCCAATATTTCTAATTTTCTGGAAGAGGTCTCTTGTCCTTCCTATTCTATTGTCTTCTTCCACTTCCGTGCATTGCTTGTTTAAAAATAATTCCTTATCTCTTCTGGCTAACCTCTGGAATTTTGCATTTAATTGGGCATATCTCCACCTATCACTGTTGCCTTTTGCTTTCCTTCTTTCTTGGGCTACTTCCAGTGTCTCAGCAGACAGCCATCTTGCCTTCTTGGTTTTCTTTTTCTTTGGGACGTTTTTTGTTGCCGCCTCCTGAACAATGTTACAAACTTCTGTCCATAGTTCTTCCGGGACCCTATCTACTAAATCTAGTCCCTTAAATCTATTCTTCACCTCCACTGCTTATTCATTAGGAATATTAGTGAGCTCATATCTAACTGATCTGTGGGTCTTCCCTGTTCTCTTTAGTCTGATTCTAAATTGTGCAATAAGAAGTTCGTGATCTGAACTACAGTCAGCTCCAGGTCTTGTTTTTACCGACTGTATAGATGTCCGCCACCTTTGGCTACAAAGGATATAGTCAATCTGATTTCGGTGTCGACCATCTGGTGAAGTCCATATACAAAGTCGTCTTTTAGGTAGTTGGAAGAGAGTGTTTGTTATGCATAGTGAGTTGTCTTGGCAAAATTCTATCAGCCTATCTCCCACTTCATTTTGTTCTCCCAGACCATGCTTACCTGTAATTCCAGGTGTCATTTGACTACCCACCTTAGCATTCCAGTCTCCTCTAATGAAAATAACATATCTTTTTGGTGTATTATCCAGTAGGTGCTGCAGATCCTCATAGAACTGATCTACTTCTGCTTCTTCAGCATCTGTGGTTGGGGCGTATATTTGGATCAATGTGATGTTAAATGGCTTACCCTGAATTCGAATTGAGATCATTCTATCATTGTTTGGATTGTATCCAAGCACTGCTTTAGCCACTTTATTATTAATTATGAAGCCTACTCCATTTCTTCTGTGGTCCTCTTGTCCACAGTAGTAGATCTGGTGGTCATCTGATGTGAAGTGGCCCATTCCAGTCGATTTCAGTTCACTGACACCCAAAATGGATATATTTAATCTTGCTATCTCACCAATAACCACATCCAATTTTCCCTAGCTCATAGATCTTACATTCCAGGTTCCTATGGTGTGTTGAACTTTTGAACATTGGATTCGTCGTTCACCACCAGCACCGTCGGCTGCTAGCCGTCCTTTCGGCTTTGAGCTAGCTGCGTCATCACATCTGGGGCTAGTTGAATGTATCCTCTGTTCCTCCCCAGTAGCATTTTGACCATCTTCCGACCTGGGAGTCCCATCTTCCGATGGTATACCGACATATCTCTGGTTGTACTGATCCATCTAGTTTTCACGGCAACAATACTGTGGTGGGTTGCTGTTACCTTCCCCAGGGATTGTATTTAGTCGGAGCGTATTTTCTCCATTTATATTCCATGTTAAGCATTTGTAATCCATAATGAGGCCAAAAACTTAGAAAAGTCAATACTGTAGCACCTAATTCAGTAACATCCCTTTCACAAAAACCTGTTGAGGCTTTTTTGTAGTCTGATCTATCACACCCGTTTGTATTTCCTCCAGTTCTTGCATTTTTTCTAGAAATTCTCTCGCTTTCTGCATAGAATTCAGTCGAAACCTCTGCTGTTTGAAAGTAAAAATCACTCCTTCCAGTTTGTCCCATCAAAGTGGAATCTTTTTCTGTTTAAGTCTATCGTCAGAAAGAAATACTCTTTTCTCTTACAGTATTCTAATCGGAATTTCTTTAAGCACAATTACATCTGTAATACCAATTTTCAATCTTGTATTAAAATGCTGCTGCAGAACTTGGCCTCTTGTCTTCTTCCTGACGAAGTGCACCAGGACATCCCTTGGAACATTTGAGCTGAGATGTATTAAATAGGGGTTGTTGAGATCTAGTAGGGGAGGAGAGCTGTTGGTTACAGAAGAGGTTGCTGGGTGTGAAAGTATCAAAATGATGAGATGGAGATGATTAGAAAGAAAAAAGAAAAGGAAAAAGAAGAAAAAGAGAAGAAGACCAGAAGTCACAAAGCTCATAGAAATTAAGCACTCAAGGTTCAAATGATGTTTCCAGGAGAAAGTTAGAAGTGGTGAGCTGGTGGTGTGGGCAAATAGAGAGAAGCTGTATTCAGCAATCCTGCAGACCAAATGCCTCAAAAGTTCCAAACAACTGTGATCTGGGAGAGAAGATGGAGAGGAGTCTTGTATTTTTCCCCAACACATTATTATGCAGAGTCCTTTAAAATGATAACAGCTGCTGGGACCAAAGAATGGAGGAACTGGGAAGCAGATGTATGGAATACATGAGCCTGAGAAGGAAGAAAAAATCATCAAGAGAGACTTCTGCAGGGGAGAACACCCACAGAGGTCACTGGGGGAAGAGGGAAGGCTGAGAGAGAAAATGGGCATTGCGGCAACAGAAGGATTGCTATGCTATTGCAAGAACCAACCCCAGACCCAGATAGTTGAAGGAAGAAGCTGCAAGAAGTACCTGGATCTTGAGCAAAACACTGGAGAAAGTGGTTAGTTAGTGATTATTTTTTCTTTTAAAATATATTAATTTCCTCTGCAAATTATTTATTTATTGCTTATTTAAGACCCACCTATCCTTTGCCCAGCATCCACAGCTGGATGGAGAAACAGAGAAAACGAATGCCACCTTTTAAGAATACTTTTGTTGCTTTGTAAACTACCACCCAACCTAATTAGCTCGATTGAGTTCAATTATAAAAACCCAGTTCATACCTCCACTCTGATACGGATGTTTCTGCCCATCAAAGACTACCCAGCCATGCCTGCTACTGAATGCTCCCAGCCTCGCCCACTCAAGAGGTTTCCTTTTTCCTCTAGAACAGTGTTTCTCAACCTTGGCAACTTTAAGATGTGTGGACTTCAACTCCCAGAATTCCCCCGAAGCACCCAGGATTTTCTGACTCATAAGGGGAGGGGAGATGCAAAAAAAGAACGGGTCGTGTGAGGGTTGAGTCAGCAACCAGTGGTTCCCAGGCCAGAGATGACCATTATGTAAACTACAATATTGCTCAGTTTCAAGGCCATCAAACATTGTGCTAAGTCTGTTAATTTGGAATGGTGGGAGGATGAAACCCAAGTTTAAACTCCTGAAGATAATTACATCTTCCCCCTGGCAGAGGGCAATCAAATGTTTAAACTCCTGCCAAAACTACTTGAGAAGTTGAGCTAAGCCATGAACTGTCATTAGCTGTTCACCCCTTGCTGTCCTCACCTTCAACAATCCCAATCATGTGCGGTAAAGCTACCATATCTGTACTGCAAAAATGCAGGTGATCACTAGAAGGTAGGAGAGTGGAATCTTCTGTAGCTCTTTGCTGCCATGTCTAGTGATCCTGCAGATTTTTGCAGCAGAGACATGGTAGCTCAAGGGAGGAACTCAGTGAGAGAGCAATGCGGAGAGATGGAGGGAGAGAGAGCTACTACCACTGTTGCTGCTGCTGCTGCTCCTCCTCGGCTACCCCTCCTGGCCAGCTATCACCGCAGCAGCAGCAGCAGCAGCAGCAGGTACTTTAAGAAGGGCACTAGATGCACTGGCAGCTTTCCTGTGTATTGCTTCGGGCTACTCTCTCTCTCTCTCTCTCTTTTTTATTGAGTTTTAAATATACATAGATAAAAGTTTGAAAAGAAAAAAGAAATAGAAATACAAATCAAAGAAAGAAGAGAAAAAGTGAAGTAAAGCAAGAGAAAAAAAGAGAAAGTTGAAACATAGAAATTAGTCAACTTCCGATTTATCTCTGGTCAAGTTAATTTAAAAAAGTTTATCTTACATGCTAGGTCTGTATATAATATTGAAAAACATTTCTTGTCTAATATATCAATTTATATATATTTTAATCTTCAAATCCCCATATAAGATTTGCCCCTCCAGCATTTTGTAAATAGTCCGTTAATGGTTTCCACTCTTTAAGAAAATAATAATTTGAATTTTCTTTTAATAAACATGTCAATTTATCGTTTTCTGCCATGTCCATCACTTTTAACATCCAATCTTGTATCGTAGGTGTAATCTGATTTTTCCAATTTTGTGCATATAGAAGCCTTGCTGCTATAATCATATATTGCATAATTCTTATAAATTTTTTTCCTATTTGTTCTTCTGTTATTCCCAATAAGAATAATTCTGGTTTAAATAGAATTCGAATTTGTAAAATATTTTGCATCAATGAATGTATCTGAGTCCAAAATTTCTTTGCTATTTCACATGTCCACCACATATGATAAAATGACCCCTCTTTTTTTTTGCATTTCCAACACAAGTTGGAAACATTCCCATACATTTTAGCTAACTTTTGTGGGGTCATATACCATCTATACATCATCTTATAAAAGTTTTCCTTCAAATTATAACACAAAGTAAATTTTAATCCTTTGATCCACATATCATCCCATTGTTGCATTTGAATATTATGACCAATATTTTTTGCCCATTTGATCATGCAGTCTTTAACTTGTTCCTCTACCATTTCACCTTTTAACAATAATTTATACATCTTAGCTACTCTCTTTCTCAATCTCCTCCTTCCTGCTCTGGAAGGAACAAGGGGAGAAAGAATGACATATTGGCTGCAAATATCTGGATGACCAGTAGATGTCACCAAAGAGATGCAGAAAAATCTAATTCTTTGTCTCACCTCAGAGATTTGCTTGTTTTTCCTTCTCTTTTCACTGGAGGTGGAGAGAGAACGAGGAGATTCGTTAGCTTAAAAATGTGGTGCAATATATTCAATAAGTGAAAGACAGGATTATGCAAAAGGTCATACTGTATGAAGATTACCAAATAAGTGTTCAGGACTGTATAAGAATATACTATTGTACATTTCAAGGGTGTCTTTAAAAGCTCTTCTTGGCATAATAGCAAACACACTGTCAGGGAGAAAGGGATCTTTCCAATACACGCACCTGTCTGGATCTGGTTTATGTCCATGCATAGATTGTAGATTTGGCTAGCAACCCAACTTTCTCTAGCAACAGAACATTATTGATGCACTCTAGAGGAGAAAAGGTCTCTGAATGTTGCTGAGGAAACAAAGTTGCCTCATAAAGGATTAAAGGATGTACTGTTAAATATTTATTTTCTTTCCCACACAGTTGTATTATTGATTTGAGCCAGTAATGGAGGCATCAAAAGGGCATGTATTCTAGAGTTCTTCCTCTCCCACAGCATGGGAGATGATTAGGTTAGTCTTTCCCAAGCTGGTGTCTTCTAGATATGTTAGATTTCAACCTTCATATTTCCTGAATTGGAAATGTATGGCACACCCAAAACAGAGCCAGGCCTGAGGTAATACCTATGGAGCATGAGCAAATGTGTCTTTTCCCCTCTTCAACCACCAAGCACCTGCAGGCATAACTCACATTACTGGGGAGGAGCCAGGATTTGGGGGAAGGGGAACAGCCTCAATCCAGACCCTGCTGCTGGCTGAGCTAGCCTGCCAGACTGGATTAATAAATTCCCTGTTCCCTAAAGTAGAACGTGAAAGAGAAAACTGGAAAGGACAACACATTGTGGAATTCCCTAATATGGAGTCCTGAATAATGTCTATACAGACTAATCTATCTTTTCCATACATGTATATAAAAGAAATGCGACATATAAAAAATACAAAACTAATCCCATACAGAAAAATTATCCTGCATTTGTTCTTCTCTCATTGAATTGTTTCAAGATTTTCTGTAAAAGAAGAGAATTTCAGAGAAATTCTCATTGGTTGACTGTGGTGTTCATGAACACATTTAGTTGTAAGTGGCCAAGGGGTATATATTAATTCTTATTTTTCACATCTCCAATGGTCTGTCTGTAGCTTGAATCATGTCAACTGGATTTCTATTTTCTCAGTGGAATCCAGTTGACATGATTCAAGCTACAGACAATTCCACCTGGATGACAGAGAACCTTCATAGACATACTCCAATGGTCTGGTTTCCCACAACTCCATTAAATCCCAGGGGAAGAGGTCATGAGGGAATTGCTCTTACTAAGCAGTTTTTTTTCAGTCAGCAAAATGGAAAGAAGAATAGCATAAAACAAAAGGACTAGCTGTTAGCAGCCTGTACCACCTCCAACAATAAAGAAGCTCAAAAACATTGCCATGGAAATTCAAAAATTTCTTTCCCAGGAAAGAAAAAAAATGGGAAAGGTAGAAAATGGAAGGTAGATTTTGGTTCTGCATTAAACAAAACAGAGAAAGCCTGGCTGGCACAAAACATTAGTGCTGAGTCCCTTTTTATGAAAACAGTTCATTGTCTGGAATTTGTCAAGTCAAATGTACAAACATTCTCAGAATGTAGCCTGGTATGGTTGGTTTATTAGCAGATTTAGGTCCTAATTTTCTTATCTGAAAGATAAGCCCATAGCCACCTGAAAATGAAATTCTATAGTTGCTGTCTACAACCATTGGGCTAAGGTGTAAACTGCTAATCTGAGTTGCAAATCTAATATTTTGTCTAGATAAGGCTATAAACAATAACATTTCTCTTTGCAGAAACATTTAAAACGCTTTGTTCATGTATTTGATGGGTCTGATGAAAAAAAAATGTGGAATATAAGGGTGAAATTTGGCAAATTATAAATAGGCTCCTATGGAAACTTCCCATACATAATGGTCAGACATTTCATATATATTTATATTTATATTTATATTTATATTTATATTTATATTTATATTTATATTTATATTTATATTTATATTTATATTTATATTTATATTTATATTTATATTTCTGGTTTAATAATTATATTTTTTTTCTGTGTAACAATTAACTAAAACACAAATAAAAGTAGTGCAATCTAGAGGGTTGTGCACAGGGGTGAATTATCAGCATTTTATGAGGTTAATATCATTTACAAGTTAGGGAAGTATTTATATTTCAGAGATACAAATGAAAATGTAGGTGATTTCTGTTAGGATTGTTGGAAGAGTTTATATGTTGGACTCATCTGAAAAGAAGAAACATTTAACGACTCTGAAGTCAGAATAGCTTTGATCATTTGTTTTCCAGCTTTCTCTAGGGAAAAAATACTATTTTTGAGGTTAATTTTTCCTTCTAATTACCTCTGCATCAGAACATTTCAACCATAGCAACCATTAGCCTAAAAACCATCCAGCATGATAGCATCATGTTGATATTCAGAACAAATTAGTAAGAAAAAAATTACAAATAATTTAGTCAACAGGTCAATACAAATTATGAATGATTCCAGTTTATGAGATGCTTAATGCAACTTTAGGTCACAGTTACTCCTAATGCCCTGGTTTTTGCTCAAGTAAATGAAGCAGGAGATACCACTGTGGAGCGTTTCCGTTTGATGAAGAACTTGAGGGATGATGATATCTCTCTGTATCGAAGCCCACACAGATAAGGTAACAAAGCCTTGGGCAAAGTAATCAGGACATTACAAACAATCATAGAGACCCAAATTCCTGTCTGTGGCCCAATGACAGCATTGACATAAAGAAGTGACTCCACCACGACAGCCACAAGAGGAGAGAAATGAAAGAATAGGATAATGTGATGCATCAGGAATGTCACACTGGCTCGAGAGAAGATGTTTCTCCATATTCCTGACTGCTTTGTTTTAAAATACAAGAGCATATAACAACAAAGAATGAGGGACAGACAGATAAAAAGGGCAGAGACTGAGAGTATGTAGCAGACTTTCATGGCACTGTTTCCTTGTAAAGTCATTGACAGTATTATTGGAACGGAGCAGTTTTCTACTGGACATTCACTGGAGTCCTGAGTGAAGTGTAGTATTAAGAAGACAATCCCAGGGAAAATCCCAGAGCAGATCCATAGGAACAGTATCAGTTTTTTTGCTCGGGAATAGGGCAGGATGGAAATATAATGTAAAGGCCACAGTACGGCCAAGTAAGTGTCCAGCACCATTGCTGCAGATGTTAATAACCCTCCACAGTAAGTCATTGCCAGGAAAAACAACAGCATGACACAACCACTGTTTGAGGGGTTGAAGCTGGACATACTGAAAACCACAGACAGGGTGTAGAGCAGCAGATACATCAAATCACTAAGCAAAGCATTTCCCAACAAAAGGTACCTTGTTTCCTGACGTATGTTGACATGGGAAAAAATCACAAATAAGATGAAAGGAATGACCAGAATGGCTGCCAGAAGACAAATTATTGGTGGGATCAGAAACATCTTCAATCTGAAACATGGAGGGTAGATAATCCATTCTTGCAGGCTTTGCAAAGAGGGGTTATCCGAAGAGAAGGAATCATTTAAGCGCAATTCTCTATAGAGGGAGATGTTCTCATGCAAAATCCTTGCTGATGCACATAGAGAATAGTTCATTTCTCCAAGAAATTCAGAGTACCAACAAATACAGGTTCTTCAATAGCAACAAAATGGGTTCTTCAATGCTGAGCATTTGTGACAACAAGTAACAAATATTTTATAGCTACTCGAAAACCATCCGTAGTCAGCCCTGAAACGGTATCTGAAGACAAGCAAATATTTTTTAAAGGGAACTTCAAAAGTGAATCCTGGAGTCCTGAAAAATGGAATATTTCCTTCTCTGAAAATAAAGTACGTAGCACATAAGAAATTTCTTCACAAGACTTAAAAAGTTCGAACTGTGGAGCAAGCACTTGAGGAAGGAAGTAAATGGGTTGCTCATCATTAAGAATTTGCTTTTGTCCTCACAGCATTATCACCAAAAAAAAAAAAAAAAGGGGGGGGGTGTTATTTCAGATATGCCAGTGTAATCAAGTCGTAAATGGATGCAGAAGACATGGTTGCTGTGCTTAAGTGCAATGAATGTATTAAATCAATGTAATCAATAAGAACAGTGCTATTAGCTCATGAAATACAACTGCATCATAATCCTTATGACATCTGATTCTTTGAAGACTGCAGATGTACATTTCCATTTAATCCTTAAGAATTGAGCAGACTTATGTCAAAGTTCAACTGGAGTAGCCAATGATGGAGTGCTCAGATAATTCTAATGCCAAAGTGGCTGAAGCATGAAAGGGCAGAAAAGAGTTGTCTCCCATTACACAACATGGGAGGGACTTAATGTAGGTGAGCTCTGTTTCTGTCACATTTGGAGGCATTGCACTGGGGATAGAGTTTCTCTTAACCAGCCTCTAAGCCAGGGGTTTCCAAAGTGCTGCCGCTGGCGACACACCAGCGGCAGCGGCGGCGCGTGCGCGCACGGCGACGGCGCGAGGGGGGCGTGCAGCGGCGCACGCGCACGGCGACGGCGTGGGGGGCGTGCGGCGGCATGGGGGTGCGTGCGGCGGCGCACGCGCACGGCGACGGTGCGGGGGGGCGTGCGGCGGCGCGCACATGCATGCCGGCTGCCTGCACGCACGCGCCGCCGCTTCCAGGTGGTGTGGCGACACACCACGCTGTGTGTGGCGACACACTTTTGTGTCGCCACACACAGTTGGGAAAGCTCTGCTCTAAGCCATGCCCAGCACAGCATCAATTTATAAACATGCACACCAATCCTGGGCAATCTACTCTCTTTTGGGGGATGGGAATAATCTTAAATTCAGGGTTATCTTTGTTTCAGACGAATACAATAGTTATCTTTCATTCCCAGGGCTCCTTTGTGTCTTGTGTGAATAATGCATGGATGTCCTTGTGTTTCTATATGGATGTGTGAAGTGTATGAGTGGGTGTACTGAAGTATGTAGAGAAAAAGGAAGAGAAACTCAAATTGCACAAGTTGTTTTAGCTCTGCTGTGTTGTCCTGCCCAAGGCATACAAAGTTGCCTATCCTTGAACTAATATATGGGCAACTGCGTTTTGTGAAAGTGCTTACAAACAGAAGGCAATGCAATCCAAAATTTATGTAAAACAAATCAGGAAAGCTACTAATGTAGTTCACATTGCAGGTCTTCATACTGGTTCCCTGAAATACTTCTTCCTCTTTGTTTCCACTCTCACAGTTAGTACTTCTGTTTTCCACTTTGCCATTTAACGTTATCTAAAGAGCAGTTTCTGTCCTGCTGGCTCCCTGACCGGCTTCTGCTTCCTGGGTAACAACTATGCCTGATATTCGGCTGCCATAATGTCCGCTGTATATTGTGGCATGGTTGTCAGGAAAATGTGAAGTGAAAAAAAGGCTCACAGGTCAGATCTATATATTTTGTACTACTTGTTGCCAATTTATGGCGAATTTACCATATTGGCTACTACCTCAAAATGACTGGACAATCTGTGTTAGCTAAAACTCCTTATTGTGGCCTACAGTTAGAATCTGCTGTGAACAGAATCTGTGTAGCAACCTTTGTAAGTAAAGACCATAGCCTGTTCACTGTTTTACCATGTGAATAGGGCTAGGCCTGCTCCATACTATTGTTACACACTTCTGCAGCTGTTGCAATGCAGAGAGAACCATATAATCAATGGTTTTACATATTATAGCTCTCTCACAAACTGCATATGGAAGCTTCTGTTGCTATTGTTCATGCATAGATTTCTTTTTTATGTTGGCTTACAGCTTTCAGTAGATTTCGGCTGCAGCCTGAAATATCAAGAACTTAATCAAATGGCGATGACACGAAGAAGTGAGCTGAGCTGAGGAGGCTGGGCTTGTATGATATGTAATTGAGAAGCATTACGACACTGAACTTGCAGTGACTCAAAAGGAAATTAGAAATAGTTGCATTTACATAAAAACAAATGAATTCAGGATCACATGTTGTCATCTGCAAAGCTGATGAGTCAGATTGTTTCAGTCACCCTAAACAGCAGCTGAGGAAACTCCATACAAGGGAGTTTCAGCTTCAGGGTTGTGATTTCCTGATTGAGATTTGTCACCAATCTTACAGACAGACAATGGGTCTTCTAATAAGAAACGCAATCTTTCATAAGAGCAGTTCTTTGGATGTTGCAGAGAGAAGAAAGTATTTTGTTACAAAAAATTAAATTAATCACTGTTATGAACTTATATGCCTATGTTTAACTTGTATTTAATATATTGTTATAATAGTATGAAGGATTTTTTGAAATGTATAACGCTAGGAGCAGGGGACAAAATGCCTCATTCAGTCCATCCTAAAGGTCCATCATCTGCACATTTTCTGAGTTTGGCCCCATTTTGCATAATACAGAATACAAACCCAAGATGCAGTACTAACAGGAAGAATTTTCTTTAGCATCTCTGAGACAGATAAGATGACTTTACTGGGCTGAAGATTTTGATACCATTTTAGGGAAGTTGTTTTTGTTATTGTTGTTTTATTTTTTCATATGTGCAGTGCACCATTCTTGGGGTGACGAAGAAATTGAACTTTGTTGTTGTTGTTGTTGTTCAGTCGTTTAGTCGTGTCCGACTCTTTGTGACCTCATGGACCATAGCACGCCAGGCCTTCCTGTCCTCCACTGTCTCTCGGAGTTTACTCAAATTCATGTTCATTACATCGGTGATGCTATCTAACCATCTCATCCTCTGCCATCCCCTTCTCCTTTTGCCTTCAGTCTTTCCCAGCATCAGGGTCTTTTCCAGTGAGTCCTCTCTTCGCATTAGGTGGCCAAAGTATTTGAGCTTCAGCTTCAGCATCTGTCCTTCCAATGAGCAATCAGGGTTGATTTCCTTTAGGATTGACTGGTTTGACCTCCTTGCAGTCCAAGGGACTCTCAAGAGTCTTCTCCAGCACCACAGTTCGAAAGCATCAATTCTTCGGCGCTTAGCCTTCCTTATGGTCCAACTCTCACAGCCATACATTACTACTGGAAAAACCATAGCTTTAACTATACGGACCTTTGTCGGCAAGGTGATGTCTCTGCTTTTTAATATGCTGTCTAGGTTTGCCATAGCTTTCCTCCCAAGGAGCAAGCGTCTTTTAATTTCATGGCTGTAGTCACCGTCTGCGGTGATCTTGGAGCCCAAGAAAATAAAATCTGTAACTGCTTCCATTTCTTCCCCTTCTATTTGCCAGGAAGTGATGGGACCAGATGCCATGATCTGGGTTTTTTTAATGTTGAGTTTCAAGCCAGCTTTTGCACTCTCCTCTTTCACCCTCATCAAGAGGCTCTTTAGTTCCTCTTCACTTTCTGCCATTAGGGTGGTATCATCTGCATATCTGAGGTTGTTGATATTTCTCCCGGCAATCTTAACTCCGGCTTGTGATTCATCCAGCCCGGCATTTCTCATGATGTACTCTGCATATAAGTTAAATAAACAGGGTGATAATATATAGCCTTGTCGTACTCCTTTCCCAATTTTGAACCAATTGGTTGTTCCATGTCCGGTTCTAACTGTTGCTTCTTGACCCGCATACAGGTTTCTCAGGAGACAGGTAAGGTGGTCTGGTACTCCCATCTCTTTAAGACTTTGCCACAGTTTGTTGTGATCCACACAATCAAAGGCTTTAGCGTAGTCAATGAAGCAGAAGTAGATGTTTTTCTGGAACTCTCTTGCTTTTTCCATGATCCAGCGAATGTTGGCAATCTGATCTCTAGTTCCCCTGCCTCTTCGAAACCCAGCTTGCACTTCTGGTAGTTCTCGGTTCACATACTGCTGAAGCCTAGCTTGTAGGATTTTGAGCATAACCTTGCTAGCATTTGAAATGAGCGCAATTGTACGGTAGTTTGAACATTCTTTGGCATTGCCCTTCTTTGGAATTGGAACGTAAACTGACCTTTTCCAATCCTGTGGCCACTGTTGAGTTTTCCAAATTTGTTGGCATATTGAGTGCACTTTAACAGCATCATCTTTTAGGATTTTAAATAGCTCAGCTGGGATACTGTCTTCTCCACTAGCTTTGTTGTTAGTAATGCTTCCTAAGGCCCACTTGACTTCACTCTCTAGGATGTCCGGCTCAAGGTCAGTGACCGCACCATCGTATTTATCAGGGTTATTAAGATCTTTCTTGTATAGTTCTTCTGTGTATTCTTGCCACCTCTTCTTAATCTCTTCTGCTTCTGTTAGGTCCCTGCCTTTTTTGTCCTTTATCATGCCCATCTTTGCACAAAATGTTCCCTTGATATCTCCGATTTTCTTGAAGAGATCTCTGGTCTTCCCCATTCTATTGTTTTCCTTCATTTCTTTGCATTGTTCATTTAAGAAGGCCTTCTTATCTCTCCTTGCTATTCTCTGGAATTCTGCATTCAGTTGTTTATATCTTTCCCTTTCTCCCTTGCCTTTTGCTTCCCTTCTTTCCTCAGCTATTTGTAAAGCCTCATCAGTCAGCCACTTTGCTTTCTTGCATTTCTTTTTCTTTGGGATGGTTTTAGTTGCTGCCTCCTGTACAATGTTACGAACCTCCATCCATAGTTCTTCAGGCACTCTGTCTACCAGATCTAATCCTTTAAATCTATTCCTTAGTTCTAGAAGGTGTTGTAGGTCTTCATAGAACCAGTCAACTTCAGCTTCTTCGGCATCAGTGGTTGGGGCATAGACTTGGATCACTGTGATGTTGAATGGTTTGCCTTGGATTCGAACTGAAAGCATTCTGTCGTTTTTGAGTTTGTACCCCAGTACTGCCTTTCCCACTCTTTTATTGACTATGAGAGCTACTCCATTTCTTCTAAGGGATTCTTTCCCACAGTAGTATATATAATGGTCTCCTGAATTAAATTCACCCATTCCTGTCCAGTTCGCTGATTCCCAAGATGTCGATGTTCAATCTTGTCATCTCATGTTTGACCACATCCAGCTTACCTTGATTCATAGATCTTACATTCCAGGTTCCTATGCAATATTGTTCTTTACAGCATCGGACTTTCCTTCCACTTCCAGACTCATCCACAACTGAGCGTCCTTTCGGCTTTGGCCCAGCCGTTTCACTCTTTCTGGAGCTACTCGGAATTGCCCTCCGCTCTTCCCCAGTAGCATTTTGGACACCTTCCAACCTAAGGGGCTCATCTTCCGGCGTCATATCTTTTAGCCTTTTGATACTGTCCATGGGTTTTCTTGGCAAGGATACTGGAGTGGTTTGCCATTCCCTCCTCCAGTTTTGGACCACGTTTTGTCAGAACTCTCCATCATGACCTGTTCTTCTTGACCTGACTTCATTGAGTTACGCAAGCCCCT
The DNA here is from genome assembly GCA_023362775.1 of Charina bottae. Classification (NCBI taxonomy): domain Eukaryota; kingdom Metazoa; phylum Chordata; class Lepidosauria; order Squamata; family Charinaidae; genus Charina; species Charina bottae. The sequence goes on along the minus strand of JALMGJ010000005.1, from coordinate 40,453,738 downwards.
TCGCCACGACAAGGCAGTGATCCATGAAGGAGTTGAACTTTACTATTTACTAAATACTTGCTGTGAGTTTTTTGTTTTTGTTCTTTATTTCCATAATTTTAATAAAATTTCTTATATTTTAATGTTTGGACCTTTTATTTTTTTAAAAAAATCAGTGTTATGATTATTCTTTGGGATCTTCTATTTGGCCAAATTAAAGTACTATTCATCAGTCATTGGCAGAAAACAATACTGCAAAAAAAAATCTGCTGCCCACACTGGTGACCCCCATCCTTCTGCAGGCAAGATGCTGGCAAACAGTGCTGTTCACTGGGCACATTGACACAGATTGGTGGATTACCCTGGCCTTGTTTCTCTTTCCGCTCATCAGACATCAGTAGCTGGTGGGAAAACATCCACCCATCACCATCCTTAATCTGGGATGGGACTGGGGCTGTGATGGAGGCAAGTATGGGCAGAGGATTAAATCTTTGTATTCTGGAATAGCACTAAAATTGTGTCCAAAAGCTGCCCAACTAGCAGCTGACAAGTATGGGGCAAGTTGTATTATGAAGCAGAAGAGAGGAAGGTGACTTTCACTTTTCCACGCAACTCCCTGCCGACACCACTGATCATCAGCTGTTTAGGCTGATCAAAGTCTTTAAGCTGGGGAGCAGTTCAGAGACTTGACATGTACAGGAATGTTGAAGAAACTGGAAGCACATCAAATTGCATCCAGAGCAAAAGTGTTGTGGCTTGTTACCTCTTTAAGAGGGAAAACACTACTTTAACACTGAACAATGAAGAATATCTGCAAGGTGCCTCAGTTATGGGTTGAATGTGGCAGAAAAAAAGAGGTTGCTGGGTCATGTTCATGTGGTAGTCAAGTGCAAGAGCTGTGTGATGTGTGAGTGTTGTTAGCCAGCATGAGTTAGGATACCTACAAAATGGAAGTAGAGGATTCCAGCAGTTTTTCTACGATGAGGCAACCCTTTCAGCATGGTCCGGCCCCAAGCCTCTATTGGATCATTTTTTTCTTAGTACTACTTGTGAGAGAACAAGGAAATACCATTGATTTTGCAACACGGGGCTGGGAACACCCTGTCAGACTAACTGTTGAACAGAAATGTTTTCAAATGAAAAATTTATTTGCAAGGATGCAACTTGGTTTTCTCCCATTACCTCATGATCTTCCCCCTATAAATTGGCCTAGAGTTATTTTGGAACAATCATTTTAGTAGATAGAGAACTATCTTACTGTTTCACAGTTGTGTTCAGTACATTTTTAGAGATTCTTTCATTTTGCTGCCAATAGTCTGGCTATTTAATTAGAAAGATATTTTGCCTCCAAAGGAGACTACTGTAATGTGCTTTACCTGGGTCGATTTCTGAAGTAAATTGGTGCAAAACGTAGACAAGAATTAGGGCTGTCATTCTGGTTCCAGTTCAGAGCGCCAAACAAGTTAGGACTCCTCTACCCCCTGCCCCTCATATAATCCTGCTCATACATTTAATTTATGCTAAGTATCTTATATGATAGGGGGCGCGATGGCTCAGCGGGTAAGATGCCAGGCTTGTTGATTGGAAGATCGCAAGTTCGGATGTTCGAATCCCTAGCCCCGCATGATGGAGTGAGCTCCTGCACTCGCCCCAGCTCTTGCCAACCTAGCAATTCGAAAGCATGCAAATGCAAGTAGATGAATAGGTACCACTTCGGTGGGTAGGTAACAGCATTCTGTGCGCGTCATGCCAGCCACATGACCGCGGAAGCGTCTTTGGACAACGCTGGCTCTTCGGCTAACAAACGGAGATGAGCACCGGCCCCTAGAGTCAGACATGACTGTGCAAGGGAAACCTTTATCTTTTTAAAATCTTATATGAGTTCCTGATATTAAGAAATATTAGGTTGTTGTGTCCAACTGATTAGCTTCTCAGTGCTGGCCTCAAAATTCTGTAAATGCTTCCTATTCATACATGCCTGGCCTCTGAGCAATAGACACTGTATTTAAATGTGCTCTCAGCTAGATTTATAAATGGCTTCTGTGGTCAAAACACTTTTGCTAATACAAGTTGGAAAATCACTGTAATTAATATTAGAAAGAATTATTATAAAAACTTACATTAAAGGTACTTGACTTCCTGTGAACTGAGCAACATTTATGTAGATACAGATTATTTATTTATTTATTTATCAAATTTCTATCACTGCCCACCTCCCCCTCAATGAGGGACCCTGGACGGTTTACAATAAAAACAAAATTTAAAATTCAATAAAACTATCAATAATACAAATAAAAGCTAAAAATATAAAATACAATAAAATCTAGATGGTGGTAAGTTCTATTCCAGTCCACGAGTGTGTAAAGAGCTGGTTTAGGGCACCAGCCATCCCCAAGAGTGACTATTCCCCTCCCCGCCCCAGGCACAATGGCAAAACCAGGTCTTCAGTTTTTTACTTTATATTATGTATCAGGAAACAGTTTTCTGCATATTTTAAATATACCCTTAAATTTTTGATAATACTTTTAGGTTATTTAGAACAGTTTGTTTCAGATTAATGACAATTAATTTGAATCTTGTTAAAATAGCATGCATGTGGGTATTTAAATATGGAAAAGTATGTCTACTCCCTCTCTTAAAGTTTCAGAATTCACAAAAATGACCAAATGTTATTGATAGTTGCATGCAATTTAATCTATATCATGTTTAATATTAGATTTCTTGTACTATATGTGCTGTTTGTTAGCATTTTTAAAAAAATCCTAATCAGCAGATTTAATCACATCTTAAAAAGGGACATAATTAGCAACCAGCTATTATCCTTAATACACATAGGTTAATGATATAAGTTGAAAAAAACCAATTCATTAGTTGCTGTCTTTGAAAACCAGTCTTACAAACATAGTGTGTGTGTGTGTGTGTGTGTGTGTGTGTGTGTGCAATTTTCAGAGAACAATATATTTCATTATAGCAGTCGGTATTTATCAGCTGCTACGCCGATGGATCGTAGAAACCTCACTGTTCCAAAATTGGCTACATGTGAAAACTTGAAATCCATGCAGCGAATGACATCTAATACCTGGAGAGACTGAAAGGCTGGTTAAAAGAAGGAAGAAGAAGAGAGAGGGAGGGAAGGAGGGAGGAGCAAATCCCAGTAAAGAGAAGAAATCAGCTCTTACGAGTCTTGAATATATTTCACGAGCTTCTGTATAAAGACACAACAGCCTCAGTAAAAAGGATGTGATAGTAAGGATTTCGGCAGCTGGCACAATAAGACATGGTGAGTGTGATCTTTTGTTGTCTTAGCGGGTTGCTACATTTTGGTGCAAGGGTGTGGTGTATTTATTTTTCTTTGTCACTGCCAGAGTGTATAGGATTATTTTGAATTAGTTGCTTGCCACAGTTCCTTTTTCATATTTTCAATATACTGTATACATATACATACACATATATTCTTTGTGTAGAAACTGAACAGAAAGGTGATGAGATCTGGCAGGATATGTGCTCTATGTCCTTGTACAACAGACTGCTAAATGTAACCAGTAATGAAATGCTGATTTCCTCTCAGGTAAATGCAAACGAGTTATTTTTTTTTGTGGGGGTGGGAAGCTTTTCCCTCTGGAGACAAGCTAGTGATTGGATGATATATTATGCTGGGTGCCATGCAAGTGTTCCATAAGGTGTGAAGGAAAACAAGAACAACACATCTCTCAGCTTTAGACATGGGGGAGAAGAAGCAGAGACCTTTATAAATAATTGGTGCAGAATTTTCACACAAGAGCCATCTGGATGTGAAGCCAATTAATCCGTCCGCCACATTCCAATGTACAATTCCCTTCCAATTGGCCATTTTCACAATTGCAGCAAAAGAGTAATTTACTGCAACTGTTCTTTAGACGGCTGGTCAGGGAACCAGACAAGGCACTATCCATTGTGCTGATCATCCAGAAATAGTGCTATGCATATAAAAAAAGAAATGGGACATAGGTACTGCTGTTACATTTAATTTGCAAACAGAAAACTGAAGGTCTAATAACAAAGGCTTTGTTATTTTGTTACTAAATAACCACATTCACTTAACTAAACAGTTGTTTATATCTTTATTCATTTCTAAAAATATTAATATTATACAAATATGGAAGCTTAACTGTTTAAAGGATTGTATTTTTAACGGATATACTAGTCTTGAAAATTATCCAAAGGAGATTCAAATGTTTTGATCTGTCTGTGAGAAAAATCAGGGGCTGTCCTACAGAATTTGAAATGAAAATGCAGTTTTACCAAAGATGAAAATGATAAAAGGGCCAATTGAATTAAAGGGAACTTATGCTTCACGGAAGGAGGTTTGTTTTTAAATGCGTGGGAAGTTGTATTGCCTAAGTTTGTTTAGTAAACATGCACACACATACCCAGACACACCACTATATTATTTTCTTATATGATTCTTTGGTACTACTTTTCCCCCATTTTTTTCCTCCCCAAAATGGGGAAACTCAGTAGCTATTATTAGAGCACTGTATTTAAATAGTGGGAAGATCAGTAGCTATTTAAAGCATCTTTTCTTTTATTCTAAAGAGATAGCACTGGAATATGTTTCCAAACTGATCATAATCATTAAATGTAGTTATAGTGCAAAGTGCAAATATTGTTGTTCCAAAAATAATGCAAGAATGAATAAATGAAAATAGCAAAGAAACTATTTAAATATATATAAATGAAGCAGTCATGAGCTAGTTCAACATATTTGGTCACCAGTTGTTCCATACATTGCATATAAAGATATATGTGGAAGATACAATGTTTATAACTTTTAATTAAATTGAATATTTGAGATGAGGGTTTAGATGAGGTATTAATGCTTAATGGTAATTAAAATAATTGGCCATTTTTTATCTTTATGACCATACATTTAAAAATAGAAATTAAAGTAAAATTATAGAAGTATTAAGAATCAACAGTCTCCTTTATACCAATATCAAAATGTAATGAAACTTTCAAAGGGTCATTTTATTTATTTATTTATTTATTTATTTATTTATTTATTTATTTATTTATTTTCATAATTTATCTGACTATCTGAAATGGGTAAACTCTAGGCAACTTACAAAGTTTACATATTCAAAGAAGTTCACATATCCATAGTGTACATATTCATAGTGCAAAATCAGAGTAAAATGATTGAAAAAAATTAAGAATGCAAAGCTAAGAAATTATAGAAATGTAAAAAGTGACATCACTAAATATAAAATTTCTAAGGGCCCTCTGGAAGAGCCAATCCATGCTTCAGGGAACAAGCTATTCCAGAGGAGGGGAGCTGCTACAGAGAATATTGTATTGAATCGTAGTATGTATTAAGCTTAAAATAAATACCAATCACAAGTATTCATTTGTTTCACTGAAATCAATAGGAGTGATTGGAATCACAATCACAAACTCACAATTAAAGTCCTACTGATTTCAAAGGGAATTGTCTAAGCATAAGTCAGTTTGAATCCAATCCTTACCTTTAGTCTAACATATTATGAGATAAGATGAAAAATGGGCATTAGTCACTGTTTCCATAAATGAAATAAATTTATACATGTGCCTAACACTCTAAAAAAAGCTAGTCTCAGAACAGTGCTATTCACAAGAACATATTTCAGTTAGAGTAGCAATCTGTTCTTGAGAAAGTCATGCTGGAGTAGGAGGGACTTTGGATCATCAATGCGTGGCTAATATGAACTTTTAAAAATGAGTCATTTAAGGGTTTAGTGCATAGCTCTCCAAACTGTGTCGCGACATTTTAGTGTGTTGCAACACACAGTTTAGTGTGTCATGAAGTGGCAGCACGGGGGCGCGCGTGGCGGTGGTGTGCACGGTGGCGGCACGGCATCAGCACTTCCGTGTTTTAGTGAGGCCGCCGCCGCTGTGCACGCCGCCGCCGCTGTGCACGCCGCTGCCGCTGTGCACGCCACCACCGCGCACCCCCTGCACCCCCCGCACCACTGCCGTGCACATGCGTGCCGCCGCGCCCCTGCCGCTGCCGCCGTTGGTGTGTTGCCAACAGCGGCAATTTGGAAAGCACTGGTTTAGTGACCTGGCAACCTTTGTTTGGTCTAGCCATGGTGCACGGATGGAAATATCTTGCACAAAAAAGCTAAGGCTGTTCTACAAAGCAACACTGTAATCTTGCAGTCACATTTTTTAAAGTGTGTAGTAAATGTATCAACAGAGTCAAGAGAGTTAGGAGAGACACCAATTTCTTATTCACCAATTCACTATGAATATCTGGATGGGATTTGGAACTAAAGTATGAACAATTGTTCTTCAGTTACATAGATTCCTAAACAGGTGACATTTTAGATGTGAGGAAAAAGGAAAGGACATTGTCCCCCAAGGAAAGGACATATTTTATTTTACTTAGTTCTACTTGAGAAGCTTAAGTATTTTGCTTCTTTACATAAACAGGTTTGTTTTTATAAATCTGAAGCTCCCACTGTAGATAAAATATCTCAGATAATTAATGTTTCTGTATCTCCATCAGATGTAATGTGGTAGATACCCTTTAAATTTTATTCTGTGTTTCTGATTGTAGGGCCAGCTGTGATGGAATTCAAAAGAGGAAAAACTTTCATAAAATCTAGCATGCATCTGACCCATGAGAAACTACCTTTAGTGCACATAAATCCTAGAGAAAAGGATAATATCAAAACAGACATAAAAGAGAAGAACCAGCCTGATGTTGAAATCCAAAAAGCAACTTTTTCTGTAGATAAAAATGGCAGTGTTTCCAACAGATTAACAAAAACTGGCTCTAGTGAGAGTATACTGTTGCTACCCCAATCTTTCTACAAGCCTGTTAGGAAAAGCAAAACCCATGACTGTGTTCTCGGAGGGATAGACAAAATCGAACAATGCAATTACAATAATGAAAATTCTGAAGAGGAAGTTGTAGCTCCTGAAGGAAGTAAAGGGAGACTTATCAACAGTGCCAGCTTTTCTGGGCTTGGAAACACCCAACATTCTAGCGGCAAGAAAGAATCTGTGGTCAACTCAAGCCATTTCTTGAACAGCCCACAACAGATGATTGATTACCGCAACTTTGTACCCCAAATGCCCTTTGTGCCAGCTGTTGCCAAAAGTATACCTAGGAAGAGGATTTCCCTGAAACGGTCCAAAAAAGGTTTCCGAGATATCTTTCATATTAAAAAAAACAAGCCAGAGAATATTGCCTTGTTGCCAGAAAAGCAAAAAAAGGCATTTCCGGGCTACAAGTCAGAATTAGCAGGAAGGTTTGGTAAATGTTTATTCAAAGCTGGTGAAACCTTTTCTACTGATTGCTTGGCACAAGACATATCTGATGGTGAGCTTCAGTCTGAGTCTTCATATGAACATTCCAGTGCTTTGTGTGAAGATGTTGCTTCCCTGAAAAGCTTTGATTCTCTCACTGGATGTGGAGAAATCTTTGCAGATGAAAGTTCTGCTCATATGGAATTGGAGGTCAGCAAAGAAATTTTGTTTAGACAATCTCACCAAAAAGAGAATCCTGCCATGGGTTCCTTTCAAGGTGGAGTAGAGCAGCTTGCTTCCCCAGCCCAAAACGAAGCAGCTGATTTTTCAAAACTTTGGGACAACATCAACAAATCTGTGCAATTGCACCAGAAGATGCTGTTTGATAGGAGGTTGCTGAAAATACCTAGCAGTGAGCTGGAAAAAGCAAAGAATGAGGCCAGAGCCTCAGTGACTGACTTGCTTTCTTCCCCTGACTCTTCCAAAGAGAGTTCCATAGATACAGGGACCCCAAAGAGTGACAACCAGGAATCTATGTCCACCAGTGATGAAGGATATTATGATTCATTTACTCCTGGGCAAGATGATGAAATAAGGGAGGATCAATCCCCTGGAACACCAACTCAGTTTCCAAGAGACAGTTACAGCGGAGATGCTCTATATGAACTATTCTATGATCCCAATGTAGATCAAATCAGTCCAGTTCTAGATGATGATTTATGCATGTCTGAAAGCATTTCAGAAAAGGCAGTTGAGATACCTTTGTCAATTTACAGCTTTCATGTAGGGTCAGAAGAAAATATGGCTTCCCAGCCGACCATTGATATAATCAGTCAGGGATTCCTTCACAGCACATGGAAGGGCAAAGAATGCTTGCTTAAGCTATGTGATACTGAGCTTTCCCTGACCATGGGGATTATCAATTGGCTGAGGAAAAAACCAGGACTGTTTTCCCCCCAAGACTTTCCTAACAATCCTCAGGCACAGATGACAAAAGATGGTGAGCCAGTGTCCCAGGGCACCCCAGCTTTTAAGGAAAATAAAAGCAATCCAGGTGCATCTTCAATTGATAGCAAAAATGGAATCCAGACATATTCAACAGAAAGAATTGAACATGATCAAAATGATGTCCATTCATGTAGCTCACTAGAAAGAGAAGAAAATGTGAACGCCATGTCTGAGCTCATTACAGACAACACCATACCAGGTGACAGACAGAGAGTAGAGGACAGTTGGGATGATCTATTGGTAAATTCATCTGAAATAAAGGTGTCTCTCTCAGAAGAATGTACAGATATTAGCACTGAATCTCTGTCGCTAGAAGTCTCAAATGATGATTCAGTTTGCCACATTGTTATGGATAATCATGATGCAGAATCATGTTCTTCTTACATGACTGCAGCAACTTCTCCAGATTCTCTAGAGCCTGAAGATGACAGTGAATCAAAGAATCAGTCCTGGTCGGTTGAATGCAAGGATCCAATGGAGCCTCTGAACCTCTGTCATTCCCAAGGTCCCATCAGTGAGACTCCAAAGGAGAATACTACTAACATAATGCAGCTTTTAGAACACTCTGTTACTCAGGTTGCTTCTTTAAAGATCAGTTATGATTCTGAAAACAAGCATTTCAAAGATAAAGGGACTGGAAATGAAGTGAGCAATGATACAGCTGCAGCAACTCAATTTAAAAAACAACCTCAGTCGCAAAATGAACATAGTTACGTAACTCCAAGCCCAAAATATGCTCTTGGCCATCATTCAAACCAGTATAATGTTCAGACAACGGTTGATGCCAAGGCTTCGTATCTTATGAATCAGAAAGAAAATATCATTTGTTCTGAAGATGAGAAAAACTTAAGAATCTTAGATTGTGTGGGCCAAATTGCAAAAAATAAACTAATATTCGAATATGCTCAGCTGAATAGTCAAGCTTTGTCTTATATAAAAGATTTCAGAGTTGAACTTAATACTCAGAACTCTTCTGCAATGTCAGACATTTGCAGACCCACATTTTTACCATTCTTCAGTTCCATTTGCTCAGATTCAGCCAATGGGTTTTCACAATCTTTCTGCAAAAGGTACAGTTCATTGGGAAAGCATTCATACAATCAAGGGATTTTACAACCTGACATACCTTTTTATGGCTGTTCAAAATTACACTGTAAAGTACTACCACAGGTTGCTTCCCTTTCACTTTCAAAGGATGATGTCAAAGAGAGGGCAATAATGGAGAAAAATCAGGAGTAACTGACTAAAATAAGGTGAGTTCTTGAAGTAAAATCATTGTTGCATTGAGGAAAAAATGCAAGGGTAATTTCCCTTCCATTCACCTTGGGTAATCAAACATTTGGAGGGATTTTATTATTGTACTCCTAATTCTGAAGTTTCCCCTCCTCAATTACTTATGATTAAAATGAGATGAAGAAATAGACCTCAGGAAACAGATTTGTAAGTTTATTCACAAAAACAAGCAATCTATAATTTAGGTGTTTCTTGCCCTCACATTAGATATTTATGGCATACAAGAAAAACGCATTCATTTGTATTTTTTTCTTTACTTATGTGGAAATTATTTATGTTGCCCCATTCATGGAATATATAAATCAGTGTTAATTTGATGCATGCAATTATATTTCTATAAACAATGCTGAAACTAAGATTGTATCTCTCTCTCTCACACACACACAAGTTCTCACATTTTTTAACCAGTTCCCATTTAATTGGATGAAAATTAAATTGCTTTTTGAAATTTATTTTAAAGAGAGAATTTTGGTTAAATTCACATGGGTAAAGTGATATCCTAACTTTCTTTACATAAACATTTCTCCAAGTGTGCAGCTTCTCTAGCTTCCCACACTTTAATAACCCTAGTGCAAAGCATTATCGATGTCTACAATGAAATGTGCATTCTGTATAATTCAATGTTTACTGATTATATATATTTTTTGTGAAAAACTGTGGGAAAATGCAATTGTTGTTGCTCATATTTGTGATTTTAATTACTAATTATTCAGTCATGCAAGCAGGGACATATATAATATGTGTGCATATTATGACCCGAATGAGAATGTGAGTTCAGGTCAGGTCTGCCTCATGACTCACTACATCAGAGATACACAACCCCTGTAAAGGTTTGGTTGTCAGTTTCATATGGCCCTGATTTGGTGTCAACACAATTCAGTGGTAATGTTTTCTGGGAGCTCTAAAGCAGGGGTGGGGAACCTTTTTTCTGCCAAGGGCCATTTGGATATTTATAACCGGGGACTGGGGGGGTGGGGGGCGGGGTTTCTGGGATTTCCGCGGACCGGGGGCCGGAGTTTGCGGGCGGGAGCCAATCACAAGCACTGGGGGTGGGGTTTGTGGGCGGGAGCCAATCATGTGGAAGGGGCGGGGTTTGTGGGCGGGAGCCCCGCGGGCCTTATACGGCCCACGGGCCTGACGTTGCCCACCCCTGCTCTAAAGGGTAAAAAAGCATTTGGAAGCCACAGGGAAGATACAGGGTGTGTTGAAGAGAAACATGCCTTACATCAATATGAATATGCCTTATATCAATATCAGCCAGGCAAGTGCTAAAGGGGACAGGTTGGAGAAAGAAAGCCGTTCTAATCTCTCTTTCTGCTGTGCTGGATACCACTTGCTGGCATTTTCTCTGCCGTCCTGCCTCACTTCCTCATCTCTGCTAACCTCCAGTTGGGAAGTTTGGGGGGAACAGGAGAAGGAGAGAGGGACCAACCTGGGGGTTGCCACTGCCATCTCCTCAGACAATTTTTTCTATTTAGAGGAAGGTGGGCAGTGCCAAGTATGTACAGGAAATGGAAGGGGAAAAAGTCCTTGGGAGCAGGTTGCTTCCCGCTTGCTACCATACTATGCAGACAGCAAAGCAGGTAGGTATTTGCAGAGGTGGGTAAGAAGGAAAAGAGCACAGGGACCAGTTTTGAGCAGTGGTGCTTCCCTCCTTATTTCTTTTATGACATGGGGACCAGAGTGGAGGAAGAAGAAGGAGTGGTGGCAGATTGTGGTGGCGAGTTGAGGATTCCTTCTTTGGCTAGTTCCTGCTTCCTGAATACGTATGCCAGGATATCAAGGAGCATGTTCAGGGATCAGCTAGCCGGCAACTTTCATAGAAGAGTAGGGAAAAAGCTATTCTTTGATAAGTGGGGAGGATATTAATTAATTTTAGAAATACAAATGTTTTATATAACAAGTGACAATGGGAAATACATTTGTTTTACAGAAAAATCAATTTTCAATACAGGTGGAAGAAAATAAATTTTTGAACTAAATCATTATTAATTTAATTCTATAACATTTTTATTAACATCAACTAATTATTTTGTCTTGGCTACACCTATACCTGCAGGCCACTGAAACTGTTATGAGGATCTCAGCCTGCCCAGAGTTGCTTATCCATGTACTACATGATAATTAACATCTAGAAGAAAGTTGGTCAGGTCAGGATCTACTGGAAGATCCTCTGGTTTATTTGCAATTGCAAATTTTTTATCTGCCTGCTGGTAGAAAAGTTGTCTGTCCCTAAACTGCACCACGATGGTGTTATAGCATGAAATGTAGAAGAAAAACAAGTTGAAAGATAACTAATAGAGATAAAATCTGAGTGTGTTTTCTAGATCCTCAAGAACTGGAAGATCTAAGCATAGACGAAACAAGTACTTGGTGGCCTAAGGGATTTCAGAATAACAGTTATAGTACAGATTAATTTTTGAAAAAAACATTTATCTTGGATATTGCCATTTAATAGATAATAGATATTGTGAAGATATTACACCTATTCAGTAAGATGTGGGAATATTTGCAAATAGCCTGGGGTTAAGATATTTACATTGTTATGTGGAAGTTAAGTAGGAAGGGTCATTTTATATGCTTGCCCTCAGAAATGCAGTTCCTTTGTTCAAAATAGTGCTGAGTCAGCTTTCAAAACAAACTGGTTTTAACGTGACCACAGAAGGCTATCTCCAAATGTAAATGTATGCTCATACAGTATGTGCAGATGTGAGATTGAGTTGGGTAGAGTGAGGGAAATACACCTTGTGATACTGATGGACTTAATGAAAAAACCTAGAGTTAATAAGAAGAGGCAACCTCAGTGCTGAATTATATGGACCTGGCATAAAGCCCCTTTTCTAGGATATAATTATTTTGGTTAGATACAGGAAGTAGAAGCACAACAGATGCAACTGTCGGTAGTAGTAATACATATCATAGTCATTCATGAGATGTACTGCAAACAGACATTATTTTACTTGGGGCATTTTCTAATATGCTCTTTTGCTAGCAGTTGTAGCATGCCATGCCACCAGCTGGCAATATAGTTGCCCGTCAGCCAGTGCAAACCTATGACTAGTTATGCAGAACTAAATCCCAGTGAGGCTTATTCTTTTGTAACTGTAGAGGACTGCAGTTTTAATGTCCCTCCCCAGCCCCCCCCCCAAAAAAAGATACAATTTTGCTGTCTGGGAACGGGTACTCTGAACATTAAGATTTGTATATAAACAGACAGCAAGTCCCATAATTCCCTTTTCGCACTGGAGATGTTGCCTAGCCTGGCAATGAAACGTCTGCAAGAAAACAACAAGGCTCAGAGAGCACCAAGGACTCCACGAATATAATAATTTTGTAACTTCTGGCCTATAATTGAGCCTGAATGTGCAGGGGTTCCCCGAGGCCTGAAAAATATTTTGAGGGTTCCTTCAGGGTCAAAAGGTTGAGAAAGGCTGCTCTAGGTTTAACTTATTGAAAAACTGAATTGTAATGATCTGTATTGGTATAATATTACTATTTTAACATATAGAAAAGTAGTGACATTTTATTTATATTGTAGTTTTCCTTTTTTCTTTTCAATTTTCCTATTTTCATTCTTTGTTAGATCATATGGTTTAGCTTTTTAAATATATAGTTTTTAACATATTTTTTCTTCTAAAATTCAGAATGAAACTGTAAGTTTTGTTCTTAATTGCTAATATGTGTACTATTTAAAAACCCAATACAATTACAATAAAAGTAGCAAAAAAATCCATGGAAGAGTTCTAGATATAGGGAACAAAAAAACATTTACTTCTATATTGTTGATCGTAGTTGGTCTTAATGAAAGCGTTACACCTGGCATAAAAATACAGCTTCCTGGTCAATTGGGACAAAGCTTTTAATCAGCTAATGCCCACGTTTCAAGCAGCTGCTCAAAAACATAGGGGCAAGGGTCAGTTTAAAAAAATGTTAACTACAGTTCTCTAATAGCATTTGCTGAAGATTATAGTTCAGTTCATGTATATGAAGACATGTAAGGTAGACAAGACCATTCATATAGGTCCCTTCAGTGAAGGATTTGCTTTAATGTAGGAGGTTTCTGATAAACCGGAGTCCCTGATGATGCAGCAAATTCTATTCATATCCAAGTAAATGTACAGTTGAGGACTGAGGGGTGCAGTTGGTATGTAAAGCAATGCTGGGGCTAGGGATTCTGTATCTTCTAAAAGTTTAATGCTTGAATATTGTATCTGATGTCAAATCCCTTGCCTGGGTAATGATTTGATCCATTTTCTGCAATAAGCCTCAACTCTTTTCTCCTGACTAGAGAAGCAGTATTGATTAGTGATAGGCCCAAGTGTCTGATGGTGGTTTGAGTGTCATCTGGCATGTGCCCAGAAAGGAAAAGTAGATGCTAGATTAAACAATTTTATACTTCATTAAACATTGCTCTTCCAGCAGTGGCTTCGACTCATCGTACTGCCAGCATCTAACATGATCACTGCTTGTCATTCCTGTGATATTTCCCCTCCCCAACCTGGCTAAAGGATGTTTATTATCCTCAAATAAGGTTTAAAATAGGATTTTTTGACAACTTGCTTAGCTAGCTATTATGGACATTATTGTAGCCCCTTAACTGTAACTCAACCCTTACAGTGGTCAAAGAAAAGAAAGAAAAAGAAATGCATTATCGCAGCCCTTTCTCAAAATAACTCCTTGCATCTCAGTGCAGAAGCAGGTTTCCATGGAGACAAGTTTAGAGAGCTGGCTTGGTAAACTCTGGCAGTACTTCACTAAAAGGTTGCCACTGATTTGAAATCAGGATATGTTATACACTCCTTCTCTTTCTCTTGGAAAATATGCTTTCAAAATGGTCTGTGGCAATTTTATTTAAGGAATGGGGACACAAATAGCAGAAACAGAGTTGTCTCTATATTGATAATGGTGAGGATTGAGGGAAAGGGTAGATCTTAGCCATAGATTGATACCCCATGTTCATTCGAATTAAATATTTTAAATGAATGATTGCCATAGCATACTTACGCTTATCTTGAAATTATTCAAAATAGGCTGCCATAGACAATAGAAAGATGTAAGACAAATAAGGGGCATGGAGGAGTTTGACTGATTTTGTGGTTGATTGTACAATCTATGAAATGGGAATGGTGGAAAAGGCAAATTGGCTGAGGCATATCCTCTAATACGATAGGAGATGCTAAATTCAACAAAAACATTGTTATATTTTGCTGTTCAGACATTTCTGAATTGTTTTAATTTTTAAACTTTCCCCCCCCTAAAAATTATATGCATTTGCATTGAAGATATTAAGGAAAATGATAATTATGTACAAAATGCATTTTAGGAAGTTAAATTGCTTGTAAAATATATAAATAGTGACAAAATTGTATACCAAAGGGTAAATACTAAGAGAAATTTAAAAAAATGGATACACATCTTCATGATAACTTTTAAGAAACTGTAGATTGGTATAGAAACAGGATTAAATGAACTTGAAAACAATTTAAAACAGAGCAAAAATGAAATTGACTGGGTTGTTGGGGTCTGGCTGGGGAGGAGCAAGCTCAGGTTCAGCCCTAGCAAGATCGACTGGTTTTGGAGGTTTGGACCTCTTAGTTCCAGGACCTTTCCACCTTTAGGCTTAAGTGGGACTACACTGCCCTGCTGAGGACCTGTGTGGAACCTGGGGGTTTTGCTGGGCTCTCAGCTCCTGCTCAAGAGCAGGTGGCAGCTGTAGCCAGGAAGCCTTTGCACAGGTTCAGTGGGTGTGCCAGTTGTGCTCTGTCCTGGAGTGAAAGGACATCCCCACAGCCATTGCATGGAGCTGTCCTTGGAGACCACCCAGAAACTGCAGCTGGTCCACAATGCAATGCCATGAACAACGACGGACAAACTCGTTATGCCCATGTGACACCCCTGTTACATGAGCTGCACTGGTTACCAGTTGGCTTTTGGTGCAATTCAAAGTGCTGGTTATCAAACTTTACATGACATGGGACTTATCTAATTGAGGGTCTACCACTCGTCTCCTGTAGTCTCTGCCCATGCTATTCACTCCAGAGGGGGTGGCCTGCTGTGGGTCCTGTCAATTAAACAATTAACAATTAAACATCTAGTGGCATCCAGAAGGTAGGCCTTCTGTGCCAACGTAGTTGCCCTGTGGAACAGCTTCTCCCCAGAGATTTATTTATTATTTTTATTTATTTATTTAATTAAATTTATATAACCGCCCATCTCCCCCAAAGGGGAACTCTGGGCGGTTTACAATAAAACGGATTAAAACAGAATATAAAACATCAATGTACAGTATATAAATTAATAAATAATTATAAATCCAGATGGAGATGGAATTAAAACAAAGGACAATAAATTAAGGAATTAACCACCCCCATGAGGAACTATCCTTTCCTCCTTCCCATGCCAGGCGGCAGAACCAGGTCTTCAGCTCTTTCCTAAAGGTCGGGAGGGAGGAGATCTGCCTCAACTCTGGGGGCAAGATGTTCCACAGTGTGGGCGCTACCACAGAGAAGGCCCGCCTCGTAGACCCCATCAGATGACATTCTTTAATTGATGGGGTTCGTAGCAGGCCCTCTCTGAATGACCTGGTGGGGCGGGTCGATAAAATGGGGATAAGACGGTCGTTCAGGTATTCTGGCCCCATGCCATGTAGGGCTTTAAAGGTAATAACCAACACCTTGAATTGTACCCGGAAGCAGACCGGCACCCAATGCAGCTCGTGGAGCAAAGGTGTTACATGTGCAGATTTGCAACACTTCCACCTTGCCTGCCTTCAGGTGATCTTTAAAAGCCTTATAGATTTCCTGGCCTGGGGCTAGGTTGTTTGGATAGGTGTTTGGGTAGGTCCCTTTTTAGTAGTGGGTGAAGTGGAGGTGTGTGGAGGCTTCAATGGTTTTCATTCATGTGCCAGTTTTGCTTTAATTTGTACCGTACTTTGTTCCTTCTGTATTTTATTGTGTTTTTAGTTTGTGAAGCTGCCCAGAATCATCTGAGAACTGGGTGTCCAAGAAATCTTATCGGTCAAGAATTACCGTTAGAAAAGATCTTATGTACTCATTTTGACCAATCCCTAAATCTATACTTTGTTTCAAGGATATGGCTATCAAGAATTTTTCTTACCCATCTCTGCCTCTTTGTGGGGATAATTCTATTCAAAACAAAATCAAACTCAGTTTCCACAGAAGCATAGAGTTGGAAGGCTCAGTCTGGCCCTTGAGTCCAAATCCTTTCTCAGTGCATGAATTCAAATTAAGCACACCTGACAGATGGCAAGCCAACCTTCACTTCATTATCCAGTAAAGGGGAGTCTATGACTCCCTGATATGGCCATGCATACAGTAGATCTGGATGTAAAGGGCAAAAAGTGCTTTGGACAACAGTTGTGCACACACTCAGCACCTGTTGGAAACATCTTAAATCAAATGCATCTTTTCTTGAGATCTTATTCAGGAGCTGTGGAAGACAGCTGCACGAACCCAAGAAAACACACACCTCCTTTCAGATATTTCCAATAGGTGCTGCATATGCACCCATGCACACTCTGTAGTCTATTTTGTCCTTCAGGTCAGGATCTCTGCCAACCTTACTCTTGTTAGGAGGTTTTCTCTAACATTCAGCTGGAATCTGCCTTCTTCTAACATATACTGATTACTCCATCTTCTGCTCTCTGGAATGATGGCAAACTTCTTTTTTCTGCTGGCAATCTCTCTCTTAGTCTGGAAGATAATTTGCTCCTTTTCCAACATGTTTTTCCTCTGCTATTGCATGTGTGTCTGAACAGCAAAGTAAACAAGCAAATTCACTGTATTCAGCTCTTTTCTCCATCTCTACAATTTTTGTGGGGGGACAGAAGGAGGGCTAATTGCCCAGCCAGCAGTGAAAGGGTGGATCCTGAGGCCAAAGGGAGGGACTGGAATCTTCTCATGAATCTCACAGCTGCAATTTTAGGAACACAAACTGGAGGAGAAAGGAGAAAAATGTAAAATATATAATATACAATATAGTATACACACAGTCAGGATACCTGCTGATAATAGACGTAACAGGAGATTACGTATCAAGATATAGTCACAGAGAAACAAGCAAAGCTGTGCATCTAGTACATTCTCCTGCAGGTTTTGAAACTGGTACTCATTTTCTTTTAATTAGATGAAAAGATAGTTGATTTAGAATTTCTGAGAAATTGTCCTGAGTATTGAGGTGTTCTTGCACTTTCTAATGAGGTGATGAAAGATGCTACGTGACATTTATGTCATTGTATAATCACTTCTTCCGCAGTCTGCAGCCACCCTGGCTTCCCGTATTTGAATTAAATCCCAAGGGATAAGAGAAAACTCTTGCCATGGGCTTTTCCAGTTGTGATGGTATTCTCATTACTAATGGAGAAACCATCCTTGGAAAAACTATGTTTCCAGAAGACAGGGAGAATATATACAGTATAATAACATAATTTATGTTTCTGACAGGAAGTCACATAGAAGAACAAAAAGACCTGCTCTCTATCACTCTAGAGCACAGAAAATGAAATTTAGGTTACAGGATCTAGGTTACAGGAATACATATTCCTATTGAGTGTCAGGTAAAAATTCCCTCTTCTATACTCTATATTTTGTATTTTAACTATGCTTTGAAAAATAATAAAATAATATAAGGGATTTTATAAAAAAAAATCCCTTAGAGTAAGAGCAGTTTGAGAGAGGAGTTAATTACCTTCACAAGGTCATTAAGAGTATGTTCAAGCAAAGCTGGAGAATTGTCATAGATACTTTAATTTGGATTTCAGGTTAGACTCTGATGAGTTCACTTTCAGAAGGGCCTATTACCATGTGTTGTATTTTTATATTGCAAAGTGCATATGGGCAGAGAAGCAGTTACAACCTGTCTGTCAGCAGAGGGCAGAGTCTCCCTAACATTATTTGAATGTAATTTATTTTCTGGCAATAAAGTTATAATCAAAGCAAAGGAGTGGCAAAGGAGGATAATAGAAAAAGTACCACTAAATAACAACAGCAAACAAACCTACAAACCTCTTCCATTGTTTTGTAGTTTTGCAACTTGATGTGTAGAGCAATATTTTAGATCAGAGCTTTCCAAACTTTTCATGTTGGCAACACACACCAACGGCGGCAGCGGCGGCGGCGTGGCCTGTTCTGTCCTGGTGTGTCACGCGCAAACCCAGAAGCGCTGATGGGAGGAACCGGAAGGAGCGGCACCCCTGCCAATCAGTGCCACCGCTGATTAGTGGGGGTGCCGCTCCTTCCAGTTCCCCCCATCAGCGCTTCTGGGTTTGCGCGCGACACACCAGGACACCGCAGGCAACACAGTAGTGTGTCGCAACACACACTTTAGAAAGCTATGTTTTAGATTATTAAAACTTAATTGACACTCTTCTTTATTTACATACTCACATACAAACTTACAATTTTAAATTTAATACATTTAATACATTTTAAATATTTTAAAATTATTTTTAGTTTTTAAAATTTTAATATCATTTACATACAAACATATGTTTTTTCCCCCAGTTTTTGATGCAGCTTCTAAAACATTTAACCCTTGGAAAACACTAGAAGAAATAGCAATTCCTACATTAATGAATTAAGAACAATTGTGGAATAAAGCATGCTGCCCTGGTGCAACAGAGAAATAAGAGCAGAAGAATGTTCAGAAACTAGCATAACTAGCAAAAAGCAAAAGCTAAAAGGGAGGACTAAAGAAGGCTAATCATGGACAAGAACAAATGCACAAAATAATAATTACATGAGGAATAATTTTCCACATTTAGTGACCACAATTGGGACTGGCAACTCGGTCGTTAAGCAAAGCCGTCATTAAGTGAAATCACCACTATGCTTATGATCTTACTTCGGCTTTCCTTTGCTTTACAGATATGGTCAAGAATGCCTTCACATATGGCAAAATATCCTAAAAGGAGTTTGCTTTGTATATAAAATTTGCTTTGTGTGAACTAGAGCTTTGTGGGATTGCTTCAGACAAGCTACAAGGACTGGGCTCACATATCATATTGAACCATCATGTGATTTTTTTGATTTCACTTAGCATGAAAAGTTAACCCAGTCATTTGACTTATATGTAACCTCTGCCACTGATGTGTCCAATAAACCAAGGTTAAAGCAAACCATGACTTAGGTGAGGTATGAGCCCAGCCTTATTTATTTATTTATTTATTTATTTATTTATTTATTTATTTATTTATTTATTTATTTATAATTCAAATTTTGCCACCGCCAATCACCCCCAGAAAAGGGGAACTCTGGGCGGTTTACAATAAGAACCATATTAAAAAGATAAATATAAAAACATCTAAAATATACATATACAATTTACCAAATATAAATATAAAATAAGTATAAAACCAAGTGGCCGTAAAGATCTAATTCCGTGAGGAGAACTCTAAGGTGCCAGCCACCCCCAAGAATAATTACTCCCCTTCCCATCCCAAGCGAGACGGCAGAGCCAAGTCTTCAGGTTCTTCCAGAAGGCCAGGAGTGTTGCATATATTTTATGATCCCGAAAAGAATATGGGAAGCTGAGTTTTTAAAAGTCAAGCCTTAAACTTTTTTTTTCTGTGGGCTTCAGGAGAGCTCATGTTAGCTCCCCCCCTCAGGAATGTTGATAGCTAGTGCCTGCTAGTCTAGGTTTGTTTAGCCAATCAGAAAGGTACTTGCTTGTTCTTTCCCAAATTGGGAATGGGTTGCCTAGGTGAATAGTCACATGTCAAGTCCTGTCCACTCAGGTACTGCCAAGTTGTAATTGTAAAAGCTTTAAAATGTAAATTCTTCTATTGTGTTTACCCTCCTGTACTACAATGTTGTTGGTGAGTGCAGAGAGGCAAACTGCCTCAAGCTATGTCGATGAAGGTTCTCAGTCATCCAGGTGGAACAGTCTGTGGCTTGAATCATGTCAACTGGATTTCTATTTTCTCAGTGGAAACGTTTCGCTCCTTATCCAAGGAGCTTCTTCAGTCTGATTCAGACTGAAGAAGCTCCTTGGATAAGGAGCGAAACGTTTCCACTGAGAAAATAGAAATCCAGTTGACATGATTCAAGCCACTGCCTCAAGCTATGTTAATTAAGCCATGCTTTTCCCGGCTGGGAAAAAGGCTGAAGAGTTTAGTTTCGTTTTCATTGTTTTAAAATAAAAACAGCATTTTTCTACTGCAAATTTTCAGTTCATTTATTTCTTAATATTTCTATAACTCTGATCTCACAAAAAGGAGCGATGGAGCCTGTCTCACCTCCGGGGGCAGAGTGTTCCACAGGGCGGGGGCCACTGCAGAGAAGGCCCGCTTCCTGGACCCTGCCAGATTAAATTCTTTTACAGACAGGGTCCGTAACATGCCCTCTCTGGATGACCGGGTGGGACGGGTCAATGTCATGGGGATGAGACGGTCCCTCAGGTAACCTGGACCCATGCCATGTAGGGCTTTAAAGGTGATCACCAACACCTTGAATTGGACCTGGAAGCAAACTGGCACCCAATGCAGCTCACGGAACAGTGGTGTCCCATGTGCCGATCTTGGGGCACCAAAAACTGCCTGCGCAGCTGCATTCTGGACCAGCTGAAGCTTTTGGACACTCTTCATGGGTAGCCCCATGTAGAGCGTATTGCAATAGTCTATATGGGAGATGACCAGGGCATGAGTGACTGTTCGAAGGGCCTCTTGGGCCAGGAACAGGTGTAACTGGCGCACAAAACAAAGTTGTGCAAAGGCCCTTCTGGCCACGACTGCCACCTGCTCTTTGGGCAGGAGTCGTGAGTCCAGAAGAACCCCCAAGTTCTGCACCAGATCTGTCTGGGGTAGTGCAACCCCATCCAGAACTAAGGATGACAATTTCCCGGATACTGAGAAGCCATTAACCCACAGCAACTCTGTCTTACCAAGGTTCAGCCGAAGCCTGTTGTTCCCCATCCAGACCCCCACAGCCTCCAGGCACAAAGAAAGGGCAGTCACCACATCACTTACTTCACCCGGGACGGAGATTTATAACTGGGTATCATCAGCATACTGATGATACCTCATCCCATGGTGATGGATGATCTCACCCAGTGGTTTCTTGTAGATGTTAAATGGGAGAGGAGAGAGAACTGAACCCTGCGGCACCCCACAAAGGAGGGGTCGAGGGTCGGATCTCTCACTCTCACTCCCTATCACCACCGACTGGGACCAGCCCTGGAGGAAGGAGGTGAGCCAGCACAAAACCACGCTGCCCACCCCCACCCCCATCCCGCTCCTCCCAGAGATCATCCATAAGCGCGACCAATGCAGTTTCTGTCCCATATCCAGGCCTGAATCCTGACTGGAAGGGGTCCAGACAATCCGTTTCATCCAGAATCCTCTGGAGTTGCAACGCCACCACCTTCTCAACCACCTTCCCTAAAAAGGGGAGGTGGGAGACTGGACAAAAGTTGTCCAGCATAGTAGGGTCCAGTGATGGCTTCTTGAGGAGGGGGTGCACCAGTGCCTCCTTAAAGGCAACCGGAAACACCCCCTCTCCCAAGGATGTATTAACTATCGCCTGGACCCAAGCACATGTCACCTCCCGAGCTGCCTTCACCAGCCAGGAGGGGCATGGATCTAGATGACAGGTGGTAGCATTTACAGTCTGGAGGATCCTGTCCACTTCCTCGGGTCCAACAGGATCGAACTGTTCCCAGATAACTAGGCAAGTACGTTCCCTAGGCATCTCCCCAGACCATGCCTCATGCTTGGAGTCCAGCTCGGACCAGTATTGTATTAGTTACATTTTGCCTATTGCATTTTATAGGTTAACTTGTGGAAGGGAGGCAGACCTATAGGAAAGACTTTTTGCCAATTACTCTGAACAGTCTGGCAGCTCTTGGAGAACTTTCCTTATTTAGAATAAATATTTAGATTTGACAATATATTCATCTGAATTTGATTTTCAAGCTCTTGTGATCAGAAACTCTGATAACATGCGGATTTTTGTAAACAACTGAATGCAATTATAATTTCTTTTAGGAACCGTTGTCCTAAATATGAAAGATATTTAAGAGCAGCAAAATACATGGAGATACGGGGAGGAAGTCTTGCATTTGATAACCCCACCCTTCATCTTTCCGGCCATGCATTGCAGGTGAATGCTTGCATAGCGCTAGTCATGTCACCATTAAAACCATTTCAGTTGGGTATGTGTTGAAGCAATTAAATAGTCATGGAGCACATGCCAAATTCATACAGGAAATGACTATTTTCTTTCTTTTAATGTTAGAGAAAAAAGTGCCAAGGAGAAATCAGAGGGATAATTAGTTGCTTAGCCCCATTTCCTACTGTGGTCTCTAAATGTGTTATTTTTTTTTATCCATACTGTGTATTCAACAATACTAGAAATTGTGGAATGTAGTGGCAGAAGTTGCTTGTCCCCCAGGTATTTTTCTTTTTCTTTTGAAGGGCTACAACTACATAAACAGGTACGAGTAGCTGCTAGGGCTCAATTTGAGAAAGAAGCTGGGACTGC
The DNA here is from genome assembly GCA_023362775.1 of Charina bottae. Classification (NCBI taxonomy): domain Eukaryota; kingdom Metazoa; phylum Chordata; class Lepidosauria; order Squamata; family Charinaidae; genus Charina; species Charina bottae. The sequence goes on along the minus strand of JALMGJ010000005.1, from coordinate 40,430,690 downwards.
ATGTTCCATAGTATACAGGTGGGATATATTTGTTAGGGCACAGACTTTTACCATTAGTACTATTGTGCCATTTTTTCAGTTTAGTTATTTGCGTGGTAAACAGTATGTTCCGAAAATGTTACAATAAAATAGATGTTGATCAATGAAATATTCTCCATTGAAACAATACAATTGTAGAACGGACTTCCTCTATCACTTACCCTCATAATATAATAATCACAACCTCCCTGGAAGGTTCCAAGTTGGAGAAGTCGTATCTTAAAACACTGTATAATAAAGAAATATGTTCTTCATATTCCAGGTACAACTCTAGAGAATTCTGCCCTTCCTCCCCATTCCATAAAAGTGAATTTCTCATCTATATAAAAATGAGGTAAGAAACTGGTGCCACCAATGACAGAGAACTAATGAAGATGCTACTATGGATAACCGTGTTCCTCTTAATCTCTTACCAGAAGAATTTGGATTTAAATGACCATAATATATTCTTAACACCTTGTTATTTTACTCATTGAATGCATATGAGCAATGAAAGATGACGAGCTTGTCCATAAGGAACTGATCATGTTGAGTCAAATGTAAATACCCATTTTATTTTAGAAAATAGGTATATCCCTTCAATGTAATTCTCTTCATCTGGGCAATTTTGGGAGATTTCAAAAAAAATATGTGAGCATCTATGCCATGATACCCTATTAAAAGCAATGCCCCAGTCCAGCTAAGATTGTTCTCTGCATACAAAGGATGTAAATGAATGTATTCCTAAACGTATAAGGATCTCTGCATGCAAATGGGTGCTTCATAATTTTTTCACATGGCTGAAAACCTTGCTGAGAAACAAGAGCCAATATGATGATAATCAGCAGTGGATCTGCAGCTAGCTTTCACCTTCTTTATTTCTTTCCCACCACAAGTGGCTGATACTGTTCTTGATTGTACTTCAGCTCCCAAATGAGTATTTTCTTGGATCAGGGAAATACTCCTGAACAGCCATGGAGTATGCATGTAACACTGGATTAAAGACCATATTCCATTGAAATACAGTTTAATACTATGGTTATATGATGATTCACCATTGTGCCAGATCTTAAGCGTTTGTGCCGATGTGTTTTCATCTACAGGTGTATGCTTTGGAATACAGCTGGTGTGCCCTATTCAGGCCAAACTATACATAATGTCAGCCATTACATGCATTTAAAAACCTATCTCCTGAATTTGATTGGAAAACTGGGATGGGGAATGAGATTCAAACAGCAAATGTTATACTGCATATGTGAGCAGTAGGGAGCAGAAATTCCCTCTTCTGTATACATCCTTGAAGTTCCTTGCCCCCCCCCCCCATGTTTTTTTCTCCATCTACCTCACTTCCAACATCAGAGTCTCTGCTGGGAACAGCAGGGTTACTATAGTTGGATTTCAAAGGCAAATGCCAGGGCACTGCAGCCTGGTATGGGAGCAAATGATAGAGCAGTGAACACTGGCGGGTGAGGAGGCAGCTGCAAACAGGTCCTTTTTTCTTATTTTAAAAATACATTATACTCAAAGTTTGGTCAGTTGGGCAAGAGCATGATTATGGATGCTCATTTTATTTCTTCATTTTTTTCTTTGAAAATATATCATCCTTTTGTACCACAACAAGGTACTTATTCCTAAGCAAGTTCAGTCTTAATAGCTAAAGTGATATCTGTGGCTGTCTAAAAGAGTTTATTGTAAGAGTCTAAGATGATCTAGCTGCCTCACTGTCTGGGAAAAAAGTGTCTCCTGAGACGTAAGTTGCCGGTGAGTTGAGTTTCATGGTTCACACTTGGCACCCTTTTTGTACATCACAACCCTCTTCTTTGGATAAGATCTGGCTTGTTAAATATGATGAATTGTAAACAGAACCTCTGCTGCCATAAAGTTTTTCTTGAAGTGGAAGGAGAAAGTTCTGCAAATGGTTTTAAATCCAATATGGATTTACAGTATTGTATCAGTTCCAGTCATATAGGATATTTCTCCTTCCAATAATATCAGCCAACTCTAGAAACTGAAGAAACTGAAGAAATTACACATGAAACTGCCACAATAAAAAGATATGATGTGCACAGACAGAATGTAACCCAAACGCTGCTTTGCAGCTCAGCAACAATGATGACCCTGCTCCAATTCATGTGCTGGATTTTCTCTGGATATAAAAGAAAATACATGCCAAGCCTACAGTATCTGAGTGTTAACTTAATGTTGCAATATGTTTTCCGTTGGAAGGAATGCACTCTCAGGACACTAATCTTTTTCTACCGTATTAAATTAGTCTACATCCAAACTAAAGTTTAAAAATGCAAGTTGAACAAGATATACACTAGCTTGGATAATTGTTTCTTCTGAGGCTCAAACTTTTTCTCATAGTGTTTGCAAAGATCTGTTTTTAGCCTGCTTCGGCCTTTGCTTTGCTTCTATAGTATATATTAGACAGGACCCTCTCTCCTGGACTAGGAACTTCATACTTTTAGTTGGGGTTCTCCAGACTTAGAAAAATCAGTACCAAAGTAGAGATCAATTTTTTTCAGATGTTTCTACTTGTGTTCCAGCATGGCTTCCTCAGTACAACAGTTCAGAAGTGGCGATTTCCTTGCGGTATTTATAGTCTGTACAGAATTTGAATTCTGTGGGTTAGTTGGTGATTGGATGCTTCTTGGAAAGTATCAGTTGATGGGTGGTTGGGAATAGTGTTGGCTCTATTCTGATTGGTCTGCCTTATCAGCTTGTTGTTGCGTATGGTTTGAATTAGGCACCTGATTGGGTGATAGATTGTATCCAGTTCCATTGATTTGTTGATGGATCCAGGCTTCCAGGAATTCTCTGACTCTTCTGTTGTTTGCATATTTACTGGTCTCTCTCAGCCTGGAGAACCCCAACTAAAAATATGTATAGTGTAATGAATCTAGGCTACCATTATCCCAAGAAATCGCTAGTAACTTCTTCAGTGGAAAATGTTGCAGTCGCATATTTAGAATGACTTGGTGCTTGCACAGAGGAAGCCACACATATTTAGAATAAGGATAATATTTTGAAGCTAACTGTATATGTCATGTTTACTGAGAATTCCACTGTACAGGCAAAAATGTTATCACTTGGTTTAAGCACCATGTAAATAAATAAATAATAAAATTTTATCTCAGAATGTCCATATAACATTTTAACTATTCTTCTCATACTGTATCTGATGTATAAAATTATACTTGCTGTATTATAGTGGTTACTTATATTACATATCCACATTACTTGATGTTTATTTTAAGATGATTTTGATGTTTGTTTTGGATATTATTTATAATGTGCCTTTGTCTCTGTAATTATCCAATAACTGCCAGTGCTACTTATTATTCTTACTATTATTAGTTCATGAACATATTCATTTTATGTTGGGATGCTTATTTATTTCTCCTGTCATGACAAATGAGGAACCAAATTCCAAGTGAATGCAGTAACAGGACTGCAAAGCAAAATGTGAGAAAAAGTATAAACAGTGTAACTGTGTTTCTTCATGTGATAACATAGAGGAGGCAATTGAAGGTTCAGCACTACAGCTCCCATACAGAGTTGTAGAGAGTCTCCTGTATCTGGCAGAGAGAATGTGTACAAGCTGACATAATGAACATTGCCTGGACAGTGGATATATCAGCCATTTCCATCATCATCAGCCTGCACATGTGCACAAGTGAACAATTTCAGTTGGGAATCTTTACATTTGCTGGTTGTTGTACATACTCTTCTTTTTGGCACTACAAACATTGTATCTGATACATTTTTTAAATGGTCATGCATATTCCCTGCAAAATATCTATATTCCAGATTCCACTGGTCAATATAGATCAAGCAAACTAAACTGATTGGACAGTCCACAATATCTTCCCTTGTCTTTGTCAGTTTGTAGACATGCATGAGAGCATGCATGATTTCTTGCATTCATGCACTTTTATAAATCAACTCACATTATCTGCACCATCTTTATTTCTGTATCTATCAAGATCTACTGATCTTGAGATATGTAGTGAGAGAGGGACTGAAGTGACAGAAAGTATACTTAGGTTCTGATCACACTTTCCTCTGGGAGCCCATTTTTTTTTTGGTAAGAGTATGATCTGTATTTTGATAATATCAAAATATGCACAGGTTCAGAAGTACAATGAGATATAGGTAGGACATAGATAAAGATGGCATGGCAATAGAGGAATTGTGTTCTTTGCCATTTTCATATGAGGAAGAAGAATACATGATACATGTATATAAAGGGAAGAATGGGAATTTTGATTTGTTGCTATGATCATTTGAAGATATAGATTATACTATAATGTGCTCATATTTTCTGCATGAACATGAATTTGTCAGATACAACATAAATTATGTAAATAATCTCTCCCAAATTTTGAAAGTCCATCACCATAGCCACAAGTTTAGCCATGATAAAGGACAAAAGACTAAGAATGTGTATTATAAGTTGTATTCATTCTTCATCAGACTATATTATTAAATATATGCATATTTATATAAAACATTAACAGTTATTTTAAGTATTGTTCTTCTGTGTTCATTTGGAAACTGATATATTGAGCTAATAGCTAGATCATATTTAAATCTTACATATTTTGCTTGTAAAACTCACTCTCCTATAACAACTATTATATCTCTTATTACTCACTGATAAACTGAAGACTTGCAGGAATCAAATGATATAATTACATAATTTTAGACTTTGGTTGTAGTACTATATGTTTAGATGGCAAACTGTATTACTTAACATATTTCAAAATGTGATAAACGAACCCTGCAGTGTTTAAGGAGTCTTCTGCTTTTTCTGTTAGGTGAAGTTCTTGACTTCTGGCTCCAAATTCTGCCTTGTTGACATATGCTCAAAGAGAAGATGACTAATTTTGCAATGTTTTGATTTAGCAACCTCAAGTTTTGGGGGAATATAGTCCAAATGTCAATATAATGAAAATGACTTTACAAATACCCAACAAAAGGAATCACAAAGGAGCTTAGCTTTAAAATGAGCTGTGTTTCAAAAAGGGAGAGTTGATAGGGGCGATGTGAGTCTGACTTGCTTTTTAAGGTCAGACCAATGATAAGATAAAGATGGGCTGAATGTGTTCATCTGCATGAACCAGCATGATTTTATATGCATGGTAGACATTATTCTATATTATCTCCTGGCATAACTTTAACAAATCTTTTCAGTTAAATGACATTTGATTACCGTATTTTAAATCATATCAGTAATTAAATTAAATGCTTTACAGTTGACTTATGGTCTTAGATTTGCCTTGCATTTAATTAATTCTAACATTAAAAAAACAAAATAAACATTTTGAAGGCTCCAAACTTGAATCTTTGTCTCTACATGTGCACAATGTACTGTATTGTGTATATAAATATCTACACAATAAATTCATTGGTACATTTGTAGCAATAATTTGAGGGCCTCTGTTATTTTATAATTTTGAACTATGTTTTGAATGTTGTTTTTTATGATGTTTTTTAACAAATAAATGGATGATTCATTTGCTCAGTGTATCTGTGGCTTTTTTGTCACACTTGCTTAGTACTAGCTTTCTCCACAATTGAATAGAATAACTTTCCCAAGAAGGTACTCTCCAAATTTGTTGGATTATGATCCCCATCTTACCCTTCCAGGTTGCTCATTTGGCCATGTTGATTTGGAATGTTGATAACATTTTGAGGACACCAGGTTGGAGAAAAAGGAAATATAAGATGCCACATGCAATAGTTGGGTTCACATCATACTAATTATTGATTTCTTTTACCAATGGTTTGTTGAGTAAGCCATTGTGACTTGATTGATTAATATTAAGCCATAAGTCATGGTTTACAAACCACAAAGTTTCAACCAATATTAATCCAAAAACAAGGAAACCAAATCATGTATTAATGAGATGTATGAACTTAAAACTTATAATTTCTCTTAGGATTTCTACATTTTAATGTTATCCGTTTGATTTTGGATTAGCATTATGTGTGAACCTAGACACTGTCATTTATGACTTGTTGCTTATAGTTAAGTATATTGTGTGAACCTAGATAACTGTAGTTTATTCAACAAATTATGGTTCTAGTGATGCACATATCTATATATATATCTGCCTATTCCTTGATTTGATTATGCCAGGTACGCTTAATATGTCTTCAACATAATACATATAACATACTAGTAAGTAGGAAAAACAAACCACAGGAAATTGTTAGAGAAGCCCTCAGTATAAGAGAACATTCTTATGAGAATGTTGTCATAGGAAATAAAGTATCAAGAATTTGGAGCCTATAATTGGATTTCCTCCTTTGTGTTTTATTTATATTCTCAACTGACTTGACAATAATGGCTACAGCAATATTGTCCCACAATTCCATGCAGTTTCTGAAGGTGACATTCATTAGCAAAGAAAATCACATCCAATCAATCTGTTAGTGGTAACCAGTTGAAAGGAATGAGAGAAGAATGAAAACTGTTATTTTGTATCATTATAACCTCATAATCAAACAGACATCACTGAACAATTAATAGGTGGAGCAAAGAAGAGTTTGCCTGTAGAGTTCAGTGGGGGAATGTAACAAATTTTCCACTGAAGTGAAACAGTATTTGTTTAACCTGAGAGCTTGAGAATGGATCAGGAAAAAAAAAAGGCACCTAGTGATAGAATCTGAAGAAGCCAAATCTGAAGAAACCAAAAGGAAGAAGAATGGGCAGTCAGGACTTGCAGTGCTTATGGCATGTCTGTATTTGTGCCCAAGAACTACCGGCCATATATTTCCACAGGTGCAAGCTTGTGGCATTCTTTGGAGAAAAAAAATAAAAGGATCACAGCAGCAAGAGCTGTAAGATTTATCACATCAAAGAGGAATTGACAAAGAAGGAATTCTCCTTAGGAAAAAGAATCAAATAAAGGAGCATCCTAAACAGCTTCTAAGTCCTCACAGAAGAAATAGGCTGTGAGCCTTCAGGAGAAGACATAGGTAACAGTAAAGACGGTACTAGACTCTTAAAGACCAGAAGGATGCAGTAAAGAGAAAGCTTGTGTAACTGGTGACACTCTGTTATGAGGAATCAAAACAAATGCATGCCAGCTGGACTTGTTTGCTCATGAAATGTGTTCTCTTTCAGGTGTAGGAATCAGAGACATGAGAACTTCCAAGTCTTATTAAATCTACCAACAATTATTCTTTCCCCTTAAGTCATGTGAAGAGAAATGATATTACTAAGAACAGCTATAATCATATCTCTATGGTCTTTGAAGATCTAGGAAGGAAGCTCAAAACTCTGGTAGGCTTGGTGTTGTTCTCTATACTTCCAGTTCATGGGAGAAAACCTGGAAAGGGAAAGAATACCCCAGGTGAAGAACTGGATATGCAAATGGTATTGACAGGATGAATTGGATTTATGGAATTGCTAACATGAACTCACAAAGACTGGTAAATATATGTTTGGCCAAAGATAGCAAATCTGATCAGGAGAATTCTAACTTCAATCCTTTGGGGTTTGGAGGTAGAAATTGGGAAGTTTAAATTTCAGGTAAAGACTTGTGCATTGTAGAAGGAAGTGAGAGTGTTGAAATACAGCCTGTTAAACTATTACATGAAAAGTCAGAAAAAAAATAGGCTTACAAAGATCTGGCGTTCATTGCCTATGTACTAATGCTTAGAATGTTGAACATCAACAAGATGAGCTTAATCTCTCAGTACAAGAAATAAAATATGATTTAATAGGTATGATCTGGTCAGATGAGTCTCTTTATTGGAATATAGCAGCTGAAGGATACAAATGGTTCAATAAGAACAGAAGCAACAGAAGGAGAAGAGGAGTTGCACCGTACACTGAAAGTATCCAGTAAGGAAACCAAGTTAATGAATATGGTGATGCTATAGTTCTTACCAGAGGCCTGTGCTGATCAACCCCCTGCTGGGATTCTAGGATTATTGTTGTTGTCATCGTCATCGTCATCGTCATCGTCATCGTCATCGTCATCGTCATCGTCATCGTCATCGTCATCGTCATCATCATCATCATCATCATCCATAGGTAGACTTGCAGCATAATCAGTGACCAGGATTCCTGATTATTGTATGTAAGGGTGTGTGTTAAATTATGACACTTGATCATTATGTGAACATAGTTTAGGAGTGTTTTCCCCAACTTGGTTGAAAGTACAACTCCCAGGGCTTCCATCTCATCTGAAAGGCACCAGGTTGAGGAAGATTCATTAATGAAAACCAATAAATGTTATTTGTTGCTGAATTAACAGATCCCTAATGAAATTAATGAGCAATTTTTTTTGCAAGGAACAAAAGACTATTCTTAATCACTTGTGAATGCTGTTCATGCGGGAGCCACTGTGGATCAGAGCCAGGTTTAACTTTAATAGAAATTCAGACAATATGTGTTAGATCTCCCAATTCAGAAACAAGAAGTGCAAAACAAGGTCTTAAGCAAGAAAATGATACGTGCAGAAAAAGCTTTCTTAAAGACATATAAAGTTAGACTTTATATGTTATAAAGTTAAAGTATTAGTTCAGTGAAACAATCAGGTATGTTATAAAGGAGTTTGCCTAGATAATTATTTTAATAGATGATACAGTAACTATTAAATCAAATATATTTAAACATTATGTGTTTGTGTGTATACATACATGCACAGCACATATGCCCAGGATGTGCAAAGCATGCTGTCTCTGTATATCACCAACACTTGAAACACTTTAGCTCTAAAACTTCACGAAAATTTTCAGGGGGGAGGAAGTATGGCTTAGTAGAAGAGCTATTAATTAATCCAAAACATCTTGATTTCAGTTCATTGAAGACACTTCATTTGTTCTTTTGAAATCTGTAGCAAGTGTTCACATAACAAACAACAAATTATTGTAGTTGGGAAGGAGTAAAAAAAAAAACTTCCAGCACAAGAATGCAACCCTCCCCCCAGAAGGACATTATTCCTTCCAGAACTGGGACTTCATTTGAAGAAACAAAACTGGCCCAAAGAGTTTTGATAGATCATCATTTTTTCTTTTATTCGCTTCCTAATAAGAACGAGGGGGCACTGATGTTGGGGGGGGGGAGCTGGGGCTTGCACTTTGACTAAATGGAATCTTTCTTTTCACTCTTGGCAACCACAGAAGTATTCTTGTGCTGTATGACAAGACACACTCTCTGGGCAGTGCTCTATTTATCTTGAAGTTGAACACACATTTCCAAGAGGTTTTTCAATAACAGAAAGGCAACCAGCCAAAGCAGTTTTAACCTAAGAAGTTTTGTTCCAGCATCATCAGCGCTGTGTTGATTGCAGAGGCCAATGGTGGGATGGCCAGGAAGAGTTAACTGCTGCCTTGAAACAAAGGACTCTCTCTCTCTCTTGCCTCTGGCTTTGTGAAAGACTGAGGAATAGTTGATAAGATGGAGTTCAACAAGTTTCTGAGTGCATCAGGGGGGCATCAAAGAAGGCAAGAGGAGGCTTGTGCTCGCGCAGGCAGCAGTGACGCCGGTGTTCACGATGATGTGGATTTTGTACAAATGTATCTCAGCTGTTTACCTGAGAGATATATGAAGGCAAAATTTACCCTGACAGCGTATCTGGTGTGTTGGCTAATCTGGAAACTCTGCAAGGTAAGAGATTGATTTCAGTAATGCAGCTCGGGCCAAAGTCCATGGCAGTGAAGGCAACAGTGGGAAGGTTGCCAGGTGAGGGAGGCAGCACCAAAGAGGTAGTGTCAGCACCTGGATTGGCCCAGGCACAGCAAGACCCACTTAGGATGGCGGTGCTGTTGGCAACACAGCATCCCTTTTCCTTAAACTTTAAAAATATTTTGAAAAGCAGGGAAACCACACAGGGAGGTTCATTTCATTATTATTTTACTTCCAAACTACGCACAACAGATGAGTGTTTATTGCTAAATAATTCCATTTGGCATCAGGGCAGCAGAAGCAAGCTACACTTTGCTCTTGGAATCATGCTAGTGCCATGATTTCAAATCTGATGCTACACATGCTCAGAATATTTTCTCTTGTTTGGTTTTGTTTTTTTAAAACTGGGCAGCCAAACGTGTTTTTGAATTTGTTTTATTTGCTGGTCTAACATTTCAGGAATGTAGAAGCAGTTGTAAAACATGGAATCAAGAGATGGGGACAAAAGAAATGTTAGTTGGATTTTCTCCACTGAAATAATGCACATTATTTCACAGAAGCATAAAATGCTTCTCCCCGCTTCTTGCGCAAAACAACAATAAATCCAGAGTCTAAAAGTACCTGCTCCTTCTTTGAGTGACAGATCACCAAATGATGGAGAGGCATTCAAATACTGGTATCGGGAGACAGCACTTCTCTTTCCTTAGATCTGCCTCTCACGCTAATTATTACCTCCTCCGCACCAACTTTCTTGCCAGCTGATAATTGAAGAAAACCACTTACATTTTTGTTTATTTAAAGCAGTGTGGAGAATTATGCAAAACACTAGTAGTAAATACTGCAGCATTTTTGGTTGATCTGGAATATGAATTGAGATTGAATTTTTAAAACAACAAATTTATAATTTAAACACTGTTTCTCTAATCCCTAAAACCAATTGGAACAGAGGGATATAAAATATGCAAAGGCAGAATGGTTATGAAATAGGGGAATAAGTTGTCCTCCTATTTCTACTGGGAGAAAGCTCTTTGGAATTTGGTGGGACATTTCTAAATAGATATGCTTAAGGTTGCACTAATTTATTGTAAAAAGCATTCTCTGGACATTTTGATATTTTGCATTCCAGGTAAAAAATCAAAATGCACTTACTGAAATTGAGTGGGTGTTAGAAGGAACAGCAGCATAAAATGATGTAGCCACATTTTATAGAATATGTGAAAAAGTCTAACTTTTCCTTTGTCCATTTTTAAGGTGGGTGGGAAAGGTTTGGGTGAAAGGGTTGAACTTTAAAAAAAAGGTATCTAGCATAACACAATAAGCTATTTTAGAAAACAATTTATCATTATCCTACTACTTTGTAAAATTCTAGTAGTAGCAGTTTAATTTCTTTGACATGAAGAAAAACTGTTAGATAATAATCAGAAATGTTAATTTTTCCCAGTCTGTGGGCCTGTTCTATCATTCTAAAGTAAGGATAAACACAATAATTATTTGTTAAACAATATTTATAAGCAGCCTAAATCCATATGAATTCTACTCAAGACTGGGGTGATGAGATTAGTAGACCAGCATATCTAGATATTATAAAATTGGATATTTGCTCAAATAAGCAGTATTTACTTTGGATGATAATTAGCTACAACACTAAACGGTCACTAGAATTAGCATCTTTCATCCTGAAAGTTTAATTCAAAAATAATTGTTTGGTGTGATTTCCTTTACCTAAATTATGAGAAAATTGTAGGCACTACCACATTTTCACGAATAACAAATTAAAAACAGATATTTCTCCATATCACAGACCATTTCACCCATATTCATTGTAACTTATTCAACATGATGTATATTAGGGCAAAATGGACTCTCTTCAGGGTTGTGTTACCCACTGGTAAATGCACTGAAGGTCCTGGTGTGTATGTGGTGTGTGTGTGTGTGTGTGTGTGTGTGTAAGAGAGAGAGTAGAGACATTCTTTAGTTTTAAAACACATCTGATTGAATTCTCATTGTTCTCCCATCTTGAATTGGGAGAAATACTGCTGTCTAATAGATCTATGTTAGACACTTTAAAAAGATGACAGGATCTCATTAACATGTTACTCTCATAAAAAACAAGTAAGTCTGGGCTGAATGTTAAGGATATATTGTATTATGAATGGCAAGAAATACAGCAGCTGTCAATTCATACTTGTATTAGATCTTCAATGTCGTCCCTGCATCCAACCACCACTTATAAGAACTAAAAATATTTTTTATTCTGCATTTGCTATACAGTAACCTTCCCTAATCTGAGAGGACTACAGCTCCCACCAGCCACGGGCAGTTCATCCAGGCACTGGGGACTTGTAGTTTGGTTAATCCAGACTGCATAAGGTTGACAGAGTCGGTTGTATACTCTCTTCTCCACCCAATCAACTCCTACACCTCTCCAAAGATAGTTAATTCAAATTCCCTTTCCGAATAAACTCACCTCATGTCATTTGCCCTCCCAGCCTTCTGTGGCATCACTTCTTGAACCTAGAATACAGCAGAATATAGGCACTGTCCATTAAGTCTGCCAACATCTGGCATAAGTGGGGAGGGGGAGAGAAATAGGAGCTAAGCCACCAAAACTTGGTAAGTGGAGTTGAGGCTAAAGTAGTTGTTAAAAATATGCCACAGTGATGCCACAGGCGTAAGGGGTTCAAGAGAGCTAGAGGAATAAGCCACACCTACACTGTGGCAGATATTCAGCCTTAGCTGTGCCCGGGCACTTTACCAATAACACATACAAAATGCTTTGCATTCCCTCATTATTAGCATCCCATGCCCTTTTTATTAAGCTTTTTGGGCCCAATTCAGGAGAAACTGTAGGCGCCTTATTCATCTACCCCCAGCATCCGTAACTCTCATTTTGTCTCTGTCCCTCCTCCATCTCTTCCTACTCTGTTAGAAAAACAAGCAAGCAGTGAGAAGGACCTCTTGCAATGTGACTTCAGGCATGTTTAGCTACAAAGAATATGCCGCATAATTATGCCTCACACAATGGGTTTGTATGAAGGGCCTTTGTGTACAGCCTCCTCCATCAGCCTAGAATGAAGCAATCCCTTGAAGAAAAGAAATGCAAAACCAGCTGCTTTTAGGAATCTTCTGTTGTTCTCATCTGGCGAACACACAGAGGGACAGGCTTATCCCAGGGGTGATTCCACTGAAGTCAGAAAAGATGGAGCACCAGAGATGAATTGGCTGGACGTGGGTTGTTCGCGCTGGTTCCTTTCTCCCCCTCTAACTTTTGGTATTTGTATCTTGACAGAGAGCCTGGGAAAAAAGATGGCCAGCCATTCAAAAGGTAGGATCCCACATCAATTATCAAATGGCATCCAATAATTATTCATTATTCATTAACTATTAACCCGTTCCAAAACCATTCCTTACGTATGACTAACAAATAACAGCAACAATAAACACAGGCTTTATTGAAAACAGTTTCAGATTACTTGGTTTTAACATGTGCTACTCAACTAGAAATAGAAATCATCAATATGTTTTGTAGTTCTTAAGGCATGGGGGACAGAAGAATGCTACTACATTAGTACTAGTTGCAGCACTAGATCTGAACAGAATTTAGAAAGAAAAAGTCAGTGGTGTAGCTTCACTGCCAGCCTCTACATACTTACTTGAGTAAACTCTATTAAATTCATTCAAATTACTTCTGAGTAGATATGCATAGGATTTCATGGCTAATGAGCATTTTATTATTTAAACTCACAAAATTAATATTCTATGAAATCCATAATAAATGTCAGTTATTTTCCGTTTTACTATTGTGTTTCCAAACTAAGAACATTTGAGAGCGACAATTTAATTTTTTAAAAGAAAATGATAATTAAAAATAGGCAAACACACACATTAGCAGTCAGTGTTCCAATTATATTTGCCACTTAGCATCCATGCTCCTCGGTCTCACGTACCATGGGCCCCAAATGTCCCTCTCCAATTAGAAACACAAAAACAATAAGCCAACAAGCATTCTGGAGTTTACATCTTTTCTCCGCTTTGCCTTTACACAAAGCCGCTGGCAGGAGCCCCGACCTCCCAAAAGCAGGCTCTCGCCAGAACCGACTAATCAATATTCAGCAGAGATGGTTGCTCATTATGCAGCCCCCGAGTACTTCTAGAAGTTGCTCACTGTGCACTTCTCATGCTTCCCTCTTCTCTCCTAATCATATGCATTACTGCGCATGCACACACACAGACGTACCTCCCATGAGGCCTCCCTTTTCTATCCAGCAGGAAAACAAAACTTGTAGCAAACTCCATTCAGCTCTAACCCACTGAAGCCAGAGATTGGTATGTGTTCCAGCACAAAGGAGTATTGGGGATGAAGCTGTCCCTAATACGAAATACTGCCTAGCTTAAATACCACAGAAAGCAAGAAAATGAGAAAGTGAGCGAGATAGGAAACACACTCCATCCAACGCTAACAAGAACAGCCGGTGCAATTCTGATTTTATTTTTTTCAGAACAAAATGACAAAGAGAACTGGGCATGGCCCACACCTTACCTGTTCTGGCAGATAACTTATTTGAAATACCACTGGGAGCAAAATTCTTCAACCCCAACCTGTCTTGTGCTCCATGCAGCTTCATATCTCAGTATGGTTTCTGTAGAAGGCAGACTCCTGTGCTCCACATCATCACGGATTAAGAATAATAGCTCCATGTGGCACAAAGAATGGGTGGATGAAAATAGTAGGAAGCAATATTTTTGTCATGTGAAGTTTCATCTAGTCAATTCTAATCACAAAATGTCAGAGGTGCCCCTATTATTGACAGAGTAATTTGGATTTGAAACAATTGTGCTTTTTTAATTCAAAGAATGCAGTGAGTTATTGGACAATTCTCACTCAACAAATTGATTTATTTATTTTTTCTGAGAAAGAGAGATAATGTCTGAAACTGCAGTGTCTAAAAGTCAGTGTGAACCCAAGCCTCAAGTAAATGAAAAGAGTTGGATCCCAGCTGAACAACAGAAACTGCCATAAATTCCAAGTGTTTTTCAAATGTCAGTCTCCATGTCTCAGCACTAATGTATTTTGAGTGAATCATGTGGCTGGCCTGAATCACACAATTGCTTTTCTTATCACAACTAGGGCATAGTTTGCAGGAAAACAAGAGGCTGCTGATACATCTGTTAAGACAAGCTTTAGCAGGATCCAGAAATGCAAGTATTCTATTTCTGTGCTCCTACTTTGATTGTCCAGTAGCCCTGCAGTCTTCAGCTAAAGATTGGTCAGCATATTGCACAGTGGCCTAGTACATAAATATGCCATTTATCAAGCATCTCAAAGTAAATGGCTTCTACTTCGCTTCTTACAGTGGAGTGCTAATTCAGTTCCAGGGAGCAGATTCCTTCACTGCTCACATCCAGAACTTGGTCATGTGATTTTTGCAATAAAACAATAAAAAACAAATTTCCTGTAAAAACTCATTCCTTTCAGATTGTTTCTATAGCAAATTACTGGTCCTTTCCTTTCATTTTGGTAGTATATACTGTCCTAGCAAGATGTATTTATTTACAACTACTCTCCCGTATGCGTACGATTCTTAATTTTTTTTAGTTTTTTTATCCCGCCGTTATTATTTTTATAAATAACTCAAAGCGGCAAACATAACTAATACTCCTTCCTCCTCCTATTTTCCCCACAACAACAACCCTGTGAGGTTAGTTGGGCTGAGAAAGAGTGACTGGCCCAAGGTTACTCAGCTGGCTTTCATGCCTAAGGTGGGTAGATTAATTGTTGGAAGTAGAACTTTATTTAAGATCACTCTTGAGATGTTTTAGAACAGACGTGGACATATTTTTTGTGGCTAAGGGCCACCACATTAACTTTGGGGGGCAGTGGTTGAGGACTGAAAAAATGGCTGGAGGGATGTTACACATATAGGTGAGGCTAGTTTTTTTTTGGGGGGGGCTCTCAGCTGTTTTTGTTCTTTAACTTCTGATATCTCTAGTTTAGACTAACACTGCAATTTTCATATATTTCCCATTTCAATACGTCAGTTAACAGTGCTGGCAGTTTTCAGTAATTATGGGGGAGTGGGCTGCAGAAAAGGGCCACCATTTCCATCCCTGCTCTAGGGATGTCATTTGTCTCTCCTGCTGAAAAGAAAAAGAATTTAGTCTCCTACCTTATTGCTAGGATCCTTTTAGAGCAGTGTTTCTCAACCTTGGCAACTTTAAGATATGTGGACTTCAATTCCCAGAATTCCCCAGCCAGCCATGGGAGTTGAAGTCTGGGAGCTGAAGTCCACACATCTTAAAATTGCCAAGGTTGAGAAACACTGTTTTAGAGGCTACTGTTCCAATTCTTTGAGACTTTATCAAAATATGGAATGGCTTTCCCCAATCCAAGAAGGAGAGACTACAGCCTGCAGAGTTATTTATATTTACTACTTTGTAACAAACAAAGTAGTGGGTAGTAGAGGGGCGTGGTGGCTCAGCGGTTAAGACGCCAGGCTTGTTGATCGGAAGATCGCAAGTTCGGAGGTTCGAATCCCTAGCCCTGCGTGCGGAGTGAGCTCCCGCACTAGCTCCAGCTCTTGCCAACCTAGCAATTCGAAAGCATGCAAATGCAAGTAGATGAATAGGTACCACTTCGGTGGGTAGGTAACAGCGTTCCACACGTGTCATGCCGGCCACATGACTGTGGAAGCGTCTTCGGACAACGCTGGCTCTTTGGCTAACAAACGGAGATGAGCACCGGCCCCTAGAGTCGGACACGACTGCACAAATGTGCGGGGGGAACCTTTACCTTTACCTTTTTAACAAACAAACACAACAATTGATCAATGCTTAAATTAAACATGGGCATCAGTAATGGCAGTTTTCCCCTATACCTTTCAGAAGCACTAGATAAATTATATTGTTACTCAGCATTTATCAATATTGATTAGGTTATTATAAATATCAGAACTGTGTTAGTAAAAATATGACCACATTGCCCTCTGCTGGCTGACAAAAATGTACCCAATTAAAATCAATATTTGTAGTTAAAGCTGCCGACAGGTTTTTCAAATGTACTGTAACTGGAAATGTTCTGGCTTGAATACTCTTCATATTAGCTTTTTTATGTTAATTTCCACAATGGATGGTGATGTTTGTGTAAAATGTGTGTAAGATAAATACAACAATTGTCAGAACTGTTTTGGCAAACATGATAAACAAAAAAGAGTATCAGGGAGTTAAGTTTAAACCTACTGAAGCAGACTGAAAAAAGAGAAAGGCTAGTCTAGTTAAACTTAACTTCACATGGACATGTTCACAGTTTTCTTGTTAATAATACATAACACTTTGCCATGCTGCCTTCATGTGTGTGTGTGTGTGTGTGTGTGTGTGTGTGTGTGTGTGTATCTGGCCTTATAGACCTGGGATTTCTTAGTGGTCTCCTATCTAAATATTTGCCTGGCCCAACCCTGATAGCTTTTTGAGATCAGCCAAGTTTGGCTTGGGCCTGCCATCTGCTATGATGATGATGGACTGAGACTTGATTGTATCCCGCATTATAACCCTTTTGGAATGTACCACATTGAATTCAGAAATTATTTTTTGAAAGTGTGCTAAACCCATGTCCACATATAGCCTGGCTGACAGTTCATAGGCGCAGAAGCGGGTTGTGGCGTGCATCGGAAGGCAGCTCTCCTGCTCAGTGCACTGGGGGACCTCTTTCTTCTCACCCCCCTTCTGCTTCACCACTCTCTTCTTGAGTCATCCAACCATTGTGTGTCGCAATGACAGTTACAATGACAGTTATCATAATATCACCTCTGTGATAGCTAGGTGACACTAGAGGTTACCTATGACAGGTCACAGACATGGAGAACCCCTATGCCTGTGATCTGTCACTCAAGCAACTTGGAAGGTCCCAAATCCTTCCTCCTAGGCCTGCACTTGTTCAGTTGTGCTCCACCACACATTAAACAGAATGACTGGTGTTTTTTCCCCACTATAAAGGGGCACTTGGTGGGAGGGGAAACAAAGCCAGGGGAATCCACCTTTCCTTAATCTGTCTTGCATTCAAACTAGAAGGCTAGCAGCACTTACTGGCCTCATTCTTGCGGCAGAATAGGGTTCTTCAGTAGGGGCAGGGTAATGCAATTTATCCCAGCATGCTTCTCTGCCAACTCAAGGATGGAGGATAGCATGTTAATATGGTCTGTGTTAACTCTCACTGAGCGCTATTAAGTCACTGGTGGAGAAATAGCTTTAAAGAGATATTACATATTTTTGAAATTTCACATTTTAGTTCTTTAAAAGCTCCCAGATAGCTGCCAAACATTTTATTATCTACTAATCTTTCTATTTGACTCAGTCCTTCAAACCCCTTCGCTGAACAAATTTAGGTTCGCCCTCCATCTTCTATACTGAAGACAAATGGAAAGGTTTCAAATACAAATAATATCAAACTAGGTATTGGGCCGTGGTGGCTCAGCGGGTAAGACGCCAGGCTTGTTGATCGGAAGATCGCAAGTTCGGAGGTTGGAATCCCTAGTCCTGCGTGCGGAGTGAGCTCCCACACTAGCTCCAGCTCTTGCCAACCTAGCAATTCGAAAGCATGCAAATGAAAGTAGATGAATAGGTACCACTTCGGTGGGAAGGTAACAGCGTTCCGTGCGCGTCATCCGGCCACATGACCATGGAAGTGTCTTCGGACAATGCTGGCTCTTCAGCTAACAAACGGAGATGAGCACCGGCCCCTAGAGTCAGACACGACTGCGCAAATGTGCGGGGGGAACCTTTACCTTTTTAGGTATTGTGAGATATGCTGAGTTTTTTAAATTGTTCATTAACAAAAAGAACTAATGCAAATCTTCATTAAAATTTCTTTTCAGTGATTGCAACAAGCAATCGGTAAAGAAGTAAATAATCCCCTCATATGAAAAGATTATTATGCAAAATTTTGAGAATGTCTACAATCTTATGGTTTCTGGAAGACTGGAAACCCATTGAAAGAAGCCTTTGCTGCCTGATGAGAAAGAGAAGGAGCCTTCTCCATTATAATCAAATATGAAAAATATGGAGTTTCAAGTAGAACTGGTTTATCCCATACTATTTTTAATTATTTCTAATTATAGTAGTCAAAACTGCAACTAAAATATTTTCATCATGCAGACATTTTCCATTAATCAGCAAGTTGGACAAATTAAGCATAAACTTCTCTCTTCAATTGTTATAGCATGGAAGGTATACTACATAGAGTTATATTTTTACATAGCCTTTCTGAATAAACATAACACATCTTGTTCTAAAATTAAAAAAACCCTGTAAATTCAATCAACCTAGATTGTTATACATTTCTAAAATGCTTAAATGTGAAGCTTTCCCATGGTATTTGATTTTTAATCTCTCTTCATGAGCCTTACTAATCAGGTTTCCATGTTTATTTTTCAACAAAACTACTTCACATTCTTGAACCATCCAAATAGAAGCACTGATACTGTCTTCCACTTTCTCCTCTTCTTGAGCATTAATCTGCTTTTGATGCAGTTGATCAGTCTGCTCTTCCTTCTTCTAGGTATAAAAAGAATTATTCTGTTCCATCTTGATTTTCTTACTGTTCTCACTGAACTTATTGTGTGACATTAATGGTTATATCTAGATCTGGTTAGTGTTATGTGTACTTACTTATTCCATGTAATGAATACAGCACCTACAGATTTGTTCTCCCAAAGAAGAAAAAAATGTGGAGAAAGATTTTGGGACTGCCAATAATGCACTATGCCCCCATCCCAGCATCTGCCATTTGTATTCTGGCTAACAGGATCCTCATAAGCACTTTGTGTGTTTGTGTGTGTGGGGCACAGTACTGAGAACTTGTAGTGTTCCCTTTAGAGGACTGAAACATTCTCCAACTTAACATATTCTTTATCCCATTCATTTTCTTCCTAATTTGTGGCTTTGATTACATGGTTTACAATAATACTCCATAGACTTGGTTCTAATTGAATTTCAATCCTGTGATGAGCAAATAGAGGGAAATTTCATCCGTTGTCACTTTCCTCTCTTATTGAGAATCAAATAAAAAGCAACAAATTATCACATTATATTGGTAATGCTATAGTACACTGTTGATTTAAGAACACAGCGCCAAGTGTAATGGGGGGAAGGGGAAAAAAGAAAGCAAAGAAGAATGTATGCATAACATACTATTCTGAACCATATGTCTAAAATATATCACACGGAGCTGATCTGAATAACTTTTGCAGATGGCTTTATAAAGCTTTGCCAGAATAGACCTTTGTAATTCCTAGAATCTGATGCCCAGTCTATTAAATGCAGACTTGAAACAAAGCAATGAATGATGAGCAGAAAGGGTGATTTCAGCTGCCTGGCAATAAACAGTAGATGGCATGGCTCCAATGAGAGAGCAGCAACTGACATTTCCATTGGCCAGCAATATAAAATCACATACAGGATTATATCGGAGAAGACAATAATCTTCTGCCCCTGGTTCCGTGCTATTCCAGAAAGCTAAATTGTTGAAGACCAGTCTGTATATTCAGTCCACTTGGGTTTCTCTGTTGCCAAGAGGAGCTTTCGCATTTATTATCAATATATGAGCAATTGGTTGGCATTTTCTTTAGGGAATGCTTGGCAGTGGGAAGTGCTCAACTTCCTAGAAAAAGGATTTTGTTTGGAACCTTTCATCACAGAGGACTAGCTGTTTGGTAAACAGGGTCATACATAATAGTCTGATGGGTCGCTCTTTCTAATAGATAGTTCATTATAGATGTGATGTTATACTGTATTCCCAAGATACAGAATTTGGCTCAGCAAAGAGGATAATCTAACATAAATGGAAATAAATTTATCTTCCTGATGTTTAGGAATTGATTCAAGTTATGTCCGTTATTCATTTTTGAACCATCTTTATATTCCAGAAAGCAGAAGATGGAGTAATAGGTTTCAATATGGTCTTAATGTTAAGTTGAAGGATTGAATTGAATCATGTGAACATTCACAAAAAGAGTAATTGAACCTGAGCAAGGATTAGTGTAGCAGGTTTTTAAAAATTATAATAGAAAGGAGATTTATTTGCTGGAAATACAATAAAGGGATAGGCAATAACTAGCATCTTTTGTTCAGTCGTTTAGTCATGTCCGACTCTTCGTGACCTCATGGACCATAGCACGCCAGGCCTTCCTGTCCTCCACTGTCTCTCAGAGTTTACTCAAATTCATGTTCATTATATCGGTGATGCTATCTAACCATCTCATCCTCTGCCGTCCCCTTCTCCTTTTGCCTTCAGTCTTTCCCAGCATCAGGGTCTTTTCCAGTGAGTCCTCTCTTCGCATTAGGTGGCCAAAGTAGCTAGCTCCATACTACTAGGAGGAAAGTCAGAGATAATGTGCTCTGTGTGTGTGCCTGGGAAGAAAGGCAAAAAGAAGTGACTTTGATTAGCAATCTCTAGACCAGTGTTTCTCAGCCTTGACAACTTTAAGATGTGTGGATTTCAACTCCACACTCCGCATGGCTGACTGGGGAATTCTGGGAGTTGAAGTCCACACATCTTAAAGTTGCCAAGGTTGAGAAACACTGTTCTAGGCAAAGAGCAGGCCGAGTGCTAGACAAAGACAGAGACAAAGTATATAATTAAATCTATATCTATATCCCACTGCTCCTTGTGGTCAGTAGGTCATAAAATGTCAGTAACAATGGATTTGGACTTCCAACAGAGTCAACATTTAACTCCATTTCAGACAATAAAATCCTCTGATTGTCACTGGGGGGGGGGGTCTATCCCACACTTTGCTCTGCCTCTCTTCCCATTTCACTCTAGACTGGAAACAAGATGTGATCATTTGGAACCCCAAAACCATTAAGAAATTCAAGTGGAAGTATTTCATAAAGACCACTAATTAATCAGATCATATTTAGTATTTTTGTTGAAAATGTGTTATATTACTGTTGAAACAACAGTACAACATTTTATGGCAAGTTAATGTTAACTGAACTTTTGTTCACCAGCACCTGTAGGTTGAACCCTATACAATTAAGAAACAACCAATCTCCTATCAAAATGTGCATGAGCATCAATAGAGAACAGTAGTAACATACAGAGATGAATTCAGTAACTGTTCCACAGCTATAGATTTCTGTTTCTCTGGAGATTGATCAAAATCTGGGTTGGAGTATTGTTCAAAAGAAATTTTCATTTGGAGTGAAATTTCATAATCTCAGTTGCTGGACAGAAATTTTTGGCAAGCAAATTATTATTTTATTTTACTATTTTAATATGTTGTTGATTTTTGAACATTTAAAAAAGATGTATTCAGGACTGGATATGAGACAAAATTAAATATATAAATGCTTATATTACAATTTTTCCTAATGCATATTTCCTGCATGTACATATTAAGGATATGCCCTCCCATATGAGATAAACTTCAAAATGGATTTCAGTTGTTCTCACTAAAATGTTAACTGGATTAATTTCTTTAAGAACACAATGCTGTAGACTCTACTCAAAAGTGCATCCTAGTGAATAATTATATCTTGGAGTTTTCATTAAAGTGCACTAGTTTTTATTAGAAACCTAGGAAGTTGTTTTCTGCGTACTGCTAGGGCTGCTTCACTAGAAAATTAATGAATGTGCAAATCGGAATGCATACATGTGAAAGGAAAAATAAAAGGTCATCCTCATGCATCTCTCTCTAGAATGGAATTAGCTCCCACCCTCCTTCATTCATTGTGCCCTTTCAGAATAGTTTTCGGTGCCAGAGTGAAGGTTCCCAGAACTTGTCCTTCTATGAGTCTTTCTTCAGCATTATTACCCACTGAAATTCACACAAGACCAGCACTAATCTTCAGTTTTCTTACTTTACTTTCTTACAGAACCAGCCTAATTCAACCTTAAAAGTTATGTCCCAAGAGTGACTATCTCTTTGCATAGGCTATCGTACCCTTTTGGGTTGTTGTTTTCAAGCATTCTGCTGCTTAGAGTAGACAAGAACTGGCCTCTGATTTATCTGTGAAATAAGATAATGGTTGTTTAATTATTCTCTGCTTAATGGTGTCCCCTTGGAAACAAGAGGTCTTGAACCTTTCAGAACCTTTTGAGAGTGATCTTTGTCATACTTGGCAGCTGTTCCTTCCTTCCTTTACACTTGTGAATGCTCTCTCCAGGTCCTCTTACAGGCTCCTTAAGACGCATGTGAAAAAGAGGCATGTGCAATGGTCAGAGCCTTCCTTTCTGCTAAACAAAGCAGATCAGTTTGGGATCTTTAAAGCAAAGCAGTTACTGACTTCAGCACAACATTTGGATTGCAGCTCTAAGGAGTAAACTCTAATGATGGAACGGTATGAATGAAAATAAAAGACTTTTTCATCTTCTAATTCATATTTAAGGATCTACTTATAGACAAGAAGAAGGGAACACAGTTCAGTAGAACAGCCAGTGCTTTGGATGTAAAAAGTCCTGGTTTCAGTCTTTAGTGTCCCCAGCTTAAAAAAAAAGGATTAAATGAGAGGAAAGCTCTCTGCCTGAAATCCTGGAGTTTCTGCCAATCTGGGGAGAGAATTCTTGATAGACTAAACACCTGAGCTGTATAAAACAGTGTTCCTATATTTTTAGAGCCATGTTTCGAAAAGCTCTGGCAGTTATTTCCGCTCTGTTTAATTATGCAAAGTGAGCTGATATTTGTTTATGCTTAAAGATTCACCAATCTCTAGTCACATGAGCAGAATTTAAATGTCATCTTGTTAATGGCTCAAGTTGTTGAAGACACAGCCTTTATTGGTTTATCAGTTTATTAGAAGCCAATTGTATTTCATCTGTAGCCTTTTAATATGTTAAAAAACATTAAATAATGCTACATTTATTCACAGCACTTTGTGTGTGTGTGTATCCCACAGAAGTGATCTGCACAAGTTTGGATCTGCACTCACACACACACAACACACAATCCAAGATTGCCAGATTTCTGGTGGGAATATGGTGGACTGAACAGCTTTGGCCCCGAGCTCCGCGGGCAAAACTGGCATCGTGGCAGCTTTTTTGGGCTCAGGCTGGTTTCTCCTGAAGTCCAGGAACGTTTTTCTGGATCAAGGAAAATGCTTGGAATTGACCCATTTGTCCTCTGGATGGCGAATTGCAGCCAGGAGATCGTAAACAGTGTGCGCGATCGGCGGGTAAGACTTCGCCGGGAGGCTGGGACGTCACCATTTCCAAGCTGCACTGCATCCTTAAAGGGACCTTAAGTCCAGCCACCCCATTTCTAAAACACCCAATTTATTTTTTATTTAAGCATTTGTACCCTAAGAGAGGCTTTCTACAATAAGGAGAAACAATCCCTCTTGGTGCTTATCATCATTTTTGTGATTAATTAAAAAACTTTTTTTTAAAGCTTTGGATTTTGCTTTCCATCCAATACTAAAGAGGGTTGAGAGTATGTTATCGTCTCCCTGTGTATTGCCAAGAGTCCACGCCTTGATCAGAGGCTAGGGCAATTGGTTCTTTTTTGATCCAATGATAATAAGCACACCAGTGGATAAAGAAACTTAAAGCTTTATTATAAACAAACCAAATTAGACAAAAGCACAGTTTAACTAACTTACAAAGAGCATAACAAGCATAGCATATAAAAAGAAATGCATACATACATACCAAACAAGATGATACCTTTATTCTCTTGTTGCTACCAGGAACTTGGCTAAGATAGCAGAGAATAACCCCAAAAGGAATGGCTGTTGAGTCCCACAGCACCCAGCGTCCTGAGCCTGCATCAAAGCTCTCACAATTATAGAGGCAATACTGAGGCTTTTTATCAAAGCCTGGCTTCCAAACCCCGTGACCAAGCCCAGACTGACCTTGACTGGGATTCCTTTGGGGGCTGGGCCACCTGTCCATGACATCATTCCAATAGCATGGGAAACCATCAGATAAGCCAGTGCCCGAGCAAAACAATTTCTTATCATTCCCCCCCCCCCATTCCAAGCCGCTAGAGGGGCAGCTGGAGGAGTGAACTTATGCTTAAACTTAACAAGCTGGGGACTTTCTCTCCCCCCACTTCCCACAGAGATATGTTCTGAAGGGCTGTTGGAGGAGTGAACATCATTCCCCCCCATTCCAAGCAGAAATAAAAACAAGCCAATTAAACATCAGTATAACTCAAAATAAACTCTAATCTCCTAGGTGTGGGGGAAGAAAAATCAAAACATGCCACCTAACTCCTCGAAATACAAAGGTCTTCCGCAGGTTGCCACTACACCCTGTTATTATTTTTGTGCTAATTTTGAAGATTTTAGCATTTTTCCTACACGTTGAATCTGCTGTTCTGAACTTTTACTTTCCTGCCACTACTTTCTCTGGGAACTGCCTGTGATCTTATCTTAACTCAGTTCGGAAATTTTCCATTACCTTTCACTTTTGCCAGTTAAGTATCTAGGGGGTGCCATAATTTACTGCTTCAGAAATGGAGGATCTTAACCAGTCTTTCTCTGACTTTCGCCGAGATATTAAAGCAGATATTAAGCAGATTTTTTCTGATTCCTGCCAAGCTATTGTGCAAGACATTCAGAGCATTGTGGAAAATATGTGGTCTAAAATGTGCCATCTGATTGGGGATGATCTGGATGAACCTGAAGAATGTAACAGCGATGGAAATGTCTCTCCCAAGAGTGAGATTCGGGCTTCTGTTGAAATCCTGGATGAAATTGGCAATGCTGAATTGAAGGACTTAAACAGAGAAATTGAGCTGCAAGATATGAGTGAATTTGACTTTCTGATGGAATGTTATGGAAAAGAAGGGGTTATTATGTATGGGAGGTTTTTTGAAGAGAAGTCTGTGTTTGTGAGGGGAGCAGTTGGGCTGTTTGACTTCTTCCAGAAAATAGCTCTGTGCCTATTATGGGGATATGTAAATGTCTTGGTCTATTTTGAAGTGGGTTGAGGGACTAAAAATATTTATCTGGGTGGTCTTTTGGCTTTGGATAATTTTACTTATTGTTAAGGAATGGGATTATGATTATTCATGTTTTTTCTTATTCATGTTTTTTGTATTATTAATTATAATGGTAGACAATTTATATGCTTTTCTATTTTTGATCTTTATTATAGTAGACAGGAATGTATAGAATAGTAGTAGGAAGGGAATAATTAAGTAATTGTTATTTTAGGGGGGGGAGTTGATTAGGTGATTTATACTTTCCCCCCTTCTTTTAATATAAAGGGAGGGAGCAATGGTATTTAGTGATTTTTATAATGTGCTAAGGGGTTGACTTGTAGAAATAATGTGATTTTGGTTTAATATAGAGTAAGGGATTGATTATGGAATTGCTGTATATCCTTGATGTTTAAAGTCGGAAGTCAATTCTTTTTGTAAACTATCTAAAAAAAATTTCTCTTGTGTTTTCACACTTTTTTAGTTCTTGTTTTTGTAGTTTTTTGTTTTTCTGTATCTTTTATCTTTTTTTGAAATTTAATAAAATTCTTATAAAAACAATCCAAGATTGCCTGCCTTTAGCAACCAAGAGCTGCATGTGGTCATGGATTGTGGCTTGAATGCTATGCATGTCTGCATGCATGCATTCAAGCATATACCAACTTCCATCCAGTGGTGGAGATACTGTATTTATACCTCCCTTCTTTGTATGATGAGATCTCAGGCTGCCTTTACATATCACTTCTAATGATTGCTGGGAATGATTTCCCCCCCAGCAGCAAACAGTGAGATAAGGTAATGCATGTGTGTGATTTAAGTGGCAAGAAAACGACACCCTTAAGATATTGCCCTTCCCAACAACTTAGGCAATGTGGTCAAGCCACAGTTTGCTCATGCACCATGCTCCAAATCATTATCACATTCCATACCTTCTACCACTTTAATGAAGACAGCTCAGCTGAGGGCCACACTTCGTCTATCTGTACTTTAGAGGGTCAGAATCTTGATAGTGGTCAGCTTTGAAAGTGCCAGTTGCCTGTTTAAGACAAGTGAGTCATAACACCTCTTCACTCACAATCAAGCAATGAACAATCAAGTAATGAGCTTACTGAATCAAGAGTATGTATAGGAGGAAAAGAACCCAGTGGGCAACCACATATGTTCTGCCTGATGTTGCATGAATTGACATCCCCTATGGGGGTGGTGACGGCCGACAGGAAGCTCTGGCGTGGGCTGGTCCATGAAGTCACGAAGAGTCGGAAGCGACTGAACGAATAAACAACAACAACATGCAATTATCTACTGCTTAAGAATACTGGTGCAATAATTTTGTTTTCCTTTGGTTTCAGCTTTTACTAAACTACTTGAGTGATGAACTGATTTAATAGTGCCAAATCTCCTGCAGTGCAGTATAGATAACACTATATTCTGGTTTACTCATTGACAGTTTTACTCATTGATGGTTTACTCATAGACAAATTTAATTCCCAAAGCTCAGGTGAGATAATGAGGGCACCATCAATCCTGTGACCTCTGGGACCAGGTGGTCCCCAAAGGCAGTACAAATGCAGAGCTGGTATAAATTTCCTCCCTCCCTCTTCAAACAGAACCCAAAAAGAAAGGTTTGGAGAGATGCTCATGTCTTTAATTTCTGCCTTATTAGTTGTGGCAGACAGAATTATTAGAATAAAAGGAGCTTTCTGATCTGCTAGTCTCTGATGGTGTTAGGAATACGCTGCCCCTTTCATAACAGCATGGTAAAGAAAATTATTCTTAACTGTCATTCCAGTTAAGCATAAAGAAAATATAGCAGAGCTTGAAAAAATATACTACTGTTAATTGTGCACAAGGCATCTAAGAGGCACACTTCCAGCAGACCTGCTTGGGTCCAGGGATAGTATAGCTTTCCCCAATGCTTCCCTCTGATATGTTGAGAGGACTGTAGCAGGGATGAGGTGGGATGTCTTCCACAAACACTCACACAAACCTGCCAAATCACTTTGAGAGATCTCCACCCATCACTGCCTCGATCTGGGTTCTGAGGTGTTTAGGTGAGGCTATTTCCTGAGGTGAAAATGTTCTACCTAAGGAGGTAACTTTACTCCCACCCCTCATGTACCAATCTCCACCCATATATCCCAAATATGTCTGCTGCTGTGCCAGACAAGTAGAGTAGAGTAGAGTAGAGTAGAGTAGAGTAGAGTAGAGTAGAGTAGAGTAGAGTAAAATTTCTATCCCACAACCAGAATCCACACAGCACACCCACAACTCAGGAAGCCCCAACCTGCCCTCAACCTTCTGCTCACAAAGGCTGGCTTGCACCCTCACTCCGATATTGGGTAAACTTCTTCCCGTTTATAAATCTAATAAACTCCCACTCAAATTCTTCAAAAAGCCTTCATATTTAGCAGCAATACGGGAACAGCAGTGCCCAAAGAGCCACACTCCTAAGTCTGAACCACCTCTCCCCTTATGATGGCTTCTTTTCTTCTCTTCTAACGCCACCCCTAATTCTCCCAACCATGGTGATGAAGCAGGAGGTTGCCACTTTCCACCAATTGCCTTATCCTACTCACCCAAGTTATACTTCCTGGATAGGCAAAATGAAATTTACCTAGCCCACTGCATGCTGGATTTGACTCAAGCTAAAATCACAGTAATGGACAAAACATTCTGGCAAGGCATTACATCAAATGCCCACGGCCCTGTAGCACTCACGGCAGAGTATTGGTTGCAAAGCCATACTCAGCCACTGTGTGCTGAGCAAGGACAGCGTGTTCAAGTTCAGCCTCATGCATAAAACTGTCCATTTATTATTCTTCATCTGTATAGCTCAAGGGTCGGAAATGGCGGCTCACGAGCCACATGCGGCTCTTTGGCCCCTTGAGTGTGGCTCTTCCGCAGCTGAACTCACCCCCGCCCCTTCCACGCGATTGGATCCTGCCCCCAAACTCTTACGCTCTTACGCGCTCTCGCTCTCGCTCTCCAAGGCCGGGGCCACCCGCAGCCGCCCACACCTCGCGCACAGCCCGCGGGGCTCTCTGCCGCTCCCTTCGATGGAGGAGGGACCGGCGTGCCTTGGGAGCTGCTGCTGGAGACATGTCTGGGCGAGGCGCGCGGGCGGAGCTGCCCGTCTGGCACTTGGGCGCTCCCGAGCCTCTTCCCTTCTCCCTCGCCACGTTCGGGCGTTGAGGCCAGGCAAAGCCAGGCGGTCGCGCAGGGGCGAGGCGAGGAGTCCCGCTCCTGCGCCTACCGCCACATCCGTCCGTTCCCGGCCTCTCTCCCCATGTCCGGCGGGTGCCCATGCCAGAATCCCCGCGACCCGGAGGCAGTGACTGCTCGGAGGGCCCCAGCGAGAAGAGGCGCGTGATCCCCGGTGGATCCCTTTGAGGGGCCGCAGGGCTTCCCCGCTTTCCTCCCAAGGAGGCCTCGATGGCGCACCCTCCCGCCCCATCAATCCCCCCACCCCGCCGTTGGGCGTCAGAGGCTGAAAGGATGTGGCAGGAACGGCCCTGGAAAGCGGGGCCTGCGGAGCGCCACCTTTGGGGAGGAGGGTCCAGCCGGCGAGCAATGGCGGCGCCGGAGTTTTCGCCGGAGCGGCTGGCGCGTTGGCTGGCCGAGGCATCCAGGCGCTGGGCAAGGGCGCGGGCCCGGGATGCGAGCAACCCGCCTTGGCGCTCCTGGAGAAGCGGCCGCGGGTGGCCCGCCGGGTGCACCCTCCCGCCCCATCAATCCCCCACCCCACCGTTCGGCGTCCTCTCACCTCGCTAACCCGAGCCCTGCGGTGGCCGGGGGAGCCAAGCCAGGCTCCGTTGCGGCGTGGCGACTGTAGCGACCGGAGGTGGCCAAGGGGAGAGCAGGCGGCTCTTCGCCCTCAGTGCGCCGCTGGGCCCCACTGGACCCCCGCCTGGCTCGGCTTCCCCCAGCCGCCGCAGGGCTCGGGTTAGCGGGGGGAGAGGACGCCGAACGGCGGGGTGGGGGGGTGCACCCGGCGGGACCGCAGGGACCCTCCGGAGAGGCAGCTTGAAAGCGGTTTCGGGGTGGTTGTTTTTTAAGCGGGCCTGTGCGGTGGCTGCTTTTCTCCCCCCACAGACAGCGCGGGTGGGCGGGTCCTCTGGAAGGAGGCCGGCCGGAGTTCTGCTTGCAGCGGACGAGTTGCTGCTGGGCCGAGCAGATGCTTTTGAGACCTAACGGCGGGGTTACATCGGGACTGAGTCCGGCCTATCCGGAATATATATATACCCTTCCGGATAGGGAAGGAGGAACGAAATGGGGCGTGTGGCTTGTGTGTAGCGATTCCGCCCATCCCGCGAGGTTTCTCCAACTTGAATGGCCTTCTGTCATTAAGGGCAGCTTCTCCCTTTAATGCAAGACTGAAACTGCGCTTTTCCGGCCTTCCTTTTTCAAAGAGGGAGAAGTGCGGGGGGGGGAGGGGGAGTTAAGCAGATTTTAAAATGCACTCGCTCAGTAAGCGACTGCCGTTTGCGCTGCAAGCTGGCCTCCCAGGTGGGAAAGGGGGCGGCATTAACGCGACACAGACCGGGGATAGGCCGGACTCGGTCCCGCTGCACCCCCGCCTGGCTCGGCTTCCCCCAGCCGCCGCAGGGCTCGGGTTAGCGGGGTGAGAGGACGCTGAACGGTGGGGTGGGGGATTTATGGGGCGGGAGGGTGCACCCGGCGGGCCTCCCGCGGCCACTTCTCCAGGAGCGCCAAGGCGGGTTGCTCGCGTCCCGGGCCCGCGCCCTTGCCCAGTGCCTGGATGCCTCGGCCAGCCAGCGCGCCAGCCGCTCTGGCGAAAACTCCGGCGCCGCCATTGCTCGCCGGCTGGACCCTCCTCCCCAAAGGTGGCGCTCCGCAGGCCCCGCTTTCCAGGGCCGTTCCTGCCACATCCTTTCAGCCTCTGACGCCCAACGGCGGGGTGGGGGGATTGATGGGGTGGGAGGGTGCGCCGTCGAGGCCTCCTTGGGAGGAAAGCGGGGAAGCCCCGCGGCCCCTCGAAGGAATCCACCGGGGATCACGCACCTCTTCTCGCTGGGGCCCTCCGAGCAGTCGCTGCCTCCGGGTCGCGGGGATTCTGGCATGGGCACCCGCCGGACATGGGGAGAGAGGCCGGGAACGGACGGATGTGGCGGTAGGCGCAGGAGCGGGACTCCTCGCCTCGCCCCTGCGCGACCGCCCGGCTTTGCCTGGCCTCAACGCCCGAACGTGGCGAGGGAGAAGGGAAGAGGCTCGGGAGCGCCCAAGTGCCAGACGGGCAGCTCCGCCCGCACGCCTCGCCCAGACATGCCTCCAGCAGCAGCTCCCAAGGCACGCCGGTCCCTCCTTCGTCGAAGGGAGCGGCAGAGAGGGTGGCCCCGGCCTTGGAGAGCTGGGGTGCAGGGGGACGGGAGCGTCGCCGGCAGCCCGCGAGGACCGGCCATGGAAGGTGAGCGAGGACCGGGGTGGCCGGCCAAGCGCAGCGCAGCCCTTCCATGCGATTGGATCCCGCCCCCAAACCCCGCCCCTTCCATGCGATTGGATCCCGCCCCCAAACCCCGCCCCCTTCCACGCGATTGGCTCCTGCCCGCAAACCTCGCCCCCTTCCATGCGATTGGCCCCCACCCGCAAACCCCGCCCCCTGGCTCTCGAGCATTTCAAAATGTGCACGAGCATGTCAAAATGGCTCCCGGCATAAAAAGTTTGCCGACCCCTGGTATAGCTCTTTATAACTGTCTCCCTTGATGTTCTCATAGTCTATCCATCTCTCCTCCCCCAGGCCAAGCATGATCCTTCACTTTACCTGGTCCTCTTCCCTCCACTCCCCTTCTCTTGCCAATCTGTTAGTGGCAGCAGTAGCAGCAAGTTATCATCATTTGCCCAGTGACCCACCTTCAGGGCCGTGCGGAGGAAATTTCAGAGCATCTGATGGATAAAATTCATCTCTTATTCATCTTATTCTAATTCATCTTAGAGCTCGGATTCGCTCTAAGCTGGACTCCAGGCGTAATGCATGGTCTGGGTAGATGCCGAGGGAATGTCTTTGCCCAGTTATCTGGGAACGGTTTGATCCTGTTGGGCCTGAGGAAGTGGACAGGATCCTCCGGACTGTAAGAGCCACCACGTGCCATCTTGACCCATGCCCCTCCTGGCTTGTGAAAGCAGCCAGGGAGGTGACATGTGGCTGGGTCCATGCGATGGTTGTTACGTCCTTGGGAGAGGGAGTGTTTCCGGCTGCTTTTAAGGAGGCACTGGTGCACCCCCTCCTCAAGAAGCCATCGCTGGACCCTACAGTGTTGGACAATTTTCGTCCCGTCTCCCACCTCCCCTTTTTGGGGAAGGTGGTTGAGAAAGTGGTGGCATTACAGCTCCAGAGAATTCTGGATGATACGGATTATCTAGACCCCTTCCAGTCAGAGTTCAGGCCGGGATATGGGGTGGAAACTGCATTGGTCGCACTTACAGATGATCTCTGGCGGGAGCGGGATGGAGGCAGTGCGTCCATCCTGGCTCTTCTTGACCTCTCAGCGGCTTTCGATACCATTGACCATGGTATCCTTTTGGGGCGGCTCGGAGAGTTGGGGATGGGCGGCGTAGTCTTGCGCTGGTTCGCCTCCTTCCTCTGGGATCGGTCCCAATCGGTGGTTATAGGAGATGAGAGGTCTGACCCTCGGCCCCTACTTTGTGGGGTGCCGCAGGGCTCGGTTCTCTCCCCTCTCCTGTTTAATATCTACATGAAACCACTGGGTGAGATCATCCGCCAACACGGGATGAGGTATCATCAATATGCTGATGATACTCAATTGTATATCTCCATCCCGGGTGAGTTAAGTGATGCAGTGTCTGCCCTTTCTCAGTGTCTGAAGGCTGTGGGGGTCTGGATGGGGAACAACAGGCTTCAGCTGAACTCTGGTAAGACAGAGTGGCTGTGGATTGATGGCGCCTCGGGATCCAGAGAGTTGTTATCTTTAGATCTGGATGGGGTGGCACTACCCCGTTCGGACTTGGTGCGGAACCTGGGGGTCCCTCTGGACTCACGGCTCCTGCTCGATGAGCAGGTGGCAGCCGTGGCCAGAAGGGCGTTTATGCAACTTCGAGTTGTATGCCAGCTACGCCCTTTCCTGGACCGAGATGCCCTCCGTACAGTCACTCATGCCCTGGTCATCTCTCACATAGACTATTGCAATGCGCTCTACATGGGGCTACCCTTGAAGAGTATCCGGAAGCTTCAGCTGGTCCAGAATGCAGCTGCGCGCGCAGTTATGGGTGCCTCAAGATCGGCACATGTGACACCTCTGCTGCGTGAGCTGCACTGGTTACCAGTTTGCTTCCGGGTGCAATTCAAGGTGTTGGTTGTTACCTTTAAAGCCCTACATGGCATGGGACCAGGTTACCTAAGGAACCGCCTCATCCCCAGAACGTCGACCCGCCCCACCCGGTTATCCAGAGAGGGCTTGCTACGGATCCCATCTATAAAAGAATTCCATCTGGCGGGGTCCAGGAGGCGGGCCTTCTCAGCAGTGGCACCCGCCCTTTGGAACATTCTCCCCCTGGAGGTGAGGCAGGCCCCCACACTCCTGACCTTCCGAAAGCAATTGAAGACCTGGCTCTGCCACCTCGCCTGGGATGGGGGGGGGGGTAATAGCTCCTCTTGGAGGTGGCTGGCACCATAGAGTTCCTTAAACAATAACATAACCTCTTGGATTTTATATATTTATATATTTATATCTAATTAAATTGGAATAATGTATTGTATTTTATATGCTTTTAATTAATCAATTTTGTTGTAAACCGCCCAGAGTCCCCTTGTGGGGGGAGATGGGCGGTGATATAAATCAAACAATAAATAAATAAATAAATAAATCATGCCCAGGCCGAGCAAGAATCCTTTGCATACCGTGGAATCAAAACGCAGGAATCAAAGCAAATAAGGAGTGTATGATTAAATGGGCAAAAATTTTTGGTTATAATATTTTATATAATCAATGGGAAAAAATGTGGACCAAAGGTTTAAAATTTACATTAAATTATAACTTGAAAGAATTTTTTTTTAAAATGATGTATAGGTGGTATATCACTCCAGATAAATTATCCAAAATGTATAAAAATATGTCTAACACTTGCTGGAAATGTAAGTCTGAAACTGGAACATTTTATCACCTATGGTGGACATGTAAGAAAGCTAAAAAATTTTGGGAGATGATACATAAAACTATTCAAAAAATCTTGAAAATGGACATAATAAAAAAAACAGAACTATATTTTTTGGGTTTGATGGAAGATAACCGGGAAAAAAAATGGAAAACTTTTGTTATACAGTATATGATAACTGCTGCAAGGATTATATACGCTCAAAAATGGAAGGAAGAAAACATCCCGTCAATAGAAGAGTGGATGATCAAGATATTAGACCTCGCACAAATGGCAAAGCTAACAGACTTACTAAAAGACAAAAATATGAATGAATTTAAAAAAGATTGGCAACCTCTTATAGAACACATTGGGATGACACAAAAAGATAAAGTTATGTATATGGGATTTACTGATTAAATATTAATGTAAATAGAAATAGGGAAAAATTAGATGTAAATAAGACAAGTGTGTGTGTGTGTGTGTGTGTGTGTGTGTGTGTGTGTATATATATATCTATATATATATATATATATATATATTATTTATAAATATATAATCACAGTTAAGATAGACAGAAACCTAATTTTAGAAAGTTTTGTTGTATGAATGGTATTTGTTTGTAATTTTATGTTATATACAGTATGTTATATATGTATTATGTTATGTTATGTAATGTTTTTTAACAATAAGATGAAATAAAGATCATATTAAAAAATCAAATAATCAAGGCTTACTGCAATATTTTTGAAACAGTATGTACTGGAGGGGTCCCCACCAAAGGATAGTGAGAGACACCCCTCCAGACAAAAGAAATGCACTGATATTTATACATTACAGAAAGGAAATGATGTAAGCATACAAATTCATATGATGATGCAGACATACATACATATTCATAAACAACAAATCTCAAGTTACTTCCTGCCCTCCATACCTACTTCAAAGAAAGCCATAGTCTTAGTAAAAAGAAACAGGTCAAAAGGGAGGGGGCAAGCTTCTTGAAGACAGATTCGTGAGTTGCTTTGGGAATGTTCTGATAAAAGTTACCAGAAGCTGGTGTGCTGCAGCTCCAAGGTTATTGCCACATTCCTTTATGTTTCAATATTATTTAGGCACTCCCATTGCAGTGTCTGAAAACTTATTTTCCTCACAATACTATCAATCTATTTAACTTCTTGCTTCTAATGTTCTCCTTCACTTGACTTCCTCTTCCTTTTTCTCCTCCACCTCCATGTTGTTTTTTCCACAATGAATTTCTGGCCCCCAAAATGATGCTTCCTCAGCCTATGCATCTCCTATATTCTCTATCCCTGAACATGGAAATTGGTAATCATAAGTAATCCAGAGTTGGTCATACTCTTTGTGCCATGCTATATACTCTACTGCCCAACACTCTAATAGTAATGACCTTGGGCCACCATGATGACAGTTGACAGTTGGAACTTTCCACAATGAAAAGATTTAAATTTCAGATGAGCTGTGAAATCCCTTGATGGCTGAGGAAGATTGAGATCAGGCAAATAAAAACCAACATGTTTTATGCGTTAACATAGGAATTGCTACCAGAACATGGTAGGTAATATTTCCATTATACTCTGCATTGCTTACATTGCTCTGGGAGTATGTGTCTAATTCTGGGCACAAAACTTTAAAAGGGCACGGAGAAGTTGGAGTGAGTTCAGAGAACTAACAATATAAAAAGGGCCTGGAAACCAACCTCTATGACAGACTGTTAAAAGAGCTAGGCTTGTTTAGCTTTCAAAAGAGAAGACTGTGGAGATATAATATTATCTGTAAATAACTAAAATGCTGTTATGTGTAAGAGAGGGAGAACCTGGTATCTGTTAAAACTGAGGACAGGACAAGGATGAATAGCTTGAAATTACAAGAGAGGATTGGGCTGAGTATTAGAAGGAATCTTCTGATAGTTACAGCTGCTAAGCATTGGAACAATCTACATAGAAGAGTAGTAGATTCCCCCTCACCAGAATTTCAAACTGATAGTCACCTGTAAGGGAGGGCTTATCAGATTTCTGCACTGAGCATGGGGGCTGGACTAGATGAGATCCCTTCCAACACATACGTTCTACGAACTAATATACCACAGAAAATGCAAGAATTGTGTTTGTCCCAGGTGGGGCTCATAGTAGGCCAGCTTTTCTTCATGTCTGCTTGGACACCAACCTGGTGCCTTCCATATGTGTTAGAAACTTAGCACTTAGAATTCCTCACTGCAGGTTTTATAGCATAATACTGAAAGTTGTCATTATAGCAAATATAGGAACCTGCAAGCTAAAGGATTACTCTGAAATGAGTGGTGAGCTGGGTAGCTGACAATTTCTAGGTATTCTATAATTACCATCATTGTCCTCTTCCAATGATGGGAGAGGACAGAATCAGAGAAATAGGAAGTTAGATGTTTGTCCTTGGACAGTTCTGGCTGAAGTCTTCAGAGGAACAAGCACCATAAGAAACATACTTTGACTAGACATACAGTAGGAATTCAGGCCCAATGTCCAAAAAGCCCTGGGAGAACTAGAACCACTAAAGTAAAATTGGCAGGGAAGGTACAGGCAGACACATGAAGGATTTTTTATTTATTTTCAGTGCTGTTTTCGCTAACATTACATCTGTACCTATTCTCTGTCCTTCTATCTCTTTGTTTGCTCACAGCCTCAGCTCTGTGACTGTCCATTTAGCATTTACAGAGCATGTATCTTATCCTCTGCAGGACTGGTAGACTAATTAAGGTTGTCCACCTCAGACATCTTCTTCTGGGTAGGTCCAGGAGATGAAGCAGCATAAAAGACACCTGGGGTGCTTGTGGTGGAAAACAAAGAGTAAATATCTTCAAGCACAGATACTAGTTCATGTTCAGGCCTAAATTGAGATGATATTTTTTTTAAATCTGTTCAATCGTGTCCAATTCTCGGACACTGCCTGGACAAGTCCCTGCAGTTTTCTTGGCAAGGTTTTTCGGAAGTGGTTTGCCCTTGCCTCCTTCCTAGGGCTGAGAGAAAGTGACTGGCCCAAGGTCATCCAGCTGGTTTGTGCCTAAGGCGGGATTAGAACTCACAGTCTCCCGGTTTCTAGTCTAATGCCTTAACCACTACACCAAACTGGTTCTCAAATTCTGATGATAAGGGCAGTGAAATGTTTAAGAGGCTTAATTGAGATAGGGCAGGTCAGTAGGACTTCTTTTGGATTGCTGTGGTAGGTTTGGAAGGATTTTGCTCATAAAGTCATTCATGTTAGCTTGGAATTGAATATTACATTGACAATACCAAATGAGATAACTGAAGTAACTGTAGAGGGCAGAGGGAATGTCCTTGAATGGCAGGAGGAAGAGCTGCTACCAAGGCAACAGTCGGATAAGTGGGGCCTGAGCCCAGGCCAAAAAAATAATTTGAGAAAATGTCTCAGACAAGCCTCTCCCTAGTTCACATGAAGATAAAGGGAGGGAATAAGATAAAGGAAGTACATTCAGACTCACAAGATTCTGTTACTATAGCTGTTATAATAAAAGTAGTCCTGACCTTAGTTTCTTAGTTTGGTCTACCTTGTAGGGCTGGCAGTAACATACTATGAGGTTATCTAGGACTCTCAGGATATGAAAAGGGCTCTTGACAGTTTGAGTTTTGCCACCTGTGGACTGGACCCATGCCCCTCCTAGCTCCTTCAGACAGATAAAGTGGGGGTAAAGGAGTGGGTTCAAGAGGTAGCAAATGTCTCTTTGAGGGAGGAAGAACTACTAGTCACTTTGAAGGAGTGGTGGTATGCTTTCTCTTGAAGGCATCATCTCAGCCCTACAGTGTTAGATAGCTTTTGCCCTGTCTCCAACCTTCCATATTTAGGAAAAATCTTGGAGAAGATGGTAGGATTTCACTGTACATTATTCTGGATGAACCTGATTATCTTGACTATGAAGGTTCTCAGTCATCCAGGTGGAATTGTCTGTAGCTTGACATTGACACATGACAGTTGACATGATTCAAGCTACAGACTGATTATCTTGACTTGTTTAAGGTTGAAAGGAGAGTTGAACTGAGACTTCCCACATCTTAGTTCACCCACACTAATCTCTGTCAGATGCTTGTACATTTCTTTTATTATATTAAAAATATACCCTGGGAAAGGAAGGAAGGAAGGAAGGGAGGGAGGGATGGATGGATGGAAAGCCTCTCCTGGCTCAGGGGCTGGGTAGTATCTCAGAAACCTTCCAAAGGCTGCATGACTTCAGTGGGAAAAGCCATTCCCAGAAATCATGTCTACTGACATCACGTGGCCCCCAAAGAACCAAATGGGAAAAGTGAGGGAGGATGGATGATACCCCTAGGAAGGGCCATTTCAAGGCATTCCCAGTTTCTGAAAGTGATGACTCTCAAAGTTTGACTCTCACTTCTCCTTTCCAGATGGAAAAGCTGAAGGAACTCAGTGCCCTAATGTTTAACAGGCCAGGAATGCCTCAAAGTAACATTATCTGTAGCAAGCCAATTTCACTTGCTCTAATAGAGATTCCTCAACCTTCAGGGAGACAAAACCAATAGCAGAAAAACAAGATTCTCTCTATGCAATACAATAGCTGATGCAGTATACCGCATCCTCCCCACCCTTCCTCTAGCCCTGCCTCTCAAGCACAAGTGAAATGAATAGAAATCTAGCCTGGAAGGACATTTTGAAAGGTTGACGCTGGAATTTAGAAGCATTTCTGTTAATGCTTGGGTCAAGGAGGTAATACTTCAGCTGAGAAGTCACATAGCTGAGATGGGGACTTGAATCTGGTCCTAACTAAATACCAAAATAACTACATCATATTCTTCTTCAGCTTACCCTACTTCCTAAGATTCTTCTAAGGACAAAACCACCTGTAATTATTTGGAGAAAGGGTAGAATAACAATGAAATGCATGAAAGCACACTTTTTGGAGAGGGTTGTTCAAGCTGTTTTTGTGGTGGGTTTCAGTATATGTCATTTACAATTATTATTATGTGCCCTGAGCTAAGGATTGAGATGAGGAGAAATGAAACAAGGAGTTAAATACTTGCTAATTGAGGTAACTCTTGGCAAAAATAAAATGTGGAGGGGGAGGGGCAGAGGAAGACAGGATGTAAATAACCAACAACGTACTTTCTCTTTGAGCCTCATTGACTACCAGTTCCTTTGGATGAGTTTACAAATGATCCCTCTTATTTTACATTTAGCAAATACAATGGTTAGTATTCTGAGCATGCCCAGTAGAAGTACTCTGGGACCAGCAAACTGTGAACAAACCTGTTTGCACTGTACAGCCAGCACAGATAAGCTCTAATTGTTATGCAACTCCTTAGCATAAGCTCCTGGCATGGCTCATATGATTCTCTTGTACTAAGTCTGTCCAAAATAGCAACAAGAAAGCATGTAACTAAAGACGCAGCAGGGGTGTAGGAATTCTCACAGGCCTTGGATGTTCTAAAGATTGAGCAGCTCCTTATTACTTATTCCAAAAATGCTTAGCATAATGTATTTTCTTCGGAGCTTCTTCAAGGTAAGAAGTTTTAAAACTTTTTTTTCTAAATGGTTTCAAGGTAAAATCTTGATTGCTAGAGCTTGATACTGTGAAGCTATAGACATGAAGGACACTCCAAATTTAAGTTCCTAGCTGTTAAGTTAACAAAAATATCACATGCTTTTTGAGGGGTTTGCATTTTATGATTTTTTTCATAAATATTTAAAAATAATATTTGTAGTTCTAGAGAGTAACCGTGGAAAATAACTGGCAGAATATTTTGATTAGTTCAAGGGGTTCAGTGTGCAAGTGATTCATTTTGATGCGATGTTTTACTTTTATGTATATCCTAAGTGTCTTTCTTGTCTTTTAAGCAAGTATAACTAAACTTGAAAACAAAGTTATGCACAAATTTGTAAACACCTCTGAGATGCAAGGAATTTTGTGTTCAGGTGAACGTGCATTGCTGAATTTCATGAACTGGGTCACATATCTATCTTACACATCATAATTACTAAAGGGTAATAGAACATTTCAACGTTAGCTCTGAAAGTGGTGTTAGTCAAGTACTGTATATCCTGTTTGGTTTCAGGGAAGTACTGTGGGGAATTTAAGAGAATTAAGCCCTGTAATATCCATCCACTTTTAAGTTAGAGTTAAGGCATTTCTGCATCTATCTTTGTCATAATTTCTATTGAGATGTTTTCATGGATAAAAAGCATTCATCTTTAGCAGACATAACTCCAGCTAGGAGGCAGAGCACATTCCAGTTCTCTTTATATAGATTAGAATATTTGAATACTCCATACTTAATGCAACTCATTTCATGAATTTTATTTGGATTCATTGCAAGTAGTATGTTGTCCTTTAGGCAAATTTATAGGCAACAAATTTAGTTTTTTTTAAAACCAGGAAAGGGAATTGTGTGTTCTACAATACACATGTTTTAACATCATCATGATTTTTATAGTTTCCATTTAAAATATCTTAGCAGTTCATATATCAATATGATGTATGAAACATTCTTTTTGGAAATTAGTAAAGTGTAGAAGTTTTATACTACATTGATCTCTAACCTTAAATAAAACCATTTTAGCAAAGAGGGGAGAATTATGTATTATGTATTCTATATTTCAGTGTTCCAAAAGTTCAGAACAGTTGGATAAAGCAAAACTAAGAGAGTTCTATTCATCTGTAGTTTCAATCTTCAGAAAGGATATTAAATTATTATTTTGCAACAGAGTCCACTTTTTCTTTCTAGGTCTTTGACAGTAGTATGATAGACAGAAATTCACTTAGTACAGTTTTCCCAATGATTTTGTGTTCATTGGCAGGGAAAACCAGCAGCACATTTCAAATTCTGCATTTTATGCAGTTGTGAAATGCACATTTTCCCTCTCCTTAAACAAGAGACAGTGTTATCCCCAAAGCATATAACCTGGCATACCTATTTTTAATAGAACTCAGTTAATCTAAACTAAATTATAGCATAATATGATTAATTGATTGTGCATCAGTGTCAAAGTTTCTGTTATCTTCATTCCTGAATAGGAAATGTTTTATGCATTGAATGTACATATCCAGTGCAATGTATAATAAATATAAACTCGTTTTATATTCTTTGTATGATATCTTGAACAGAAGGTATGCATGGTATTTCTCATTTAAAATCTTATTTCCCAACTTTATTTAGAGGGAAAATATTTTTCTAAAAATGGTTTTAGAAAATAGTTTATCAATTCACTTCCTTCTACATAAATATATCCTTTAATTTATCCTAAAAAGCAAAACAAACACATACAAAAAATTGGACTAGTATTAACATAAAATACTCATTGCTCCTTCAGTTGACAGTTTATAAACTATAATGTCATCTCTTGGTCTTCCTCCAAGATTGAACTATTACTTTTTTAAAGGCAAAACTCCTGTGTTATTTGAACAGTCTTGTGTCATCTGAATGCAGATTACTTCCAGTGCTGAACTGTCATGCATGATTTTCACTATGTTAGGGGAATGACACCAGAATATCTTCATACCTCTCTGTCCCTCCTCACACAAGTGAGGACTTATCAAGTTTAATAACACACAATTATGTACACCGGGAGTATGATGGGTCTCTTGCAGCTGTATTATAGAGTGAAGTTTTTTTTTCCTCTGCAGGGCTGACATATCACTGCCATTGCTAAAAAATATTTCTCTTTCAAACCGTTATGATTGTATCTGTGGGGAGGGGGGATGAGTTTTATAAATGTATGAATAGTCTTTAGAAAATGCTTTTTGCTCCTGCTAGTCTTCTGAAAAATGTCCTTAGATAAATCTGTTAGGTCTGGTTACCATAGTAATGTTGCTCAGGATACCCATATAGAGTAGTTTTATCCCATGGAGGGGGGCAGAGTAATTATTCTTGGGTTGGCTTCTTTTCAATCAGTTTAAGAGAAAAGCTGAGGCTTTGTTCTGTCTTCACTGTGTACAAAGAAATGATTTGTGCTACAACATTTGCTTACTTCTCTCTGCATTGAATAAAATGGGAACTTTAAAACTCTGCAACTCTAAAACAACTTTTTCAATAATCACCAAAAGAAAAGCATCAATGAATACTTGCAAGTTTGGAATACATCCACCACCAAAATTACAAAGATTAAAAATTGTATGGGCAAAAGGAGTGTAGATATAAAAATCATTCACAGTCATCCTAGTCATTCAAAAACTTTTGTAGTTCAGGTTTTCCATAAAGTGTCATTGGAATGTGGAAGAAGTTTACATCCCACTGAGTAAGTTCTCCATAACTTTAAAATAATTTTGGCTTAATGCTTAATAAATACAATTAGGAGGATTTTGATTTTTGATTATTTGTTAATATAACAACAAGAGTTTTAAACTTGTCTGCAGCAAACCCTCAAACTTTCAGTACATAAATCTTCTTCCACATTAGATTATGAATAGGTAACTGATTAGCTTGGTTTTTCTGAATAAGGAATGGACAAAAGAATCTTAATATTCTTAAGAACTGGGGATGTTTTTCTGATGTATTTAAATAACTTCCAGACTTTAGAAGCACTTTCTAAGCAATGCAGTTGCAGTGGTTATGGTGCTGGACTAAGATGCGGGAAACCTATGTTCTAGTTTATCCTCAGCATGGAAGGTCACCAGGTGACTTTGGGCCAGTCTTTCTCTCCCAGAGCAACCTTCTCACAGAGTTGTTGTAGGAGAAACAGGAGATAATAGTGCAGTGTATATAGCCTTGAGCTCTTGGAGGAAAGGTGATATATACATCTTTCAGAAGTGGCCAGCTGCAGCTATGACAGGCCTTGCCATTGATCATGCTGCCTGGAACTGAGGGCACCAGATTAACTTTAGTTGAACTAGGCGGATCAGCCTGAAACATTAGGGGGGCTCAGAAGGCTGGCATACTACAAATAAGATGCTGGGTCATGGAGAAAGGATGTTCTTGACATGCTAGGCTGTCCTTGCCACTGCCATTGATTGACTATATGGTGGTAGACCAGAAGTGCCATGTAGTGAGTCTACCCATTCTCTGCACTTATCCTTCTTGACAACCATCAGGTTTCCCTATCCACAGTGGCTTGCTTCATGCATCACATTAAGCCATGATGTGCTTTTGACTTATTGTGATGTGTGATTTGTAAATTAGAGTTTATGGCGTAACACTGTGTGACTATACTTAAGTAAACCTTAGTCTAATGAGAGAATTCAGAGAAGTTACTGTCTTCTTTATCATTGTGATAGATACACTTTTGTAATGAACAAATATATAACTTAAGAGTAGTGCTATGTTTACAAGAAACAAGTGCCCCTGTGTCCAGGGATGCACAACTTCCATTGGCCTGCATTAGGCTTTGCATAGTCTGTTGAGGAACACAGTCCAAAATGAGTGGGTCCAAGGGTCATTTGCAAGAATGGGAATTGTGTGAGTCCCCTCCCCCCATCCATTTTGCAAGCAAAACCAAGATCCTTGCCCACACCTATTTTGGGGTGTTCTGGGGCAACAAATGGGAGTCTGATGCCTGGACATTTTATATCCCTGCAGTAGTCCCTGGATCCCCAGTGTGGCCTTGTGGGCAAGAACATGTGCCCAAGGACAGCTTTAATCTCAATTTGCTTTTATTTGATTTATTTAATTTTTTTTAGATTCTTTTACTTAAAATTTAACCTAATGTGCTGTAAAACACTAGTACCAAGCTTTATTTCCAATAAGTGCCTGAATCCTGCATATACTGTACCCTAAAGGCATTTTAGGGTAAATGATAAATATACTGTAAACGTTAGGTGTTGCAACCCAATGTTTTATTTTGAAGTGTGCCCACCTGGTCAATAACTGTTTTGTGACTGACTATGCCCACCATGGCAGCCATATAACTAATTCTCAGTATTCTGAATCTGCTCAGAAAGGCTGGGGACCCCAACTTGAGTCCATGAATTGAATGGTAAATACAATCTATGCAGTTTTCAACATTGACTCTGAATCTATTCAGTGTTCAGTGTTAAATTTGACAAGCAAGTCTCAACTTATGTGAAGAGAAGCAGGACAGAGGGCTTGTGAAGTTTGAAATGCAACTTTGAAATATACAAAAGAAAAAGATGGCTATCTTGGGAGAAAGAAGAAGCAAAGATAGCTCATTAGATCAATGGGGTAAAATTCAAATGCCAGAGTTTGGTAATGCCATTATTAAAACCAAACAAAGTGTTGTAAAATGATTTTCTGAATTTCAATACTGTTGTGTTACTCCTTGGAAAACCATTAGGATTAATAGGTTAAGCAATGTATAATTGCTGTAATCAGTATAATGGAGGAGAGGTTTCACTGAGGTCCTCTTGCCTTTGGAACTCGCATAATTGGTGCTTGGAACCAAGAGAGTAAACAGGCCGCCTTTGCCAATTTTATTCCCCCCTCCAAAGCAATGGTGGTACTCAAATTAATAGTAGTACATAGGGACAGGAACTGGTTAGCAAAAATGTTGCTTACTTCAGTTTCTGAAATGGTGAACTAACTCCAGAAACACATTTGGTGCCTATTAGCAACCAGGAAATATAGCACTTCCCAAACGCTAATATACCTATGCCAGAGGAGCATCTGGAATTATATACTGTTTTTTGAAGGGGCATGAAGAACTGGCTTATCTCCCAGGCATTTGGTGAGAGTGAGTGAAGCCTCCTTGGATTTTTCCCCCCATTCCAATCTGGTTTCTGTCATCTTGCTATCTTTTATTCCTTATTTCTGATTGTATTTTTTAAAAATGT
Source organism: Charina bottae (assembly GCA_023362775.1). Lineage (NCBI taxonomy): Eukaryota > Metazoa > Chordata > Lepidosauria > Squamata > Charinaidae > Charina > Charina bottae. Next base: position 40,386,253 of record JALMGJ010000005.1, on the reverse strand, counting down.
TTTTACTTGTGGGCTGCCCAGAGTTGTTGAGAGTCAGGCGGCATACAAACTTAATAATAAAAATAAACAAAATAAATAAATGTCAATTATTCTGTAGACTTGCTTCTAGAACCAGTTTCAGTTGTCTCTGAAATACCTAAGGAACCTACCAGAGACTAATCAACCATTCTTGGTTATGTTCAGTAAATCTGTGACTTGTGAAGTGATTAAAATGTTCCAACGTTCTACCAATCTTTTGTCATGGCATGTCTCAGTGTTTATTTTGCCTTCACAAGCATATTCAGTACATCTGAGGGCATATTGCTCTCCAGTTCTTTTGGACTTCTGTGTCTATCAGCCCAATCCCAGCATGGTCAGTAGCAAAAGACTTTGGGAGTTGTGGTCCATGATATCTGGACTAAGTTCAAAAGTTATAAGTTCAAAAGATGTTCCTCCTGGTTTCCTTTTCCAAAGGAAAAGCTAGTATGTCAAAAGACAATTAGAACCCGAAGTAAAGCTATGTAAATTATGTGGAAGTCCTGGATGTTATTTGGGTAATAAAAAAGCAGTTCAAATGAGTGCTCATATCAGATAATTTGCAAAGGGTTACACTGATGATCTAAATAATTTAAGCTTTACTCATTGGTTGCTGCTCTTAGAAGCCATATGATAACAATGAGAAAGTGGCAATGGACTCTTTTTCCTGTGTGATGTGCAGACTATTAAATCCAGAATCAACAAAGAATGTTGTAGTAAATTAAAAATTAATGAATTTAGAAAATTCTTATTAGAGTTATTTATGGCAGATCCATAATAAACTGGATACTAGTGCAGATTAATTACATGTATGTGTGTGTATCTCCAAAACAGTCACTTGTCTTCTTAGTTGTAAATATACCTTCTGCTAATTCCAACTAAGCATCTCCTGGCTGTTTTAATAGGCTGAATCCCTGGCAGAAATAACTTCTGATGCTGGTGTCATCATGTTTGATTTCCATTTCCCCCAGCCATTAATATGTTGTAGATTTACTACTGACAGGACACATTACATTTTTGATTGCAAATTAATAGGAATTGCGCCTATCTGCAGTATATCATTTTAACACACTGAAACCGATGTTGAGGAACAGCATTATTCTCAATCTGCTGGAAATGCCCTGAACTACATTCTTCAAAGGCTGTATTTTGGAATAGACAGTTGAACGTGAATGGAAGAGCCACTAGCCAGCCATGATGTCTGCTTAAAGCAGGAATTATTATTATGCTCCCGCTAGTTCAGAGGGCCCAGAGAGGTTCACTTCTTAACATGCTTGTTCCTTTTCTGAGCCTACAGAATCTTACTAGCTTTCAAATTGTTTGGACAAGACCAAACACCTCTGAAGTAATGGCATATGCCAGATGTTCATTTTCTTGAGTAATTGAAATCACAGTTGTGTACTATGTTAGCTGTTCAACAGCTGCAATCTTATCTAAACAATAATATGATGTGTAGTTGAGGTTGATATTTGTACTTGTGCAAGCAAAACCGTGCCTCATCATGCACAAAACCTTTGAAGACTGAAGAGTTTTCCAAGATGATTCTAACATTTGGGCCCGATTTATTTACAGCAACATCTTTCAGTCAACAGCTCATTCTGCCTACAGCAGAAACAGACATCTTAAGAACTGACCTTGTCCGATGGGACTGGGTGTGGATGGAATGTGCCGGGCCGAGTATGTGTGCTTCATGCATCCAGAGTCATACCTCACAAGAATGGATTTGTTATTTATCACAGCATTCTGCATCCTGAAAAGAAGTAGCCCTTGAACAAAAACAAAATATTTCTAGTCCTCATAATAAACGTAGAGGGACACTGGCAAAAGAGAAGGGCAGGTGATTAAATAGAGGATCTGGTGTACCTCTGGATGAAACCATGCCAGAAATAGCGCTAACTGTAAGTGGTGCCAACTGTCAAGTACAGTGCAGAGGAAGCGAACACCTGCCAACGTATGAATGGCTCTTTAGCAGTTTAATCCCATTAAATGCCAAATGAATATTAATCTTCCCCTTTTGTGGAATTACATTATGCAACTATGTAACCAATGGTTGCATGTGACCTGTCAGGCCGTGAGAATTTAGAGAATTTGATCTCCTGACAATATTAAATGGCTGACGTGAGGCTTTGATGTCAATAGTTGCCTTTGTAAAAGAGCCAGATCTCCTTTGCAGCAGGGACTGTGCGCTTGGTGCAGAGAAGGGGGGCGCTTTATGGATCATTTCTGGGTTTGTGAGTCCCGAGGGCTTATTTTCCCTGTATTATTAAGATGAAACTGAAAGGTGGAGAGGTTTTCAGAAAACTGGTTTGACATGGGTGTGTCTCACAGGATACCATATCAAGCATAAATTATTTGAAAGAATTGTTCGGACTGGCCCTCAAAAAACAAATGTGCTGCCTGTAATTAGGAATGGGTTTCTGAGAAGAAATGGCATGGTTTGCCCTGTTTGACTAATAATATCATAGCACAAGCATTTCTGATTCCAACTTTCAGCATTTATTATTTTCCAAGTATCCATTTCATTAATACTCCCAAATGTAATATTGTATAAACATCTGCTAATTCTGGATCCTGCATACAAATGCAGCATTTCTTAACAATCTCTTTTCCTTCTCTCTTAACTCCCTGACTTCCCCATGTTGAGTATGTAGAGTTTCCTCAGACCAGCTAAAGGATAAGGGTGGTACTGGGAGGACTTGGGGCCAGGGGCCAGATGTCTTACCTCTAGACCTGTGTACCTGAGGGCTGTTTGAGTGGCCAGATGGAAAATATGGCTGAGTTCCTTTTGACAGGCTCAATTTGGGTCCAAACAGCAGCTACTTTGGAAAAGTCATCTCTGCACAGTTAATGCACGTATACTTGGAGTACTTATCTTCTTTGACTAATGACCTCCCTTCCAATACTGAGGCCTAAATTCTTATTAGTAATAATAATAATAGTAACATATTTAATGGCCTACTTATAAACCAGTTACATTTATTTATCTTATTTATTAAATTTTATAACACCTCAGTCACAAATGACTCTAAATAGGCTAGTCCACGAATATTTATTTATTTATTTATTCAATTTATATGGCCACCCATCTCGCAGAAGCAACTCTTATACATACAGTATATTATTATACATAATAAAAATTGACAATCTAAAAAAATACTCTAATAGAGTACAAGATTAATAATAAACAATGTACAATACTGTAATCATCCAGCCTCATTGAGATAAAATAAGATGTGTCAACTAAGAAGCCCTAAAATTGGTCTGCTAATACCTGTGAGATGGACTTCCTCTGATCTAGGAGGCTGGAGACAGTTTGATATTTTATTTATTTATTTATTTATTTATTTAATTCAATTTATATAACCGCCCATCTCCCCCGATGAGGAACTCTGGGCGGTTTACAATAAAATAGTTAAAATAAAATATAAAATATAAAACATCAATATACAATAAATGTAAAAATAATAAATAATTATGAATCCAGATGGACGATGGAATTAAAATGAAGGACATTATAAAATTAAGGAGTTAGCCACCCCCATGAGGAACTATCCTTCCCTCGATTCCATGCCAGGCGGCAAAACCAGGTCTTCAGCTCTTTCCTAAAGGTCGGGAGGGAGGAGATCTGTCTCAACTCTGGGGGCAAGATCTTCCACAGTGTGGGTGCCACCACAGAGAAGGCCCGTCTCCTAGCCCCCATCAGATGACATTCTTTAATTGATGGGGTTCGTAACAGGCCCTCTCTGAATGACCTGGTGGGGCGGGTCGATAAAATGGGGATAAGACAGTCCTTCAGGTATTCTGGCCCCATGCCATGTAGGGCTTTAAAGGTGATAACCAACACCTTGAATTGTACCCGGAAGCAAACCGGCACCCAATGCAGCTCGCGGAGCAAAGGTGTTATATGTGCAGATTTTGGTGCACCCAAAATTGCTTGTGCGGCTGCATTCTGCACCAGCTGAAGCTTCCGGATAGTCTTCAAGGGTAGCCCCATGTAGAGCGTGTTGCAATAATCTACATGGGAGATGACGAGAGCATGAGTGACTGTTCGGAGGGCGTCGCGATCCAGGAATGGGCGTAACTGGCGCACCAACCGAAGTTGTGCAAAAGCCCTCCTAGCCACGACTGCCACCTGCTCTTCGAGCAGGAGTCGTGAGTCTAGAAGGACCCCCAAGTTCCGCACCGGTTCCGAGTGGGGCAGTGCTACCCCATCCAGAACCAAAGATGATAATTTCCCAGAAGACGGCAAATTAAAATCCCCCAGGATCATAAGCCTGGGGAACTCCACCGCCAACCCTGAGACGGCCTCCAGCAGCTCAGGCAGGGAGGTTGCTACGCAGCAGGGAGGCTGGTACAATAGCAAGACTCCCAACTGTTCTCGGGCACCCAACTTGAAAAACAGGGTCTCACATCCGGATACTTGTGGAGCAAGGCCCCTGAAAGCCATCAAAGACTCTCTGATGATAACTGCCACCCCTCCTCCCCTGCCCCGGTCTCTCGGCTGGTGCCACACCTGAAAGTTGATTGATAAACTGAAATCTGATGAATGGTGGAACTTTTCCATTAATCTCTGTGCCACTTTTTGAAACTTTAGGAGTGTTTGTACACCAGATTTATAGAAAACCTTGTTAGAAGGTCAGGAGCAGGCCAGTATAGTTGGACGGATTTGGATTTCTTTCAATTTCTCATTTTTTCCTGTTTTTAATTCTGTACCAGTGTCTGTATTTTTTAACTCTGCATAAAAGTTTATATGCATTTGTGTGCATATCTTCCTAAAATGTACATTGGTGCAGAATTTCCCCCAATTTGTGCATTTTGCAACATCAGCAGGTAGCAGTTCTTGTCTGACTTTGTCTGAGCACAGAAGTTAGGTCTGATTAGTATTTGAATGTGAGACCTCCAGGGAATCCTGAGGCTATGGGCTAGACTGGGAAGTAACAAATATCTTAGAAGGTAAAGGTAGACTACTTTCATGAGGATGCTAAGAAAACTGCTTGTGGACATGTCCATGGAGCCACCAGGAAATGAGCTGTACTTGAAGGAGATTTTCTCTGTGCATTTTGCAAGCAATTTTATTTAATCTGTTCTATATCTTTAAAATAAAATATGCATTTTGTGCATACTTTCCCTTAATAGACATGTATTACTATGAATACTATGTTTGAAAAATAATGACAAAATACCAGTTGAAAATGTCTTTATTCCATTGATTATAGAAAAGTAGGTTCTTATCAAAATGCAAATGGAATCAAAACTTTCCACCTTTGATTTTTTTTAAATTAAAGAATGACTGGATATATCTCATTTTTTCTAGATTAGTTTCCTGAGTTCAAAGCAGTTGAACTGAATTATAATGCTCTGTACTTCCGAGAAGTGAATAAAATATATGCTAAAGTGTTGTTTGATCAAATAGCATGAGTAAGGAAATGCTCTTTGGCTACCCATACAACCTGACATTGCAGGCATAATAGTTTCTTGATATGCAAAGCTGTCTTACCAGATGAAGCTGAATGAATGTACAAATATCCAAGGCTGAGCACCTAATGGCCACTGAGATTGTGATACTGCATTGATAATACTGAGAAGAGGAAGATTTTATTGGCATATTAATAGCATCCAGGTAGAGCAGTCTTTTGGTCCCAGATGTTTTGGGATAATTTTTTTCCTAGCTGGACAGAGCACAACTGGGGCAAAAAGATACTATATGTTCAGAGAAATCTAGACATATGTATATCTGCCAACAGAAGATAAAAATTCATGCATTTAATGAAATGGATTTTAGTTCCCAAAGGCTTATGCCATAATAAATGTATTAGTCTTTAAAAAGCTAGAGGGGTCTTGGTTATTTTTGTTGCAATAGCTGTATGCTATGTTCATTTATCCTTTCGTACCTTGTTTGCACTTGTTTCTGAAGAGGTGTGTTAGTAAACTATCCATACATTGCCTTTCAAAAAGATCATAATGTTTCATGTATGAACCGTTGTCTATCTAACAGTGATTCTGTTGCTGGTTATTACATCATTGCAGCTTAGGGATCTTCCTAAATGGAGGTGCAATTCCAACAAGGGAACAAGGTGAGGGCCTTCCTGATGAGATGATGCTGTAGCTGGGTACCATTACAAGATTTCTTGTTCTGCGAGAGTGAGGAAATCCCATTCCAAGCAGTGGATGCCACTGTAGAAGTGGCCCCGAGCCCTGATTGGCTGCCAGTTCTGTATGCTCTGCTCTTAATCAAGAGAAGCTATTGCTAATTGGTTGTCAGTTCTCTGCAAGAAACACAGACTTGCAAACATAAAATATGTCTATGCACAATGTCCCAACATCTGGATCAATTCTAGCTGGATTTAAAGAGCAATCAAAAGTTCAGCAATAGAACCACTGATTGTCTGAAAGTAGCTTTAAACATATCCAGCAGTAGTAATTATTAGTGCACAGTTATTATACATAGAAAATTATAGAAGTTTTCTTATAATATATACTGCTTAGCAATTCAAAATTACTATCCATGGTGTGTCCACTGTCAGGCTGTATGCTGAATGCAGTCCATGTTCAGTACTCCTGGATTCTATATCCTCTTAATAAGATGGGATTTACTGTCTATCAACTTCTGTTCAGAACGAATTTAAATATAATCACTAATCTTTTCCAGGTTCACAATAACGTATATTCAAAAGACATGTCTAAATTTTCCCTCAGAGGCAAAGTAATGGCATGCAGGCTTATCCTGCTGTTTCAGAAACCAGAAAACTAGTGCTAATGCTGGTATCATGTTGGGAAACATTTCACTTTCCAGCTAAGTAGCAAGCACAAGATATAGTAGTATATAGCAAATCAATAATAATTTCCTCAGCATCTATAGCAACTGCGCTATCAATCACACACTGATTAGAATGGCATGCACCAGTGTTGGCCAGTGTTAGTTATTGAAGGAACTAAATGATATGCAGAAATGACATATTCCCTGGTCCATTTCATTATACATTGCCTACAACATTTCTGCTATCAAAGGCTTGCGTGCTTCAGCAGATAGGATGGCAGCAACACATACTTGTCATCAAATTGTCAGCATTTCTTCAGATAATTTACATATCATTCTTTTGCTAGAGCCAGATATGGAAATGATGGCTATTTCAGTCACCAGCAGCAGCAAGTGTTAAAGACTAACATAGATGAGGAACCTGTAGCTCTACAGATGTTGTTGGACTACAACATTCTAAACATTACAATGCTGGCTGGGGCTAATGGATTCTGTAACCCAATAGCATCTAGAAGGCCAAGGCTTACGCATCCCTAGCCTAGAGGGTGGTGTAGGCCAGCACTTGGAGAGCTTAGCGCAAGCAGAAGAACAAAATGTGCACAATGATCCCATATTGATAGTGCTCTGAATGCTACACAAATAGAATATGCTTGGCTTGTGTCTGTGTGAAATGCATACTTTATATGGCATCAACAAGAACAAAGAGGAAAACAAAGTATAACAAGAAGAGTTCAGGGAATGATAAAGAATGGTATGCAGCTTCCTAGCTTTGTGGGAAAGAACAATATAGTAGAAATATGATGTATGAGTTGGAAGATAGTGGTTTATCTCAGGGATAACGGGTAACTCAGGGATTCCCTGTCAACAACAGGGCTGGATAAAAAAGGGATAGTCAGCAAAATTGGAATATGGAACTTTTCCTCCAGGAAATCACCCACCCACCATATGATGTGACTGAGTAACAGAACCCTACAGTGCAAAATAGGCATTGCTGCCCTACCAATGCACAGGTGCCAGTGCTCTGATGTTAACTGACTAGAAACCAATGGACTGTGTTCATGGCAAAGTACCTGGGTGATCTGTTTAATTCCCATTCTGCAACTTAAACTTAGTCCTCTGTATATTGGAATTAATAATAATTCATAAGGGAAAATGGATTTGAGGCTTATTCCGTTTGGCCATAATTTAATCATTAACGGTGGATGCTAGAGGGTGCAGATGGGTGGAGTCATCCTTTAAAACAGAGCTTTCCAAACTGTGTGTCGCGACACGTTAGTGTGTCGGCTGCAGTGACTGGGTGTGTCGCGGCTGCTGCTGCCTCGGAGTCCTGCCAGGATTCCGTGCAGGTCCTAGTTCCTGCCTTGTGCCTTGCTGCCTCCAAACCTGCTGTGATTCCGTGCAGGTCCTAGTGCCTGCCTTGTGCCTTGCTGCCTCCAAACCTGCTGTGATTCCGCACAGGTCCTAGTGCCTGCCTTGTGCCCTGCTGTAAGAGTGTGTCGCAAAATGATGCATGTCTAAAAAGTGTGTCACCAACATGAAAAGTTTGGAAAGCTCTGCTTTAAAGCCTCTATTAGTTTGGCTATGATATCTCATAGCATGGAACCAGTTCCATTTCCTTGACATGGGTGTCAACGTGTTTTGCACATCTTTTGTATCTAAGTGACTTGTCAGGAACGTAGTTTCAGCTGATTTGCTTTGATACAAGTAACTGCATATCAGGGCAAAACTTTGCTGTTTAACATGTCTGGGAGTAGCTTGTAGAAAAAAATCTTGGTGTGGCTTAAAAGCATCAAAGGTTTGTTTTATGGGGATGTTTTTCAGAAGTGTGTGTGTTCCTTTCTGGATTTACTTCTTTTGATAAAAAATAATATGTCCTATATGAATCAGTTATTTCACAATCACTCTCAAAATACAGTATATCAAGTTCTATGCTTCCTTTGGGATGAAAATAGAGAGAAAGAACATAAGCAAGGTTTTCAAATCTTATTTGGATAAATTCCAATCTGATAAAGAAATAATTTCACTACTAAGCCATAAGACTTATCAAGGGATTTGGAATATCCAGTAGTAATATGCAAAACAATGAGAGTACTAATACAAACTTTAAAATGTGAAAAAAAAATAAAAAAATAAAAAAATATGGTTATACCTTGTCTTCAGAATGATTGATCCAGAGATTTATAAACAAAGTCCACTTCTCAACAAATGTAAAAACTTGATATCTAATATAAAAAAATACTCTCCCCTGCCTAGGTTTGATTTTTATTTTTTGAGCCATTTTGACCTAAGGCTCTTCCAGATCCACCTATGGAACAAGATGATCCCCTGCCCCATGATGCCATGAAGCCATCACTGACCACGTGGAGCTGTGGCATAATATTGAACAGTGTTTTTCAACCTTGGCAACTTTAAGATGTGTGGACTTCATGCTGGCTAGGGAATTCTGGGAGTTGAAGTCGACACATCTTAAAGTTGCCAAGGTTGAAAATCAGTGATGAAGAATTAGCACTGCTTTTCCTACAGCAGTAAATGTTACTATAGAGCAGAGCTTTCCAAACTGTGTGTCGCGACACAAAAGTGTGTTGCCACACACAGCGTGGTGTGTCGCCACACCACCCGGAAGCGGCGGCGCGGGATCAGTGCTTCTGCGTTTTAGCGGAGGCTGCAGCCGCTGCCGCCGCCGCCGTGCAGACGCGCGCCGCCGCACACCCCCCGTGCCGCCGCTGTGCATGTGCGTGCCGCCGCACGCCCCCCTGCGCCGCTGCTGTGCGCGCGTGCGCCACCGCCACGCTACCGCCGCCGCCACTGCTGGTGTGTCGCCAGTGGCGGCACTTTGGAAAGCCCTGCTATAGAGACATAAGCATGTTGCTGCCTTGAATTATGGATTACACTGCATTGATGCTGGAGTGGACTCCTTGCTTATCTGCCTCCCTGCTGGTGCATGCTTCATTGGCATGCTCACCTGAAAATGCCCAAATGCTGGATTCGGGGCAAGAAATGGAAGTCTACCTCCATACTACTCAGATGAGCCCAGAAACATGGTTAACTCAACACCATAGTAAACCCAGTCAAGAACTAACTCAGCCAAATTTACTTACTGGTAGTTCTGGCAGCACACAGTCAAGGAAACATGATCCAAAATTACCATTTGGGAAATACAGATTCCCCAGCCAATTTCTACAGGAAGTGTCTATTATCTCCAAAACTGTTGCACCAGGATGCCACTGGCAAAGCTTCATGACTTCATTGGCCCCTCCTCCATGGTCCATCCAGGAAGCAGTAGGCATGGCCTGTCCATTCCATCCAGTCTGCATTTGGGGATGTTTTCTGTGGGCCAGGCCATAGCAGTGAGTTTTGTCATGAAAGGCTTGCTTTTTCAGCTGCTCTTCCTCTGCAGCCTTTTTTCTTGGAGGATTAAAATTCAAAACAGATCATCTGATTGGGTTTAAATGTTTACAACATTTTTGTGGGAATGGGTCTTTTTTGAGTTAATTTGACTCTCTTGAAATTAGTGGATTAGTGGATATACATTTATTTTATTTATTTATTAGATTTGTCACTGCCCATCTCCTCCCACCGGAGGGACTCTGGGCAGTTTACAACAGTATAGACAATAAAACAATAAATTACAATATATAAAATTACAATATATAAAATACAATTAGAGCTAAAAATAGATATAAATAAAAATAAAAAATGAAATCCAATGGCTGATGATCAGTCCTTGTATGCAACAATCACTTTAGGGCACTAGCCATCCCCAAACATGCCTACTCCTCTCCTCGATTCAAGACAGGTAGCAGAGCCAGGTCTTCAAATTCCTCCAGAAGGCCAGGAGCGATTGGGCCAACCTCATCTCTGGGGGTAGGATGTTCCAGAGGGTGGGAGCTACTGCAGAGAAGGCCCACCTCCTGGACCCTGCCAACCAAAGTTCGTTTACTGACGGGGTCTGCAACATGCCCTCTCTGCAAGATCGGGTGGGACGGGTTGACATAGTAGGGAAGAGGCGGTCCCTCAGGTAACCTGGCCCCATGCCATGTAGGGCTTTAAAGGTGATAACCAACACCTTGAATTGGACCTGGAAGCAAACTTGGACCCAGTGCAGCTTGCGGAGCAGCGGTGTTATATGTGCTCAGAAAACTCCTCAGCACGGCCCTGTAGGTGGGTTTCTACACCCATCTTCCCCAGAAGGGATCGGGTGATCTTAAACAGGGCCATTGGGTGGCATTCTGCGGATGCAATAAGAGCAGAGAAATACTGCCTTTTCGCTGCTCTTACCACAAGGTAGGCCTTAACAGCGGCTCTAGCTTGTGTTCGGTCGGGTTCGGTCCTTGTCTTCCTCCAGCGGTGCTCTAGACATCTCTTAATCAACTCTTCCGTGAACCACGGGGAGTGTTGGTTTCGATGAGGCAAGAGAGGTCGCACAGGTGTGATCCTGTCCAAGGCCCTGGCTGCCTCTCTATTCCAAGCAGTAGCCAGGGCCTCCGCTGGACCATGCAGCAGATCATCGGGTATAACCCACAGCTCCCTCTGAAACCCTACCAGGTCCATCAGTCGCTGGGGGCAAACCAATCGAATGGGTCCAGCCTCCTTGTGGAGGGGGGTGGCATAAGAGAAACTCAGGGCCACCAGGGCATGTTCTGACCATGACAATGGGGATAGTTGTAGCTCTCCCCTCAGGTCACATTGCCATTGCTCTGACAAGAAAAACAAGTCTGGGGTGAGGCCACTGTCTTGAGTCGGGTCCTGAATAATCTGGGACAGGCTCATGGCTGCCATGGTAGCCATGAACTCCCGAGCCGCCTCCAAGGCATGCCCCAGGGACGGCAGGTTGAAGTCCCCCAAAACCATAAGCCTGGGGAATTCCACCGCCAACCCTGAGATGGCCTCCAGCAGCTCAGGCAGGGAGGTTGCTACGCAGCAGGGGGGCTGGTACAGTAGCAACATGCCCAACTGTTCTCGGGAACCCAACTTGAGAAACAGGTTCTCACAACCGGCCACTTGCGGAGCAATGCCCCTGAAGGCCACTACATACATGTCTGTGTGAGTGTGTTGCCATATTCTGAACGTTGATCAAAATATTTTTTTCAAAGTATTTGAAAGCTACAATGCTATACCCAGAAACATGCATAAAATCTGCAGTGGATAGGTTGAATGACATCCTCTGAGCCTTCCCTCCCTAAAATCTTATGAATGAAGCAGGTTACCACATAATAAGAGACTTATCTATAAACAGCCCGGATCTTGTATCTCAGAGGCAAAGCTACTGCCAGTTAAATATGTATTTCCTACATATGCCTGCTGGTGTCACACTGATCTGTATTAATCTTTTCAAACATTAGGTACTAGGAGCAGAACTCAGATGCAGAAGCAGAGTTCAATGAACATGAAAGCTCATTTAAAAGCGTTTTTATAGAAATATGAATGTTTGAATTAATTTGCCATTTTAAATATAGAATGAAAAAATGCAGTTTTGTGTATTGCTTATTGTTTAAAACAAATTATTTTTATGCAGTTTTGTGTGTTGTTTATTGTTTAAAACAAATTATTTTTATAGCTGGCTTACAAAGTGCAGGTGGTAAAGCAACCCCCCCCCCATTCTGTTTTTTGTGCATATATCCATACACATATTCAGTTGTGTTTAGATATCTGATTAAAGGGATAATATGTTCACACGTTTTTTGCAGTTTGCTAGATCTAAGGCAACCAGCAGCGGGAGCCAAGTGTTCTTTCTGTCAGGAAGGGAAGAATGAAGCTCTTCAAGATGGAAGGACTTATATGTTTCTTCTGCTTGCCCCCTCTACAGTGGCAGAAGCACTGTCGTTTAGTTGCTAGCCAGCCAACCAGACAGCTGTCCTACATTCTGGGGTGGTCCTACTGTATTATTTTGTGGCTGTGGCAAGTTATTCCAGAGAGCACCAATGCCCCAAATGCCACTTCTCAAATCCCAGTCCACTTCTCAAAGTGACTAAGAGTAAGACCACCCCTGGATTCTGGTAAGTCTCCCTCCAGCCATCGTATTCTTCCTGGGAAAGATGGGGTGCAGCCTTTCTGTCATTCTTGATCTCCTGGCCAAGGCAGAAAACAAAGTGTATAGTGAAATCTTGTTTTAATGAATGAATTGAGGGAGAGGTGCCCATTACTCATGTACATCTAATAAATTGGAGAGTGTCACTTGTGATTTGCATAATTTGCCTAATGATATAAGTATGCAAATAATACAAATTATATCAGTTGCATAAGTTTATATCATATGTGTAGTGAAATCATCACACAAATGACATTAATCAGTACAAGAAACTGATCTATTCCATGCGAAGTCTGACGCATTGACATCCACTAAATCAAGGTTTTACTGTATTTGCCCTTGGTTTCCAGTCCAGTTTATATGCTGGAAACCAGCAAAAAAGGTCACAAATCACAAACGTGACCGTAGGATGCTGCAAGTGCGAGCTGGCTGCTAAGTGCCTGAACTGTGATCACATGACCGTGTGGTGGTGCAATGGTTTGCAATGGTTGTAAGTGCAAGTACAGGTCATAACTTTAGACCAGAGCTTTCCAAACTGTGTGGCGCCACACAACCCGGAAGCGCTGATCATCATCAGCACTTCCGGGTTTTCCCGCGGCGACACACCAACGGCGGCGCGCAAAAATCTGAAAGCGGCAGCAGCGCTTCCGGGTTTTTGCGCGCTGCTGCAACGGCGGCACTTCCGGGTTTTCCCGTGGCAACACACCAACGGCGGTTGGTGTGTCGCCGCGGGAAAACTTTGGAAAGCCCTGCTTTAGACTGTCATTAAACAAACAGTTGTTAAGTGACGGGTACCTGTATATTCCTTCCTTTTGCCTCTAACAGTCTTAATCTTTAATTCATCAAGTTGATGTCATAGGGTTGATTCTCCATTCAAACTTTTTTTCTTCCATCTCAAAAATTTCTTCAAGACTCTAGAAACCTTATTTTGTAAATCCAGTAATAATTCCTTGCCCAGGTCATTTTTCATCTCTTGATTTGTCATATGTACTTCCAATTTAACAATCATCTCTATCTTATATTCCACAGTTTCTTCATTTTCCAATATTTCCATATCATTTGGGATTTTTTCTTCCATATCTTTTACAGTACATCTTTGGCTTCTTCTTTAAAATCTTCTTTAAGAAATACGTTGGCAGGTGTAGAAATTATTGCTGTCAGTTTAGTTATATGTTTCTCTCCCAGTTCTTCAAAGATCCTTTGAAATGCCTCAAGCATCATACCTTTATGTGTCATATTGCAAGTCACTGTTCTTTTTCCTGGCTGGAGCTTTAGTCCCCTCTAGAGTCCCATTTCTGCATTCATAAAATCTCAAACAGAAAAAAAATCCCTACAGCCTGACTCTTTTTCCCTTAAAAAAATAATAATAAAAAAATAATTCACAAACAAGGAAACTGATTCATAGGAATGCAGAACGATTGACGTGGGCAAGAAAAAATGATTAGGAAACTTAACTCCTACAGACAGGTATTTGTGTTCCTTAAATAATTTCCAGTTCTTCAGGTATGGTTGAATTTGGGAGACTGGGTTTTTCTTTATCCAGTGAGACAGTCATCTTGCAGCCTTTAATTTACAAAGAAATTATTGGGATGTGGCAGGTGTTATTGAAAGAAGCTGCATGTAGTGAGCCCTCTTCATGCATTTTCAAATCTTAAAAAGGAGGGAAGGCCGGGATGTATCCGCCAACTCCACCTTCTCCACCTGACATCTCTGCATTAACAGGAAAGCTCTGGAACAGAGCAGTAACTAGGGGAAGTCAGTTATGGTACTGCATGTGACCAGGAATTCTATGTAGGCAGTGCATACAATTGCTGTAAGTCAGTAGTTAGCAATCTTTTTGGACTGGTGTGCAAACGGAATTTTTGTGGGTGCCCTCATGGTGTGCAGGACCAGTCATAGAAGACCCCTTTACCAGAAGTTAAGCTGGTGAGGTTATTCCCCAACTCCCTCTATAGACAGAATGGATATGGCAGTCCACTTTCTACTTCTCTCTGTTTCTCTTTTCCCCCTCAGCTGATGGGGACACTTTGAAAGAAAATACTAGACACCCGTATCTTTATTTTCTGACACTGCCTATGGGGATAATCCAATACCCATTGGATAATGCTGGCAGCTGATGTTTTGCTTTGCCAGATTCCCATTTTTATATTATTATTTATTATTATTATTATTATTATTATTATTATTATTATTATTTCAAGTAAAATAATCAGGTCAGGCAGCTAATGGTATCTGCAGTTCTCATTATTGTTGCAGGCACCAAGTTGTCTACCCCTGCTGCTTTCAGTCTTTCCCATCAGTACAGGTAAACAGGGTGGTATGTATCTCCTATCTCTTCTTCACTGAGAATGGGGAAAAGTTTCATCATCATCATCATCATCATCATCATCATCATCATCATCATCTATTCATAAATTCATAAATTCATAAATTCATAAATTCATAGAACCATAGAATACGAAGACCAACTCCCTGCTCGACTTCCGGTGGGGATATGGCGGATTTAACAGCTGTGTCTGCGGGCTTAGCGGGCAGAACTGACAACGTGGCAGTTTTTTCGGGCTCAGGCAGGTTTTTCCTGAAGCCCAGGAGTGTTTTTCCGGAAAAAGGAAAATGCTTGAAATCACCCCATCTGTCCTCCGGATGGCTGCTTACAGCCAGAAGATCGCAAACAGCGTTTGCGCTTGACTGGTAAGAGCAGCTATATATATATATATACGCATACCCTAAGAGAGGCTTTCTATAGCAAGGAGAAACCGGTTCTCTTGGTGCTTATCGTGATTTTTGGGATTAATTTTTTTTTTAAAATTCTTTTTAAGTTTTCAACTTTGCTTTCCATCCAAATATTAATGATTGAGAGTAATTAATTATCTCCCTTTTATTATTTTTGTACTAAATTTGAAGATATTAGCATTTTCCTACATGTTGAATCGGTTGCTCTGAACTTTCAGCTTTCTGTTTCAACTTTCCCTGGGGAACTGTCTGCAAATCTCACTTTTGCTTGTGTAAACACATTCCATATCTTCGACTTTCGCTGGTTAAGATCCTAGGGGTGCCATAATCTACTGTGTGAGACATGGAGGATTTTAATCAGACTTTCTCTGACTTCCACCAAGATTTTAAACAGATTCTTTGTGATTCTTACCAAGTTTTTATGCAAGGCATTCAGGATATTGTGGAAAATATGAGGTCTAAAATGTGTCATCTGGTTGGGGATGTTGTGGATGAAACTGAGGAATATAACAGTGACAGAAATGTCTCTTATAAGAGTGAGATCGGGACTTTTGTTGAAATGCTGGATGAAGATTGGATAGTCAAGTTGAAGAAATTAATGGGAGAGATCAAGTTGCAAGCCATAAGGGAAACTGAACTTCTGATGGAACGCCATGGAAAAGAAGGGGTTATTATGTGTGGGAGGTCTTCTGAAGAGAAGTCAGAGTTTTTGAGGGGGGCAGTTGGGCTGTTCGATTTTTTAAAGAAAAAAGCTCTGTGCGTATTGTGGGGATATGTAAATGCTCTGGTTTATTTTGAAGTGGGATAAGGGTTTAAGAATATTTATCTGGATTGCTTTTAGGGTTTGGGTGACTTCATTTATCTTTAGCAATTTGAATTAAGATTATTAAGGTATAATATAAAAATAATAAATGTTTGGTTTTGGGTTTAATATGATAAAGATTATTAAAATAGTTGTATTATCAAGTATAATGGCAGACAATTTATATGTTTTTAGTTTGATTTTTATTATAGTAGACAGGAATATATAGAATAGTAGTAAGAAGGAAATAATTAAATAAATGTTATCTTTGGGGGGAAGGTGATTAGGATATATATATATATATATATATATATATATATATATACACACACTCTGTGTGTGTGTGTGTGTGTGTGTGTGTATATATATATATATGTATATGTATATGTATGTATGTGTATGTATATGTATATGTATATGTATATGTATATGTATATGTATATGTATATGTATGTATGTGTATATGTATATGTATGTATGTGTATATATATATAAATACATTGTGTATGTATGTATGACGTATGGTCAGCCTAGTTCCTTCTGAATACACCTATGCAAAACACTTAATGCAAAACAAGAGTGCATTTTGACATATAGCTAAATCCACTGGTCTAGCCATCTCTTAAAACTCACCTCATCCCTATCCCCTATATTAAGGAGAGTGATTGGTGATTGTTCTTCTATTGGCTGGTGATGTTGGGTACAGCAGAAAGAAACGAAGCCAGAGGAAATAATAAATTCCTGACTTTAACATGCCCTGAATATTGTAAATATGGACCTCACTATTTGCCAGCATTGTGCCTATGCCAGGATAAAGAGTGGCTGGTGGGAAGAGGAAGAGGAAGAGCCTAACTCAGCAGCATCTGAGTCATTCCTTCACATGTTCATACTCTTTGTAAAATGGTATTTTGCACAAGCTTAATGTCTGCATATGTAATGGCTGTTGTGGGTCTTCCGGGCTGTTATATGTAGTTTATGTTAGGGCTATGATATCTGGGCTGCAAAAATCTAAGTGGCCATTAGATGGGAGCAAAAACTCTTAACTCTTTGCTGCCCTCTAGTGATTGACCTCTTTCTCTTTTGCTCATCTCTACTTGAACATCCATAACCCAAACTTGTTTAGATCTTGCAGATGAATCCAACAGGTGCATATTTGGAGGGTGCTTACCCATGCCCAGCTGCATGCTGTAGTACAAATGGGGTACAAGTGGGTTGTCATAATAAACAAGAACTATTTGTAGCTTTTAAATGCCAGTTGTGTGGGGGTGATTGGAGTATGTATAATACAAAGGTGCATTTGTAATAAAATAGATCATCAAAAGACTTTCACATTGTTCTGTATTTGGAATAGCAGTGAGCAAGCCCTACATGTAGTAGAAAGATCCAAAATGAAACTTTTCCCTGCATTTTCAAAAACCTTGATAAATGCTCCCAGAAAATATTAAGATTCAGTTTTAAAAGTATACTGTGCCAGTGTCTCACAAAGAAAGGGATGTCCCATTAGCACCGAGGAAGCCCTTCAGAGAAAGGATTCTCTGATTAAAGAAGCTGACATTATTGAACTCAATGAGACTTTGAAATACTGTAAATCTTTCCCATTGTCCTAGCTGAGAAAGCAGATGGAACCATCTTTATACAGGTAGTCCTCATTTAGCAACTGCCTTGTTTAGCAACCGTTTGCAGTTACAACGGTGATGAAAAAGTAACTTTGCGACCAATCCTCACATTTATGACCTTTGCAGGTCTGTAAAGCAAAGGAAAGCTGAAGTAAGATCATAAGCACAGTCACGGTTTCACTTAGTGACTGCTTTGGTTAACAACCAAGTTGCCAATCCCAATTGTGGTCGCTAAGCGAGGACTACCTTTATATGTTGACATATTCTTTTATCTAACATAAATGGGTTGCTATTTATTCTCGTTGATCTTTAGTTTATTCTCACTAAACTCTAAGTAGCTTATTATCACTTTATTAAATATTTTTTCATTACAGCACCCTTCTTTCTCTAAAACCTAAATGAGAAAGAGCACAAAGTCCTGTATTGTTGCTACCTATTGTTTTGGGTTGTACATGCTGTTCTCCAGTTACATCATAAAATCCTGGATATCCCAGTTATTTTTTGTGGGCAGCAATCACTATGGAAGAAAAAAAAAAGAGAGGCTTAAGAATGAACCAGGAAGTCACTTCTCCAGACAATCTGTATGGCATACTTTCTTTGATAATATCTCGAGCATTGCCTCTTCAAATGTCAATCATAGCTATCGCCTTAGTCATTAGCTAAAACATTGAAAGGCTTTGCGTGCAAAATGGGCAAATTTGCTTTGACGCATTTTGCCTTGTATCTCTGAAGTTTTACAAATAATAGAAACTTCCTGTGAGTTAGTGTAGTCTGATGGCAAAACACCTGTAAACATTAGACGTGGCTCATTTTTTGGATATGTACAAAATAATGAGTTGGGAATTCCACAAGTTAGCACTGAAACTTCCAGGGTTTGTACCAAGCATATAAGAAAAATAAGAAAAAGATTAGCAATGACTTTGATTGTCAGCTGTTACAATGTGAACCACAATAATCAAGGTTTCTGGCATTTTCATTTTCCAAGAGGCCAGTTGAGTCACCTGAGTATACCTTAGTATTTTCCTAAAATTATATATTTTTCTAAGACATATGTTCTATCCACATCTCTGTTGTAATCATGGTTGAACATGATCGTAGGCTGCAATTATTATTTTGTGTGCTTATTTTTCAGATATTTGAGATAACTCTTCCCTTTTCCCCAAGAATCCTGGGGAACTCTCAGAAACAAATAATTTCCAAGATTTCTTGGAGAAAGTTGTGATGGTATAGAATGGATACATTTTATTGTGGATATTATACTGATATATAATGTATATTTTAATGCGGAACCCTGGGCACTAGTGTCTTATCTGACAATTATCACTTTATATTCTAGTACTTGGATCTGCTGTCATTCTGCTGTCAATGTTGATGGAAGTGGGGGTTCCTTTTGAATGTGACTACTCTTGCAGTGGTGTGCAAACAGACAAGCTGCACTGAATTCTGAATAGGATATTAGGATTCAAGGAGAGAGGTGATACAGCAGCTGTAGCTGAAAGCCAGCCCAGATTTAGAAGCATGAAGCTCACATATTTGTGAGAATCAGGAATGTGAGGCCTGAACTTTAAATGTTCACATTTTTTAAAAAGACTGCTGAATGAAAGGATGTTGGGAGTTGTACTGAGGGAGATTGCGGAATGATAATATATAGCTAAAGAGGTTTTGAGTAGAAAAGAATCATAAGCTCTTTTTTTAAAAGGGGATATTGGAGTGATTGGTAAGGAAATTGTAACCATTGGCCAAAATTAATTGAGTCTGTCAAGTCTTTGTATGGAAAGTTCTAAATTCCATTCAAAGAGAATGCCCAGAAAGCTCAACTGATTTTGATGGAAAATTGAAGAATGTTTGTACATCCCCTAAGATTCTTTTTTGCCACACTGACTTCTGATACATGGAATCTATAGCATATGGTAGTGCATTTCTTGCTTGACAGAAATATTTATGTTTTCGATCTAATGCTAACCCCATCCACAGTTGTCTGAGGGAATTACATAATATTAAAGAATATGAATAAAAACACTGAAAGTGTTGTGTCGGTATGACACTGCTTTCTTCATTTGCTCTCCTCTTAACCTTCCGCTGCGGACACCTCCAAATTTAGAAAATACTGACCACCAAGGTGCCCACTGATAATGATGGATCCAGGCACACTCCAATTTATATGAGTTCCCAGAAGCTTTTTAGTCTTCAGTCAGCATTTTCCGAGAGTACCTGAACTAGGTAACTATGACAATGTTACCTTCTGAGATCAGAGATAGGGTGACTCCTTTAGTGTTCTTGCTAAAATTGCCTTTAATCAATTCGTTTAACAAAAATTGGCCAGAAGTGGACATTGGAGGTTTTTTCTCAGAGGAGCTATTGCTACGCTTGGCTTCTCACATCACCATTTAAATTATATTTAAGTGGAATATAGTCTCTTGCGGAATAGGTTGAGTACCACTAATTTGGGTGGGTGGACCACCCATCAACAGTACCCCTCTGATGGCTGGATTGAACTTCCATTTATGTTCCTAATCCAGTCTGATCCAGAATATGTGCTATTAATATTACGAGCAATATTTCACTCAGAAATTAGTGCAGGTGGCTTCCTTTTGTGTATAGCACAGCAAAGGGTTCCAGTAAGAATGGCAGTCCTCACCAAGGAGTTAGGAAGAAAAGGAAGGGTCAGTATCTATTATGGTGCAGGTTCCATCATGGCTAACCATTATGTCAACTTGTCACAGATCCCTTGGATTCCCAATCCTAATTTTTACACTCATTGCCTTTTTGCCTTTTTCTGCCAAATTTTAGGTAGCTCATAGTCTTGTATCTGCTTATATGTAGTCAGTGCACATTGACTACCTGCTAAGTTTCAGCTGGGTAATACTGTATTTAAACAAATGATATTGTCAGTAAAGTGATACCCAAAACTGTAGGAGATAGGCCCTTTATGTATGTTATTGGCATCCTTGCTTCTTTCATCATAGTTGATGATAGGGTGGCTCCCCCCCCCCCCTTTGGCATAGTGTTATTGATACTGGGAAGGAATAGGTGTGAAGACATTCCTTTGGGTAGCCTTCATGGTTAAGGTGATGCTTGTTCTGGGTTTAACAAAATTAGATTCTTTGCCAACATGCTTCCTGTAGGTTTTGCTGTACCTAATGTACTCTTGGAATATGACAATCAAGTTATTATAGAATTTAAAAGTTTTGATTTAATATACCCCTCCCCCAAAGGGGGGATATAGAATTTAAACTGTCTGCGATTCAAGCAAAACAAGTTAAAATTTTATTTGTTTTTAATGTCAGAAAACCATGACATGGGGGGTTGGTGGCATTGTGATATATACACTTCTACTTTTTTTCCTGACTATTTGAGACAGTTAGGGTAGTCATTCTTCCCCTCTGCTTTTTCTTTTATTATATTCTTCCAGCTCTGTCATTCTGGATGTTGTGCCATGTTCAGGAGTAAATGCGTTAAAGGGTGGAGATGCCCAGGTGACAAATTACAGGTCAGATCTGTTGATGGAGAAATGTCTGGATTTAAGTTTGCTGACTAAACCGGCTCTGTTCATTAGGAAAGCAAGGTGTTTACTGCCATTTATACTACAGTGTGGCTCTGGAGGATGGTGGATTCATATCCTGCTTCAATTGTTTTTCCCAGAAACGTAAGCAGCTGAATTTTATCTGGGTTGGAGAACATGGAGAATTATTATCCCTACCAGCTGGCTGGGGAAAATCAGAAGATGGTTACAAAGTTGGGATCGATTGCATTTTTTGACACTATCAGTGAGTTTCAGGAGGGTTTGGAATCCAGGCAAAATGTTTTCAAGAGGATCCAGAGGCTCTTCTTTCGGCAACGGGCACAGCTCCCTGGGGAAACCTTTGTGAGTTTTGCTTCGGCTTTGTGGGAGCTGGCACTGCACTGTGACTTTGGACCTTTGCAGGATGAGCTTGTGCTTGACCAGCTAACTAAGAAGGCAGGAGACTGGAGAATTAGGGAGGCCCTCTTTACCCAAATAAATTCTCTGACTCTCACCAGAGCCATAGAGCTTGGCTCACAAATGGAGACAGCTTTCAAAGCAGCACCAGCTAGAGTATCGGCAGCTATAGATCAATGGGAGCATCAGATCATCAGCAATAGAAACTGGAGAAAGAAACACTTTCAACATCATGGAATTTGGCAGCAGAGGACAGGAAAAGGATTGCCATCACATGGAACTAAATGCTGTCTGGTCAGAAAGAAAAATAAGACTTTCCACAATTGGCACAGCGTAATGCAGTCTAGGGCGTCAAGCAGACTGGTATGTTTTTAGCAGCACTAATGATGCACATTTGAGATTCTAATATTAATTCTGTTATGTGGTATTTTGTTTTATACACATTTGGTAAGTAGAAGGAATGCTTATCAAATGACTAAAAACTGGGTGGGGGCAGCTAATACAGAAGCAAAATTCAAAATTGTCATGAGAAATTAGAAGTTAGGTTTAAAACAATGTGGCATTTGAGAGAAATGAATGCAAGATTTTATTTAGGAAATATAAAGCAAATATACAGGTAAAGGATGGAAGATACCTGTATTGGTAACAGTGCTGGTGAAAAAAGGTTAACATGAATGAGCAATGTGACATGGCTGCTAAAAAGGGAAATGCAATTTTGGGCATTTCCCAATCATGGGAGGGAATAATAGTTCCAGTACATTTTACCTTGGTCAGACTCCATTTTGAGTAGTGTGTTTAGTACTATGCACAATACTTTGAGAAGCTAATACAGGTTCACAAAAGGACAACAAGGAGGATCAGGGGCTGCATACTCAGTTTTGTAAGGAGAGACAGAGGGATCTGGGTCTGTTTAGCCTTGAGAAAAGTTGACTAAGACTAGACATGGTACCATAACCTCAATGAGTGTCACACCAAAGATCAAGAACATTTTTCACTCCCCTGGAATGAAGGACCTGGATAGTGTTCTTAAGCTGAATGTGAGAAAATCTTCCTAAGAGTAAGAGCAATTTGTTGGTGGATCCGATTACCCAGAGAGGCTTGCTTCCCTTCCCTGGAGATGTTGAGGGAGAATGGAGAGAGCTGTCTGTCTGTGATGCTTTAATTTGAGGAGTGGGACCCAGTGGCCTAAATGACTTATTCCAACTTTCTGATTCCATAATGCAAGTAACATAAAAATTATAAATCCATATATTATATATATGGAGCTAACATATTGGTTATCATTCTAGGGTAGTTTAATAGCATAGCCTAAGATTAAAAGTTCAAAACTAACTGCATCCTCCCACCCTTTTTAAAAGCAACCTATTAATTTGTTTCTGGTTTCCCAAATCACCATCAACCTCTGATTGATAATGATGTATTCATTTGTTTCCAGATATTTGCTATCAACAATTCAGATGAGGGTCTCAGCCAAATAATTTTTTTGTTTTTAAAAATATCTAGATAAGCCAATAACAAAATTTTCAGAGAAATGTGTAATATTCTCAGCCCTCCAAGGTACATCAGACTAGGAAACTAAAGTCATGAATGCTAATACTACTTTTATCTGACCATTGTAGCAACTCTTCCTCCAGTTCCTCAAGGTTATTCCTTTTTCTCATTACACCTATACATCCACTATAGAATTCACTTCCAGCATTTTGCAGTGTTTTATTTTATATACTAAAATTTGTATGCCACTCCAATCAAAGACTCTGGATGGCTCACAATTGCTTAAATCCAAGATCCACAATGAATAAAAACAATGCATAACAAAAACAGTAAAATCAACAGGGCTAATATGATTAATATTAATGAAGATTGCAGTTCTGGCTAACTCCTAAATATTTGCTGTTTAAATTTTTTGCCGGTATTCAATGACAATATAGTATCATTAAAAGTAATATTTGGACTTGTTTAAGAATTTCTTCCCAAATATATGGTTTTTTAAGACAGCATATTATAAAGGTTGCTGGTAGAATATGGGAACAGAATTTATAAACAGTACTGCTTCTGATTTAATTAGGACCACTTATAAATCCAGTGTTTCTGTTTGTGAAGATATTATTTAAGAAGTTATTATGTTGTGCTGCCAACTGTTGATTTGGTGTGAGTTACACTATGTTATAACTGCGTAGTACTATAATACTATAGTGTCACTATATTAAATACTGGACAGTGGTGTTCCATTTGGCTTATTAACTATCATTGCTAGCCAAATACATCACAGAAATTGGTAGGATACAGATTAGCCAAACTTTACATGAATTCTCTGAAGTATACCTCATCAGGAATGATCTTAAGAAACGAAATCTCTGCACATTTCTGAGCTTTGTTCGTTGTTAAGCGGAACAGTCAGGCAGAAGCAATGTGCTTGTTACTTTGGCCAAAGTCTATGTCTTGTGGTTGAAACATAGCACCAGTTGAATTCACATGGGCATAGGACTGCAATGTTATGAATTCTCATTAGCACAAGGTTTTTGTCAGGGTGTATTGACTATTATACTTCACATTGCTATTCTAGCACCATTATTTCTTGCAATTTTTTAAAAAAATTATTTTTATCCTGCCTTTATTATTTTTATAAATAACTCAAGGAGGCGAACATACCTAATACTCCTTCCTCCTCCTATTTTCCCCACAACAGCAACCCTGTGAGGTGAGTTGGGCTGAGAAAGAGTGAGTGGCCCAAGGTCACCCAGCCGGCTCTCATGCCTAAGGCGGGACTAGAACTCACAGCCTCCTGGTTTCTAGCCCGTTGCCTTAACCACTAGACCAAACTGGCTCTCTTATAGTGTTAGATCTTTAAACCTTAGATTGAAATTACTATAATTCATCCCTTCTTTTTCTGGGGAAACTTGAATGTGAAGATACTTGGCATGGAGCCATGGAGCCAGTAAATGATATGCAGTAGAACTCGTGTTTTCTGTTTGTTTGTTTGTTTGTTTTTCCATACTACTTCCTGTCAAAGAACGGCTGGGTTTTTGATTGTGACAAAATGTCTTGCTGTGGAAGATCTTCCAAGGATGGAATTTGTGGAGGCTGCATGACTGAATCATGGACACCTACTTCTTGCTTGCATTAAGACAGACAAGCTGCAAACAAGTTAACTGCTGGGGAAGAACCTTGCTTCATCAATCACCTGGGAAGATATTCCTTGTGCACCCAATGTGGGTGTGTCAAGATTGTGCTGGTTCTCCTTGTTTTTCAATTAAGTGTGAATGGCTTTGTGGAAAAGTCAAATCCATATTAATCTGCTCTTTCAGTCTTAGTTGCTGACATTATTTCAAGAAACAGATTGCTCAGAAGAGAACACCATATTTATGAGTTTCGCTCCTGGATGAAGTGGGTATTTTCTTGTGGCCTTGGTTCTGTCAGAATCCCACAGGGTAATGCTCTAACAGTGACTTAAGACACAAGCAGTTTGAGGGCAAAAAGCCTGTGATGGTTGCTTAGCACCAGCATTCATCAGAAAAGTCTGATGAGTTTTTAAATTATATTTAATTTATAGAATATTTCTGATGGTTCCAAGGTAACCAAGTTTTTTTCTTTTTTGAGCAAATCTACTAGTGATATTGACAAAAAAAAAACAAAGAAAAGTCCCAACAAAGAACTGTTAAGGCATAATGGATGAAATCAGTAGCACTTTTCAGCATAATCTTTGTGTGTCCAGTCCAATATGAAATGTGCAAGCAGCCTCTCCCCTCTCTTAGTTGTGCTGAAGAGGCAAGTCTCCGTGTTTACACCAAAAGTATCTGTAGTAGTGAGCCTATCCCTAAACCCAAATGCTTCTTCATGATATGGAATCATAAGAATAGAGGTTTCTCCATGGATGTGGATGTATTTATATGAGTGAAGACTTTGCACTGCAGACAGTCATGGTATACTTGTGGGGACCATATATTCACCAGTGTGACCAGGAAATGAAAGGAGCTGCTCACCTTTCCTCTCACACTAAGTTGAACACAGAAGGATATGTTTAAATGGGGATGGGGCTAATAAGGGCATGGACTGCAACTTGGGAGTGAGTGTCTTACTCCAACAAAGGCTGGAGATGGCTTCTGTCTCCAGAACACTCTTCTTAAGCTCTGCCCCCTAGAATGGAGAGGCTTAAGATGTTAAATATATGGCTCAGGGACAGGTGTTGTTTCTCTATTAAGAGGTCTCCTGACAGTCTGGTTCCCTGTGCTCTTGGGCATCTGTTCTGCAGAGGGAGGCACTTTGTTCCTCAGTTCAGGGAAAGCTGCTTGGGAAGATTCTTGTTCTGGTGGATCCTTTGGTAGAGATACTGTTTGCAAGAGCCAGCCTACCACTTCAGGCAATAATACAGCAGTCTCAGAAATCTCATTTCCTTTCATATGCCCCAAAACAGTTTGTGTACTAAAGGATGCCATATGCATATAACTTTCTTTCATTTCATCATTATGGTTCAATTTTTAAACAATGTTCTAGGCTTAATTCGTTGTTTAAAAATTGAATCATAATGATGAAATAGAAGAAAGCTTCCACTTACAAAATTCAGTGTGAATACATATATTCACACTAAATATATAAATTCAGTGTGAATACATTTTGCTTGCATTCTGGTACTGGAAAAGTCACATCCTTGACAGAAGACAGAGAATATGTTTTTCCAGGGCAAAAAACAGTCGTTAATGACCACTGCTGTAGTTCTGGCCATTTCTATGAACCTAATTGCCATGAACTATCTTCAATGAACTATCAAACAAGTTAAATATATTTCTAATATGAGTTAAAGTATCAACCACATATATAAAGTTAAAAACACTGCATACAAAAATTTAGTTTTAGATCTTTTGACAAACACTTAATGCAAAAGCTAACAAGTGTAAACAAAGTTAAAATTGTCCAGTAGAGGGAACCATTAAACCTTACACATCCATGTTTTTGGAAATGCACTGTTATTCAATTGGAACAGATGAAATTTAATTTCAAAATTTCTAATCTATTTGACTTAGTATGCATTGAATATCAATACAGTTTGAATATCAACAGAGTGGGGTAGGACAGATTTCCCTTCCAACAAAGATGTATGCTTGAAATCAAGATAAGGGTATGTGTTATCTTCAAACATGAAACATTAATCGAACCAAAGCACACAGAACACTCTAACTGTAAATTGTACAGATTACAAAGCATTGTAACAACCAGTAGAAAATCCACCATGTATTAAAGCAGTTTTGAAAATGAATTGGAAGATGTGTTTTAGCCCTTGCACAACACAGTATAGTGCCCACAAAATGCCACCAATAGCATCGTCCATTGTGCTCTTATGGGCAATGTATCATTAGAGCAGTTTTTCTCAACCTTGGCAACATTAAGATGTGTAAACTTCAACTCACAAAATTCCTCAGCCAACACTGCATTATAGGTATCAGACTCTCTCTTCTGTTGCAACTCTGGGGAGACCAATGGTAGCCATGCCTGTTATAAAGGAATCTTCTTAATACAAGGCTCTACTGTTGATTGATTTCTCCTCTTTTTATAGGCCTCCGAGCCAGTTGACAACTGCACAAGTGAAGGAGAGATCGAAGAAGACCAGAATTCTTCAGTCCCAGATGTATTAGAGCTGGAGATACGTGGATCAGGCCAGGAAACAGATGAAGACTATTTTGAGACCGAGTCACATCAAAGTGAATCACTGTCAGACATCAAGACAGAACCTTATGAAAGTGTGTCAGACTCAGAGTCCATTGCCAGTGATGTCACTAGAGAAACCAACCTTTCTTCAAAAATAGAAGAGTCATGGCATAAACATTCTGAAACAAAAGGAGACAGTTCTCCTCCCAAGTGTTTCACAAAACAGTTGGGATTTATTCAGAAGGAAACCGTGGAATTCCCTTCAGTCTTACATGTACCAACAGGCAAAGGTGCATTGGAGTTATTGGCACCAGAATCCAAAATTGAAGACATCAAAGGAAAGGAGCAGGTGTTACCTTACAGAATTACCTCCACAGGGTCAAAAGCTAATAAAAAGGACTTTGCATTACAGACTGAAACTTTGCTAAAAGTGGGAACAAAATCTGCAAACCAAGAGGCACACTTCTATATCCACTCAGAGGATCAAATTGAGGGTGCTAGTAGCAAAGAGAGAATGAGCCCAGAAGCAGTAACATTGGTTAATCTCAGAACAAACTCTGAAAGCTCTTTGAATTTTTCTGAAACTTGGTGTTCCTGCTCAGAAACAGTTTTCAGAAACAGTTTGCCTAATATTCATTTAGAAACAAATGGAATTTGGAAAAGAAACTGTGAAATTTCCAAAGTTAGGTGTAAAAAAGATTGTATATCTGATACTGAGTATAATCAGAAGAACATTTTTGACAGTAAAAAAACTGCAGAAACAAATTTGTGTGGCAGAAAGCTCACAGATTTTAAATATACATTTCTGGTGCCTCCCACAAAGCCAGGAAACTTAGCAATGAAATCATGGCACAGTTCCCCTGGGAATATAAGTGGTCAAGATATCAGAGAACATATCAACGATTGCCTTTGTCTGGCAGATAAATTAAGCCAATCGTGCTCCAAGTTGCCCCTAAAAGAATCAGATTATGTTCATATAAAGGAAAACATAAACTGTTCACAAAATTCCTCAAAAGTGGAAAAAGACACACGTATTAAAGGAATATTTCTTAATACTCACTTGGTTTCAAATAAAGACTCATTGATGCAAACAGAAAGCTCCCACTGGACCACCAGTACAAATTTGCACAACAAATCCAAGCTCTGTGGCCTTACAACAAAAAGAGCAGATTCATCTGAGTATCAGTCTTTGGTATTGTCCCAGCTGCCAAATTCCTCAGAAAACAATTCTAATCAGAAGAATCTTTCAAATACGGAAGGTATACCAACAAATATAAATGCCAACGTAGTGTTAAGAAAACATAACCTGCAGTCAAAGGATGAGATAGAAATTAAAAGGTTGTCTCCAAATCACATTGGTTCTGAATCTCACATCTGTGATGTTGATGTCCCAGAAAGTTACCTAGATAAATGCAATAGAGCAAATAAATATGGTAATACTTGTGTTGTTCATGCTTCCATTATTAATACAGATGTGAACAAGGAAAGCAAATGCATCAAAACTCAAAACCCTGAGGCTTTTCTTGGAGCAACTGAAGTGAGTAGCAAATCTGAGCCAAGTATAGGCTGTGAGAAGGTAGTTGAGATTCTGACATCTAGTGGAAAAGACTTTAGAGGAGAACAAGAATCAACTGTGCTTCAAAATATGGGCAGGATTTCCAATACATTAAAATATCCTTTGAATCAAGAGAGAACAAATGGGCATCTCAACAATATAGAAAGGAAGGCTTGCAATTGTAGTAATGGTGAAGATGTTGATGTCACTGCTTTTGAAGTAGCACAAATACCACATTGTATGTGCCAGAAGGAAAAGTCAGATAACATTTCTGAGTTAAAAGCTGTATTAATTAAAACTCCTGATCAAGAAGGATTGCAAACAAAGGTTGAAGGTGAGAACTCTTTGGCTAAATTTACTGAGATACTAGAGCATGAGAATTCAAACTCTCATCTCATCAGTATGATGGATGTTACAAAACCAGAAGAATCTTCAAATGTACAGTCCAGTTGCAGGAATGACATTTTATCTGTGGAGGTGATGTCATACAATGAAGGTGAATTCCTAGTTAAGATGGTTGCTGAGGAAGGTTCAAGAAACATACAGTGTGAAGCTGATGCAAACATGCTGAACTCACTGTCTTTGCCAATCTCTGCAAAATCTACACAAGCTAGTTTGGTGAACAATACATCCACAATTAATTTACCTTTAGAAAGTGCTGTACAAACTTGGAAAGAAGAGGGATGCATAGATATTTTGCCCTTGGAACTATATGGAACAAATATGGACATATCTTTGATAAAACCATGTCAGTTGAAGGGTGATTCTGTCTTAGAGACAGTACAAATAGCAAACTACCAATCTGAAACTGGAGGCTATACAGCAATGGATGAATCTATGACCACAAACGCAGAGCAGAATACTTGTGTAAATATAGCAAGAACACAGGAAATGAATAGTGCAAATGTCTTGTGCCAAGACATTGTTGATGATGATGAGACTCATCACCAAGGAAATAAAGTCCATGCTAAGCAGATTAATGAGAAGGAAGACACCAAAATCCATGATATAATACATGGGGAAATTGCCCTTTCTCCAAAATCAGAATCAAATAAGGATTTTTCTGCAGAAGATTCAAAGTGTATTAGCAAAAAGAATGACAGGAATGCAAATCCAGATATCTGTGACACTTCATTGAAAACTGACATCCAAGATAATAGCACCAGTGCCTTAGATAATATCAGCATGGGAAGTGCAAATAGTGAAGAGATGGACAATAATCTAATTAACTTTTTTGGTAGTAACAATAGTTTCTACAAGGCAGTGCAGAGAATCAACCAAGTGGGTGCCATAGAAAAGTCTGCTAAGCATTCTAAATTTTTAGCTTTTCCCAAGATGGCATCCTTCAGGAAAACTAAGCTAATATCTCCTGAAAATCAAGATAACATGAAAACTAAGGAATTAACATTAGATAGAGATGAAGCAGAAGATAGTTGGAAATACACCAATTCCTCCAGTTCTACTTTGCAAAACAAGGAACACTGCCTTGCAGAATATTCAGATGATGACGATTTATTCTATGAAAGACCTGCTGGACTTTTCAATAGAATGAGCCTGAGAAAA
This sequence comes from Charina bottae, assembly GCA_023362775.1. Taxonomy (NCBI): domain Eukaryota; kingdom Metazoa; phylum Chordata; class Lepidosauria; order Squamata; family Charinaidae; genus Charina; species Charina bottae. The sequence goes on along the minus strand of JALMGJ010000005.1, from coordinate 40,355,625 downwards.
GCTTCCAGCTCTGGTCGGACACTCTTGGAAAGTGCAGGCACATATTCTTCTTCTCCCATGTTAGCCAGAGTGAAATATGGGGAAGGAACAATTTTAGGATTTGTAGAGAACAACAATAATGAGTTCCCTGAGTACCCTGAAGTCCGCAAATCTTCACCTGAGAATGACTTTAAAAGTAACAGAAGCACAGATAGCAAAACATTCCGGAGCCGATTGGCTTTGGCCCACAGATCCCTTTCAAGTTTTTTTGAATCTAAAACTCTGGAAAAGGAAAATACTCAACAGAGTCCAAAGATTTCATTAAAAGGTGAAAAAGAAAAAGTGAAAATGCACCAAACGTCTTGGAAAGCATTTCTGAAAAGCAAGGAGGCAGATAGCCTGAAGCAAAGTCCTTGTTCAAACAGGAGCTCTGGAAACTTTGGTAGAAGAACATCGAAGGAAAAAAAGGAGTATCACAATGGACAAGAACTTTTAAGATACAATGTTTCTAATGGCTCATCTACAGAAGGTGGGCATTCTGATGCCTTTGGGCCTGCTGACGTTCTACCTATAGACACCAGGAGGAGGAGGAGGAGAGAGTCATCTCATAGCCCAGATTGCAGTGGGAAAGAGAAAATGACGGTGAATGATGGGAATACTTCCTATGAAGAATTCTGGCTGAAATCTCCAAATAGTCCAATTGATCTGCAGTCATCGTTTTCTCATTTCACTCCTTCTTGCCCCCACTTGACAATGTATGAACGTAAAGATATGCCATGCAGGCCTATGAGTCCCAAGCCACAAAGTCCTCGAACTGGTCATCAGCGCATGGTCTTCCATTATCCTGGTAAATTAAGTTCAACTTCATTGATATCTCTTGGAAATATCTCTGTTATTGATGGCAGTTTGGAAGCACCCGGGAGGCCAAAGACATTGAAACCCAGATCTAGTTTCTTGCAGTCTATGCACTCATTAGATAATGACTATTTGAGAGAAGACAGTGGGATAAGCAGCCAGTCACAGATCAGCTTAAACACGACTACTTCAATGAGTGATATAATCAGAGATGAGGTGAGTTGCTTTGCAGAAGAGATGGTGTGAGTTGGCATTGAGGGTCTGGGGAGGGATTTGTCTTCATTATTTTGTTTCTTACATATCTCAGGTGGAATTCTGGGTTAATTTGGATGTCACGCTCAACATTTTAAATATCATGTTTTGAAGTAACCTTAGGAACTTGCTCACAAAGACATACGGCATCAGAACTATTCATTTATGTAAATTCTCCAGAGAACTTGGAAATAAGATGAGACAATAATTTAAGATTCTGGTTACAAGTCTACCCAGAAAAAAATATTTAGAGCTAACTAGTTTTATTTTCATGTTTCATAAGTATGTGAGGATATGGGATTGCAGTCATAGGTTTGCTTTCAGAAGTGATCTCCAAAATATGGTGCTGAAAGAGTGCTTCTCTTCATTTCTAGACAAATGCAAGTTTTCCATTTTAAATAACTGGGTTAAAGTTGAATGATGGTAGTTGTCTGTGTCACTGTCTTTTAATGACGGGGTGAGGATTTTTAGACCTTCATTACTGAAAGGTGTACCATAGGAGGTCAGATTATCTCTGCAACTATGTCGGAACCATGTGTTCAGATCAGCAAGAGCTTTGCGGGATTCAGAGAATGTTCATATCACCTCTGTACATTGCTCTCCTATTGAGAAGACAAGGGGATGGTCAGACAGCTGTCACTCCACTAGTTCTTGAGTGGCAGAAAAGTATGCGGGCATAAATCATTCTGTCCTGATTGCTGAGCCCTATTCTGCCACAGTCATGGTGGTGCCTGGTACAGTTCTTTCTGTTTAAAAGTGGGACAAGTTAAGAAAGCAGTTGGTGGCTTGCCCTGGCTTTATTTCCCCTCCTACGAAGCATAGCATGTGGCAGGAAAGCAGCCACCAATCACTTTTCTTGATGTGTGCTGCGGCAGGCTTCGCTGAGTGTAGGCAGGTTTTTGGAACGGTGTGTTTAGCCAGCTGTCAAGGTGCCTGCCTAACAGGCTAGGATGTATCAGGCTGCAGGCACAAGGGAGAGCTGTGGGTTGAAACAGTAGTGAATGATAGGGAGCAAGCTCTATCCTCAGCTAGTGCTGCAAGGGACTGGCAATGAGCCCACTTCTGCCCTCGTGGCCAACAAACTTGGAAAGAGCCCACCAATGTCCATGGGGACAGAACAGAGTGGGCAAAATGGTGCTTCCTGCAAGTAATAAAAACCAGGAAAAATATGCCAACCTCTTATTAGCAGAAGGATTGAGAAACCTGTAATGTATCCAAGGATGACAGGACCAGCAACATAACAGCTGGTGTAACTTGGCCCTCTTTTCCAATTAAAACTAACCTTCTGAGTAGCACAGGAATAGCATCTGTCAGGAATGCTAATCCTGTTTTTTAAATACAGGTCTTGTGTTCTTCTAAAACAGTGCTAAACCCATATTTATAAGGAGCCTGTACTGTACAAGGCTTTGAAAACTGCTATGCAGGCATTATGCAGGAAGATACCTCTGCAGAAGCCAGATGTCAGGTCTTTCCGCAACTGAAGCCAAAATGGCCCCTGGAAAGCAATGCCCAGTGAGAGGAGGGGGTCATGTCTGCAGCTGCTTTAACTGGCCAAGAGTCGCTGGACCGATCCCACTCCTGAACATGTCATCAACCACATTATTGATGAGGTGTGCTGCTAGATCATGTTCATGGCAAAAATTATGTTGGAAAAAGAGGGAAAATATTACTTTAAAACTGGAACAGTTAAAGACAACTTCAGGCTTCCTCCACTTTGGGGTGGAAATTAGACAAATGTCACCATATCACTCCAACTGATGCTAAAAAAAATAAAATAAAAATCACTACTAGCTCTTCAGTGCAAAAGGATTAGCTATCTGTACTTTCAAACTTTTTTTTTTGCTTCAGAGAAGGATAGTGACAAATATATTCTGTGCTAGGTTTTCTAGGATAATGACACCAACTTCTTAGATTCCTAGAGATCCCTGAAATTATAGCAGTCTGTTTCTACATAGTGCAGACTTAGTGTATGTTTATATTAGAAGTTTGTTGAAGTCCTGTCTATAGAGCTTGCATCTGTGAATCTGATTTCTGACTGAAAAAGTGCTGGGGAGAGAAGGATATAGTCTAGCTTCTTAGGGGAAGGCAGGATTCCAAAATCATGTAGGATCATGTAGGGAGACATGTAGGTGTATCAACCAAATTTAGATATGTGGACAAAAATCTTGAAATCACTAGGGAAGATAGTGAGCTGTCACAGCTAAATATAATTTTAATTTTACTGTGCCCTCTGGAGGCAAGGTTTTTATATTGCAAGGTGTTCCTCATAGGCCTTACAACTGCTATCATACACATAGGCCTTACTTTTTGGACAGTTTAGGTGTTCTAAAGAATGCAAAGGTTGCTTAAGAATATTGCTGAGCACGAATGTTGGTAGTTATACATTCTTAGCAGCAGCTTCAGTTTTAAGGGACTCTTGGCAAAAGGTCTTCTGATGCCTGTCTTTCTAGCTTAGTTGGTTTACTTGACCAACATAATAGTTAAAATTGCTGTTTAGAATTTTCCATAATTCTATGGAGTAATGGACATGTCCTTAGAGCGGCACCTTCCACTGTCGCCAAAATAGCTTACCATCTTAAAATCGATGGCCGACGGCCACGTGGGCGACCAAAACAGAGATAGGAGGACACCATCAATAAGGACATGCAAATTGATGGGCTACGCCCTGAGGATGCGGATGATCGGTCAAAGTGGTATTTCAAGATCCGAAAAGCAGACCCCGCGAAAATAGCGGGAAAATGCTAGGAAGAAGAAGAATGCATGTGGGAGGGGCACTTGGGGCATTTGAACTGGGAGCTCACCATAAACACAGTATGACAAGTGAGCCCTGCCATGGTGCTGCCCCTGGAGCAACTGTTCAAGGTTGTCTACAGTGGGCGCTGGTATATTTTCCTCAGTGTTTATATGAGTGTGTGCATCCAGACCTTGCATGAAGTTAATGCAGGTGAGTGCATAACTGGGTTCCCGTTAGATTGCAGCATCCACACTGAATCAATAAAAACTTTTATTTATAAGACATGTTACAAATGATGTTACTTGAAAGAGGGACAAATCTCACATGATATTCCAGATTTACAATGATTGCTTTTCAGTCAGCTGCCCAAAACGGTCAACAAACAAACATGTTTTAAAGATATTTTCACCTATTACTTATAAAACAGGAACATTCCCAACAGAGCGAAATCTCATCAGAAAAGAGGCCAGGTGAGAAGCACGGTCTCCCTTACAGAAAGAGGTCTCTTCAGATGCCAGGGTCTCTGCATTCAAGTGTAGAGGAGAAGGCCTGGATGCTTCCCTTCTACGTCCAGGAGGGAAAGGTAAAAAGGCTCGTCCAGCGGAAGAGGCACAGATCCCTGTACAAGTGCTTCAGCTTTGATGATACATGGATGGAGAGAAACCAGAAAAGGAAGTTTGTGAAAGAGGCACAGTCAGACAGAGAGAATGAATCAAGTAACTTCCCAGAAGATCAGCTAAATGTAAGGAACCAAAGATAATTTGTCTGTTCTCTCTGTCTGCATCTCATCCTTCCCTTTCAAGTGACTCTGTTAACTAGTTCTGCTGCTGCTTTTGTCTCTAACACAGTAGGACAAGTATGTGTTCACTGTGACTAACCCAGAAAAAGAAAGGTTTATCCTGACAGATAGGTCTTTATTGCCTCTCTTGTCTCATATGGGATGCGTGGTGTCTTATGTACATACATATAATGGATGGATTGAAAAATATCTATATTTTATAATATAAACTACATCAATGCAGCTTTATTAGAAACAGTATTGAGTCCCCTCCAGTTATCACAAATGTGTAATATTAAGAGCCTTCTTTTCCTTTTAAAGTCCTTCATAATGACTTATCCAGCATTTTTGATACCTACAAAGCTCCTTCCACTCAGAGAACACTCCCTGCTCTCCTTTAACATTCTGCTTTGCTCTCTTTTATCCAGTTCAGATTGTTTGGATTGAAGACAAGCCTTTTTTTTTAAACAGACAACATTTTTGGAGTTCAGGCTAGCCATTGTTGTAATTTAGTGTTACTATTTTTTTTCTGTAGGTTAAAATGAGATCCGTTACTTCTCCAGTGGCCATTGATGCCCCTCCTTTCAAGTTGCACCTCTATTCCCAGAGCACACCTACAGGACTAGAATGCATGGGCTTGAGGCAATGCATCACCTTTCCTGGTATGACCACCTTTATTATTTGACATCTGATAATTCACACTATAATTTGGTGTGTTTAGTTATATCATTGTATTGTTTTGTGGATACTAGATATGCCTTTAATTAATATAAATAGGTCTCTGCATTTAAATATTTCTTAGTTTCTTTGAATACATATTAATGCTAATGTTCTACAGAAGACCTAGGCAGTGTGAGGGCCACCAGAGTTGGACTGCAATTTTCATAATAATTTTATTTTATTTAGGTAAGCCTGAAAAAAAGGGCATTAGTCAAATTAAAGCAAGATCTGATGTTTAATGAATAGCACAGAAGCACTGTGTACACAGCCCTAGTATATATTACCTTTCGTCCAGTCTCCAATCTTCCCTTTTTAAGGAAGGTTGTTTAGAAGGTGGTAGGTACTCCAAAAGGCCCAGGAAGAAGTGGATTATCTGGATCTTTTTCAGTTGGGATTCAGGCCGGGTTATAGTACTGAGACAGCATTGGTCGTGCTTGTGGATGACTTCTGGAGCTCACAGGATGGGGGTGGTGTATCCATCCTAGCCCTCCTGGATCTCTTGGTGGCTTTCAGTACTATTGACTAGGGTATCCTTCTGGACCAGCTTAGGCGGTTCTCTGTGGCCGGTTCCAGTTGGTGGTGTTGGGGGCAAGAGAATTAACCCTAGGCCTCTCTTATGTGGGGTGGGTCTGGGCTCAGTTCTCTCACCCCTCCTATTCAACATCTACATGAAGCTGCTGAGCGAGATCATCTGGTGGCATGGGTGCTGTATCACCAGTATGCTGATGATACTCAGTTTTACAACTCTGCCCCAGGCCAGACAAATGATGCCATTCAGTTGCTTTTGCAGTGCTTGGAGGCTCTGAGGATCTGGATTGGGAGCGGCTGCGACTTAACCCGAGCAAGACGGAGTGGCTCTGGGTTTTGGGGTTCTCTGTATATGGAGAGTTGCCATCTTTAACTCTCAATGTGGTAGCATTCCCCCAGAGTTGGTGTGCAATTTGGGGGCCCTCCTGGACTTGTAGTTCCTGCTCAAGGAGCAGGTAGTAGCTGTGGGTTGGGGGGGGGGCGCTTTCCACAAATTAATCTTGTGCTCCAATTGCACCCATTCCTGGACCAGGAGACCTTGCTCATGGTCACTCATGCCCTAGTCATTTCTCATTTGGACTACTACAATGAGCTGCATTTGGGGTTGCCCTTGAAGACCACCCCAAAACTTCAGTTGCTCCAGAATGCAGCAGCATGTACAGTTTTGAATGCCTTGCATTTTGCCTATGTTACACCGCTGCTGCGTGAGTTGCACTGGCTCCTAGTTTCTTTCTGGGTGCAATTCAAGGCCTGGTTATCACCTTTAAAGCACTGTATGGCATAGGGCCAGGTTATTTGCGAGACCACCTCTCCCTGAGGACATCTGTCTGTCCCACTAGATTGGATAAGGTTGGCTTGCTTCAGGTCCCCTCTATGAAATGTTACCATTGGCGGGACTTTGGAAGCGAGCCTTTGCTGTAGCTGTGCCTACCCTCTGGAACAGCTTCTCCCCGATATATGGAGAGCCCCCATCCGTTTTGCTTTCCAAAAGGCTGTTAAGACTTGGCTCTTCCCTCAGATGTTGGATTAGGATGGGAGGTGAGCCCAGCATTTTTGGGCAGGGTCTTTTTTTTAAGCGGGTAATGTTATAGCACTGGTGATGCGTTAGAGCTTTAATCTTGTGTTTTCATTATTTGTGTATTTGTTTGTTAGCCACCTACGGTTGTTTTATATAATATCGGTGGCCATATACTGTAACCTTTTCAAACAAACAAACCTCTCATGCAGCCCTGATCCAGGAGGTGTAATTACTTACAACTAGCCATGTAAACTAGCTTTGATGGAGGCAGGTATTCAGCAACACTATTCCTATTTTACAGTGGTGGGGGCTGAGATGTGGAACGGTTTCCTCAGCTTCCTCAGTACCTCTTTTGTATGTATTTGTGTGTGTGCTTGTATTGATCTATCTCAGCAGAGATCTCACGGTGACACGATCAGCTTGTCTGTTTCAAGAGACACTGCTAGTATTAAATTAATTAGTTTTGGCTCAAAATAAAGTGGAAGGACTGTAGGTGGCAGACGAGGGTTTTACTAAACTGATGGCTTTTATTATAGCAGTGTTTCTCAACCTTGGGAACGTTAAGATGGGTGGACTTCAGCATGCTGGCTGGGGAATTCTGGGAGTTGAGGTCCACCCATCTTAATGTTCCCAAGGTTGAGAAACACTGTATTTTAGGGTTTGTTGGACTCTGGGTTTCGTCCCTTGTGGAAGGCTTTATACTTGAAAGAAGGGTGCAGCATTGGCTTCAGAGGGATCACGCAGAGTTTGTTCTGTTGCTCCATTTTCTTTTCAAGGGGTCTTGACAAATTGTTTTCTAATTGTTCTCTTCCATTCCACATACAGTATGTAAGCGTAATCCTATTGCTTTATAAGTTAAAAACAATGTTCACAAAAATTGCTTCTTTTAATCGAAACGCAGTTACGATTTTTGTACTCTGATACTTATAAGTGTTTACTGAAAACTGGAATGCAGGAAAATCAGTTAGATTTCTTCAGCAGAGGATAATAATAAGCAGGTTTAAATGAAAGCTAAGGAATCCATTTCTTAATTCCCCCAACACAGAGATGGTTTCTTCACTGTATCTCAGGATGTCGAAAGATGTTCAAAGGTACTACTTGGACATCTACCATAAAGAATAATACTGCTGCTGACAATGTCAGATTGCTTTATCACTGACATTGCTGATGAACTACTGTACTTCCAGTTTGTTTGCTTTTTAAATATGACTGTGTTTATTAAAAAAAATCCTTAGGAACATGTGCAGCATAGCTTTCCAAACTGTGTGTCGCGACACAATACTGTGTCACCTGCAGGGCCCAGGTGTGTCGCGTCAAAACCCGGAAGCACTGATGGTGCGCCGCTGCCGTTGCGGGTGGCCGCATGCATGGTGGCAGCGGCGGGCCATCAGCGCTTCCGGGTTTTGACGCGACACACCAGGACACCGCTGCTGCCACCGCTGTGGCGCGTGAAAATCTGAAAGTGGCGGCAGCGGCGCGCAAAAACCCAAAAGTGCCGTGGTGGCGCTGGCACTTCTGGGTTTTCTCACGCACCGCCGTTGGTAAGCCCTAATGTAGGGAATTAATGTGACTGCTGAAGTTATCTTTTACTTTCTCTTTTACTTTCTCAAGCTGCTTCAATTAATTACAATTCTCTCAATGTTCTACTACCATTAGTTTGAGGTTGTTTATTGTTTAGACAAAAACAATAGAAAAATATTTAATAGGACAAAAAGATTGGCCAGTAAGAGGTGCCCCAAGTTTAAGAAAGCTTTAGATATTTTTTCTGGAAAGGAAACCACTTAGTACTCATGGAAGAAAGGTACTTATCAAACTGTATGGTAGCTATTATTCTTATGTACTGCTACTAATGCTTCTTTTGCACGTAGCTGTGTTTATTGAAACCATTATGCTCTTTCACTGCCTGCCTTTAACTTGAAAAATTTAAGATAGGCATAATAATAATAATAATTTATTAAACTTGTATTTAATATTACCTTTACTTTAAATTTGTATGCCGCCCAACTCTCAATGACTCTGAGTGGCTCACAACTATCAAACAAAGAAATTACAATCAAATCAATAAAAAATAAAAATTAAAGATAAAAGATGGCAAGTATGTTGAAGTGAGGGGTCTTATTCTCCCTCGCTGAAGGCCTGGGTGAAGATCCACTATTAGTAGTACTGTTAATGCAAGACAATAGGTTACTGCTCTCTGTTTAGTAACACTGTCCTGGTGTGGATCCCTAGATCCTTAAGGTTGCCAAGTTTGAAAAACACTGGTTTAAAAAGAAACAGGCTTGGGCTGAAAATGTTTTAGGACAGAACACATGGAAAAATAGGACAGGCATTAGGAACTGATACAATTAATGGAAGACCAACAAGGTTAGGCATCCATGTGGAGGTCATTTCTGGAGTTCTCCATGTAGCCAGTATAAAATCTAAAGTACGATTTAAAAAAACCCAGGCTCCTAAGGTCCATGAAGGAAGGACAAGGCGAAGTGCCAGGAAGAATGAATACTGTACTTTCAAATTTCATTTCACTTATGCAGGATCAAAGTATTTGGATCTTTCCAGACTGTCAAAGTAATGTACAGTGGGCCCTTTTTATTTTGGGTGATTCAGGAGCTTTTCGTAAGGGAGATGAAGATATCACATTTCCTCATCATTAAACTGCAGTATTTTGTCACTGGCAGATAGTTTTATTTTATTGATTTTCTCTCAGTTGGCAAATCAAGTGCAATTACTGCTGCAGAATGGAAAGCGACCGTGAATTATAATTAAATACTGCTTCTGCGATTTCACCAGTGAGGATTACAGAACTATCCCTGCCCCTCATGTGTCTGTCCCACTTAACCGAACCATTCTTTAAAAGCCAGGTGGTGTCTTGATGTAGCATTCAAGAAGGTATCTCTTCATATAATCCTTAAAAAGAGGAAGAAAACACTGGAAATACATTTTCCTTTGCTTGCAACAATGCCCTGCAATGTTGTAGTCCTTTTCATTTGTTAAAAAAATAAAGGTGTTTGTCTGTGTGCGCATGCGCGCTCTTCATGGACTATTCTCTCATCCTCATGTTCTCCAAAAAATATCCTGTAGGGTTTTATTACTCAGGTTTGGAATCAAGTGCCAACTACAAACTTGATTTTTTTGTCTATGTGTAAAAAAGGAATGTGAGTAATTTTGGAAAGAGGGAAAAGAAAAATGCCATTTCTCTTTTCCTTCTTTCTGAAACATGCCTGTATCATGCAGGGATTTTTTTTTCATAATTTCAAGGCATGTAGCCTTCTAATCTCACCCATTCCAGTATTTATTTTAAATAGCAAGAAGCTTGAGTTACCTAATGCCCTGTAATGTCTTCTCTGTAGTCTCTGTTCTTATAATGCTGTTCTTCTTACAGCAATTTGGAAGTTTTAAAAAATGTTTTTATTTGATTTACAAATAACATTTGTTATTTACAAATTTGATTTACAAATTTGCAACTTTTTATTTGATTTACCAGTTGATAAAATTCATATCGTTTCCAAACTGATAATTATTTTTCTACCCGAGGTTTTCTTTTTTTAGTGGACTATTCTTGAAGTCTTGAGAAAATAAATATGGGATATTTTTATGCAATTTGACTTAGAACGTACTGAAAAGAGAAAAAAATGTTTTCAAATTGCTGGATGAAGCTAAAATCATGTTTATTTTTCTGGTTTAGGTTACAAAGAGCAACAAAGCCAATGTTGTTTTCATTCTGAACAATCTAAGACAGGGCTTTCCAAAGTTTTCCCGCAGCGACACACCAACCGCCGTTGGTGTGTCGCTGTGGGAAAACCCGGAAGTGCCGCCGTTGCGGCAGCGCGAAAAAACCCGGAAGTGCTGCTGCCGCTTTCAATTTTTGTGCGCCGCCGTTGGTGTGTCGCCGTGGGAAAACCCGGAAGCGCTGATAATGATCAGCGCTTCCGGGTTGTGTGGCGACACACAGTTTGGAAAGCTCTGATCTAAGACATTAAAAGCTGATCAATGCTACCAACAGAGGATGGATGGATGGATGGATGGATGGATGGATGGATGGATGGATGGATATATATATATATATATATATATATATATATATATATATATATATATACACACATATATATACATACACACACACATGCCGTAACTATGCAATATATCAATGCATAGTTGAATTTTAAGAATTATATGGTTGCAAGACGATCAGTGCATCATATTGAAGGATGTAGTCACACACATTCCACATCCCAGATGTTTGCTTTTCTCCAATGTGATGCCTTCCAGATGCATTAGATTACACGCCCAGAATTCCTAGACAACAAGGATTAATCTAATCTTCATAACCTCAGTCCACCTGGAAAATACTAGGATGGAGAAAGGCTGTGACATGATCACATTATTTATGTGCAATACTCACATTACTGCAAAGACTTCACCTTATCAACATTCAAAGCTGCTAGCAGTACAACCAAAATATCATCTTTTCCCAAATAATCTTAAAACAGTACTAGACATTCTAGTCTTCTTTTCTTCTTAATCAAACTTAATTTAAAAAAACAATTTTAATGCATTTCAAATATTAAAGGACCATGGATCTAAGCTAACAACATAAAATTACAGTATCATATAAGTTGATTTAAAAAAGAGAATAAAATTATAATTTAATACATTTATATATTTATGTAGCCATTTACATACCACTCACTTCCAAGACTCAAGGAGGTTTATAATAATCATGAAAACCACATGCTAAAAGAATCCCCACATAAGCCATCAATAACCACTTAGAGAACATAACCAAATGTTTAAAGAATATCCAGTAAAAAAGGCACATTTATCAACATTTATTTATTTATTATTTTCTATCCCGCCTTTATTATTTTTATAAATAACTCAAGGCGGCAAACGTATCTAATACTCCTTCCCCCTCCTATTTTCCCCACAACAACCACCCTGTGAGGTGAGTTGGGCTGAGAGAGAGGGACTGGCCCAAGGTCACCCAGCTGGCTTTCATGCCTAAGGCGGGACTAGAACTCACAGTCTCCTGGTTTCTAGCCTGGTGCCTTAACCACTAGACCAAACTGGCTATAAAATATGATGGTTTTCACAGACTTCCAAAAGGTTAGTAAGTTGGGGGCTTGACTCACCTTGGGGAGTGCACCGTTCCACAGACTAGCAGCAACCATTGAAATGACAGCTTAGCTCTGAGCTCACATTCACTTCAGGTGGAGTGGGGATCTTCAGCATCCCTTGGAAAGAATGTAAGGAATGGGTGAACCTATCCAGGAGAGATGCTACAAGTACATGGGGGACACCTATGTGGGTTTTTAAAGATTAATACCAGCCATTTGAATTAGGCTCTGAAATGCATTGGTATCCAATGCAGTGATCAAAGTTCCGGTATTAGACCTTAAACCTATTTGTCCTGGTTAGCATCCTGGGCACTACATTTTGGACCACCTGTAGTCTCCTAGTCATCTTCATGTTTCCAGTAGTCTAACTGTATAGCAATAAGGGGGCAGAAATTTGTCCAAATTGCTGGAAAATCCTCTTTTATGTCCTTGTATTGAAAGAATTGATTCAAACATTAACAAGATCACATTATCAAAAATCTTCTGTACAAGTCAGGGGTAAATTTGTCCTTCCGGTGTTATGTATTAATTCTCTTAGTAATTTCCATGAATAAAGTATCCACAGCTTTTAGGATGGTAATATCTGTTGAAAATTTCTGTTTCCAGAAGATGAACTTTACAGAAATATGCAAGAACCCTTACCTAGGCAAAAGGGGCTGAAACATTTTTTTTAAGACCAGAACAATGAGATAAGATTTGGAAGCAGATCAGGTAGATGCTTCCCTAATTTACTGGAGTATAAGATAACTATGATGCTGAATCTGGGGACCTTTAGTGTCAATAAGGCACGAGACTATGATACCTTAGATACCAACGATCTCTCAGAAGGAAGGCACTCAGCCCTGAAGAGGTCAAGAAAATTCTGGTCTCTGCAATAAATTACTTTCACTCCCATTGCCTGTATTACAAGTGTTTGGGAAACCTTGAATGAGATGGAAGGAATTTCTGTCAGTACACTGTAACAGAATATCATGTGACCAAGTCATGGAAGAGTGCACTAACGATTTCTGAAGCTCTACATATCAAGCATCACCTCTAGATAACTGAGATAGCCTCTTAGTGAAGGAAGCCCAGTCCACAGATGGTAGATTTTCAAACTTGCTTGCATGCTGATATCATATGGCACACCTATGGTCTTAGGGTAAACTTTCAAGCAGAGAGAAAGCTGCTATGTGATTAGGTCAGCAATGGAAAAGTTCGCAAATTGAAACAACTTGTTTCATGTCCTGTCCTGCGTAACCCTTCACATGTCAGAATGAAGGACATGAGAATATAGAATGCCATGATAAAAGTGGCTGCACTGACAAGTGAGTTATTTTCCTAGATGATCCTCTAGAGCAGAGCTTTCCAAACTGTGTGTCGCGACACAAAAGTGTGTCGCCACACACAGCGTGGTGTGTCGCCACACCACCCGGAAGCGGCGGCGGCAACCCCCCCGCGCCGTTGCACGCCCCCCCGCGCCGCTGCTGGTGTGTCACCAGCGGCGGCACTTTGGAAAGCCCTGCTCTAGAGCCTCAAATAACAACAACAACAATTTATTAAACTTGTATGCCGCCCTACTCTCAATGACTCTGTTCACTGGTGGTACATCTTTGTTGCTTACTGTAGTTAGAAACTTTCTTTAATTAGGAAACTATAGTTATCACAATTGAAAAAAAAACACAGTATTTTTATTATATTTTTATCCCCCCTTTTAAATATATAACTCAAGGTGGCAAACATACCTAATACTTAGAATGGTTATTTTAAGGTCCTGGTTTTCCATTCCTGTCTGGGGGCGTGGTGGCTCAGCGGGTAAGACACCAGGCTTGTCGATCAGAAGATCGCAAGTTCGGAGGTTCGAATCCCTAGCCCCGCGTGACGGAGTGAGCTCCCGCACTCGCCCCAGCTCTTGCCAACCTAGCAATTCGAAAGCATGCAAATGCAAGTAGATGAATAGGTACCACTTCGGTGGGTAGGTAACAGTGTTCCGTGTGCGTCATGCCGGCCACATGACCGTGGAAGCATCTTCAGACAACGCTGGCTCTTCGGCTAACAAACGGAGATGAGCACCGGCCCCTAGAGTCGGACACGACTGCAAAAATGTGCGGGGGGAACCTTTACTTTACTTTCCATTCCTGACATCCATTGCATTTGTCATAACGGCAAAGTACATTTAAGTTAGCCAGAAAGTTTTCAGACATAGCAAACACAGACGGGACCATGGAAGACACAGATTGGGGACCAAAGATAGGGGCACATATTTACATATATATGCTTAATAAGGCAAGGTAGGTTATATCCAAATCAGGCCATTATTAATCAAGTCAACTTGGATCTAGTTGTCTGATGAACTGCAACAATTCTATGTATTATGTTATCTAACACATGCCACAGCAAATTCTAACTACTTCCACATTCTTCCAGCACCTTTGAAAAGGCATGCCAGTCATACACATCCACAACCTAAATACCATACATGTGTATATTATCTATTGTAAAGATTGTGAAATATTTTTATCTATCTTTTCTAGCCAAACATGATAATTAACATGTAAATACAGTATTTCATTTCAGACAGCAAATGCTGAGGGAAGAGGAACTGTATGTGTCAGGTGATCTGCCCCATACAACTATGACACTCTGTTGCCCTTAGGCAGGATGGTGGTCCTTTCCCATTGCCAGTGCTTACATAAGATTAAATATCATTCATCCTGTTGACTTCTGTATGTTGAATAGGGAGGGAAGGCATTTTGCCTCAGGCATAAAACTGGGCTGACTCTGGTTCACTTGAACCCATGCATCTATGTGTGGTTGCTGTTGAAGAGGTTTGAACAGATTATGCAAGCCTTCAAGTTCTTCAGGAGTTTGCACATACTTTTCTAGCCCTTTGGTGGATTCTTATCCAAATATCTATCAACTGTAGTGAAAGGGAGAAAACACTCCCAGAGGTTCAGATATGAAAGAGTTAATCAATCAATTTAGATAGCGGGCAGAGTCCAGCAAAACCTGGGAAACTCAAACTAAGCATCCAATAAGGAGCAGAAAGTTTTCCCCTCTCTCTCGGGTGAGCTTTTAAAACATTATATTAATGATTGATCTGAGCCGTTCTTTGTGTTTTGCTGCTGTTTTAGTCTACCTATGTGTATATGCTTGTAGGGTCTTGGATGCTGACACGAATGCTGATTTCCTTTCCCCTTCCTCTATTGTCCTTTCAGTACTAAAGTGGTCCTTCCTTCCTTCCTTCCTTCCTTCCTTCCTTCCTTCCTTCCTTCCTTCCTTCCTTCCTTCCTTCCTTCCTTCCTTCCTTCCCACAGGGGGAAAATTTGTTCCTGAATAAAAGTGGTTGTGGCAGCCATTCACAGACCCACCAGAATGTGGGAGGTTGCAAGTGTAGGAATTGTGGGGGAAAGGCTTAGGGACCCTTGCTTAAAGAGCTGGAGAACTCAACCCACCATACCCGTGTGCATGTGTGTATACCGTACATGCATGTACTCTATTGCAATTGTGGATTTCATACTGTTAGTTATGTTACCTTTATTGTATGATAATACAGTATCACAATTAGGAAGTATTAACACGAGAGACTTAAGATGTGGCTGTTGATTAGTTTTCTGCATGGACAGGTTGTTTTATCAGAGTTTCATTTGCGATATTGTCTATTGTTAGCTATCTCAAAGATCTCATTTGGGATGAAAAGTGCAATATATATATATTTATACACACACACACACACACACACACACACACACACACACATATATATATATATATATATATATATATATATATATATATGCTTTCATTAAAAAACAAGTTAAGAAATGTCCCTGAGCATGTTTAAAAATGTTCTCTAAATACCATTGTCCTCTATAAAGCAAAAAAGCTTTAGAGAGACTTCTCGTGTTTGTTGGATATCCAAGATAATTTTTACTTTTATGTCTGATCTGCTACTGATTTCTACCATTACTATTTATCTGGGTGGATTTGTGTTCTGTAGTACTGAATTGTCAAAGAAAAAAGACATCCAGTGGACATAAACGGTGTGATATTGATGGGAAACAAGTGCCTTTTTAAGGATTTAGTCCTGCTGCCTGCACTCAATGCGTTCTTGAATGCTATCTTTTGATGTTTGACAGCTACGTGCCAACTCTGTCGGGGCCCCATGGGAGAAGCCGTGGATCACTGCTCTTAGAAATACTACCATGTCTCCTTGCTCAAAGCAACTTGATGTTTAAAGGCTGAATGCCTTTTTCACCAGAGAATACAATTTTGGGCTGTCTTTGTTCTGTCACAGGATTACTGTGGGGTTGGTTTAAAAGAATGCTTTAGTTAAACTTTGGAAAAATGGCAGAGTGACACGATTAATGTTTTTTTTCTCAAACGAACTGAAAACAACCTGTGGCAGAAATATTGTGAATGGAACAGTTATTCAAAACGGTGGCATATTACTCCCCTGTTTTTTGTTGTATCTATTGTAGAGCTACAGAAATAATAATGATAAAACCTATTAGTCAATTCTTGGGCTGTCAACTATTTTCTGATAGAGTGTTCTTATTAAAGAGCTGCATGAAAGCAAGCTTCAAAGGCTAAAATTTTTCCTAGCACCGGGTTACAGGGATGGGATCTATTTTTCTCTGGAAAGTTTTGCTTGAAATGCAGGTGTCTTAAAGAAACACACACAACAATATGAATAGGTTGGCAACCTTAGTAGATCTCTTTGCATCGTTCTTCAGGTCTTAAATGTGCTCTTCAAATATACCTGAGGCTTTCCACACATGCAAAGCTCATCCGAGCCTGTTCTGTGTTTCTCTGAAGTCTGGAAAAATAGACCAGGAGAAACTCTGAAACACCCTAAACCTTCTTGTTCCTGTTGCGTACACTTGCAGTTGTGGTGCCAAACTATTAGTCAATATGTGCCTTTTAAAAAATCCCTTTGTAGAGGAAACTTTTTCCCTCCTCAAATCTCCAATGTGAAATACGTATTGTAGAAACGAGGCTATCCAGCATCAGCAGCCACATTGTTCTGGTGAGCTGGTTCTTGGTTTCCCTGAATCTGATCACCTCTCTGTGTGTGCATGAAATGTGGTAGCTTTGCAGGACAGTGCCATTGCTTCAGTGTTATCTTATTCTAGATACCTACCAGGATAGTGTGAGCATGTGCAGGCTAGTCCTTTGAGTATTTACTTATTTCCTTACAGGCATGTTGCTCCCTTCGCTCCCTTTAACTGCTGTCCGCTGATGAGGAAGCTGCCATTGAAACAAATCTCTCCCCAGGCCTTTTGCAACTGCTTCAAACTTTTCTACAGAGGTGCATTACATCCTCTCCTTCCCCCTGCAATTTAAGCTCTCTCTGTCCTGTCCTTGGTTGGTTTAATCCCTTGGAATCAGCTTAGAAATAAGCCTCCTTCTGCAAATTCGAACTGAGGCTTTTTCAGCAGTCAGCAAGGGAGCCTCCCTGGCGGACCCCTATGATGTCAGCTTGCAGCGTGCAGGCAGTTGGCAACGCGGAGGAGAGGAATCCCACACAGCTCTTAGACAGCAAGACCTGGTGGCCACTGCCCTGCGCGGAGCCGCCTGGTGCAGCTGACTCTCCCTCTTCCTCCGCAACAGCAGAGCCTCCTGGCTCTCCGTCTGCCTGCCTGCATGAGGACGCAGCAATACTCCAGCTGCGAATCCGCCGGTGCAGACAGTGGAGCCAACTGTAGTAGCAGCGGAAGCTCTGGCCTCTCGCCGGGCTCAGACTCCGAGAGCAGCGGAGTGGTGTGTGGTGGTAGCAGTGGGATGCGAGGGGTCCTTTCCAGATACTGGAGTCTGGAGAGCCTTCATTCCACTTCAGGTAAGAACAGCTCAAGGGGGCTCTCTGGTATTCCACTGACCTTGGGGAATGGAAAGGGAAGCAAGGGAGAATTTATGTGACATGGGGATGAACAGCATGGGAGCTAAACAAATAAATAAATTTAAAAAATGAACAGCTCTGAAAGCTTCATACCTGCACCTTTTACTTCTCAAAGTCTGACCCTGCTTCCCGAATGAAGAGTTCAGAAAAGGGAGGATGGAGATATGGAAGCTGGTAGAAGGCTGCCTAGGTGCTCAGCCACTTTCTCTTTCTACACCGTCAAAGTTACTGTAAAATCCGAAATACAGCGTATTTTCTCTCTTATGAAATGTCTTGTCATTGAGGAAGATTAGCATGGCTTATTACTGCATGCCGCCGTCTGATTTGTATTTCTTTTGTCTTGTTTGAGAAATAATATTTCTTACTCATCTTTTAAGTACTAACACTACTTCACTGCTCTCCTTCGGTCTTGTCTGCATCTGCCATTCAAGTGATGTAAACAGTGTTCAGAGATGAAAGCTCTGAATGTGATGCATTAGAGAGAACTGTAGCCATCCTCTTTGACTGTTTGAATAGTTTGTTTCTTATCATGGCCTTCTAATTACTCTTTTTAGATAGTCTATCAGTTTCAACTAGTCTGTACTTGTCATAAACAACTTTTTCCCTCTGGTTAGTTTTGACATCAGTGTTCAAGTACATCAGAAGACTAATTCTCCTCCAATATATTTGCTGTGTTCTAACAGAAAAGCTTGGATTGCTGAAAACATTCAATTTAGCTGGTACAATTCGAAAGCCTTTTGAAAGGATCGCTGCTGTTTTATGCAACATTATGTTTCTGTTTACAAAATTCCTATTTAAATGACAAGTCTCTTCTAATAACCTGTAAAGATGAACTAACCTTACATCTTTTTTTTAGTGTCCTATATGGTATTATGATGCCCTGCAAAAATAAAGTACATCCCGTAAGGTGGGCATGACTTGACTCTGGATATTATGTCTCTTCAATGGGACCTGAAAAACTATGCCATAGTGTGAATATTGTAGCACGGCAAGTTGATGTTCAGGATTGCATCCATTCCATTGCATTTCCCCC
The DNA here is from genome assembly GCA_023362775.1 of Charina bottae. Taxonomy (NCBI): domain Eukaryota; kingdom Metazoa; phylum Chordata; class Lepidosauria; order Squamata; family Charinaidae; genus Charina; species Charina bottae. The sequence continues at coordinate 40,336,733 of JALMGJ010000005.1, read as the reverse complement.
AGTAATGGTCAGTTGGCATTTCATGGCTATTGAGCATACCAATTCTCCACTGCACTGTTTTTAAAGTAATTTCTTGTAAGGCATTTTCCCCAAATATTTATATATATATCTTCTGGAAACCTCCTTCAAACATGCCAAAATTTCCATCTTGTTCATGGCTGGTACTGTTTTGGCTATATAAGCAGTAGAGACTGGGCAGTAGAATTAGCAGAAATTATGGCATCTGAATGAAAACTATTCCTTGGCATATGAAGGCCCACAGTTTTCTTGAAACATTATAAAATATCTACATTGCAATTAATGTATGTAGATGTATTGTAGCAGCAACATTTATGACGCATTTAAGTTTCTGCTATGGCTTTGGTTTAAATATCACAGTATGATACAGAAAGAACTCACCTTGCCACTGTGTTATGGAAACTGCCAGGATTTTAATGGCTCTTTAAAGATCTTTGTTGCAGTCTCATATTGACTCACATCAGCCACTCATCATGTTTTTCCTATGTTGACATAAATAAAAATGTTCTTTTTCTTCATTGTATTGTGCCCAAACAATAATTAGTATATATTTTTTCATTTATGGTGTTATTTCCCTGAAACGTAGTGAAAAATGCTTTGCTTGCCATTATTAGTGTAACAATCTTGCCAGATGGGTTTCCTCCAGGTGAATGGAAAGATACTAGTCTAAGGAAGGTTGCATTAATACAGGTCCTACCTTGTGTTGTCAAACAAACAAATAAATAAACATGTGAAGCATTTTCAGATTTTATGTAGCTGTTGTCAGATCTTGTGAACTTTGTCAGGAGAACTTTTTCTGATATTTTCCCTTAACCTTCGGCTTCTTGAAGATTCTGTTTCTCAGTAGCTGTTGCCAGTGGTAAATTGACTGAGCAATCACACTTCAAAGACTCCCAGAAGGGAGGCATCTCTGTAGGCATCTCAAATAGCATCCCATAGTTTGCTAGTGAGAATCAGATGAGTAGAAAGGCGCTCTCTCTATATATTTTAAAAAGTGGGGAAAAGGCTAAAACTGCCCACCATGCTCTTATCTGTCACCTTATCAGCATGTATTATTTTGGATTGGAAAGCATTAAACAGCAGTTATATGTCTACTAGCACTAGCTAGGATAAACGTATGCAGAAAGAATGTGTTCAGCCATAGAAATATTTTAAACCTGGATATTCTATTTACTAATATTTTAGGTTCATGCTCAGATTGAAAACATAAGCATTCTGTAATTTAACCATGCCCTGTATTACTCTTTATCTGTCCCAAGTCTCTTGCCATTCAGCTTTACTGGATTCTTTCAAATTCTCCCCCCCCCCCACCTGCTTCACCATACCTTTTTCCTTGTCTTTTGTTGAAACTATAAAGCCACAAATTTTGTAATCCCTTTATAGGAGAATTGGGCCAATTCCTTGATCATTTGAACTCTACAACATGCTTTCCTTAAGAAACTGAACTTGAATGTAATGTCTTAGGACTATCAGTTCTTCACTGGTGGAAGCTGACCAATAGTCATTCTGTCTAAGAAAACTGGCAGGCTGCCCAGGGCCTCTGGAGGGATCCAGGTCAAGAAAGGGTGCTGCAAATGACCAATATATGTGGCATTGTGATTATTTATTCTCACTCACTTTAAGGTGACTACTGCTATTATTTTATTTTTTTGTGTATATGCTGAATTTGCCTTCCCTTATTGTATATGTTGGCTCATTCCTTGCCTTGGTTCAATTGAGGTCCTCTCTACCTGTGAAGGTTCTCCAGTATAGACTGTGGAAAAGACATGTGGAAAGAGATGCAAAACAACGAAGTCAGTATGTTTGTCTTTTGTCTCTCTGAACCAGATTGTTGCTGGTTTCCTGAATGCCCGAAGAAGGCTATTAGGTTTTATATGAATGTCATCATTTTGAATAATAACCCATGCTTTGCAGAGATGAAAAGATATTGAGATGTTCCAGCATCCCACCAATGATGGAATTCTCTGAATAGTAAAGAGTGAGGCAAGTATTCTGATGCCTTTCAGGAAAATAGCTAACAATATTTCATAGTCCTTGTAATTTTCAGGACAAGTTTTTCATGAGAAAATTGGTAACAAATGGTTGGCCTTATTCCTGTTTAGTCTGAAAGGGTTTATTTTAAGACATTTTGTCTGGAGATTTACCTGGGAGCATGATGTATATAGAACTCATGGACTGTAAAGCATGACTTAATTGTCTTTGGGCCATTGGAGTCATGTCTTCAGAAAAAAAATTGCAAAGAAGATAAAACAGGGAGAAAATAAAATACGCATTCAACCCCATTTCAAAGCAACAAGTACCCCATCACATATATCACAGCATACATTGTATTTCACACTTAATCTGAGAAACCAAATTAAAAGGCATTGGTTGAAATGCTTATCCATCCTCCTAACTTACTCTGATACATTTCTTAAATCTCCTCCCCCCAGCTTGTATTAATTTTGAATCTCCAGATGGAAAAACTTACCTAAATTTCTAGTCTGAGAATGTTACTAATTCTTAGTTTAAAATAATGGTTTTTTCCCCATTGTAAAATGCTGACTTTTATTTCAAAATGCAAGTTTATTTTATTAGATTAATATCCTTTCTTTCATTCAGAAGTACATAGTCCTCCTTCCTCCTGTGTTTCACCACAGCAACTCTTCAAGGCAGGCTGGGTTGAAAGTCCAGAGGTCACCCAGTGAATTGCTTGAGAGCGTCTCCTGCTCCCAATGTAACACCTTAACTACTACACCATTTAATTGATTGATTACATGCCATCAAGTGGTAGTCGACTCTTATACTGTAGATAGATTTTAGGATGCCATTCAGGGTCTTTCTTTCCATTTCTTAAGGAATATAATCCAGAACAATATAAAAACTATGTAGTGCTTAAAACTGTTTGCTCTGCAGAATTTTAACCCAGTGTACATACACTTTATTCCTTTTATTTATATATAATTTAATTAAAACTTTTAAGAAAGAAGATAAAAAACTTTTTTTAAAAAGAACTTTATTAATTTTCAAAGTATAGCTAAAATACAAAAAGAAAATACAGAAAAGCAAAATAGAACTAAAGAAAAAAGAAACAAACTATAAAGTGCAAATAGAAAACAAAGACGGAAAAGTGACTTCCAACTTTCTCCAATACAGATATAGATAAGTTTACAAATACAATCTCTTGCCATTAATTAAACTATAGTAACATTATTTCTATTAAAATAAACCAATTAATCATTAAAACCCAAAATCAAAACATCATTTTTTTCTACCACAAGTAAGTACTCGAGAAGTGGTTGCCAAACAGATATAAATCCAGTAACCAAGAAAGAAGATAAAAAGCTAATAAAAACTAATATAGAGTAAGAAAAAGAAAAGGAAGATCAAAGAAAGAGCTCCGTAAAAGTGCAAAAGCAAAGAAAAAAAGAAAATACAATGAAGTAGCTTCTGATTTTCTTTATAGCAGTTATAAGTACAATTATAAATTTACCTCTTGCTCTATGGGTACAACATAACTCCATTTTTTCTATATCCTGTCTAATTATCGAATTCATAAATCATAAGTTCATTTTTTTCTTTTTCACGCAAAAAATTTGTAAGGGGTTTCCAGTCAGCAAGTCAACAATAAACATAGATATTGTCTTTTCTCTAATCAAAGTCAATTTTGCCATTTCTGCATGTTCCATCATCTTCACCAAGCATTCCTCCATTGTGGGTAGTACCGAATCTTTCCATCTCTGTGCATATAATAATCTCGCTTTATTCCTGATAATAATAGCTGAGTTCATACTTCTGCAAAGGGATAATTTGGTGTGTTTGATTTTGATTTAGTTTGTTTTATGTACCGAACAACTGAGGTTTCTAAACTATGATTTATGACCAGCAAATTCTAGTTTATTCAATCATGGTGCAATATATGAATTAAGCATTGTACTGGCTCATGTGTAGGTAAGCTATATTTTACTGCAATAAACATTAGCTGGAACAAAGCCAAACAAAGTCTTGATCTCCCAAGCTCCCACCTTCTTTCTCCTTGGATATGACTGGGAGAAGGAGTTTTACTTTCAAAGAATTGTGGCTTCTGTCACATGAACCAGAGATTATGGTTTACAGTATTGAAACAGAGTCTGGTCTGCCCTTAAGTAAGTTCCTTTTGAGGTATAATATCTAAGGGTGTTTTATGAACTATTTGTTTTAAAGAGAAATTGATCTGGACCTAATCAAACTGCCTATTGTTTGTAGAGTGTCCAGGACAATTACAGTTGGGAGGGGTCCTCTTATCTGAAAAATCAAGCCAGGGAAATCTTATTTTTTCTAGCATGAGAGCATGGGCAGAGAGGGCAAAGCAGTGAGATCAAGCAGGAGAGTTTGAGGAACACAAAAGAGGTGTGTATCTACTTGGGAAAGTGTGCTGGAGAGCGTTCTGAAGCTGGCTGGCCCCCTGTCCTCTTTGAAGACATGTTTGTGAGGAGGATCTGCTTTGTTACATGATAGATAGGCATGGGGAGATAAAATGGGAGTGGCAGGATGTATATCCAAAACAGCTGACTAGAAGGCAGGGTATGGCCTGGGATTTGGAAACTGCAAATGGAGAATCTTTGGGAGGGCTTAATGGCCTAATCAGTTGCCTTTCTTATCTAGAATTGTATTTCAGTTTCAAAATCTTATTTTTCTACCATGCCAAAGCAAAATTCAAAGCAAAATCATTGTGAAACTACATTCAATTTCTCATATTTTATAGAGGATATGCAAAGCCATATGGGGGAAAAATCATGTTTTTTTCTGAAACATGTACACTGACATCTCAATATCCCATGGTAAAATTCATTATATAAAGGGTTGTGTAGATACTGTTAAGCGTAGGACAAATACGGAAACTCAAAAGAGTTTCAAATCCTCTTATTGCTGATTAACTCTTCGTCCAATCCACACACCAGTCATTATGTACTTGCTTCAGACATTGGGATGCAAGTATGTAGTGGTAGTATTTGCATGATGATGTCATTACATTTCATCATTTTAGTGTCCTTGTGCCTTGCTGTGGACATTGCTGCTTCCTAGACTTTTTGTTGTTGTTGTTCAGTCGTTTAGTCGTGTCCGACTCTTCGTATAATTGGCTTTGGGTAGAGAGACAGAAGATAGATTGGAGTGCATGCTTCTGGGGTGAAGTTTGTAACATGAGACCTTGGACTGTCATTTCAAAGGATAAGCATTAGATGTACTTGAGTAAAGACCAAGAGATTAGTATTTAAGGCTTTACCCATGTGCTGTTAAGTGCTGGAACAGCTTTCCACTGTAGCCCATTCTTACGTGCTTCAACCATGTTTCACTTGTGTTTCTATTATATTTCTGCTTTGCACTTCAAACAGTGGTGGCCATGCTAGTGCTTTTTTTGCCTGTAATCCTTGATCCTCTATTTCACCTTAACTATGTATTAGCTTTGCTTTTTAATCCCGTTCACAAGTAGGAGCCCTGTGCTTTGAGCTGAACTTAATGAGATAAACTGCCTTGCTTCATTGATTTATGACTTGATGAAAACTAACAGAGCAGAACTTGCAGAAAGGCCAGTCATCTTATCCACTGGGTTGGAAAAGAGAGCATAAGTCCCATCCGAAAGCGATAATCATAATGTGCTGATGATTAGAACAAAACATAACTTTTCACTGAATACAGGTGATAGTTCTGGCAAAGATGACACGTTATTCCCTAGCACTTCACTTTCACATAGCGTTCTGTAACCTAAAAATAGAAGAGACAGAAAGATTCAAGGCTAGTATTTATCAACCATGGCATAGAGGGTAAAGTTAGAGAGATGATGGGGAAGTCAGGAGTCTACTGAAGACCAAAACAACAACAACAACAACAACAACAACAACAACAACAACAACAACCAAGGAAGCTTTTAATGAGGATGGTAACCCATTAGAATTGAATAATTTTTATCCTTAGGGGATTAGAATTTGTCAATTCAAAAATTTCTCTTACCAGCAAGGTAACTCGAGGTATGCGGTATTAGGATCTGAAGCAGGCATGGGCACCCTTCTTGTATCTCTGGCCTGCTCCTTAAAAGAACTGTACCTTTTCTGAGACTTGCACAGTACCTCTGCAAGTTCAAGAATATATATCTTTGAATTGAGGTGGCCACAGATGATTGGGGTAGTCTTCTTTAAAATTATGAAATGCATAATACAGTTGAAATCTTTTAATTTGGCATGCCTTGTCCTCAAGGGACTAGCATTTGTAAGCAGTCTCAGTTCAGACAATTATATTCATATCTTGTCTGATGATCAAGTGATTTTGGTAAATGCTTCTGTTTCTCGAATTCTTAACATAAACTGATTGGTTTCCTACAAGCCCTCATATTGGAAACAATATAGTTGTACAAATGGCCTGCATAAATGGAACCCACGACTGAAAATATTTGTCCCAAAATATCCCAATGAATCCCAGATTCAGAGCTTGAAAGGAGGATATTTTCCTCTCTATTTAAAACGGATAATACAAATAAAACTGCAGTTATCTTATTTAACACAGCTATTCATTGTTTCTTTACTGTGTGCTACTGAAGTAATTAATGACAGTCCAATTCATATCAAAAGGTATTTTGTGTGTACATTTGTAGAGAATCACATTTTAGACAGCAGCATTCCTCAACAATAGCATTTTCATTATGATGAGGCATGAAGAACACAAAGGAAATACACATATTTAGTCCAGAAGTGGACCCCTCCCCAAAATTAATGTTGAGAGAATCTGTCCAGCTTTGCTTCCCCACTTGCCAGTAATGCAGACAGGATTATTACATTTGGACATCTCTTGGTAAATATTTTGTTTTGAATATATAATATATAATGGAGTGGAGGGTTATTTGTTTTTTTTCTTGCTCTTCAATATATCTTTTCAGTTTTTAAAGAATATTACCGGTACAAAAATAATGTATTAGCCATAAGCTTAACAATTTTACTTTCTTAACAATTATACAGATAAATGTAGACATGTGAAATATTCAGGTTCAGAGAGTCAAGAACTCAAGAAAACAAGCAAAATAACTATACTCCCAGAATAACTCCCAAAACAAATAAGTGCATGGCCCTGTGTTCCCTGGGACAGCATCCTGCAGGCCACAGAATTTGCTGAACTTCCTCTTTTGGGATTGGAGGAAACCTCTGGCTTCAGAGAGGGACTCTGACCTTGGATATTTATTTATTTATATTTCCAACTTATATCACCGCCCATCTCCCCCCATTCCAGAGGGGACTCTGGGCGGTTTACACCAAGCCAGTAATTAAAACATATAAAAATTTATAAAATAGAATACATAATGTAATTAAATATATAAGATCCAAGAGGCTCTGATGTTAGGCTTTAAAGAACCCTATGGAGCAAGCCAACCCCAAGAGGAGCTATTACTCCCCCCATCCCAAGCGAGGTGGCAGAGCCAGGTCTTCAGTTGTTTCCGGAAGGTCATAAGTGTGGGGGCTAGCCTCACCTCCAGGGGCAGAATATTCCAGAGGTCGGGTGCCACTGCGGAGAAAGCCCGCCTCCTGGATCCTGTCAGGTGGAATTCTCTTATAGACGCGGTCCGAAGCAAGCCCTCTCTGCATAGCCGGGTGGAGAGGGTCGATGCTCTGGGGATGAGGTGGTCCTTTAGGTAACCTGGTCCCATGCCATGTAGGGCTTTAAAGGTGACAACCAACACCTTGAATTGGACCTGGAAGCAAACCGGTAACCAATGCAGCTCGCGCAGCAGAGGTGTCACATGTGCCGATCTTGGGGCACCCATAACTGCGCGCGCAGCCGCATTCTGGACCAGTTGAAGCTTCCAGATACTCTTCAAGGGTAGCCCCATGTAGAGCGCATTGCAATAGTCTATGTGGGAGATGACCAGGGCATGAGTGACTGTATGGAGGGCGTCTCGGTCCAGGAAAGGGCGTAGCTGGCGTACAACTCGAAGTTGCATAAACGCCCTTCTGGCCACGGCTGCCACCTGCTCATCGAGCAGGAGCCGTGAGTCCAGAGGGACCCCCAGGTTCCGCACCAAGTCCGAACGGGGTAGTGCCACCCCATCCAGATCTAAAGATAACAACTCCCTGGATCTCGAGGCACCATCAATCCACAGCCACTCTGTCTTACCAGGGTTCAGCTGAAGCCTGTTGTTCCCCATCCAGGCCCCCACAGCCTTCAGACACTGAGAAAGGGCAGCCACTGCATCACTTAACTCACCCGGGATGGAGATATATAATTGAGTATCATCAGCATATTGATGATACCTCATCCCGTGTTGGTGGATGATCTCACCCAGCGGTTTCATGTAGATATTAAATAGGAGAGGGGAGAGAACCGAACCCTGTGGCACCCCACAAAGTAGGGGCCGAGGGTCGGACCTCTCATCTCCTATAACCATTGATTGGGATCGGCCCTGGAGGAAGGAGGTGAACCAGCGTAAAACCACGCCGCCCACCCCCAACCCCCTAAGCCGTCCCAAAAGGATACCATGGTTGATGGTATCGAAAGCCGCTGAGATGTCAAGAAGAGCCAGGATGGATGCACTGCCGCCATCCCGCGCCCGCCAGAGATCATCAGTAAGTGCGACCAATGCAGTTTCTACCCCATATCCCGGTCTGAATCCTGACTGAAAGGGGTCTAGATAATCCGTATCATCCAGAATCCTCTGGAGCTGTAATGCCACCACTTTCTCAACCACCTTCCCCAAAAAGGGGAGGTGGGAGACAGGACGAAAGTTATCCAACACTGCAGGGTCCAGCAATGGCTTCTTGAGGAGGGGGTGCACCAGCGCCTCCTTAAAAGGATGTAAGAACCAATAACCAATCTCCCAAGGATGTAAGAACCATCGCATGGACCCAGCCACATGTCACCTCACTGGCTGCTTTCACCAGCCAGGAGGGGCATGGATCAAGATGACAAGTAGTAGCCCTTACAGTCCGGAGGATCCTGTCCACTTCCTCAGGTCCAACAGGATCAAACTGTTCCCAGATAACCGGGCACAGACGCTCCCTCGGCATCTCCCCAGACCATGCGTCACGCTTGGAGTCTAACTTAGAACGAATCCGAGCGATTTTATCCATCAGATGCTCTGCAAATTCCTCCGCACAGCCCTGCAGGTGGGTCACCGGGCCCACCTTACCTAGGAGGGATCGAGTAATCCTAAACAGGGCCGTCGGGCGGCATTCTGCGGACGCAATAAGAGCGGAGAAATATTGACGTTTCGCCGCTCTTACCGCCACAAGGTAGGCTTTAACTGCGGCTCTAGCTTGTGTTTGGTCTGATTCGGTCTTTGTCTTTCTCCAGCGGCACTCTAGGCGTCTCTTGACCCCCTTTAGTACCCTCAATCCCTCCGTATACCACGGGGAATATCGGGTCAGATGGGACAAGAGAGGTCGCATAGGTGCGATCCTGTCCAAGGCCCCGGCCGCTCTCTTATTCCAGACTGCGGCCAGGGCCTCCGCTGGACCGTGCATTAGATCCTCGGATATAACCCCCAGCTCCCTCTGAAACCCTATTGGGTCCATTAGTCACCGGGGGCAGACCAAACGAATGGGTCCAGCCTCCCTGCAGAGTGGGGCAGCATATGAGAATCTCAGGGTCACCAGGGCATGATCTGACCATGACAACGGGGAAAGATGCAACTCTCCCCCCAGATCATCTTGCCATTGCTCCGACAGGAAAACCAAGTCCGGAGTGAGGCCACTGTCTCGAGTCGGGTCCCGAATAATCTGGACCAGGCCCATGGCTGCCATGGTAGCCATGAACTCCCGAGCTGCTTCCGAGGCACGTCCCAGGGACGGCAGATTGAAATCCCCCAGAACCATAAGTCTGGGGAATTCCACCGCCAACCCCGAAACAGCCTCCAGCAGCTCGGGCAGGGTGGTTGCTACGCAGCAGGGAGGCTGGTACAGCAGCAACACTCCCAACTGCTCTCGGGAACCCAACTTGAAAAACAGAGTCTCACATCCGGCCACCTGTGGAGCCGTGCCCCTGAAGGCCACTATAGACTCTCGAATGATAACTGCCACCCCACCTCCCCTACCCCGATGTCTTGGCTGGTGCCATACCTGAAACCCGGCCGGGCAGATCTCCGAGAGGGCAACCCCTCCTCCAGGGCCCAGCCAGGTCTCGGTAATACATGCCAGGTCAGCCCCCTCCTCCACGATCAAATCACATATGAGGGGGCCCTTGTTATTAACCGACCTGGCATTAAGCATCAACAGCCGGAGATCAGGGCACTCGAGGATCCGCTGACCAGGGCCTACGTTTGAACCCGGAGGGCCGGAACACACCACCGGTAATAAACACCGGGGGCGTCTTCCCCAACGATGGCCTGCCCTCCGGTTCCCGCCATAATATCCCTGACCCGTCACCACTTCAATAGGACAATCCACCCCAGAGCCCCTAGAGTTCCGAGGCCCAGTTGCCTCCACCACCGGACCTCCAAAGACCCTAGATTGAAACAAGGGGCCCCTCTCCCATGCACACATCTTCCTAACTCAGTCAACCTCAGGGGGCAGTAGGGTCACCAGCATACCAGCATATGCTTTCGGCGCCAGTAGAACCTGACCACCCCCTACCACTCACTCCACACTCACTATGCGCCCCTTCAGCTTCTCTCACTGGTCGAAGGGGCACCATTCACTCCTGCCCACCACCTGTCTCTCACTCAGGGGCGGGCACTCTGATATACAATCATACAACTCTGGCCTCCTCCAGGGTCTCTCACACCCAGGAGGGATACCTCTCTCACACCAGGGGGACCCCAGGTCTCTGCCACCTCTAACAATGGGGGAGAATAGGAACCGTCGTCCAAACCAAAGCCCCTTCTTCATAATCCTCTTGTTGACTCCGGGATTATTTAAAGATGATAAAAGTCTTGGGATTATTTAAGATGATAAAAGTTTTGGAGGACCCCACCAGAACTATAAGGGGTCATATAAGGGATATTCCCTTTTCCTTCTCACTTGTCAGGGCTGAAGCTGGCAAAGTGGGAACCAGCAATACTGAGGCTAGAGAGGACCATTATGCGAACATATCTCAGCTGCCCAAGGCCCCCAAGTGAACCATGAAGTAGACATTAACTTGAAAAGATGGGGGAAAGAAGATGAGAATTTAAACTCTAGAGACATGTATATATACTGTAGGCTCTGAATTCCTTCCTCAGTAATGCACAATCAACTCTTGTGTTTAAGGCGTCATTCTTTTCTGTCATAAAGGTTCTGATCTAGAAGAGAGTCATGCCCTAGAGTCCTCTGTCAAGTCAAACCAAGTACTGGATAATGTCAGGAGATCTGTGATTTGGTGCCAAGCCCTGATGTGAAGCCTGACACCAGTGGCCTTCAAGACAGGCTCTTTCCAATGTTGGAAATCACAACTTTGGAAAGTCTCCAAAGAAGGCGGAGTGGGTAAGGTTGAGCTGGAGAGCCAGCAGACATTATATCCTGTTTGGCCTTTGTAAGGTCATCTATACAACTGCAAGATTTCAACTTGCTCTATTGCTGGTCTCATTCTATTCCTTTTCTCTAATGCAGTGAAAGGATTTTTTGTTTTTAATGGAAAACTTATTTTAAAGAAAGTTCACTTTCATTCTGCTAGTTTGTTCCTGGAAGGTATTAAGGGCATACTCCAGTGTTCTGACTTTGGAGAAGGACTTTTGGATTGTTTTGTAAATAAACTAATATCCACAACATGTTCCCAAAGTATTCGCTGATTATGATGTAATTTTGGCAATAATCAAAGCAAAACGTGTCCATATGTAGCTCTTTCATTGAAAAATTAGAAGTGGATTTTAAAAAAGGATTAGTCTGTTAGTTAATAATTTTAATAATTAGTTTAATTCCCTCCAATAACTAGTTTAGTTATAAACTAGTATAATAATTATACTATTATAGTTATAATATGTAAATAATTATTTACAGATTAAACAGATTCTGCTGCAGTTTATATTTACTGTTCTTGGCCATAGTAATGGAATTCTCATTGCCAAACGTTGGATAGGTTTCACTGTGGCTTTAATGTAGATGATTTCAGAGATATGAGTTCTCTTGAAGGGAATCTTATCACATATGCTGGTTACACACTATTGGGTGGGATAGCTAATGCCTTAGAAGACAGAAATATAATTAAAAATGATCTCTTTTATTCAGTGAGCTGAATAAAACAGTATGAAATTTAACAGAGACAAATGCAGAGATAGCATCTAAGAAACATAAATCAAATGCATAAGTACAGAATGAGGGGTGCTTTGCTTAGAAATAGTAGTTATGAAAAACATCTTAGAATACAAGTCGATTACAAACTAAATATGAGTCAGCAGTGTGAGTTTGCTGAAAATGCAACTTTAGGCTGTACCAACAGAAATATATTTCTATGCAGTGTTCTGCACTGGTCAGATCCCAGCTGAAGAATTATGCCTTGTTCTGACACACATTTTAAGGATTCAGACAATTTGGAACAGGTCTGGAACAGAGTTAAGGTGAGTACAAATTATATCCTGGGAAGATAGATAGAAACTGGTTGTGTTTAGCCTAAAGAAGAGAGAGTGGTGGCACTTTTCAAATATCTGAAAGGATTTCACACAGAAGAATCTTAAGACTTGTTCTCCATCGCTCCAGAGGAGAGGATGTAACATAATCAAGTCAAATTACAGGCAGGCAGATTATAAGTGAATGGTAGAAAAAGCATCCCGGTAATATGTGTAGTTTGGCAGGAAAGCCAATGACCCAGAGGGGTGGTGAAGTACTGGAGGCTATAAAGATTTCAGTGGTTGAATTTGGATTCTTACCCTGAGCTGGAAGTTGGACTGTGAGGCCTAAATGGTCCCTTCCAACTCTATGATTCTCTTCATGATATTTGGATGATATTTAAACGGCTAGCAATCTGACTGCTCTTTTAAACTGAATCTAGCAATCTGTCTTCCTTTTCTATATTTTTTTCTACTACTTAAGTTTTTACATGTGTATATTTGGAATAGGCTATTCTGTTGTCATGGAAATAATTGCATTGATACTGTTACATCAGTATGACTTGATGCTGTGATAAGGGATCAAAATGATGCAGTGAAATTTGCTCTATTTGATAACTATTATTAAACAGCTATTATTCAGTGTGAAAGGACTTCCATGCATCATTCTTGCCTTTCTTTTTCCTCAACACCTTTTGTTCCAAATTCAGGTTTTTATATTGTAGCCTAACTGATTATCAATAGTGCCATCAATTTGTTCAATGGAAATTGTGTACTTGTCTACATTCAATTTCCCAGTAACGTTATATTTATTTAAGAAACAGATATATGCAAATAAAATAATTAGAGATAGGAAGCAATTTGTTTGGCTTATATTTTAATATAAACTTATCTAACTTTTGCTTCTCAGATCTAAAAATTCAATTAACTTTCTATATCTGGAATTTTGCAGTGTGTTTTTTGGCCTGCCCCCAAAATGTGCATTAGTACAAAATGTATTAAAATGTTATAAGATATATAGACAGAGAGACAGACTTTCTCTCTCTCTCTGTGTTTGTGTGTGTGTGTATTTATATGGAGAATATGGAGAATATGAATTGTTGGAAATAATGTACAAAATGGCACATAAAGGACAGCTGTTTGAAAAAAAAATGGGAAGCATGGATACGAAACTACATTGGGAGAAATGCATATAATATCTGTAAATGTGTATTTTTTTAAATTGCAAATTTATTATTTATTTATTTTATTTATTTATTCAACTTATATCACCGCCCATCTCCCCCCGCAGAGGGGACTCTGGGCGGTTTACACAAAGTTAGCAATAAAACATATAAAAACATATAAAATACAGTACTTAATATAAATAAATTAATAAAATGTATAAAACCCAAGAGGCTCTGGTGTAGTTTAAAAGAACTCTACGGAGCCAGACATCCCCAAGAGGAGCTGCTACTCCTCCCATCCCAAGCGAGGTGGCAGAGCCAGGTCTTCAGTTGTTTTTGGAAGGTCATCAGTGTGGGGGCTTGCCTCACCTCCAGGGGCAGAATATTCCAGAGGGCGGGTGCCACTGCGGAGAAGGCCCGCCTCCTGGACCCCGCCAGATGGAATTCTCTTAAAGACGGGGTCCGTAGCAAGCCCTCTCTGCATAACCGGGTGGGGCGGGTCGATACTCTAGGGATGAGGCAGTCCCTTAGGTAACCTGGTCCCATGCCATGTAGGGCTTTAAAGGTAACAACCAACACCTTGAATTGGACCCGGAAGCAAACCGGTAACCAATGCAGCTCGCGCAGCAGAGGTGTCACATGTGCCGATCTTGGGGCACCCATAACTGCGCGCGCAGCCGCATTCTGGACCAGTTGAAGCTTCTGGATACTCTTCAAGGGTAGCCCCATGTAGAGTGCATTACAATAGTCTATATGGGAGATGACTTAATTAATTTAATTAAATTAATGTAAAAAGATGAAAGTAGTAAGAAACACACTTAAAAAGATCCTGAATGAAAATGAATTTGGTAAATTTGCCCATCCCTAATAATACTAAATCTGGAATATCCCTCCCTGCGCTAAACTTGGTGGCCTGTGACAATTGAAATAGAGGAAACAAAACAAAAGCAAATAACCAAAGCAACTCTTTGATAAGTCAATACATAATGAAGTCAGTCAATGTTATCTGAATTTCTTACTTTTCAAGAGTTTATAGGCTTTCTGAAGAAAGTGAACATAATAGAATGCAATGACTTTGCTCTCTGGATTTCAGCAAAGTTACAGGTAGGGAACATATGCCATAACTACCATAGCATGAAATTATGTTGGTGAGACTGGTGCAAATTTTAGTAGAGGAATGTGGAAATGACCTTGATGAAGGAAAGCAGGACCCATGAAGGGAGGTGAAAAATTTATTTATTCTTTATTATTAAATTTATACACCACCCATCTCACTATAAAAGTGACTCCTGGTGACAACCTAGTCCTGGGAAAGTGGAAAGCATGAGAAAGAGACTCAAATTAACCCTGCCTTGATTCTGTTTGGTATCAAAGAGGGCAGAGGAAAATTCCAGCAGGCTTTTAAGATTCTGTTATTATACCCTACAACAGAGCTTTCCAAACTGTGTGTCTCGACACAAAAGTGTGTCGCCACACACAGTTTGGTGTGTCGCCACACAACCCGGAAGTGCTGATCATCATCAGCGCTTCTGGGTTTTCCCGCGGCGACACACCAACGGCGGCGCGCAAAAACCTGAAAGCGGCAGCAGCGCTTCCGGGGTTTTGCGCGCTGCCGCAAGTACAGCACTTCCGGGTTTTCCCGTGGTGACACACCAACGCCGGTTGGTGTGTCGCCGCGGGAAAAACTTAGGAAAGCCCTGCCCTACAACAATAAAGGAGCATTCTGGCAATTCTTGTACTTTCTTGACCTATAAGAAAGGGCTGACATATTGGCCCCTTTCTACCATATTGCTAGCTCTCACTTATACTGGAGAAAAATATTTCGTGGTGCTGCTAGGACCAACTTCTTTGGATGTTTCATAGTGTATCCCTAATTATTGCTGTACAAAAAAAAAGAGTTGCTAATGTTAGGGATGGGAGGAGTCAGAGAAGCGTGAATTCAGCTAGACCTTGCACATGGAACAAAGGGAATTGATCCAGAAGTACATGATCATTGATGTTTAAGGTCCTCACCATCCCCCAAACATCCCTATCCATCTTTTTGAAGCATTTAGCTGTTCAGAGCGCTGTTCATTGCATTTAGCAATATTTATCTCAGCAAAACATACAACAACCCAAAAAGTAATCTGATTCCACAAACATTACATTAAATATATATTAAATAAATGTCAACTATCTTTTTTCTTAAATTATATACTGAGATGGTATTCCTATCACCAAATTAGAAGACACTGACTGGGTTTACACATTATGCTGAGCCATGGTTTGGTTAATCATGATTTGTTAAATGCACTACATTGGCTGGGTTTGCTTATATAGTTGGGGCATAAACTATGGTTTACAAAGTAGAGTGGTTGGGTTTATACAAATGCACAGCCAGTACCAAAGAGCCCGCCATATGGGTTAACTCATTGTATGAACTTAATGGAAAGGCTTAATCATGACACTCTTCCATCTGGTTTTGGAAATTAGACCATTCTTCCCTATTTGGAAACCTGTTTTATTGGAACTAACTCCATAGTGCATTATCTCAGACTCCTGGGATAAAAATTAGTAACTATAATAAAACATTATTTTTTTCAAGTATCATAAAGTTATAAAGTCTCACTGGGAAGACTTTGTTATTTTTAAATCAAAATTTGAAGCAATTATAAATTACAGTAATCTTCAGGCTTTAATACTTGAAAATATGAGCAATATGAGCACACCAACCCTGTAGGATCAAATCAACCAGACATATGTTATGGGAGACAGGTGGTCCCTCAAGTAACTAGGCACTCTGCCATGTAGGGCTTTATAGGTAACAATCAGCACCTTGGATTGCAACTGGAAGCAAACTAGCAACCGGTGTAGCTTGCGAAGCAGAGGTGTTACATGGGCATACCGAGGCATGCCCATTACTGTTCGTGCTGCTGCATTCTGAACCCGTTGACGTTTCCAGGTGGTCTTCAGGGGCATCCCCATGTAGAACATATTGCAGTAGTCAAACTGCAAGGTGACTAGGGTGTGAGTGACTGTCTGAAGGGCCCTCCAATCTAGGAAAGGGTGTAACTGGTGCACCAGGTGGAGTTGCCTTCCTAGCCACAGCTGACACCTGCTCTTCAAGCAGGATCTGCAAGTCCAGGAAGCCAATGTATCCTATTAAGCAAAGAGGATTCCTGGAAGAAAAAAAGCTGCTTAAATTCCAGAATTCACACCAGCAGGAGACTTTTGTTCTAGTGGAAGCACCTGCAGGAAGTATTTGGGAAATAATGTCACGGAGATAGTGTGATGTACCAAAGGGTAAATTCTTTCCTGTGGAACAATCAGTAAGAAAACAGGCATTAGTCCTATCCCTCCTTGAGGGGGAGATGGGCAGTGGTAAAAATTTGATAGATAGATAGATAGATAGATAGATAGATAGATAGATAGATAGATAAAATAATTCCATCCTACCCATCTATGAATCTGCTGGTTATATCCATCATCTCTCTTCAGCCACATGGTATCAGAGAGAAAGAACAATGTTGTTATAGGAAGTGAAGGCAGTAGAGTATGACTGGACTGAAACATTGTGCTATCCTGTGGTTTAGCCATGGTTTACTAAATAATCCTCAATTGGCTGGGTTTAGAGAACAGCTAAACATGGTTTACAACCCCCCAATAGCTGAGTTCAAACAATCCTCCAAGCTACAAACAAGGAAACTGCATTGTGATTTAATGTGACGTGGAAATTGCTGATACCTCCATTTGAAATGATCTGAAAGCGAAGCATAGTCTAGAAAACTATGACAAACTTACCTGACTGACATAGGGCCTGGTACTATATTTTCCCCCCATTAATTTTAGTAGAAGATTTTGTTTTTCTGTTTTTTATAGCCACCCATGCATGAGGGAGGAATGGTCACTAATAATTTCAGGTCATTTCCTGCTGATCACCTAAATGTCTTGTAAAGTCATTCAACCAACATTGTGCCAATCTAATAAGAACAATGTTTATATTCAGGTTGTTCAGTGCTATGGATTTGATCCTGAGCAAAGAACCCCAGCTTTAAAGAATTGCAGATAGGTGCTATGTTTCTAACGAGGAGGCTAGGAATGAAATCCAAAGTGCTGCACAGTCTTACTTCAATGATAGCTAGAAGTCACTAGGGGTGAAGTGGTCTTGGACAAAAATAAGCTTTCATGCTTTTGCATTTGAATTCCTGCTGAGCTTAATCCCTACAATTCATTCCACCTTGAGAATTCTGTATGTGTCTACCAAGTTAGGATCAAGTTAGGCAGCTGATGAAACAGACGTTGTAACTGCTCTGGTTTTGTAGAATGCACTCCCTGTTCAGTTTAGGGCTCCCAAAGGCCTTCAAAAGGTTACTTTTAACAGACCATTTAAATCGTTTTTAATGTCTCTGATTTTAATTTTATTGTTATTGTAAAGTTGGGTAGTTTTTATTTATATATTTTTTGGAAATTTATATGGCTCATCTTAATCAAATAACTTTGGGCAGTTTACAAAGCATCAGACAAAAGGATCCTTATTAAAAAAGTAAAAAGAACAATAAAGACACCAAATAAAAATATTCAACTCAACAGTATGAAACAAAACATACAGACCAGGCTCTATTAGCTTGAGGGAAGGGTCATTTTTAAGGCCTTTCAAAAGGCCAACAGGATAGTTGGTGGTATGAATTTAATAAATTAGTGCATAAAAGTCTATGTCATATTTTAAGGATGTTCCAAGACTCTTTGTTATTAACAGATGAAATAAAAATAAAATTTCATGGAGGAGAAAATACTGTCTACTCATGTCTTTTCCTCTCAGTTAATGATTTTCTGATATGGTGAGAAAACGTCAGAACAGAAATAGCCAGGCACAAATCATGTGACAGTTCACCATGACAAAGTGCCATCTTGATCCAGTTGGTGCTAGAACATGGATAGCAAGTCACTAAGTTTTCCTCTTGACTTTGTCTAGAGAAAATAACTTCACTGCATACCATGATTCAAGTAGCTACTCAGTTCATGACAGCATACAAGTAGCCAGAAGACGATTTTGTGAAGTGTTGATACTAACTTGCTTAGTTGATGCTGGTGGGGGGGGTCTTACAAGGTTGCGGTCAGAACGACTGGGTCACCATATGGTAGGTGCAAGCTTTTTATTTTTTATTGGTTGAGATTCTGGACGCTTTGCTTTTAAAGGCAGTTGTTGTGCTGTTTTTATGTTGCAGGCATTTTAGTGAGCCTTTATATTTTGATCTACAGAGAAGTCAACCATTCTGAAAGGTTCAAAAATATAGTTGGTGAGCATTTCTGTCAGAATGACTTAACAGTTATTTCTAGACATGAAGACAAGCATCATGGTCTTATTTTGCTGATGTTTCCTCCTCTTATTGTCCTTAATTCATCATCAGTGAAACATAGTGGAATAAGCAGGAATTCTGATTAATTATCTGGATCAATGATCTCAGGCCGTTTGGTTAACATTCAGAAGTCATACAGAATGTCTTCCTACTGGGTACCATTGTACTTTTTCATAGTGAAACAAGTCAAATAGGTATTTGCTGGTCACACTTCTTATGCATCAGTTCAAACTGCCTTGAAAATTTAGTTCCATGAAATTGTCTGAAGTTGTTATTTGATTCCCATAAGCAATTAACATTAGAATCTTTGTGGAAAAGATATTTGACAAAGCTTATTTTTTCTTCAATAACCCTAGAAGTATTGCTTTCTTTTTTGAAATATCATGTCAGAGGAAACAATTTAACAAGTTATGTAACTCATTTTATTTTGGACAATTATTTTTCTATTTTTGTTCTGGTTGGACCTTCTAATCTTGTTCTAGCCAAAGTTTAGTCTGAATTCTAAAGTGATACATCTTCTTGTTGAGATCTTTTCTTTCAGAAAAAAAATGTTGGTTCTTATAGAACAAAATAAAAATTTATTATGCACCATAATACAGATTAAGCCCTGAGAGATGCTCTAAGAACATCAGTTATTTGAAAGTCACCTGTTTCTTCAGGGAAGCACACTTTTGACTCAAAACACCTATAAACGTAATTTTCACTGGTGCACTCTTTCTCTTTCTCTTTATTTTTAAGATCCCTTTGTTATGATTGTTGCAGTGGCACCTAAATTATTTTTGGGGATGAGTAACTATCTATTATTAATTAATTAATTATTAATTAATTAATAAACAAATAAATAAATAAAAACAATTAATTAATTAAAAGACGCTTGCTCCTTGGGAGGAAAGCTATGGCAAACCTAGACAGCATATTAAAAAGCAGAGACCTCTCCTTGCCGACAAAGGTCCATATAATTAAAGCTATGGTTTTCCCAGTAGTAATGTATGGCTGTGAGAGTTGGACCATAAGGAAGGCTGAGCACCGAAGAATTGATGCTTTCGAACTGTGGTGCTGGAGAAGACTCTTAAGAGTCCCTTGGACTGCAAGGAGGTCAAATCAGTCAATCCTGAAGGAAATCAACCCTGACTGCTCATTGGAAGGACAGATACAGATACAGATACTGAAGCTGAAGCTCAAATACTTTGTCCACCTAATGCAAAGAGAGGACTCACTGGAAAAGACCCTGATGCTGGGAAAGACTGAAGGCAAAAGGAGAAGGGGACGGCAGAGGATGAGATGGTTAGATACCATCACCGATGTAATGAACATGAATTTGAGTAAACTCCGGGAGGCAGTGGAGGACAGGAAGGCCTGGCGTGCTACGGTCCATGGGGTCACGAAGAGTCGGACATGACTTAACGACTGAACAACAACAAAACTATCTACTCATCAGCTGGATATACAGTTGCTTAGAAAAACAAATACCAGTTTTATCAAAAACAAATGGTGTAGTCATATTTTCTAGATTTGGATGTTACTTTGGGGGTCCTTTAGGGATAATTATAGACAAGACAGAAAAGCATTACACTCTTCAGACCAATTCTAAATATCTTGGCAGTTTTAAAACCTTCATTCTATATTGCATAGAGTAGTAATTGCTTGAAGGCACAGAGGTACATGGAACTACATCCTTGATGTCTTTGTGTTTGAGAACACAAGATGTTGACAAAGCGTCTAAACAGTTGTACCACTTTCATGCAAGGTGCTTTTTCTGATACATTAAAAAAATTATTTATAGCTCATCTGAATGACAAAGTGACTAAATGGTTAAACCATCTGTGATTCCATGAAGAACCAGCTCACCCATCATATATACCAATGACAGTGCCATAGGAAATGTCTTACTGTATGTTATATGAAGTAGATGGAGTTTCCTCCTGGCAAATAGGGGCACCATTTCCCCCTTTTCAATCCTTTAACTGTCCTGATTGTTTCTTATAATTATGGGCTTTTCATACTCATATAGTTTCTTCCCAATTTGTGTAAAGAGCTGTGCAGAGACAATCCCTGATACTGTCCCTCTGACCATGGGAAAATTTCATTTCATTTGGTTTTTTAACAGTCAAGGAAACTATTTTTGGCTCCTAGGAATTTATTAGATAGTAGATGATTTAGCCCAAGTCCCACCTTTGCCTACATGTTTGAAAAAGTGGTTTGTGCCAGTACAAATATGCCACTGAATATTTAGTAAGGTCATTGTCTCTTACTGGAATAATTATACAACTATTTCTGCCTAGATTTTCAGAAGTACATGTGAGATAGATAGATGATAGATAGATAGATAGATAGATAGATAGATAGATAGATATAAAATATATATTACTATACTGTACTATACTGTACTATACTGTACTGTACTGTACTGTACTGTACTGTACTGTACTGTAGTATACTATACTATACTATACTGTACTGTACTGTACTATACTATACTATACTATACTATACTATACTATACTATACTATACTATACTATACTATACTATACTAATCTTGCCTTTCTTCTTCTTACCAGAACCTTTGTTAATATAACATTGCCTTATTATATCTTAGTTGTAATTGAATTATTTTATAAAATAACATTTTTAATACTTCTTGAATTGATGGGGAAAAGAAGTTAGAGCAAGAAAGAAAGCCTTGTGAAGCTTCGTGAATTTCTTGTCTGCTCAACTGTTCTTTGTTCATTCTAAAAGACTTTTAGGGAGGCAGAAGTGAGAAAAAGAGTTAAGTATCTTGCTTAGAGTATGGCTACCAGATCTGGGTTGCAAAAATCTTGTCAATGACTAGGTGACAGCAGGGGGTTACAGGTACCAACTAGTAGTTGTATGCATTTTTGTTGCTAATATTTGATAAGCTTAGCTTAGAGGGAGATGGGAAAATCTGATGTCTAGTTGGAGATTTTATCAGTAATATGCCACCTTCCCAACAGAGTTTTTCATCCTGAAGGCAAAGTGGCTATACAGAATTGGTAGCTATTCAGTGCAAGAGGAACAGTGGTAAAATATGAGCCTAGTTTTCTACCATGTGTCAAGGGCTTATCTTGAGCACTGAATTCAGTCTCTTGTAATTGTTCTGCTGCCACCTCTCACAGAATTTGTTGTGTTAACCAGAACTGGGCAATCTACATGACTCAGGCTGATTTTATAAGACTCTCAATCTGATTTAAATATCTGTGTGCATGCAATCACTTCATTCCTCTTTTATCCAGCGAGATGCTTGAGAGAAAAGAATAAGGATAGTAGAAATAAAGAATAAGAGGGTATCAGAGAAGGAGTAGGTGACACCACCCACTTTTGGCTTGCGCTTCTCCCAATGTTGGCATCAGCACCACCGACCTACCTCTTCCCTACAGACATGCTAAAACAGCCCTGACAGAAACAGATTGCCCATCTTTGCAACAAAGAGAGAACTAGTCTTTTCAGCTAGCCTTTCCGAAAGACCTAATTTTGTAAAAATGTAATCACATTTGGAAGAGGGCTCTTACAATCTTTGAGTTTATGTAATTACCAAGTGGCTTCAGATACATCACAGATGTCTGTTAGTTTAAGCATTCTTTATCAATCTCAGCTCCCATGGAAGTTCCTAAGTATAAGAAATATGTCACCCTGTAACCTTCTTCATTTGTTATCTTTTGCTTCCTGTAATTTACTTGTCTCTGCTTAAAATGTGCAATCATTTCTATAATTGGAGGGAAGAAGCCAGATGTAAAAACCAGCATTAACAAAGAATAAAACTGTGGACAGGACAAAGCTATAAAATTGTCGTTTGATAAAAGACTAGAAGTCCAACCCTTACATGAGACTCCTGTTTGAAGAGAAGCATGGACTACCCAGCCTGGGGGCTGTTGGCTCTAGAGCCAGTAAACCTCCAGTGTGTATGAGTAGAGAAAGTTTGCTGAGATTTCTATGTGCATGAATGTGATTTGCACATTACACTGAGAATGCCAGTCTAATTCTTTTTTTTAAAGCATTCTCATTCAGTTTGATAGAAAAAAGAAATTGCTTTTAAATTGCTTTGTTTTGAAATGAGAAATTTTCAGTGAAATGTTCATATGTGGAATCCTTAATTATGCAGGTTACCTACTGTAGTATCTTGTCCTTTGTTGTCCAATAATCTCCTCCAGTGTTCTGCAGCCTTCCTGGCTTCCTTTCCATATAGCCTTTTCAGGTCAGGAAGCACAGGCAGGCTGCAGAGGAAAGCTACAGGATAATGTTGATATCTACAGTGTATTATTCATTTCAGTTCTACTCTTCAACAAATACTCATCAAATCTACTCTTGATTTTTAAAATTATATAAGGCCCTTGATTGTGTAGGCCACAACAAATTGTGAATAGCTCTTATAAACAGGGGTGTACCATTCATCTGCCCAGTGAAGAATTTATATGGAGCAACAAGATGGTTCAAAATTGAGAAAGAAGTGGGAAGGTTGTGTACTTCACCTTATTTAATTAAGTTATATGCAGCATATATCATGATAAATGCTGGACTAAAAGAAAAGAAATTGGAATTAAAATTGCTTGGAGAAGGATCAGTAACCACAGATATGCTGATGGCTGGATATACTTTCATGGCTGGAAGTAAAATAAAAAATAAACACGCAACGCCAACCCAATGCAGGTAGATAGAGAATAAGTAGAAGTAGCAACATACTTTATCTTTCTAGGTTCAATCATTTAAAGGGATGCTGACTGTAGTCATTGTATAAACAGAAGTCCTGTAGTAGTGTAGTAGTAGTAATAATAATAATAATAATATATTAAATTTATATGCTGCCCAACTCCCAGCGACTATGGGAAATCTAGACAAGATATCAGAGTGCAGAGATGTCACAATGACAAAAAAAGGCATTTATTGTCAAGGCCATGGTTTTTCCCATTGTAACATATGGCTTTGAAAGCTGGACCATCAGAAAGACTGAATGAAGAAAAATGGACGCCTTTGATCTTTTGATGCTAGAGAAAGTTGTTGAGAATACTTTGACTTCAAGAAGAACAAATAATTCAATACTAGATGAAGTCAAACCAGACTGCTAATTAGAAATGCTAATAATAAAGCTAAACTTAAATATTTTGGACTCATAGTTCAAAAGCTGGAGTTGTTGGAGAAGGCCCTGATGCTTGGAACAATCAAAGGCAATACAAAAAAAGATGTTGGGAGAGGGCAGTGTGGCTAGATACTGTCACTGATGACACAAACACAAGCTTACAAGAACTTAAAGAAGCAATTGCTGACAGACAAGCTTTGTGAAATGATGTCCATTGGGTCCTGAATAGTCAGAAGTATCTTAAAAACTGAATAGGAACAGCAAAGCATTCTCATACAAATCTATAAATACTACTTTATCATGTTCTTACTTGAATTTAATCCCAAATAATTTCATCACTCTTATTTTTAATTCCATTCACACTTGCTAGAAGCTACTTGTCCTCTTCACCCACTTCCAAAACATTTTTTTCAAATTTCCATCAAAATTGCACTGCATCTCCTTTGCCTCTTTTTACCTTAATGGTTCCTTGCTCTCTTTGACTACATTCTTTGCAATTCCCTTTTTCTGAAAATAGACATTATTCAATACCTTTCTCAAGGGAACAGCAGTGTTGGCAATGAGCGGTTTGAGCTGGCAGCACCTGGAAATAGCTCATGGAGTATGCAAAATACTGTTGGCATAGGCAACTTCTTCCCCCCAAATAATAAAATTAATAGAAAATTTGGCCACATGAAATCTTTTGTCAACAAAAGGAGAAACCTGTAACACTTTGAGATAGAACCAGCAAAAACCAGGATGCAGGATCTGCTAGTCCTTTTTAAAACAAAAACAGACAGGTCTAGCAAACTTTTGAAAGAGCCATGTATAAAAGGAACTCTTATAATGCTGAAAAGGTTTCTGAAGCTCTGCAGCTTGTTCTGTGGAAGTGAGGTCTTCACTCAAAGCCAAAAAGGCCACTGAGTACCTAGCAAGCAGAGGGGAAGGTCCATGTTCATAGAACCTTCAAATGGCCAATCGAGATGAGCAGAATGCAACGTCTCATCACCACCATCATTGGTGAGGTATCATAGATTGTTTGCACAGCAAGGCTTATGTTGGGAGGGGAAAACACTATTTTAAAACTAGAAGTTAAAAGTGAGCAAAAGCTTCCTCTGTGGTAGGCTGGGGTTGAGATGTAAGGCAATATCTTTTTTAAAAAGTTAGTAAGGTATTTTTGTGCCATAGTTAGCAGGACTTGAGGATGAGCCCAACATCTTTGGGATGAATGTGCTTGTAGGGTTTGTTGTTACATCTCGGTTTTTGTTTAAATGGGCTCCCCCAAGCCCCCCACCCCACCCCTCACCTTCACAATTCCAAAGGAATGCTAGTCCTTGCTATTTCAGTGAAACTAGAAGTACTTCCATTTGTAAGCCAAGTAAAGTACCATTATTATCTTTTAAGATAATGCCTTTATTCCTCTTTCCTCCTTAGAGAAAATGTGGGATAAAACTGGAGGCTGTTATAGCCAAAGATTACATTCTACACTGACAGGGTGAATGCTACACTTGATAAACTATTGGACTACAAGCATTCTTCTGTGCACTGCAGAGACATCACAAGTCAGCATAAAATCTTCTTTCCTTAGACATTATTAAAACAAAAATATGGGTCTCCACAGCTCTTCCCTGTTATAGGTTGGTCCACTGAGATATCGTAAAATACGAGTTCTTATTTCTTGGAAGAAGAAAGTGGGATACAAATGTATGAAGAATATACAGAGGACGGCACCAGTCTGCTCTCATGCCCATATCCAAGATTACTGGTGGTGGACCAGAGCAAACAAGATGTACTTGTGAAGAGCAAAAAATAAGAATAAAAAGAATTTCTGCTCTGTCTGAAGCAGCCCTAATTATTTTTAGACCTGGCTGTTAGCCAAGAAGCATTGCATTCCTTTTCTAGTTTATTAGCAGTATTTTCATTTTTAAAGATTTATTAAAATAAAATTGGTGCAAGAATGACATGGGGATAGGGATAAAAAAATATATACTGTAGGACAATGATCATTGGTGGTTATAATAATCTACAAGATAATCATCCATCTGCTAAAAATATCTTTCTATATTATAAATGGAAAAGGAAGTTGGTTTGAAAAAAAATAGATGCAAAATAATAAAAGGAAACCATATGTCTGCAAAGTTATCTTTCTTGCTTTGTCCTTTATGTTGATTTCTCTGCTAAAGGAATGGATTGTAGCTGTCCGTCTAATCCTGGAATACTAATAGTCTGGTTTTCCAGATTTTCACCAACTAGCAATTGTTTACTAAACAATTACTTGTGCACTCGATGCTCATCTATGTTATCTAGGTACTTCTGGACAGGTTGCTGATGGTGTTACACACTATACACAGATGGTGTTACACACTATACACAGCTCCCTGTGTAGGATTTCTGAAATATAAAGGCAAGAAAAAAATGATGGGAAAGCACATGGAAGTTAACAAATAGATGATGATCCCCTAATTGTTTTTGTTAATAGGTAAGGTCATAAAAGCTCCATCTAAAGGCACCTGACGTGTAATTTATTTAATAATGCTTATTTCCTTTTTAGTGACTGAAGTAGTGGATGGATGAATTAGCACTTTGCTTATCCATGACTGGCTGAATAAACTATAGTTGGCTGCATTCACACAGCCTATTAAACTATAAACCATGAGTACAAATCACAATGGCTGGATTTCACTAAGACAAAAGGCTTACACATTGTGTGCTTTAGGTGAGTGTGTTTGTTACTATAGCTCTAATGACCAAAGTGCCCTACAGTCTGTCGTCTTGATCTTCACAGATTTGTTGTTTTGTTTTCATTTTATAACTGCTGGCTTGTTAAAGACCACCTAGTTATTCCAAAGTGAAAGCAGAATTTGTTTCTGCGAATCCTAATTAGCATTTAGTTTCCCAGTGAAGCCGTCATTGTTTCTTGTATTAACATGGAAAGATCAGTTTACATTGCTTTCAAGATGAAATTGTTGGCTTGAGTCACCAGGAGCTGTATGATCTGCAGGTACATTTGCTGTTCTTGTTTCTTCCTGCAGTCTTGTTACATAGTATGGATTAGATATGTTAATCAGAATGGAGGATTGTTCCTTGGGATTATCTTGTTTGAGATTCTTTTCCTTTTCAGACTAGACTTCCTAACTTAATTGCTATTAGCAGCTGCTTTAATGCTTGACATCTTTATTGGGTGAAACAATCAATCCAATTTTAGGATAAATTGAGCATTATTTATTATTTTTAATAGGATGTAAAAAAATCTCCTGTGTTTTGAAAATAATGTGTTTGTTAGCCAAAATGTTAAACCCTTTCAAAACTCAAAATGAACTTCTTAATGTTTTGGAGGAGAGAAGCATCTGGCTGAGCACGCTGTGCATTCAGTGTATATCATAATCAACATATCCCTTGTACCTAATGCTACCAAGAAACATTCCCAAGAAAGGGAAGAAGAGTAAGCATCACAGAAGCTGAATTTGTTTGAAAGTGTCCTTCCATCAGTGGAACAGACTAGATTAAATTCCTTCTAGATCAGATAGATCAGATTCCTCCTTCAACTGTTGAAAAGTAGAATTGAAATGAATGCCATATCTGTTAATGCCCATGAACAATTGAAGAAAATAAAGTAATAAATGCTGTGAGAATTCTGAAAAAATGGTAAGGCTATATTTGTAACTGGAGAAATGTTAAAGTATGGATGTGGTTTGTTTATCCAACCAAGGAATTTGTGTCTGGATGCAGTTGATGAGATCATCAGAAAGAGGCAAAAAATGTAAAAAATAAAAGGCAGTATATGAATTTGTGTATGGACATGGTATAACATGGAAATGGATAGGGGCATGTGGCTCAGCGGGTAAGACGCCAAGCTTGTCGATCGAAGATCGCAAGTTTGAAGGTTCGAATCCCTAGTCCCATGTGATAGAGTGAGCTCCCGCACTCGCCCCAGCTCTTGCCAACCTAGCAATTCGAAAGCATGCAAATGCAAGTAGATGAATAGGTACCACTTCGGTGGGTAGGTAACAGCATTCCGCGTGCGTCATAGTAGCCACGACTGTGGAAGTGTCTTCGGACAACGCTGGCTCTTCTGCTAAGAAACGGAAATGAGCACCGGCCCCTAGAGTCGGACACGACTGCACAAATGTGCGGGGGGAACCTTTACCTTTTTATGGACATGGTAGAAGGAAGAATGGTTTGAAATAGCAGAAATATTTGGAGTGGTATAATGAATGGTGCTGAGGTAAACTAGTGTTAGATTTCCTTTTCTTTCCTCTTATCTACTGTCTCCAATTTCTTTGTTTATTGATCTTTTTATGCATGTTGCTTAACATGCTCACCTAGAAAGGGTGGTGGCATGTATGTATGTATGTATGTATGTATGTATCTGCAGTCCCCTTTGTCATCTGCAGGGGACCATCTGGAGCAAATTTGGTGAGTTTGGTGCTGCTATTTCTGTTGCATGAACAGACTTCTTGTTGACTAATATTGGATTTGGTCCTCATTAGCTTATGAGCCCTGCGGAATATTATCTTTAAAATCTGTAAAGTTACATGTGGAGTTGGGATACATATTAAATGTTATGGACATGACTCTTAATCATCCAATGTGTATTTTATGCATGGTTCTATAAAATCAGTACATTGCTTTCTGTAAGTACAGTAAATAAAAATGCAATATGTGTTCATGAAACGGGAGCACACAGTCACTGAAAATCATTGAAAATACATTTAGAACATGCTTTAAATTGCTCTTCTTTTTCACTTGTATAGCAAAACTCCCCAGTGTACAACAGTAACAAGTCATAATTTCATACTGATTTTTCTTAGTTGACCAGCACTGCAAAGTTGTAATGAAATGGATTAGCTATTTTTCCTCTAATATCAGAATAAAGGGCATGTCTAAAAATCACCCTCAATATCTAGGTGACTTTGACTACTTTCAAAAGCTAAACGAAGTTGGACCTGGTAGGGTAGATTGGGAAATTGAAGAAAAATAATACAGAAGACAATGGCAAACCACTTTCATATTGTTACCAATGAAACAACATGGATGTTCCATAAAGTCACTAGGAGGCGATTCAACTGAAAGGAAATTTTAGTTTTTTATCTATAAATCCAGGTCAGCTTATTTCAGCGGATCTTGCTGATTTTTTTAAAACCATAGGTACAGTTCAGTTATACCTTTTGTTCTGCTAGCTCCAATTAGTTTTGCCAGCTGAAACATGTCCTCTTTCCTCCAATCTAGAGGCTTTCTAAAACTGCTGCTGAAAAAAAATCAATCAACCTTTTAGCAACTCTAGTATTTTCTGCCCTTCCGTTCTTGCTGTCTAAGAACTCTACATTCAGCTGAAGGCAAGCTGTCTCATGACTATTAAATCAAAATGTTATGTGGAATCTTTTTTTTTTTTTTTTTTAAAAACCCACATCACTCCATTCTGTTATGTTCAGCCCAAACCCAGAATCTGCATATCCTTCATGAATATGTAGACACATAGTGTTAGATCATTGCCTGAAAGAAATCACTCTGTATCCCACCCCCACCCATCTGACATTTAAATTCCATTTCTTAGTTGTGATAATGAACTTTTTATGTGCACTTTGTTTAAAGAAATTCCTTTGGGCTGCTTAATTGTTCAGTGAATCATGTCTTATATAGTACAGAATTTCTACATGTTCAGCAACATATTGTAAGGTGGATGCGATGCCTGCTCAGCTCAGTCTAGTACAGCTTAATTCTCCATCAGAAAGAAGGCCATTTAGGTCAGTGAGGCTTACCCAGTAATAAGTGTGGTTAGGTCTGCAGCCTTAATCACCAAAGCAGCCTTCCGGCAACCCAGTTTCCTCCAGATGGTTGCAGATAATGGGAGGTGAAGAACACCAGGTTACTTTAGAAATTGAGAGAGGAGGGCTAAAAGATGAAGTGTGGTAGTTCCGGTGTGTATTTACACCATTTTAAAAAAGCAACAGAGAGTCCTTCCAAAAGATGAACAAGGGACGAACTTAATAGAGACAGACAAGTAGTGATAAGGGCTGTGCCCAATCAAAGGATAAGGCCAACTAGTTCATTTCTGTTCTTAAACACTTTAGCAGGAGAAGCAAACTGGGCAGACTCCAGCCACAGCTGACTGACAAGTCTGTGGAGACGAACATATACATTTTATTTAGGATCTGTCATCTGCATCGATAAAATTTAATAAAAGGTGCTTGGGGAGCTTCTCAATAGAATATCACAGATTAGCAAAAAAGGGCAAGTTGGTATCTTCCTCATGTAATACCTTTCTTGCAGAAGTGGCCTTGCATAGCTAAGGCTTTGAGGAAGAAAGCAAGCTGTTATAGCAAGTCACTGCTTACAATGTGAGGTGAGGAGATCAAAGGTCCCCCCCCCAACTTCCATGAGATTATTTAAAAATGATATATTGTCCATCAGCAAAACCTTTTTCTTTTCCTTTTTAGGCATTTTATGTTCAGGGGAACCTCAATATGCTGTGGCATCATGTCTGATATTACTGGGCATAAAAATGAACATATGCAGGGAGAAATTAATTTTATTTTGCCCCTTAAGCATCTTTGGGGTTAGATCACAGAAAGCTTTGCTGTCCCAGCATTTTATGAATTCCAGGCATGGGGATTCCAGGCAGCACTCATAAATGGATCATCTGTCATGCTTTTCCCATGCAAAAGTATATGGAAGAGAGAGCAAGCCTACTTAATCATCCATGGGTGCAGAAAGATGTCTTCTCCAATGAATTCAAAAATCAGTCTGCAAATCGCTCAGACTCAGATTTCAGAGGCACTTTATGCTCCAGTATTTCCAAGAAATAGATAGCTTAAGCCAGTTTGAAATGAAAACAATAATCTTTAAAAGCCCCGGTCTTAATTCCTGTTCCCTCCCTCCTGAAGTAAAATGAAAGAATGCTGATAGTTTTGAAATTTTACTTGAGATGTTTTGACAGAACAGTTGAGTTGCCCTAGGGTTGAAAACTGCTGAACACAGAGTTGAATATCATGTAGTGGACTCTTTATGTTTGTTTTTGTTTAGAAAGTCTTTATTCTTCTGGAAACAGATGTGACATGGAAGATCTTTGATGGCATCTCTTAATGTTGTAATTTTAATAGCAGCAGCAGAAATCAGCTGGGAAAGTGCTGCTCAGCCCTGTTTCCCTTACAGTTGGCCTGCTCTAAAACTTAACTCGTGGCTACCTTTGTGCACCTTCTACCTCTTCCTATTGCCATCTGACATTGGGCAGGTGGTGTCTGGAGAAACAGCCTTATTTTTAGCTAATTTATGACCTGATCAGCTGTCAAAAAACTGAGGAAGTTTGCAAGTTAGGGGTCTTGTATCTCCATTTTCATCTCTTTCTCTTTTGTGGTTTCATCTTCTAATTCACAGCTTTCCAAACTGTGTGTCGCGACACAAAAGTGTGTCGCCTGCGGGGCCCAGGTGTGTCGCGTCAAAACCCGGAAGTGCTGATGGCGCGCTGCCGCTGCGCGCGGCCACGGCGGGCCATCAGCACTTCCGGGTTTTCTCACGGCACACAAGGACACCGCTGCTGCCACCGCTGCGGTGCGCGAAAATCCGAAAGCGCCGCAGTGGCGGTGGCACACAAAAAATGAAAGCGGCGGCGGCAGCAGCGCTTCCAGGTTTTTGCGCGCCGCCAGAGCGGCAGCACTTCCAGGTTTTCTCGCGCGCCGCCGATGGTGTGTTGCCGTGGGAAAAGTTTGGAAAGCCCTGTTCTAATTGTCTGACATTAAAATTAGCAGAAACAAATACATGGATTTTTCCCCTCCATGTGCATGCGTGAGAGCTTGTGACTTTTTGTGTGTTGTCTCTATTTCTCTGTCTCATATTCAAAGCCCCTAGGAATAGCACGACTTTTGTCCAGTTTCAGCCAATCTAAGATGGGCCAGGTCACTAGCTGTCATAATAGGATTGCTAGTACAACAGAAACTCTTTGGGGTACTGAAAAGACCAACATGTTTAATATGGCATAAGATACAGGATACCTTGTTATAATCAATGCTTTCAGTTTTTAAGGCCACTTTGCTTTTTCTGCTGCAATGAACTAATGTGGCTACCTCTCATTAGTCTTACACATAAAAGACTTACAGTACATATAAAAGGTGTAGTACTTTGTGAGAAGGACAGTAGGTATCGGTAATATTTCATGTCACTCGTTTGATGCCAGTGTGAGGACTGTGCTACCTGGTTTATAGTACAGTCGGTTGGTAACAATAACCATTACTATTACTATTATCATTACTATTATCATTATTATTGCTACTACTTTATTTTTTAAAAAGTATTTTAGGATGAACGAGGATGTTTGGCAGTAAATTTGCATATGTCTCCTTTCAAGTGGAACGGGAGCAAAAGGGGATAGAAAATACACTGAGTTTCCCTTGGGTATTAAGGGTTATTTTCAGGACCTTTATGCTTTGAGAAGGAGGGCATTGCTGTTTACTTCCCTTTAGGAACTTCTGAACTTTAATAAACAAAAACAGCAGCTAGCATTTTCCCTTGGTGTCACTAGCTTCAACACAATAAGAACTGACAGCATCTTTGCCCAGGAGATGGTCGGGCCTTTGATAGTTGAGTAAAAGTGACACACTTCTTGGATTATTAATGCTATTCAAAGACATGTGTGTAAAGAAATCAAACCAAAAAAACACACACATAGATAATGGCTGGCACACTGAAGGGAAGAAATAGAGTAGCTTTGCTTTTTTTTCAACATGCTGTCAAGGCAACTGCCCAGTGCAGTGTTTTGCAATTTGGGGCTGGCTCAAACGTTCTGAGTTCTAATCTCAGCCCATCTGACGAGTATCCGGTTGGGGGAAACTGATTTACTAATATGGTTGTCTGTGAATGGTGCCGCAGTAATCAACATTCTATTAAAAAGGGCTTTCATATCCTTTGGTTTTGTTTATGTTCCCATTTCATATCAAGAGTCCAGTGCTTATTTATAAAAAGATCTGTGGAATAAACAAGTTTCCTGTTTATATTTTTCCCCTAACATGTTTTTTCCTATTCTCACCCATCTGGTCAGCTGTTCAATTGATGTTCAGTTCTGTCACTTCACTGATTTTGAGTTATTCTACTTTTATTGAACATACATTTAACTAGAAAGTCACTACACCTTTTAAAATTATGATTATTTTGCATTGTTAGGGTTTTGCAAGTGCAACCTTTGAGAAACCACAATTGTGCTTCTTCACCTTGATTGATTTATATGGTTCTATTTAAGAACTCATGCACTGTGACCATTGGAGTAACTTATCCAAAAGAACTAGCTTTTTTAAAAAAAAATATTAGTTACTACATGCTAATTAGTGAAGCTCAGATGGTTTGATATTATTTTGTGATTTTTAAAAAAATTCTCAGCTGCCATTTTTTTTATTGGATTGTATGTTGTATGCTTGAAGGGAGATTATATATATATATATATATATATATATATATATATATATATATATATATTGTCACCCAGAGTTGCTTTGACAAATGGGTTGTCCATATACATCTAAATAAAAAATAAATACTGATGAAAATTTACAATGTTCAAAATGGCAAAATGGCTAGCAAATTGCAGTTGGCTAAGAGCTGCAGCCTCAAACAATATTTGCTATTCTAAAAACTAAGTTTATTTTTTAAAATGAAGCATAACAAGTGAAGAATTGTGTTGTAATTCTGGTACACTTTGATAATTGCTATCAAAGTTTCTGCAGGAAAGAGAATCAGACACTGCGAAAATAATGAACAAAAAACATTAAATTTTCTCATTTTTTAATGATAGAACACCCTGCTGGGCATAGGAAGTAGACAGATCTTAAGTCTCATATCTATACTTCTTTGCTGTCTTGTTTTCATTACAAGTATCCCATTTTCATGTGATTTTTATGACATTTATTCCAATAAATATTGTGAGTACAACGTGCAGTCTGCACCATATCCTGTTGCTTGCTCTGGAGAACAGTGCTATCATAATATAAATACTTTTTTTTTCTTTCATCAACTGTTGGGACAAATGGTTGGGCTTCCACATCCTATGCCTCAGCTCCTCTTTTTTTCCCCCCTCCCCCAACATATTTTGGTAAACAATATTATGAAGCAAATACCAGTTTACTTCCCAGTTCCCAGTAGATACCTTATTGTTTGTGCAGCCCTGAACTCTTTTAAAACTTCAGTGTGTTATAGAGACATACATGTTCTCATTGCATGTTTTGTTAGCATTTATGTAGATAAAAATACATCTAAGCGTTCACATACATACCAAATAAACTGGTGGAAAAAGAAAGAGCAGGGAAGAAATGCTTTGAAAAAAAGTGTAACTTAGCAGTGTTGGTGTAGACAGAACCATAATATGGGAGGACTTGTCGGGGCGCGCGGATGGAGCGGCCTGCTTCTCTCTCCTAAGCACCAGTGATCCAAGTACTATGCAGTAAATAGACTCCAAACAGAAGTTATATCAAATATCCTATTTACTTTATATACATACGTATTTACAGATCACTTCCACAGGTAACAAATGATACACCATCAACGATACAGCTTTCACGAGGTAAAATGGGAATAATGGGAACTGAGAATGTCCCTGTATATATAGTGAACCTGACCAATCACATTATAGGTCACTCTTGTTATTCACCACACCCAACCTAACTCTAAGCACCTGTTGTATGAGTCACACACTGACACATCATTCCTACAACAATGGCTGCTAATTGGGTGACTGTGCAGATTATTTCACCTCTCACCTAGAAATCAAGCCTCTCTGTATAATTCATATCTAACAGTAAATTCCTGGGTTTATCAAACCCCAACACATGTACATGAAGGGGAATATGCTTAGTAAGATCAGTAGGACACTAGACTTAGATGGGATGATGGTGCTGAAGTTATTAAACATATAACAAGTGAGCTTCTGTTATTCAGATTAAAATAGATATGCAGATATGCAGAACACAATGAAACTAGGCAAGTGTTGAGCAGGATAAAACCTGTCTGTCCGTCCGTCCGTCCGTCCATCCGTCCGTCCGTCCATCCACTTTTTAAATTCA
Source organism: Charina bottae (assembly GCA_023362775.1). Classification (NCBI taxonomy): domain Eukaryota; kingdom Metazoa; phylum Chordata; class Lepidosauria; order Squamata; family Charinaidae; genus Charina; species Charina bottae. Next base: position 40,301,647 of record JALMGJ010000005.1, on the reverse strand, counting down.
AAATCTGGAGCAGAACTGGGGCGGGGATGGATGGAGAATCAACTTACTTTCTAAAGTGTATGATGTGATAAGGGGTCTTTTACCTTTCTTGAAATTTAAAAAAACCCAAATTCTTGTAACAATACCAGTGTCTTGCAGATCACCGAGGCTTCTTTCCCTCTGCAAGCTGCATTGGTGCATTCCTTTTCTGAGGAAGAGCAAATGCTAGCCAGATTTAATTCATTCAACCTAGTGTTTACCACACCATGAATCAACTGAGTGCAAAGCATCATTATTTGCTCTTAGTAAGTTTTATTCTATGATGGAATTATTTTTAATCCCGGGTAGAGATATAGTGTACCACTTGAGATATTTCTTTAGTCTAAGAAGTAGGCTGTGTTAGCTAATACACACAGTCAATCCAGAGAAAAAGAATGACATCATGGGCTTCTGAAAGAACAAAAAGGCCTCAAAATCACTATCCAACCTGTGTGTAAAAACCTTCCCTTTCTTCAGCTAGGTCTGGTGCTCCAGCACTGAATGCTCTTCAGAGAAAGAAGTACAATTGTCAGTGATAGTGTATTCCTTTTGACATTGGCTCAGTATTTTGAACTATTTTTCTCAGTTCGTTTTATAGTTTTTATGTATCTCACTGTTACTACAGTATATTGTTTTAATGTTGCATTGACTTCAGATTCGATACATCCATTGAAATCCATTTCAATGGATTGGTTTTTATAAAATCAGTTAATAAATACATATTTATTAGCTGTCTAGAGTAGTAATAATAATAATAATAATAATAATAATAATAATAAAGTGGGAAGCAAAATATATCCATTAAGTATCTCCAAGAAACAATGCCTTAATACTAAATTACTTTAATCATGCGCTTGAATGTTGCACTTTTGATTCTTCATATATATATATATATATATATATATATATATATATATATATATATATTACAAAAAACAGCCATGTATATATAGTCTAGGAGTATAAATAGTTAAAGTACAGGGGAAGCTAAATCTGGTCCATGCTACAAATGGTCTCCCTCATTAGTTGCTATTTGCCTTCCAGGCTGATAAATACTGGAGATAACCTTTGATCCTTCTAATTTTATACATCTAGAAATGTTTAGAAATGTACAGTATAAAGAAGCAATCGATCAGACACCTTGACATTTACAAGATTCACCCTGGAGAATTTATATGAGGCTCTGAATCATGATTATTTTATGTGATTTCTATGTTGAAGGCTTTTCTTCATGTTGGCTCTAAGAAAATCAAGTCTCAGGGGCTCCTGCAGAAGCTAATGTATTCCTGATAAAACAGTATGAAATTACACAGCTGTCAGTTGCAACATTGACTGTATCGACTTACACAATATAGTGTAAAATAGAAATAGAAATGGAAAGGAAAGAATAATGCCTGTATTTAGGTCCCAAGTATATCCTTGGGAACATGTCTGTTATGGTTATCATTGAAACAGCTTTATCATGACAATTAAACCTGCACATTCTTTGCATTACAGTAGCAACTGGGAAGAGACTGAGAAAAGAAAGCAATTCAATGGTGCTTCAACCTTCCCTCCATCCTCAGTTAATATGCTGAAAAATGGTTTCAGTTCCCTGCTCTTAGAATCATAGAATCATAGATCATTCTAGTTCAACCGCCTGCCTAGTGCATGAATCCATTGCTTTAACATCTTCAACACATGGCCATCCATCTATTTAAATGCTTCCAGTGAAGGAGGGTCCACTACCTCTTGAGGCAGCCTGTTCCACTACTGAACAGTTCTTACCATTAGGAAATGCTTCCTTATGTCCGCTCGAAATTCTTCCTTGTAATTTAAATCCATTATTTATTTTCCCACCTTTTGGATCAACTCTGAACAGTTCTTCCCCACCCTCTTCATGACAGCTTTCAGATACTTAAGGACAGCTATCATGTCTCTCCACAATCTTCTCGACACTAAATATACCCAATACCCCCAACAGTTCCTCATAAGTTTTTCCTTCCAGGTGCCTTTTCTTCTTGGTTGCTGTCCTTTGGACATACTCCAGTTTGTCAATGTTCTTCCTAAAATGCAGAACTGGATGCCATATTATAAATGTGGTCTGACCAAAACAGCATAGAGAGAAACTGAATAATCTTGATCTTGACGCTATACTTCCCAGTATGGTTCCTGACATCCTATAGTCATCCTGTATTCATGCATTTAATTTTTCTTACTGAACTGTAGGACTTCATCTGTTGAAATTCATCTGACTAATTTCTACCCATTGTTCCAGCTTTTCAAGATGCTCATGAATCTTCATATTATGAAGACTTCGTTGAAGCTTTGACGAAGTCAGGGTACACTATATCATCTGAACCGGCCACTTTATCAAAAAGGAGATCGTGTTAGTTTGGTATGACTTGTTATTGCTAAAACCATGCTAGTTGCTGCTAAGTAGGGCATTATTTTCTAAATAAGCACATACTGCTTATATTTTGTTCCACTGTTTTGGTCAGTATTGATCACAAGCTGACTGGCCTGTAGTTACCCAGCTCTTTTTCCCTTTGAAGATAGGAACAATATTTGGTCTTTTCCACTCTTCTGGCACTATGCCCATCCTCCATGATTTCTCAGATATTATAGAAAGGGGCATTGAGGTGACAACCACAAACTCCTTCAGAATTCTTGGATGTAACTGGCCTGGTTGTCACCAGTTAAACATATTACTTATCTTGGATTGCCATTCTCTCCTTGTGTCAGTGGTTCTGCTTAGATCCATTTGACTGCAGTTCCTCTTTTGGGAGACTAGGTCTGCAGTCTGGAAGTGCTCCTTGACGTACATCTGTCTCTGGATTCCCAGGGGCAGCAATGGCAAGAAATGCATTTGCACAAGTATATCTAGTACAGGAGCTGCAACCATTCCTGAAGCCTTGAACCTGTTAACAGTTATAGAAGCTTCAGTTACATTCCAGATGGTGTACTACAATGTGTTCTCCATGTGTCCACTTTTAAGGCATAGCCAAAAGCTTCAGTTGATTCAAAATGCACCAGTTAGGTTTCTGATTATCGCACAATACTGGAGTGTATTTTGGCCATCTTAAAAGCCTTGCACTGGTTGCCATTTACTTCCTGGGCGTAATTTTAGCTTTACAGTCCTAAATTATTTAGGATGTGATTATAAGAGGGATCACCTCTTTTGATATAAAGCTATCCTGGCATTAAGATGAGCAGGAGAGGCTCTCTTAAAAATATTGTCCTTTTCAGAGAACTCTTCATTTAGGCATGGGTGTGTGTGTTAATTCAAAGCTATGTAAAGCACTTCTTTTGAATTTCTGCTTGGTCCCCACTGTGCCTGCTTATAGGAAAAGGTTAAAACTTCTCGGTTCAGGTCTTTCTGGTTTAATTTTAATAAAGGTTTTAGCAATTTTAATGACATAATTGTTTTATGGGTTTTTTAAAAAAAATCTTATCCACCTAAGTGTCCTTGGTCAGAAAGGTGGGATGTAAATTGTATAAAAACATGATTGGAATGTAATGGATTAAGTCTTGTCAACCTCTTTTTTCTGGCTCCATGTCTAAGTTTTAGAGCAGAGCTTTCCAAACTTTTCATGTTGGCGACACACACCAACGGCGGTGGCGGCGGCCTGCAGTGTCCTGGTCTGTCGCACAAAAAACCTGGAAGCGCTGATGGGAACTGAAAGAAGCGGCACCCCCACCAATCAGCGCCGCCACCGCCGCCATGCCGTCGCTTGTGGTGGCGGCGGCACTGATTGGCAGGAGTGCCGCTTCTTTTGGTTCCCCCATCAGCACTTCCGGGTTTTTGCGTGACACACCAGGACACCGCAGGCGACACAGTAGTGTATCGTGACACACACTTTGGAAAGCTATGTTTTATAGGCATAAATTGGCTTTTTGTATGTACGTATGTATGTATGTGAATATATATATATATATATATATATATATATATATATATATATATACACACACACACACACACACACACATACATACATACATACACACACACACACACACATATACATATATATATACATACATACACACACACACACACACACACACACACATTTCAATGCTATAATTTCTATTATTGCAAGAGAAATCTTTTTCTTTTACTTATTTTCACCCCGGTATTTGAGCAGCTTTTTTGCAGTTGCGGCAAGCAGCAGAACAGTTGGCTGAAACCTGCCACTGCGGCTTTCTTTAGCTAAGCTTGAGCAGCTAATCCAGAGTGAAATAACATTTTGCAGGATTGCTCAGAACACTGAAGGAGCTGATCCCTACACAGAGTTAAGCAAAGAAAACAAATGTGAGCTTGGCAAAAACACATTGGTTGCAAGGGGGCTTAGGATAGATGGAATAGATTTTAGCACAGGCTAAAACATTTTATTTTCACCTCAGTACAATTCATATAGTAACAGAGGGAGGCAAGAACAGCAACAAAAGAGAGAGAGAGGGAGAAAGCTGTAAAAATGGCAGGAGAGATTTGTCTTCAAGCTGAAAATTATAGAGCTCAGTAAAGGAACAGGCAGAGACAGCACTTTAAAGAAAAAAATATAATGAAACATTTGATGAAACTATAAAATTCCATGCTGTGGAAAAGGGAACAGCTCACAAGGAAATACTTTGATCTAAGGGGTCATTCCTCCCACATCAACCATTTATTTTTTCAAAAGCTTAAATAGTTTGGTTTAGTAACTGACCTTGTAGAACTACTTTTTCTCCATCAGAGCTGGGGGTGCAGAGCAACTGGCAAATTGGGGTTCAAGGAACAAAAAAATAATGAGTTGGAGAACATTGCTCAGCAGATTAGTGGGCAGAGCCAAACCTGCTACTGTTGCATGTGCCTGAATCAATACTATTCATATATATGAGGGTAAGTATACACACACTACACTCTCTATACTGCACACACCAAACACACTTTCATTGTTGCATATTCACATGCAACATACATGCAACCTCATGGACAACAATGATACATACATGACACATGCATATGACTTGCACACAGACTAAGCTGATATACTCTTGCATATGCATGACCATACAACAGAAGCCCTCTTCATGCATTATTCAAACAAATAACAAATTACTTATAAATACATTGAACAGCATAGGGCATTAGAACACAACCCAGAGCTGAACCACTCAACATACTGGGATGGCTATGTTCCACTCTATTCGTCCCACTTGTCTGCTGCGCCGGCCTGCCACGCTGGGGACTCGTCGCCCCACTGGTTCTCAGCGCTGGTCTGTCGCGCTAGTGGTTCATCATCCCAATGGTTTGCCATGATGGTCTGCTATGCTGGGGGGCCCATCTGCCACACCAGGCCTACTGCGCTGGAGGCTCATCGCCCCGTTGGTCCACTGCGCCTACCGTGCTGGGGCTCGTCGCCCCGCTGGTTTATTACTCATGTTCAGGAGGTGCAGGGATGACCTTGCTAATTCTGCAGCCATGCATTTTTCTCCATGTGTGTGTGTGTGTGTGTGTGTGCGTGCCTAAGTCAGTCCCTGCAGTTTTCTTGGCAAGAGTTCAGGAGTGGTTTGCCATTGCCATTGTCATGTTTGGAGGACAACCATTTGTAGTAGCAAGCCCTTTGTTGGTGATCAGTTGTATGTAGGGTAATGCACCTATATAGATGGTCCTTTTCTGCATGTAGATAATGACACAAAGGGGGCTAGGCTTGTATACTTGGCCGTACTTCCCTCTCTCATGCACACAGAGTCGGACTTGTCCATTAGTGTATCAGTAGGCTAGGGTGGGGCTCATATTCCATTATTTTCACTAGTGGTGGTACTGCATCATGATTGACTCTGATGGCATACAGTGGTTCATCTTTGGGTTCATTGGTTGCCTATGTTAACTAGCAGTGTCTTCCTACTATTTCAAATGGATGTCTCCCTCAGTGCTCTCTGGTGCTTCCATTACTGAATTTGGACCTTTGGCATGCAACAAAAGTGTTCACTGAGGCAAGGATTGAAAAAGGAGGCAGCTTGTGATCCCCCTATGATAGGGCAGGGCTGAGCAATTGCTTCTCACTCCTTCTCAGCTGTAAAATTTTAGTCATCCAAATAACAGTCCTTTAAGGTCAGAGATTGCTACTTCCTTTGTGGTCCTTGAGTTTAACAGATGGGAACTTCTTTTAAAGCCAGCTAATGAACTAGGATCATTGGGCACTTCATGCTACGGCTTTGGGATCTTCTCTGTACCTGATTGCACTCACAATGTTGACTCTTTTAGCATAGTTCACTCTCTTTTAGAGAGTGATTTTTAAAAAATTCTATCCTGTTTACTAAAATAACAGGAAAGTTGTTGTTTTTCTTTGAATCTCTGTGACCATACAAACTGTATGGGCAATCTCTTCTCCAATTGGCAGGAACTTCTGCCTCATCCCACTTTTGGCTCCAAGACTCAAGCTATCCCAAAGAGATTAGCATCCTCCTCATGAAACTTGTAACTTCCAAGAGACACTAAAACTTAGTTATCTCCTACCACCATCATTCGGCTGCCATAGCGACATATAGCCATGGTCACAATTACTGGGGAAAACCTGGTTTTAAATTGCTTATGAACTTTAATTTCCACCTTTACTACTTTTGGGGGTGGGGGTTAATGCAAGGGAGAAATGGCAGCAAAGGATCTGGAAAGCCTTTGAAGGATATCAGCGTGTTCTTTTTTGTTACATTTTTTACCATTGACCTTTCTCCATGTAGCTTTCAACATAGCAACTTCTTAACATTTTTTGCAAATCACCTGATAATTGCACACTGATACATATGCTGAAATAGAGAGATAGGAGAAGTTCACTCCCAGTTTATTTTCTAATGGGAGTGAGAGGATTTTTTCCAGTCAGGAGGTAGGTCTTCTGTTGGTCAGTGGGAGGGAAAGAGGATAAGCACTTATTGGTTCAGGGTGTTGTGTATTCTCTCCATTTTGAGATTGGCAGATGAAAAGACAATTATGGGCTGGTTTCAAACTGTTGTGTGTGGGATTGTGGAGAAATGCTGTTGGAGTGGAAGTACCTTGAGAATAAATCTGATATAAGAAGGTGCATGCTATGGTATAATAGACTCCAATAATTATATCCTTTTTCCAAGGAGTACTGGTTAGTGTGCTTTTCTCACAAGAACTCTGTGAAATAGTTCTATTATATTTGTTTGCAAATCATTAAGACAGGGCAGCATGTTGGATTCAATGGCAAAAAGATGCTTCAGAGTGTGGGGTTGCACACTTTGCATCATTCTGCAACTCCTTAAGGCAAAGGTGTCTTTTCCTGGGATTGTGCTGTAACAGCACATGCTTTGAAACATTTTTTGCACTTCACAGCCCTAAAAAATTATAGTTCTGTGTCTGTTTTTTATTAAGACTTTTAGAAATATATAGACTGATTATTTATATTTATATTTCTAACATTCATGCCTTCAACACTATTCTATTTTATAATAGAACTATTATATATACTTGTCATTTTAGTAATTGCTGATGGATCACTAGAGAAGACCAGTGATGATATTGGGAGTGAAGAGGATTTGTATGAAGATTTCCGAAGTTCGAGTCATCGTTATGGCCACCCAGGTGGTGGAGGAGAACAACTTGCTATTAATGAGGTACTGCTGCAGCTCTTAGTAACCAAGGCGAATAAAATACATTTAATGTTAAGTGCATTTTCTAATAGCTCATTTATCTCTTCTAACAACAGGACTTAAAATTACAGCTTAAAAGTATAGGCCAATATCCTTATGAAATTAAAAGCAGATTTAAACAGCCATATCTTTAATACTTCCAAAAGAAAATACTTAGTAAGGATGCTGAAAACACTTTTTGGGAGAGAGAGGTTCCACAATTATAATGTCTAACCTTACCAGTGGGCCCATGTCACCGATTATAAAGCAGTCCTTTTAATAATGAAATGCCCATCCATTTAGATCAGAAGTAATTTCTAAGGGGTGAAGGGCCACAATCGGCTTCCTTATCTTCTGGAGGATTGCAGGAACCCATCTCATGATGTGGTGGAAGTGGCGTGGCCATTTTTTGTTTTTATCTGTTTTTTATTTTTGGGAGGGTTAGGGGTGGAAATGGGAGTGGAAGACCACTAGGGGTCAAATTGCTGCCATGTAAAGAGGGTGACAGGTAACCTTTCAAGAAAGGACATTCTTTATTCTACCTGCCTCATCTTGCTGGGGAGGAGTTTGAAATAAGGACTCAGATTATGACCTTATTCCTGGATTGGCAAGCAGAGGGAAGACAGTCCTTAAGATAATATGAGTCAATACAGTAAAACTAGCACTTTTGCTGGCCTAAAATGATTTCTCCATCATCATCGTCATCTCCAATTAATAGCCTGTTGAGCATGATTCAATCCAGTAGATGCATAGAAAGGGTTATAAGCATTTTGATATTTACTGTGATTTGATGCAAGATTGACTTTGAAAAAGGTGCTAGAGCTGTCTTAGCTGTTCCATGGATGCATCTATTTTCAGAAAATGACCTGGGAGTCTTATACACAGCTGATGGGTTTAATCAGTCATTTTCTTGCTTCATATAAAAAGGAAGTAACAGAAATTCTTGGAGTGGCTAGTGATAATTGTGAGCAAAAGCTATATTTCTCTGATTCTCTGAGCATTTATAGAGGAGATTCATGAGTCCCCTAAGTTGTGGTGTTTTTTTTGAACAAGCCAGAGTGGCCTCTGAATGGGTTCTGCAAACTTTCTGGCCTATCTTTCTGAAATCAAATTTTTGCATTGCTAGCTCTTGCAAGGAGTTTAGTTGTCTCAGACATAAGGTAGTTGTTTTTTACTGGACATTTTGAAATACTGGCAGTCTAAGTAGACGGACTTGACCATGGGGGAGCTGGGGATGGTGACGGCCAACAGGAAGCTCTGGCGTGGGCTGGTCCATGAAGTCACGAAGAGTCAGAAGCAACTGAGTGAATAAACAACAACAAAAATTTAATTACAGCCCATTGTATCTCTACCATTTTGTCCTCCTGCCCAGCTTGGAAATTAAAAAGAGAGAGAGGCTGCCCAGTTGACTCAGTAAGATTATTGACAGAATGGAAAATGATCTCTGTCCCCCATCCTCTATTCGTTCGAAAACCTTTGGTATATAAAGAGAGCACTTGCCTTTCCCATAAGCTAACCAAGGCAGCTGTATTGTGAAAATCTGGTCTGTGCTGAGCAGTTGGCATATTGAAAAGTGTGCTGTGAAACTATTTATAATCACCCACAGGAATACAGTTATTTTAAGATCAAAAATTAATTTGTAGCAAAGGATTTTCTACAGACAAAAACCTTAACTTGCTGCCCTACTTCTAAAGAAGGGTGTTTGTTATTTTGCTGAAATAGCAGGAGCAGCTGTCAATAGCAGTGGATTTTGCTTTTTAATATTCAAGTAGATTTTCTTTTTTTATATAATAAAAATGCTATAACAAAAATTCTCTTCTTCCCATATTTCATTTCTTGTCTATAAACAAATCTTTAAAGCCTCATCATTTGGTCCTGGTCAGTAACGATCCATTCAGAGTTACCAGAAACAACAAAATACAGTATATATTTTAACTTTAATCAAATAAACCAACTTTATATTGCTTCCCTTTGCTTTTAACAATCTTGACCTTTAATCCCTTTAAATATTGTCCCAGAACTTGATTTCTTTTCATTTTCTCTTTGTCTCTTCTCAGAAACTCCTTCAAAACTTTAACACGTCTCTTTGGTAAATCCAAAGTAAGAAAGTTATCCATGTCACTCTTCTGGTTTGTTATTTGTATATCCCTTTTAATTATTAAGACATCAGCCAATTACATTTGTAAATCCAGTGCAGCATCTTTTTCCATATCATTCTTGTAACCTGTCATTTTTAAATTCACATTTGAATCAAATATCTTCAAAAGTTAGAGTATTTTGCTCCATTCTGTATTACTGGGTCTCTTCTCCTTTAATTATAATCTTTAGTTCTTTCTGGTTCCCTCTAGTGTCCAAACTTCAAAGTCCATCCTGTCATGTTTTCCCCCCCTAATCCACAGCATTTCCCCACAGGAAGGTATATATACATATACATATACAGTACATATACATATACATATTTAAACAACCCAAAGGAAGGATTCTGTAATTAATTTCAAAACCTTATTTCAAATCCATCTGGCCCTCTAGTCTGTTTATAACTTTCCAAAATCAACATTCTAATCACCCTTTTACTGTTTGTTCCAAAATAAGAATTGTTTAAGCCCTTAAACTTGCATAAAACTTCTTTCACCAAGGATTGAAGGAGACTCACCCAGTGTGATGAAACTTGCCATTTTGAAGGTTCTTAATATATGAAAAACCATTAACAAGCAATTTCCAGAAGTGATTAAGAAAGGAAGTATGCGAACCCAGTGTCCTTTTGAAGGTGCCGACTGTGGCTTGGGCAAAGATGGCGATCCATCGGCTCCCAGAGGAAGGTGGGGAAGAGAAGCAGTTGGGAGAGGAGATGCTTAAGTCTTTCCTCCATCCACTTCTCCATTTTCGAGGTTAATGTCTCCATGTTGAAGCAGGTGATACAATCCCCCCCATCACATAGCTTGTACCAAAAGTCTGTTGCATATGTAGAGTGGTTATATCAGGCGTGGACGAAACCAGCCTTCTCCAAGCTGATGATGCCTTCTGTTCAGAATGGGACTGATTGAGGAACCAAGTTGCACAACCCTAAATTGTGCTTTATAGTGGAGTTTGAAGAACTAGGGCCCATTTACCGTGCAGTGTGGCATATTTTGTTTTCATTCTACACTGGAAATAAAATAATTATGTTTATATTGGATTGTCTCTCTATGTTCTTCTAATCAAAAGTTCACAAAATGAATAATAATTAATAATCAATGATCAGTAATCATTAACATCTTTGTTCTTTTCTGGTGACATGAACTTTGTGGGTGTATTTTTTTTTTTTTTGGAAATGGTTCAAGTACACTCTCCCAACCTTTGTTATTATTGTATTTAATTTCCTCTTTTGAGGGACTTTTCAGTGTCACACCAACATTAGCTTTGTACCTCAGGCCTTGCTGTGGTGCGTCTGAAAGGTCTGTTGTCACTTCACTGCTATTTCACCCTTTCCCTATTTCACCTCCACAGCAAAACCAAATCAGAGACCGTTCACTCTGAGCTGCCTGCCAATAAATGCAATTCATGAAGTGCTGTCTGCGCTTAAACCCTCTAGAAATAATTTCAAATGGCATGTAATTGCAGCTCGCTTTCCCTATCTTTCTTGCAGCAAGTTTCCACTCTTTTTTTTTTAAAGCTGTCATGGATCTAGATGTCTAAAATGAAATAACTCCATTCCTGCTCTGGTAAAGGCTGGATGGTATTTCAATGTACTCTAAATAGACCTGAGGTCATCACTATTCATCCTGTTACTGTTACTGAAAGGACAAACATGAATTTTGATTTAAATTACTTTAGTATTTATTTATTTATTTACTTATTTACTTACTTATTTATTTTTCAAAGTTTGCCACCACCCATCTCCCCCCAGAAGGGGGACTCTGGGTGGTTTACAACAAAGCTAAAAAGTTAAAAACAGTAAAACCATAAATAGTACATAAAATGTGACTTTTCTACCACACTGTCAATTTTCAAGCATTTCTTTTCTGACAAGGTAACACTTGCTGTCTCATTCGGGGGTTGATTTCACACAGATGACTCCTTATTTGAAAATGAGGTAGGAAGTCACTGTTTGTGAATTTTATCACCTTTGATTAAAAAAAGAAACTGAACCCATCCTGGGATGAACCTTGCAGCCTGATCTTATGACTATTTACTAGGAAGAAAGGGCTACTGAATTTCAGTGGGTTTTACTTCTTACTTATTTGACTTTGGACAATGAAACATCTGTTCCAGCATGTATTTCTTAAATAACTCAGTTTTACTTGATGGTGGGCCACCCTCCAATTACAGAGAATAAATGTCCATAGGTTTAGCTTTTTTTCATCCCTGCATCACAGATTGTATTTGTCAATGTAAATTGGCAAGTGTTCTAGCATTTTAAAATGTATAGGAGCAGGTACCCTTTTAAAAGAAATTGGAGCACGCACACTAGATTTCAGGAGAGCCAATTTCATCAAGCTTAGAGAAATACTAGGTGGGATCCCATGGACAGATACCCTCAGATCAATGGGAGGACTGGAGGGCTGGGCACATCTCAGAAATGATACTGGAAGTACACGGCACACATTCCCATAAGAAAAACAGGAAGCTGTTGTGGTTGCAGAAGGAACTTTTAACTTAGCTAAGAGTTAAAAAGGACATGAATAAAAAAGGGAATCACAAAGATGTATACTATCAAGTAGATCATATCAGTAGAAATAAAGTTTTTTTGAAAAAACCTAAAGCACTAAAGGAAACATAGGCTCTCAAGGAAAGCTAAAAGGATAAAAAATGACTTTTTTTTTACTATATCAGTAGTAAAATAAGGAAAGGCTGGTCCCCTGCTAAGAGTATATGTTAGGATGATAATAGGTGAGTGGCAGAAGGAAGAGCTCTTCAATTCCTACTTTGCCTCTTCTTCCCAAAGAGGAACTTTGTTCAAAACAACCTGTGTTTAAATGAACTTAAGCAAAACAATTGACAAAAGGAAGGAGTGGCAACCCAAGGTAAATAAAGAAATGGTTAGGGAGCACCTGGCTACCATGAATGAGTTTAAGTCTCCAGAACTAGAACAATTTGAGAGACTTGAGGGAGCCTGCAGATGTCATCTTGGAAATCCTTTCTGTGATCTTTGAAGAATCATGAGATGGATGTGATGTCAGAGGGAGAAGAGCAAATGTTGTTTCTATGCAACTGAGTAACTGCTAACTGATTAGCTTGATATCAGGCAAAAATTTGGGACAGATTGTTAAGCAGTTTGTGAAAGCAATGCATTGTTTGGCAGAAGCTAGTCTGGGTTTCTCAAGAACAAGACATCCCAAATGAATTTGAACTCTTTTCTTGACAGAGTGACTGGTTTAATGCGCCATAAGAATGCTGTTGACATAGTATACCTTGATTTCTTTAAAGCATTTGACAAAACTCCCATGAGATTCTAGTAGAGCAAATTGGAAAATATTCTATCATTAATCAGCAGAGCTGGTTAAACAATTGTACCTAATGAGTGCATGCCAATAGCTCCATAAGAAGATGGAAAAGTGTTGAGTGGTTCAGCTCTGGGTTGTGTTCTAATGCCCTATGCTGTTCAATATATTTATAAATGACTTGGTTTAAAAGTTAGAAATTATTGTCAAATTTGCTGATGACACAAAGATAAAGAGATAGCAAATTCCTTAGGCAACAGTATGAAGATTCATGAGGATCTTGATAAGCTGAAGATGAATTTCAACAGGGACAAATGCAAAATCTAATGTGATGCAGCTTCTAAAAAGGAAACACAGTCCTAGGCTGCTCAGCAGAAGTATGTCAGGTAAGATAAGTAATTTTTCCTCTTTATAATGTGCATCCAGTTTGGGCACTGCATTTTAGGAAGGACACTGGCAAACTGGAGTGTATCCAGAGGAGGACAATCAAGATGCTAAGTAGCCTAGAAGGAAAAATCTTTGAGGAACAATTGGAGACTTTGGGTATGTGTAGCCTGGAGAAGATTGCAGACAGACATGTAATCTGTCTTCAGGTATCTGAAGGATTGTCATGTAGAAGATGGGGTAGAATTGTTCGGAATTCTTCCAGAAAACAGAACAACAACAAAGAAGGATTTAAATCACAAGGATATAGATTTCAAGAGGACATGAGGAAGCATTTCTTAATCTTAACAGCTGTTCAACAATGGATCAGACTGTGTCAGGATCAGACTGTGTCAGGAAGTGGCACACTCTCCTTTGTTGGAGGTGGATGGCCAACTGTCAGAGATACTGTGGTAAAGGATTTCTGCACTGGGCAGGGGGTTGAAAAGATGATCTCCAAGGTCCTGATTCTGTGATTCCAGTATTACCATAGCTATGGCTCTGTTGATTTATATCATCAGGATCTTTTAACTGATACTTTTTGAAGTTGATGAGAAGAGTGATGATACTGATTATGTTTTATCAACTGTTTCTGGTAGCCTTTTCCCAATTACCTAGAATAGTATATATGTAGATTTGCACCCATTGTTTTGTGCACTTAATAGTTACAGGCATTTAAAAATGTCTCCAGGAATACATACAGTATGCATATGTATTTTTCATCATCACATTTGTAGGAACTGATGCTAGTTGATACAGTGATTTACCAGAATTGAATAGACTATGTGCTTCCTGTTACCTCTTCCTAACAGAACACATTTTTCTTATTCAGACATGCATTTAACATTTCAGCTGAATTGTCTGTTGAGGTGGTTTAAATTGTGTCTTTTTAGCAGTGTGTTTTAAATTATTTATTTATGTTTCACTGGAATTCTGACTTTATCTTTCTTTTTTCTGTTAGTTGTCCTGAGTGTCTTTTGGAGGGAGGTCAGGGAATAAAAATTTAATAAATATTTTCTGACATGGGCTCAGCTTTTAGCCTGCCCCTAGCCTATGCTCTCCAGGTTATACATAAGAGGTTCAAGTAAATTAATGACAGTGCATTGGAAAACAGAGCACACTATATTGCAGCTCAAGAAAACAATTCTTTCTGAGTGGGTACATGACATCCTGCCTCATCTTCTGTCAAACCTGCGAGGTAGTCCACACAAGAAGCGCACCCAGAAGTACTAGCACTAACTTTATTGTAAGGTTACATTAACAGAATTTTGCAAGTCTGAAAATACACCTCTCCCCCGTCACCTTTACAGTCCAAGAAACTAGGGAGTGTCCCTTCTGAGACATTTGCCATGCCCCCATTGCTTCTGCAGGCTAAGCTGCCTCTTATCTGACCGTTATCTAGTCTGTGGCTCTTCCTCCTGTCTCCCAAGGTCATTCTCACATACCATTACATCTTCATGCCCTGTGCCTTGAAGGCAATGATCCACTCTGGAAGAAAGAGACTAAATATTGCAGCCTCACTTAATGTTATGTCCACACTTACATCCCCTACAAAGTTCTCCAATCCATAATTGCACTGCTGCTACAATCAGCTTCAGCTCCTGCCACCACATTCTTGGAACATCCCCTCCCAAGCCCTCAGGAACTTGGATAGTAACCCTGGATTTGATTGTAGCATTGTCTTATCCCATTTGAACTCTTCCTAAAGCACAATGGGCATAATAACATTGGAGGATTATTTTGCATGGCTGGTATAACTCATAGTCTGTAGAGTCCTTGGTGCTCTCTGAGCCTTGTTGTTTTCTTGCAGACGTTTCATTGCCAGGCTAGGCAACTCATACTCTTTCAGTTGATGCCCATGTATTTGTTAATGAGGGGCTATTTGCCTGTATTAGCAGGACAATTTTTAAATGTTTAGAAACTCAGAAAAGACCATTAAAAAATTTGAGAAATATGCTGCTTCTACTTGGGTGGCAACAGTACTGCTTAATCATAGCTACACTGCCATTCTAATGTGTAATTGTTCTTTAAAAAAAGCAGTAATGTCAATAATAATCCCTAATGTTAGGGAAGACTTTTAAAAAGTATTTGCTGGGAGGAAAAAATGTACTAGGAAGGACCTTCTCCAAACTGTCGACATGCCAACCGTTACTATGACTTCATTCCTTGGCTAAAGAAAGCAACAGATTGGTTTCTTACAAATTGAATGGACAGAATAGCACATTTTGCCTTGTCCTTAGGCCTCCAGAAGAGCTAAAGATTTGTTGGTGTCATTTTTTAAAATTGTTCATCTGGGAGAAGAGGTAAGATCCTTTCCACACTAGCATTTTATACTGTCTTCTAGACTTATTAAATCATCATGGCAAAACCACAATAGGGTGGAAAGGCTTTATATCACTTAACAGTGGCTTGATGATGCTATGAAGAAGTTGTACAGTAAATTGCTAATAAGGAAACGACCTAAATATCTTTTTGGCACCTCTCTGGATGCTTTCAGCAAAGAGGGAAACCAATCTTCCAACCTAATTGGTAGTAGCAAGATGTCAACCTTTTTCTTGTAATTTCAAAGCAGGACTTTGATGTGGGAATTGAGTATTCTGAAATTCCGGACTTAAGGTTTTACTTTTTATTCTTTTAAAAAGGTATGAAAACCCACACATGTGCTTACAGCTGTGTTCAAGGGAATAAACTGGGAGAGGGAACATGTATGTAGAAATCTGAGTTTATCTGGTTATGATCTGTCTCATTTGTGGATGGTATATAGTAAGTACCATTACAATAAAACAAATATTACTGGCAATTTGACAAGTAACAAAAACAGAAAAGCAATAATGTAACACATATAGAAGTTTGTGTTAGCGTACAACCAGTAGCTAAAAATTATGGTTCAAATTTGATGCACTCTTGCCTCTGGTTTTCTTTTTTCTTGAACCATGCAAACATCATGTTATTATTGTTATTTTTCATACCCAGATGCAGCTGTACCTTGTTGTAATACTGAACATGTTCACCTGAGAGCAAACTGTTTTGTTGAGCAATAGATAATGAAAATCTCTATAGAGTTCCATACTTAAAGCAAGGCTACAAAGATTAAAAACAAATCAGGCAAAAAAGCATTTGGTGATTTTGGGTACAATTCAGTTTCTTTCAATTCATGAATGTACTGTAGGATTCAGTTGCTTATGAGCTAAGGCCACTCTCAGTTAGGTGTCTGCTGAATTTATTCAATGTTATTTAGGAATCTCAATCAATATTCCTGGATCTGTAATTTATTTTTATAATCATGTTTTTTATGAATTCTCTTTGTAACTAGTTTTATCTCTGTTTTTTTTTCCACTAGAGGGCTTTGGTCTTTGTATTATTCTCTACATGAAATACATGAAGTAATTTTAAAAATAATCCAGAAGTTTAATTTGGTCACCAAAATCCACTGGGCCTCTCAGGATAGCTAAAATAGTTATACATTAATTGCATCAATCATCTGTTACCAGGACCAGGTTAAGGCATTGGTGCTTTCCTTAAAGCCTTAGAAAGTATGCAACAGGTTAAAGAGATAGGACATGGACTCAAACTAGGTGTTCACTTCCTCTCCCCTCAATTAATTATTGGCACCCAAGCGAAGGATCCTTGCCAGGATCCTTGTGAATGGATAGTGCAGGTATATTCCTTCTCTCTTCAACATGACTGAAACCAGCATAACTAATACTAATTAAAAAAGAAAGTTCCCAGTGGGTCGAATGGGAAATTTTTTCCCAAGTTACAGAGGGAAAGGGGGGAATTTTACTTTCAGTCATGCCAACATGAGGAGGAAGGAGATAAACATCCCTTCACCACTCACACAGTTAGTCCTGGGAGAGATTGCACAAACCCCTACATGCTTGTTAATAAATTTTGGAGAAGTAAAATACTTAGCTACAAGCCTCCTATTAAGTGAACATCTACTTGGCCTTAGTGGGGTGAGAGAGAGGAAGACAATTGCATACAGTACTAAGACTGCCCCCATTTTATGTGCTATTTTATAAGCCGCAAACATTCTCTCCATAAAACTAGATCCATGCTAGCATTGGTCCCATTCATCACAAATCCCCACCTCCTGCTTTAATTCTCAAATATAGATAACTTTAGAAAGGATTCATAAAGATTTATGAGCGGAAAGTAAATTAAGTTTGTAGGGGAGAGAAGAGATCTGTCAGTCCAGATTAATTGCCCAAGAACAGAAATGGCCTCTCAAGGACAAGCATTTAAAACGTCATCTGTGGATGAGTTTGATGAAGCGGTATGGTGTTTATTTGTTTTTCCTCTGCCATGTTTGTGCTGTTATTGTGATTAATTATTCCTCAGAATACTTTAATTGTGCACACATTCTGATCTTGCACTTCATCAGGCCACTTCCAAATATGACTTGCAAGAAAAAAATTCTAATCACAGTTGTGAAGTCAGAGACTCAGTTTGCTTTTCTCTTCTGGCCACTGATATTTTTCTGAGTACTTCCATGAATTATTTGCTAAAACTCACAATCTTCTTTTCAGTAATGTAACTTTTAAAGCACATGATTCACTTAATCAGGTGGATCTGATGAAGTATAATCCATGGATGTTCATGCCATAATAAATGGCAAGGCAAGGCACCAAAGGCTTCTCACTGTTTTAGCTGCAATATATTTTCAGCTATCTATATCTGCAGAAAAGCATCTGGTAATTTATGTATATCTAATATGTGTGTGTGTGTGTATAGATATATTGTGAGAATGATTTGTCACATCCATTTCTGCAGCTCTCCTGGAAAGCCTCATGCTCCCCCTTTCTCCAGTTGCTAAGGATTGCCTGTATCCTAGCTACAGTGCTTAGCAAATAGCTGACAAGCTCTTTGGGAAGCCAGTCTCAGCTGCTGAGATTGCCGAGTTCCAGCACACAGAGGCTTCCTGCTACAGGAGCTTCACTCAGCTAATGCTGTGAGGCAGCTACTTTCTAGAAGATAAAATGGAAAGATGATGATTTGCTGAGATAAAACAAAGATAAGAAGAATTTCTTGGAAAGGGAAGACAGCGTTCCAGCATGTGCATGCATTATGCTTGAAAGTTGATAATAATAATAATAATGGCTGCAGGGAATTGATTACGTTTTGCTTTCTGAAAGCTGCAGAATGACTATATTGTTTGTAGCCCCCGTTCCTTGGCTTTCCTTCCAGAGGCAGTGCTGCTGCTAATCTGCTAAGATATTGGGCCAAGGCTGTTCTCAGCATGGCGAAGGGATCTAATCAGAGCAGGCACCGATGGAGTGCTCTCCACACATTCCTCTGGTGCAATATGAACCCGGACACTCAACGTGTGGTGGTCTTTGTCATTCTGCTTTTTCTCATCATCATTAACGTTGTGCTCATGTTTCTCCTGGCATTTTACTGAGAAGCAGGACTGTAGTTGGTGGCAAAGAGTGGATATGAGGGCTTCCAGGATTGGGCTACAGATCAGCAGGTCAGCTCCTCCTTGTCTGATTCTGGTTTGGCGTCTCTTCTGTTGTAGCTGTCTATCTGTGCCTGTCTCCTGTTATTCATCAGCACGCTGTCTCCCTGCACACCCTGTTCCTCTTGCCTGTCCCTTTGTAAAGAAAGGATTGAAAGAAAAAAAAAACTGCGGCTAGATGGTTAACTGAGTAGGTGCCAGCTACTTCTGGACGTATCCCTACGTGGCTGCACACAGGGGCACTCCCCCTCTTTGGCAAGTGGACTTTAAAGTGCCCCACGGACTGGTTCTATGCAGACTATGGGTTTGTTAAGGAGCACTTAATTGATGAACTGTTACACAAGAAAATAGTTCCTTGTCTGCAACTGCTGTGAAAAAACCTCAAACTGCTGGAGTCAGGATTGCTTTATAATTGAGACTATCGGGCCTCTGAGAATATATGTGCAGGGATATGAGTAATGCTCAATTAGCTGTAATTGATTAATGATGGATCATTAGAGTACATCAAGAATCTGTGTATACATTTGGGAACTGCACTGTGGAATGTATGTCTTCACTGGCTATTATCCCATTGTCTTAATGATTTTAGAGCATTTGTGTGTAGAAGGGCATGGACAAAATGACTGGTGGGAACTTTGGACACAAAAGAGGTTTTTTTCCCTCTTTCTCTAGCAAAAAAGGCATAAGACCTGAAATAAGCCTTCTATAATAGGGAAAAATCTATTGCTGTTTTTTTTATTAATGATAATATTTTTATTGCCAGCTTAGTTTCATTCAGAAATTCAGACATTGATGTATAAGTGTGTAGGAGAAAGGATGAGGAAGAGGATTTAGACTGTATCAGCAAAAGCCATTAATTCTCCAAGAAATATTGAAGTTCAAACTAATCCTGTAGAAATGGAAAATGGAAAATTTGCATGTGCTGCTTGCTATCAAGCCTTTGAATAGATTCTTCAACCCTCCAGAAACTCAGCAACCCCCTTCTTGGCACTAAAGATACTAAAAAAGACTTTAGGATATCTTCTTGTTTGTTCCAATATTTGCTAATGAAACTGCAGTTTTCTCCTGGGAGTTCAGTGCTGATGCCAAAAGAACTGAATCCAGTGCTAAATGCCATTTCTTTCCTTCCTTCATGATTTCTCTGTCTTAAACAGTGTTAGAGTTATGATATGGTCAGAGTCCTCCCTCTTTTGCATGCAGGAATCATTTGTGTGTTTTGGCATGTGAGAACAAGCCAAGGTAATCTGAGAAATGAAGCCTTGATGAGTAATTAGGCTTCAGAATGCTTTTTTGGATAGCTTCCATTGATAAATAACATTCAGTGATTAAGATAAACAGGCAACACAACAGCTTGAAAAATTCTTAAGACCATTGTCTTTTTTTCATAAAACATTTTATTGTAAATAGAACCTTATATCTAGAAAGGATAACATCTAGAATTATTCATTTATCTGTTTTTTTTTTAATTTTGTGTGAAGCTATGAAGACTGAACACAATAAAAAAAAAGGTTTTTATTTGGCTCAAAGTTTTGTTTTCACCATGTACACTTTATAATTTTGGAAGTGGCTTGAAAACAGTGAAAGAGAGAACAAGATGTTACCTCCCAAAATTATAAGCCTTGGTTCACAGATCCTATTTTTCATTATTTACTGTTCTTGAGCAGCATATTTGGAAGGGTGGTTTAACAGTTTTAAGCATCAACAAATGATAAGTGCAACAAGTATTAACATTTAGAAAGAATCAGAATGTTTTGCAATAGCCAGATATAACAGGCCGATGATTAATATATTTTTAAAGGGTTATTGCTTTAGGCCACACATTTGTTTTTCTCCCTCTGTATGGAATTAAATGGATTATAATATAATTCTACTTTAACAAGTGTTATGGTATTAGTCTTGCTACAGTGTATGTGGGAATACATATGAATCCAATTATCAGCTGTTGTTACTGATTTAGCTAATGATACATATACAAACAAGTCCCTTCCTCTCTGCATTAGGGGCTGGGTACCTGAGAATTTAATACAACTGAAATGATGGCCAGTTTACTATCAAAATTAAGAGCAGCAAGGATGATGGGAGGAAAGAGGGAAAGCCAAATGATTTTTTTATATGAATTAGTTCTCATCCATACTAAATATATACAGTGTACCCTGGAAAAATCATAGCAATTTTAATTCTAAAGCTGTTTTGACAGTAGGATTGCTTTTCATCTAACATACATTGTGAGCTTCTAAACTTGATGCTAATTCATTAGTTTGTGGTTTCTTATAAAGATCCATTATTATTATTTTTTATCCCGCCTTTATTATTTTTATAAATAACTCAAGGCGGTGAACATACCTAATACTCCTTCCTCCTCCTATTTTCCCCACAACAACAACCCTGTGAGGTGAGTTGGGCTGAGAGAGAGTGACTGGCCCAAGGTCACCCATCCGGCTTTCATGCCTAAGGCGGGACTAGAACTCACAGTCTCCTGGTTTCTAGCCCAGCGCCTTTGAAGATCATTCAGTGGCCTGTTAGAACCAGTGAATGGAGCAGAGCTTAACATTGTGTAAACTCATGTGCAGAAAAAGAATATTGTTTAAAAACACAGCCTGTGAGCACGTTAGAGAGATTCAGGTTCTTATTCTTACACTTTTAGCTCACCCAAGCATAAAGAAACACATGCTTAGACATTGCAGGTACAAAAAGCAAGTACAAAAGAGTTCTTACATTTATTTTGTCCAGGTACAGCCATTTCAGTAGAAAATTGGTTTCAGTTCTTCTTTCTGTTCCCTAAACTGTATACCTTTGGCCCTGTTTGCTGCCAGAGGCTGCGTGGAGAAAGGGGCTTGAGGCCTAGGCATGGCCTCTCCATGGAGGAGCTCAGGCACGTGCGTCCTACTCCATCGGTGAAAGAATCAGAGAGAGAGAGAGGAAGTGGGAGGGGCATCAAGCAGCTTACTCTAGAAGCACAGATTTTGCCTCCTAGAGCAATCACCCATATGCTAATGGGGCATGCTTGATTTGCCAGATTCCAACACCCCTTCTCAAATCAAAGTCATGCATCATGCCTACACAAGATTTAACTCACTACATAGGCCTTGGTAGACACCCTTCGCAAGTGGTTTTGTAAGGATATCTGCAATCATGCTATCTGAGGGACAATACTTCAAATGTAGTAGTCCTGTCTCCTGTGCCTCTCTAATTATGTGGTAGCGAACATCCATGTGTTTGGTCCGCCCTCCCACCTTCTGTGACAGAGAGAGTCTTATACAACTTTGGTTGTCCTCAAAGACTCTTATTGGAACAGGAACACTGACCCCCAGATCCTCAAGTAAATACTTGAGCCATTGCACCTCTGCGCATGTCTCAACTGCTGAGACATACTCCACTTCAGTAGTTGAGCATGCCAAAATAGCCTGCTTATGACTAGCCCAGCTCACAGCCCCTCCCCCAAAGAAAAACACATTCCCACTAGTGGATTTGCGATCAGTTACATCCTCTGCCCAATGTGCATCAGTGTACCGCACTAGTTCAGGAGAATCAGTTGCTGGCAGCTTAAGCTTCAGGTCTGCAGTCCCCTTCAGGTATCTTGCCACCCACTTAACGCCTGTCCAGTCCCTTTGGGTGGGTGCGCTGGTCTTTCTGCAGAGGATCCCCACTGCAGTTGAAATATCTGGCCTCGTTGTGGTTGACAGATATAACAGCTTTCCAATGGCCTCTCTGTAGCCATTGTTCTGAGGCAACAGTTCACTAGTGTCCTTGACTTTGTGAAAGTCTGTTTCCATTGGAGTTGGAACTGAGTTTGCATTTTCCAGTCCCAGGCTCTCCAGTAATTCTAAAATCTGTTGCCTCTGACTGAGGAGAAAACTTCCATCTCTTCTCTGTCAATCTGTATTCCCAAGTAGTAGCTTGCCTTTCCAAGACATTTCACCTCTACTTCCATGTTCAAATTGGACACAATTCCATCAATGTCCCTCTGATCCTCATAACAGAGAATCAAATCATCCACAAATGTCAGAATGAACACGTCTCTGCCATTCTTGTGTTGTGTGTAGAGGCAGGGATCAGCTTTGCCCTGAGTGAAACCTTGCTTTATTAGCAACTGGTTTAGTTTCACATTCCAGGCCCTTGCTGCTTGTTTAAGCCCATAGATCCCCTTCTGAAGCCTGCACACTAAATGCCGGTTCTTTGGATCAGTGAAGCCTTCAGGTTGTTGCATGTACAACTCTTCCTGAATTTCACCATGCAAGAACGCTGTTTTAATGTCCATATGTTCCACTTGCATGTTTCTGCTTGCAGCTACACTTAAAAGAAGTCGAATTGTTGTGTGGGTCACAACTGGTGCAAAAGTCTAGTCATAATCTTCCCCATACTTTTGTGAATAGTCCTTGGCTACCAGTCTAGCTTTGTATCTTTGGACCTCTCCCTTCTCATTCTGTTTGGCCTTAAAGACCCATTTGCAACCAATGGCCTTTTTGCCAACAGGTAACCACAGGGATTGTGGTTCCATCTGCTAAGCTGATTTCTTCCTTTGAACTCGGGTTCAATTTGATGAAGAAAGAAGGATCATTAATCATATGAACATTGCAGCCACTGTCTAAGATGAAGGATGAGCAATTTTTATTTATGGCTGAAAATGCAAGAAAACTTGTATCTGGAGCCCTCTCTTTGTTGGTTTTCTGATCTGCCTTCCTGGCCCAACAATCTTTCTTTAAGTGACCATTCTTGCCACAAAAGTGGCACTTGATGGGCCTCTTTGTTATTGAAAGGCTCCTCTGCTGCAGACTGCCATCTTTGCCCTGAGGCACTTTTGAAAAATAGCCTACCTCATTGTGGGTCTGCTTGGCATTTCTATAGGAGGCCTGCCTGCTATACTCAGACTTTAATTCTTTTTTTTTTCATAAGTTTTATTAAATTTTAAAATACATATTAAAAGTTCAAAATAGAAAAAGAAATAGAAATACAAAGTAAAAAGAGAAGTAAAAGTAAAAGTAAAAGTAAAAGTGAGGTAAAGTAAAAAACAAAGAGAAATATAGAAAATAGATGACTTCCAATCTATCTCTGGTCATTAAGTACAGTATTCTACTTTAAATGTTGGTCTTTCGTACAATACACAAAAACATTTCTTTGTCTAATACATTTTAGTTTCTATGTTCCAATCTTCTGATCTTCATATAAGCTTCATCCTTCTTGCAGTTCTCCAATAGTCCATCTGTGGTTTCCGCTCCTTGAAGTGATAACAATTTAAGTTTTCTTTTCATTAAAACTTATCAATTTAACATTTTTTGATCAGTCTTTCCATTTTTGCATCTATGTTTTTATATCCTTGGTAAAATCCAATTTTCTTAAATTATGCATTAAAATAATCTTATTGCTATAACCATATGTTATTTATTTCTAATAAAATATATTTCTATTTATCTATATCCATAGAAATAATTCTAGTTTAAACATAATCTGTATTTATACTATATTTATACTATATTCTACATCTACATACACATTTAACTAATTGACAGATTTTTATAAATTCCTGTTCCATTAATATAACCTTATAACAATTTTCATTAATATTCTTAATAGTAATAATTTGAACTTAATCTTCATTTATTATATGTTTCACATCAACATTTATATTTGAAATAATAATTCATCTTATAACAGTTTTTTTAATATTCTTAACAATAATAATAATATTGATTCTAATTTAAACTCAATCTGCATATATGTTTTATAATACATTTCAAATTGAAGTATATATTTAAATCCCTATTTTCTTTACATCCTTATACATCCAATTCTAATAAAATATCTTTCCATTTATATATCTCCCTAAAAATAATTCAAATTTAAATTTAATCTGTGACATTAAGGGTGCATTTATATATCTGATTTTAAAACCTTATATCCTTCATTTAAAATATCAAATTTTTATACATATCTTCAACACATTTTCTCATACCAATTTTTTAATATTTAATATTCCCATCAATTATATTACTAGTTTAAACTTAATTTACATTTATAAAGTAATCTATTTCCAGTTAGAATCCTTGGTTTCATTATAGCCTTATATCCCTTCATATATCTTCTTTCGAAATCTTCTATTTCAAGTTATACCAAAGTTGTAATATATAATCTGTTTTATTATCTGTCTCATGCTGACACTACATTTGTTCTGAACCTTTCTTTGTCTGGCACTAAATAAATCAATTCGAAAGTATTTGTCAGATTCTAAATTCAAATCTCTTTCTCTTTCTCTCAGCTGTAACAAGGTATTTAAAATCTCTCTCTCCCTTTTCTCCTCTATCATTTCAGTGGCATCCCCTTTTCGTTGAATATATGTCACAACCTCTTCTGATTCAGATTCTGTCTTTTGTATCTGACCCTGCATATTCTCAATATCAAACAAGAGACTTTTCAGTGTTTCCCTAATTTCTTGAAATGTTTCTCTAATCTCCTGTTTAAAATCCTGAATCAACTCTCCTACTGAGTTTGCCATTTTTTTTCTTTTTTTCTCTCCTCTGTTCCCTCTACTAACTCAATACTGTAAATTTCCGTGACGTTTCTTCTATATTCCAGTACGTGCAGTACCACAAAACAAGAAACAAAAAACAAAGAAAGGGGGAGCAAGTGGAGGAAAGACTATAGACACAACAGAAAAAGTAAACAGCTGCTCCACTCAAATGGAAAATTACCAACAGGATCTAATAAGTTCCAAATATAAAAAAGGGATTATTGCCTAAATACAAAAGTTTCTTAGAAGAAGAAAAAAAGAAAAACAAGGTATGGATATAGAAAAGAAAGAAAGAAAGAATAAGAAAGAAAGAAGTATTTCAAACAATTTATATTCAATAAAAAAAATTCAGCCACTACAAAAAAAAAACACAAAAAAAACCAGGTTCATTAATCATTAATCCAATGAGATATATTCAATAAAAACTCAGTCACTATATATAAAAAATTTCCAAATCACGAAGTTTATACTTCCAAGTGAGAGGCAAATCACTCTAATAAGATAGAAGGGTGAAGATGTTTCACTGTATTTCATAAGCAAAGTCCATCTCAATCTTCCACCACAAATAACACAGCAAAGAAAGCAGAGACTTTACCAACACTTTCAGCATTGTCCAGGGATAGACGTTAGATAATAATAAGGCACTATAAACTAAAAAGAAAAATAAAATAAAGTGATCTAAGAGTCGGTTTCTTGCGCTTGCGTCTCTATAAAGAGACTTACGATTCCCTGCAGAGCCAGCTGGCTTCTCGTGCCGTTTTCGCCGCTTCCACCCCCCGCTCCCTCCGTGGTGGAAAACAGCCGAAAGAGCAGAGGGGAGCAGTTCTAACGGTTTGGTGAGGAATTTTCTGGCCCCCTCCTCTTCAGGGGGAGACTCCGGTGATCTTTCACCTTCTGGGGACCACCGCAAACAGGGAAATGTTAGCCGGGTTTTCAGCGCTCTGAAAAATTCCGACTTATCGCGCCGCCATTCCGACCGGAAGTGCCAGACTTTAATTCTTGAATTAAATCTGAAAAAGGTTGTCTTGATCCTCTGTAGCTGGCAGCAAAACTAGAAAAAGTTTGAGGCAGTGATCCCAACAAAAATCCAACTTGGATCCTGTTATCCAAAATTACATCATTACAGGCAAGCTTGTGCAGCAATGATTGAAAATTAGAAATATGCTCATCTATGTCACCATTTGGTTGGAATTTTAAATTGGACAACTCTCTCACCAGATTAACAACTTGGGAATCACCTCCTTCCCCATAGAGTTTATACAGTTCCTCTATCATTCCTCTCACATTATCTCTGTGCTGGATTTGTACCAGCATTTGTGCACTTAAGGAATTCATGATCAAGCCTTGGAGCTTAAGATCATTGGTCATCCAGTCTGCATATGCTGCTGAATCTGAACTAGGAGGATCTAGCAAGCTACATACAATGATTTTATGAATGCATCAAGCTATCTGCAATCATTTTATCTTCTTAACATAACAAAGTGAATTTACTGTAGATTGATAAAAGTAAAGGGTCATCTCCCTTGAGTCAAGCTCTATCTTGTTTATAACATGGACATATTCGTGTTGTTTTCTTGGCAACAGTACTGAGGTAGTTTCACATTGCCTTCTTCTGAGAATTTTTTTCAATTTCCTAGTCTAGTGATCTCCCATCAGAGTGATAATCAGATCTGCCCCACTTTAAAGATCAGCCAAGTTCAGTAAGTGGTGCCACATTCTACAACCTAGTAGGTAAAGGTGCCTAACCACAAAATAGTGGGTTTCTCCCCTGAAAAGATCCACGAATTTTTTTTCTTTGTATCAAAAAGTCTAGAAATTTTACATTTCTGTTCTAAACTAGACAATTGTAATGTATTTTACATGGGGCAGTTTTTTAAAATAGCAATGTTAAATGATTATACTGTATTGAGAAAAATATAAAAGTATGTTGTGAGATACAGAAATGAAACCTAAAGCAAATGTTGGAAATGGGGGCAGCTTGGATTTTGTCTCCTTTCTAATTCTGGAATAACAGAAAAGTATTGTTTGAGATGCAATTCAGAAGAAAAAATGTTACATTATCTTGGCTCTAAAACTGTGTCTTGCTGGAATGACTCTCTACACAAAAGGTATACATGCTTGTTTACATAAAAATCCCTCTCTGTGTATAAATTTGCTGCCTAAATTACACATAATAGTTGTAAAAACCAACAGTTCCCACTCCCTAAAAATGGTCCAAATCCTTTTCTTTTTACAAGCAGAATTCTGGCCAGCATTTGAGTACATATATTGAATATCTTATTCCATATCCATTTATCTATTGCAGTAAATCTTAAACAATTTTCTTTAACCAGCTGATGTCTATTGTTGTTGTTTTATATTACAGTTATTGTCATTTTACTTTCAGGATTCAAATCCTACTGAGGAAGTTTACAAGTAAGATCAGTAGTCATAAAAACATGTAAATGGTGGGTTTAAAAAAAATCTAAGAATTTCTAGAATCCCTACCCAAAGGACTATCAGTGGTATTTGTCCTGTGAGTTAGTGGGATGGAGGAAAGAGTCCAACAGAGAGGCTTCTGGGTTGGTGGTTGCCTGCCTACCTGCCTTCCTCTCTCTTTAAGGAAACTTCTCACAGGAGTTTTGGTGGCAATGGCCTTTTGGAGTAAGGAGAGAGATTCCAATGAATAGGTGATTGCTTCTGGCTCCCATAAACCTCAAACAAAATGGTGATTTAGGACAATAAATTAGAGCATTGGTATTTAAATGATACAATCAGCAAACAATTCCAAGAGTAGCAATTAAGTGAACCATGCTCAGAAAATACTGAAGCTGAAGCTCAAATACTTTGGCCACCTAATGCAAAGAGAGGACTCACTGGAAAAGACCCTGATGCTGGGAAAGACTGAAGGCAAAAGGAGAAGGGGACGGCAGAGGATGAGATGGTTAGACAGCATCACCGATGTAACGAACATGAATTTGAGTAAACTCCGGGAGACAGTGGAGGACAGGAAGGCCTGGCGTGCTATGGTCCATGGGGTCACGAAGAGTCGGACAAGACTAAACAACTGAACAACAACAACTCAGAAAAGTCTGTTGTTATTCCAAATTTTCCAGAATCTCCAATGAACAATAGACATCTCACCCAGATTAAGTCTCAGTTTGTTTCTTCCTATCACCTTAGCCTCTTATCTAGAATTCCCACTGCCTCCCTAGAAACAAGAGATTTAGAGCGTTTGCTATTACTTTTATTAGCTTTCTTTATAGGCTTTCTTCCTTTCCCTGTTATTTCCAGTTCTGCAGCCATGGTTTGTTTAGATCTAGACTTAGTGAGTAATCTTAGCACCTTTTTTGTGGCATGCTTAGATCACCTAGTACTTTTGTGGCTGAGATGACATTCAAATTGGGGACCTCACAACTTCACATTTTACCACTCAGTCACCACACTGCACCAGTTCTGGAAGAAATACTCTTCCAGCTTGGAATGGAATGGAAACAGCTGCAGTTTTGTTTCTGTATTCTTCTGTGCTCTGAGCATATCACCATTTTGACTGTATGCTAATACATAGACTACCATATCCAATAACTGTATTGTTCTAGCATCTTCCTTGTGGTTTGAGGAACTTGTCAGGTTTCCTGGTCCTGTGACAAATGATACCAT
The DNA here is from genome assembly GCA_023362775.1 of Charina bottae. Classification (NCBI taxonomy): domain Eukaryota; kingdom Metazoa; phylum Chordata; class Lepidosauria; order Squamata; family Charinaidae; genus Charina; species Charina bottae. Next base: position 40,272,570 of record JALMGJ010000005.1, on the reverse strand, counting down.
CACTTTTCTTCTTCAGCTTCTAACACCACCTACATCTGCAGATGTAGGAAGGATTTCTTGCCTTAAAATCTTTATGCCTTTAAAAAACAAATTAATTTGACTCTGCTAAGAAATTGTGAGTCATTTAAAGTGCTTTCAGGGCTCAGTGTGAAGCCTTTTATTACAGACCAGAAGAAAAGAAGTTTCAGGACCCCCGATGTTGCAAGTTGCAGAAGAGGTGGCACTGCAGAAAAGCTGGGAGGGCAAAGGAAGTCAGTTTTATCTTTAAGCACACAATACTAGCATTGCTACTAATTACATTTAATTGATACCTTAGCAGTAGAAAAAGCAGTCTGGCTTCTTATCTTTCTGCAAAAAAAATAAAGGGCTATTTCCTTGGATAACTTCACAAAATGTAATTTAATTATGGCTTTACCAAATTGTTAGCTACATCCCATGGATGCCTTGAAGCTCCTGGAGAACAGGACGACCCATGGCTTGTGGCTCAATATTCAGAGGCACTATGCTACTGGACCTTAGTTTTTGTGGTGGGCTGAGCAAGAGCCAGCAGTGAACAGGAGCTCCTGCCTTGCCTTTATGCCTTGCTTGGGGGATTGAAACACATGGGGGAGATGATTAGGGAGAGACAGCTTAACATTTGCAAGGACCTTTAACTTTGCTGATGAAAGGCCTTAATACCTGTGATGTATTCCATTCTATCTGTGAATGTAATTTTTTTTCCCAGAAGGCCATAACTACTTCAAAGGGAACATCTGGTCTACAACCAGCTGCTATGGGATGCAAAGACTTTCTTAAAAAATGAGGATGACGGGTGGTTGGAAACTAGTGCATCATTCTGCAGTGGCCCCAGCTGGTATGGAGGGGCTTGAAGGTAGCAGTGAGGCAACTGGGAGAACATGGGGGATGGTACTGGGAAGAGTGAAAGTAACCCTGCAAAGAGGGAAGAACTAAGAAGGATTGAGGTAGCAGAAAACGATGGGTGGGAACGGCTGTGAGGCAGCCTGAGGAAACAAAGGAAAACGGGTTAGGGAGTGTAAAGTGAAATATAGCTACAGTGGGGGGTCCTGCATCAGGAAACAATTGTACTTTCAAAGAAGTGTGATTGTATTAGGGATCACCTTTTCCACATACTACATGTATTTTAGATATCCTGGTTAGCCTTCTGTGAAATAGGTTTGTATTAAAATAATTTTAAAAACTGTGGTTCAGAAGAGTGTTTTGAAGGTAAAGCTTGCCTTTATCCAGGTTCTTGGATAGAATGGGTGTTGTACCAATCAAAGAGAATATTTGTAGCTCAGGGTTGAACTGTGGAGTCCTTGGTGCTCTCTGAGCCTTGTTGTTTTCTTGCAGACGTTTCATTGCCAGGCTAGGCAACATCTTCAGTGCGAAAAGGGAGTGGAACTTGCTCTCTGTTTATATACCCTGGCATGTCCTGCCTGTGTTGGTGGGGGTGTTGTACTCTCCTTGGTAGTACTTTCACTGGGTTGTTGTTTACTACTTGGTTGATTGACAGAGTTAATAGTTCCTTGATTAGGGTCTATTGTGTTGTTTGATTGCTCCTCTGCTTATGTAGGACAGACTGGCAGAAGACTAGCAGAACACATCCATGAACACCAACTAGCAGTCAGAAGACATGATGAAAACTCCTTAATCTCACAACAGATAGACAGACTTAACCATACTTTCAACTGGGAAACTGTGAGCATATTAAACCAAGCCAGATCCAAAAATGCTAGAGAATTCCTGGAAGCTTGGCACTCAGACAAAGCAGCCATCAATAGACACATAGAGATAAACAACATTTACATACCATTCATAAGAGACAATAGAAAAGCCAGAAGACCAGAACACCTCTTGGCCAGCAATCAACTACAAGATATGCAAAGATTAACAGCAAGATTAGCAGCAGAGGAGCAATCAAACAACACAATAGACCAATCGAAGAGAATATTTGTAGCTCAGGGTTGAACTGGGGAGTCTTTGGTGCTCTCTGAGCTTTGTTGTTTTCATGCAGACGTTTCATTGCCAGGCTAGGCAACATCTTCAGTGCGAAAAGGGAGTAGACAGCAAGTTCCACTCCCTTTTCGCACTGAAGATGTTGCCTAGCCTGGCAATGAAACGTCTGCATGAAAACAACAAAGCTCAGAGAGCACCAAAGACTCCCCAACACAATAGACCCTAATCAAGGAACTATTAACTCTGTCAATCAACCAAGCAGTAAGCAACAACCCAGACAAAGTACTACCAAGGAGAGTACAACACCCCCACCAACACAGGCAGGACATGCCAGGGTATATAAACAGAGAGCAAGTTCCACTCCCTTTTCGCACTGAAGATGTTGCCTAGCCTGGCAATGAAACGTCTGCAAGAAAACAACAAGGCTCAGAGAGCACCAAGGACTCCACAATGGGTGTTGTGACTGGCCCTGTTTTGAATGGATGTCCCTGGATGACTTTTTGTTCCTGACACTTTCTCAACATAAATATTTCTTAATATTTTTTTGTTTTTAACTGTTCCTTATTGCCTTGTATCCCACCAGAGCTTGATGGTTAAGGTCTACTGCAGTAGAGATGGGCGGTGATAAATTTGATCTATAAATAAATAAATAAATAAATAAATAAATAAAATATTATAAATACATAATTTTCAAATGTTATCATCTCATATAGGGAGGAGATCCTTGGGTTCGATTGACCTTTATTCTGATCCAGCAATTATCTTGCTAAGCTGGAATATAAATGCAACAAAATAGAGTTCACACTCTTGCACTTTGTGCAATGGATAAATATAAGTACAAACAAGTTGGTGGGGGCTGTATGCTAAGCCCTCCCCATGTTTCCTGTTGCCTCCTGGCTCCTGCCTAAGTGAAAACGTTTTTGCTGCAGGGAGCTTTTTCCATCCTGGAGGTTCTCTAGACAATTACTCCTCCAGGATTCTGAATTCTATGAAGAATTTACAGAGATAAAAAATTATGTATTGTCATTGATTCATTATATGAGCACAACTGAATAGAATTGTGGACTCCTTGTGCTTTTTTACAGTGATCAATGGATGTTAGTGTACATTTCCCTCCATCTCTTCTCAGTATGTTGTATAAAAATATGAAGAGGGGTGTAGAAGCAAACAGACAAACTTTTCTAATCTGTCAATATGCTTTAAGACCATTTGTTTTTTTTACAGAGCTAAACAAGTAAAACAGTCTTAGGCACTTTTAATCAAAAGTAAATCCTACTGATTTAAATGATGCTTTGTCTGTGGCCTATGCACAGAAGATTGTAAATTTGTGAATCAGAATAATGTTTAGGCATTTAAATGAATAAAGCATTTTAATGCATGCATTATTTTATTTTATTTATTTTATTTTAAGGCAATATTGTGTGAGAATAAGAAACAAATAAAATTAAAGGAGCAGTATGAAATATTGCATTTAGAAATAAAATTAGGAGTGCAGTCTTACACTGTCTGCTCAAATATAAGTCACAATGAATTGCATGGAACTCCCACTAAATGAGTATAGGATTGCAGCCTAAGTGTGACTTTGTCCTGAAAGTTATACATATAATTTGAAGAATCCTGGTAAAGGTTTTCATACTGTAATTATACAGCTATAAATAAGTAGCAAATGTGAGTACTAGTCCCGCCTTAGGCATGAAAGCCGGATGGGTGACCTTGGGCCAGTCACTCTCTCTCAGCCCAACTCACCTCACAGGGTTGTTGTTGTGGGGAAAATAGGAGGAAGGAGCAATAGGCATGTTCCCCACCTTGAGTTATTTATAAAAATAATAAAGGCGGGATAGAAAATAAATAAATAATATTTTTTTTGTCCAATTTGGCCATGTGGATCAATCCATCTCCACAGATTACTTGGCTTATTTTCCACATGTTTGAATAGAGCTTTAGGGTGAATATCTATTTGTGTTTACAGCAAAGTACAAAAGTCCACAAGAAAGGAAAGATTGTACACTCCTCATCTCCCATGATAAAACTGGTCTCAAATGCTCATTTAGATCATCCTCCATCTACTTTCCAATGTGTGAAAGAATGTTGGGGCAGTTAGTTGCTGATTTTAGTCCATGCTGCAGGCTAAATACTCTGACAATATCTGGCTTCCTGATTTATTCTGGAGCCTAAGGCATGGGAAGCTTGTTTTGAAATGAACAAATGATGTTGTAAGAAATATTTGAATTTGCTGTTATTGTTAGCTAAAGCATTAATGGCATGGCTTAAATGATACGCAGAATGAGAAACATATAAGAAACATATATGTTGGTACTGTGTTCATGACATGCTAAGCCTTGGATGTCCGGGAAAGAAATGGCGAACTACAGACACCTCCGCTAAAAGTGGAGTCAACAACTGCAGCAGAATGAAGAGCCAGCGCGTAGACTGGCTCCTCAAAATTCCTCTCCAAACAAGGAGAGGACTTGGGATCCCCCACAAGTGCTCCAGACCATTGCTTCTTGCAAGGAAACCACAAGACAGCCATCTCCGGTGGGTTTAGAGGGAACGCCATCTCTGCCCAAATCGTGGTCATAGCCTTTATGGACACAGGGTTTGCATACTTCCTTTTCTAATCACTTTTGGAAATTGCTTGTTAATTTCTTTTCAGATATTAGGAACCTTTGGATCGACAAGTTTTTTACAGCACCGGGTGAGTCTCCTTCAATCCTTAGTGAAAGGAGTTTTAAAATCAAGTTTAAGGACTTAAAATTGTTTTTTGGAATAAACAGCAAATAGGTGATTAGAACGTTGGTTTTGAAAAGTTACAAATGGACTAAGGGTCCAGATGGATTCGAAATAAGATTTTGAAATTAATTATAAGAATCCTTCCCATGGGAAAATGCTTTTGTTTTGAATTCTTTAAAAAAAACATAATAGGATGGGACTTTGAAGGTTGGACACTAGAGGGAACCAGAAGGAATTAAGATTACAATTAAAGGAGAAGAACACTTAAATTTGACTTACAATACAGACTGGAGCAAAATACTTTCATTGGAGGATATTTGTGAACAATGGACCCAGAAGTTAATTTTAAAAGTGTCTGCCATTATAGATATATTGTGTTTAAAAGATGATATGGAGGAGAAACAAGTTTTACCGGACAAGACTAAGACTGATTTGAAAGTGGATTTAAAAATGACAGGCTATAAGAATGATATGGAAAAAGATGCTACACAGGATATGCAGATGAAACCGGCTGATATCTTAATAATTAAAGATAAAAGGTAAAGGTTCCCCCCGCACATTTGTGCAGTCGTGTCCAACTCTAGGGGCCTGTGCTCATCTCCATTTGTTAGCCGAAGAGCCAGCACTGTCTGAAGACACTTCCACGGTCATGTGGCCAGCATGAGGGACACGGAACGCTGTTACCTACCCACCGAAGTGGTACCTATTAATCTACTTGCATTTGCATGCTTTCTAATTGCATGCTAAGCCTTGAATTAAGTCCCCCAAAATCATTTTGAGCTGCTGGTCTGATTCCTAAGATCTGTAGATGTTCCAGCATTCCCAGATATTCCGCATTTTCTGCTTACATTGTTGTTGTTCGGTCACTTCTAACTTTTTGTGACATGATAGACATCAGTTCACCAGGAGTCTTTCAGTAACTGCTTCTTTGAATTCTTGTAAGCTCATGCTTTTGTCGTCATTGGTAATATCTATCTACCTTGTCCCTTCTGTTGGCCTCTTTTTTGATTGCCTTTCATTTTTCTAAGTCTCAGGGTTTTCTCCATTGACTCTTGGAGTTACACATTGTGTCCCAAATATTTAAGCATTAGCTTCATTATTAGCACTTCCAATGAGTCTGGTTTTACTTCATCTAGTATTAAATGATTTGTTCTTTCTAGAAGCCAAAATATTCTCAACAGGTTTCTCCAGCAATCTCCATTCATTCACCCTTTCTGATACTCCAACTTTCAAAGCTTTGTGCTACATTGAGGAAAACCGTGGTCTTGACAGTTTATATCATGTCAGTGTAATATCTCAGCACTTTAATATTTTGTCTAGATTTCCCATATTCTTTCTCCCAAGCAGCAGATATGTCTGTATTTTATGGCAAGAATTACCATCCCTATGAATTTTTGAGCCTAAGAGGATAAAATAAATGTATACTCCATCTTCCCCATTAATTAGGTAGGCAGTGCCTGTTGATACAATCTTTGTTTTTTTTAATATTAAACAACAGTCTGGCTTTTGCACTCTGTGTTCAACAAGAGATTCCTTACAAAACTTCCTCGCTTCCAACTATCAAAGTGGTATCATCAGCATTTCTGAGGTTGTTGGTGTTTTTTCCAGCAATTTTAATTCCAATTCCTATTTCTTCTATCCAGCATTTCTCATAATGTATTCTGCCTATAAATTAAATAAACTGTCACATTGCAGTCTTGGCATATTCCTTTTCCAATTTTGAACCATTTCCCTGCTCCATATTCCACTCTCGCTGCTTATATTGCATTCCTTCAAACAATGAAATAGCTATGGATGGAGTTGCATAATATTTGTTTGAAGCTATGCTGAGATTAATAGGAGCCATTGTATTTAAACTGTAGAAGGGTAAGAAAAATGTTTTTACACTTAGAAATTATTATAGAGCTGAAATAGTAACAGTATTTCCCAAAGTTAGCATTAGGCTCCTAAGAACTTAGAACTTTCTATTTCTCATCATGTAATATCACTCCTTTCATTTTGGTTTAGTGTGATATATAAATTCACTGTTGTCTGATGATTATATACATGACTTGGCAGAACATATAAGGAATCCCACTATGGCTTGTTCATCGAACCATGATTAAAACAAAGCAGGCTTACATTAATGTATGAACCCAGCCATTTCCATCAGAAGACCATTTAAAACAGAGGCAAACAGGCTAGTGAGAGCTACTAAAAAACCAAGCCAAACAAAAATGAGCTTGAAATTTATTTATTTATTTAATTTTTATCCCGCCTTTATCATTTTTTATAAATAACTCAAGGCGGTGAACATACCTAATACTCCTTCCTCCTCCTATTTTCCACACAACAACAACCCTGTGAGGTGAGTTGGGCTGAGAGAGAGTGACTGGCCCAAGGTCACCCAGCCAGCTTTCATGCCTAAGGTGGGGCTAGAACTCACAGACTCCTGGTTTCTAGCCCAGCACCTTAACCACTAGACCAAACTGGCTCTTCCACCCACTATGTGAAATCCACCCACAATAGCCAAGCTCAAAATGCTGATAGAAGAGGAAGCAACAGAGTTTTATCCAATGAGATATGCTCAGCCAAGAAATTTATTTTCAGTAACAAAACCAACCTCACCATTTTGTCTCAGAAAAATTATCAGAGTTTTTCTCCCACGCTTTCTTCCATCTCATTAACCTAGTTTAGATGTCCACTAAATATTTTATTTCATGTTTACTGGACACCTCAGAGCATATTTAAAAAGGGCAGGCTGTAAATCTCACTATGACGGAAATATAAAATTGCATGGGGGAAAAACATGTACTTCTAGGTTTTGGGCTTGTCATTGATACAGTGTTAGAAAGATCGGTATAATTTAAAATGTGAATATATTTTTGAACTTTATTCCAATGTTTTGGAATTCATACTATATGAAGAATTATGGGTTTACTGAGCTTGGATGCAGCAAAAATATTATTCTTTGATGTTGGAAAGACAGTACGATCCAAGGATTACAAACTTTACCCATTTTCTTTTTCTTTTTTCTTTTTCCTATCTTTTTAGTTCATGGAGGCAATAAAAAATTAGGGAAAGCATATACAGCATGGCTTCTAGTATTCTGTCCAACCATTTTACTGTCGGTAGCTATAGAAGGCATCTGTATTTTCCCACTTAGCGCCCCCCTTTCTGTGTTTCTGATCTCTCCTAGTGCTGTGCCTATGTGTGTTTGCATGTGTGTATTGGGAAGCACAGGGTAGGCTGCATATGCTCCAATCTGGGTCATGTGACTGGGAGGGAGTAGGGAAGTGTCTTACGACAGTGCTGTTGACAGCACCCTGAGCAATTACCCAACTGCTTCTTCCATATGCTGGAAAAATTTTTTTCTGAAATGTATTTCTCCACAGTGCCCAGACTGATATGGCCCATTTTTGAACTATCAATCAATCGATCAATCAATCAATCAATCAATTTTTATTTCGGTCATAGACCAGCATACAACTACGCTAAAATTACGCTAAAATTATGCTAAAATTACGCTAAAATAGAAATAAAATAAATATAAAAAGTCATATTGATAGCATAAAATAAGATAAAGATAAAATTATTAAGGTAAAATACAGGTACAGGTATTAAAAAGCAAAAAAAAATCCTATAAAATTACAATTAATTTTACAATGAATAATCTATATACTATAAATAACTAGGGCAAATAGCTATAAAAGGGCATAAGTAATACTAGAATTTGTATAACACTATGAGAATGTAAAACTATGTTAACTTATATTATCAAATCAAATCAATTTAGACCAGCAAACAAAATTAAAGATTCACATCTGATTAGAATAAAAGAAAAAACACTTAAAATTCTAAATACTTAACCTGGCAGGGGAGATACCTTGATCATTTTTGAACTAGATCTTTCTTTTGCCAGCTCCCTCCTCCACACCAATTTGGCCCTGTTCTGTTCAGTTTTTGGAGAGTTGGACAGAGTTTCAAGCCCCATTACAAAATTTATTTCTAACCTGTGGAGTCCTTGGTGCTCTCTGAGCTTGGTTGTTTTCTTGCAGACGTTTCATTGCCCGACTAGGCAAAGTTAGGGAATGGTTATTTTTAACCATTTGTTGGGTTGGAAACTTAAAGGAGTTCCACTAGAAAGATTCCTTCAATGGTCAAGCAGAAGTAATTTTAAAATCCCTTCCCAAACCTGATTGACCTCAACTTTTTACTATCCAAGACTATATATGGGTCTCTGACCGTTTTATCAATCTCCTTCTACCTGCTAAAAAATAAAAGGAGGTGACATAGTATTTTTAGCTTTAATCCTTTTTGCCCATCAAAAAGTTTTTGTCTGCTGATGAATTTTGCACACCAATTGATTATGTCCCCTTATTTCAGTTGTCTTGCTCCCCCCCCCAACAAATGGGTTATGGTTATGGTTATTGATTGATGGTTGACAGTTACTACTGCAAATTATGCACCCACACCATAATCACAACAAGGATATCACATCAATCAATTATGTCTGCGTCAGGCAAAAACTTTTGGGACATGACATTTTAACACTACTGGCAAGCAATAATAATAAGAGCTGTATTATTGTTGCTTACTTTGCTTGCAATATTTATAGGTTGCCGTTTAGCAAAGTTTTTTGGGGGTGGGAATACACCAAGAAACAAAGCAATTAAAAAAAATAAATAGCAATAAAAACACCAGAAGTATATACTAGCACAAAATCTATTGGGTTAAAAAAACAGCTTAAATCTAAACCAGATTGAAACATTTGGAAAAATAAAATGGTCTTCATTTTTTATGGCATATGACTTAACACCACTGTTTGCAAGGACAATGATAAATTTCCAGATGAGGGCAGTAAGTTGCAAAGGGAACAAACATGCCCTTTAGTTTTTCTGGTCCAATACCGTGAAGGCCAAGGAATGGGCTAGAAGCTGCTCAAAATGGAGAAGCACTCTGTTATGTACTTATAATGCTCAGTTCCATTTAGCAATCGTGCAGCTGTATTTGGAACTAAGAGATGTTTCTATGCTATTTTCAGAAGTAGCACCATGTAATTGCAATAGTCCAAACAGCATGATACCAGGGTATGGATAACTGAAGCAAAGCTAACACTTTACAGATAGAATAGGTCAAAGGCAAAGGTGATAAAAGATATACAGTAGAGCTACAGAGGCTATTTTTACTTTCAGTGATGAAAATGGAGTGGTAAACACACCCAGATTAAAAACCTGATTCTTTAGGGCAAAAATTATGTCATTAGGTCTCCTGATATTGGTAAACTGCAGCTACCATCATCCCCAACCATTCTGACTATTAGGTGGGATGAAGGAATCTGTAGTTGAGAACATCTGGGAATCCATGAGTGGGAACTAATGTTTTAAGTAAAAAGCTGACATAAGCTGATAAAGGTCTTACAGTGTTACAAAGATTAATACCAAGAGTCACTGAGTTTCCCCTCACTTCATGAAAGAAAGAATACTGGGCCAATGAGTTGTCCTAAGAATGCAGCATGTTCTAGCCCCATCCATCACGTATAAAAGTAAGGATCACTAGGCTGTCTGTGCGTGTGCAGTCACATTTACAAGTTTTTCTGGGAGAGGGGTCATTATTACTTGCTTCTTAAAGCAACTTTGAGAAACATTAATAGGGTATAATTCCAAATAAATAAATGAACTGAAACAAACATGAGCAGCATTTTACCTGCTCCTATATATATATATATTTATATATATATATATTTATATATATATATATATATATATATATATATTGTATATATATTTATACATTATATATATATATATATATACACACACACACACACACACACACACATATATACATACATACTGTATGTATATGTTATGTATACATATACGTACATACACACACACATACACGTAAGTATTTATCCTTTGTATTTATAAATTTATAAATTTTAATTACAAAATTGCAGCAATTTCCATTAGGTTGGAAAGAGGTAACGTTTTGGACAGAGAAGCAATGATTTACATTGGCCACATGGCTAGTGGATGGGTCTGGGCTCTCGAAGAACTACTATTCCAAAGAAGCAACAAGCAGGGTTTCTGGTAAGCCAGGCAGCTACAGTAACTGTTGAATAGTGTCCTAACTTATCTCCACTCCTGTTGGATTACCGACAGCTACCAAAGAAGAAAGAATGGGAATGAGGTGTGGGAAGGAGAAACATATTAAGCCCCTGAGACCACTTTAGGTCTAAAGGTTGCAGGAAGTAGTTTAGGGTAATTTATGAGTGAATGGGCTTAAACTTTTAAACTGAGTGAAGGTTTTAGAGCAAATTAAATTAAGTATATATTACAGTTGAAGCATTTACCTATTAAAGCCTTCTAAAATATTTTGGAAGGAAGTGTTTTGTCAAAATGCTAATCATTTAAAGCATTACAATATTTTAAGATGGGGTTGTGGTGGATGGGGGACAATAGGCTTTGGCTCAACTCTGGCAAGACTGAGTGGGTTTTGGTTTTGGTTTTGGAGCCTTCTGGATCCAAGAATTTACCATCTTTGGTGCTGGATGGGGTGGCACTGCCCCAAACAGAATCTGTTTGCAATCTGGGGCTCCTTCTGGACTAATGACTCCTGCTTGAGAAGCACGTAGCTGTCAAGCCTAAGAGGGCCTTTGTGCCCATTCAATGATCAGGAGGCCCTACTCTTAGTCATTCATGCCCTGGTCACCTCCCAAATAGACTACAGTAATGCGCTCTACATGGGGCTGACCTTGAAGAGAATCCAGAAGCTTCAACTGGTGCAAAATGCAGCAGTGTGGGCAGTTCTTCGTGTCCCTAGATCAGCACATGTTATACCTCTGCTCTGCAAGCTGCATTGGTTGCCAGTTTGCTTCTGGGTTCAATTCAAGGTGCTGGTTAGGAGTTTCATCTGACAGGATCCAGGAGGACAGACTTTTCTGCTGTGGCACCCGCCATTTCGAACATCATCCCCCCTGAGAAGAGATTAGCCCTGACCCTATTGGCCTTCGGGAAGGCCCTGAAAACTTGGTTTTGCCATCCGGCTTGGGGATACCACGGAAATATAGAGCCCGCAAAATGGCAGTATTGAGTGTAAGATTCTAACTACACTCTCCTGTGTTTTCTGTTTATAGTTTTTAATTGTTTTAATTGTTTTTAACAGTTTTGTAATAATTGTTTTGACAGTTTTTTGCTTTTGCTATTTTAATTGTGTGAGCCGCCCAGAGTCACATATGTGAGATGGGTGGCTATATAAATTCAACAAACAAATAAACAAACCACTTTAAGAATAATAAATTGAAATAGTTTTACTCTAGTAAACAAAAAAAAACACATGTTATATGTTTGTGAGATTATTTTTAAAGAATTCATTCTTTTCCAGAAATACTCTATGGCAGAGCTTTCCAAACTGTGTGTGGCGACACAAAAGTGTGTCGCCACACACAGCGTGGTGTGTCGCCACACCACCCGGAAGCGGCGGTGCGCGGTATCAGTGTTTCCAAGTTTTAGCGGAGGCCGCCGCCGCTGTGCACGCGTGCGCCCCCCGCGCCGCCGCTGGTGTGTCGCCAGCGGCGGCACTTTGGAAAGCCCTGCTCTATGGCATGTATGGGTGCCCAGGTGCAACCCTGTATTCACTGACAGGAAGGTTTTGTGATAACAATGCTTAATTTTCATGAGCTGCTTATAAAATATTAATTAATTTGGAAGCAAAATGAAACAATTGTCAATTTGCCTCAGTTTAATCAACAATGAGATTAAGACAAAGATGTAGTATAAAAACAATTCCTTCATCTTGCCTACTAAAAGCTGATGTAACCTTGTAATTGTAACCTTGCCTTTTAAACATGAAAATATTGCTGTTGTATGTTTGGAAAAGCATTTTGCATAGGCTGACCATACATCCCGCTTTGAACGGGACAGTCCCGTTTTTTTTAGCATTTTTCAACTGTCCTATTGTTTTCATAAAAATCTCAATTTTGTCCCGTTTTTCAATGGCGCAGAAGGAGGATCTGAGCCGGAGCGATCTAGGTTGGACTCCAAGCGTGAAACAGAGTCTGGGGGGATGCCAAAGGAACGTCATTACCCAGTTATCTGGGATGGGTTTGATCCTGTTGGGCCTAAGGAAGTGGACAGGATCCTCCGGACTGTAAAGGACACCACATGCCATCTAGACCCTTGCCCTTCCTGGCTGGTGCAAACAGCCAGGGAGGTGACATGTGGTTGGGTCCAGGCGATGGTTAATATATCTCTGGAGGAGGGGGTGTTTCCGGATGCCTTCAAGGAGGCGCTGGTGCACCCCCTACTCAAGAAACCATCACTGGACCCTACTATATTGGACAATTTTCGTCCTGTCTCCCACCTCCCCTTTTTGGGGAAGGTGGTTGAGAAGGTGGTGGCGTTACAACTCCAGAGGACTCTGGATGAAACGGATTATCTGGACCCCTTTCAATCAGGTTTCAGGCCGGGATATGGGGTGGAAACTGCATTGCTCGCGCTTATGGATGATCTCTGGCGAGAGCAGGATGGAGGGAGTGCGTCCATCCTGGCTCTCCTCGATTTCTCAGCGGCTTTCGATACCATCGACCATGGTATCCTTTTGGGACGACTCGAGGAGTTGGGGGTGGCTGGCGTAGTTTTGCGCTGGTTCGCCTCCTTCCTCTGGGGCCAGTCCCAATCGGTAGTAATAGGAGATGAGAGATCCAGCTCTCGCCCCCTCGTCTGTGGGGTGCCACAGGGTTCGGTTCTCTCACCTCTCCTATTTAATATCTATATGAAACCGCTGGGTGAGATCATCCGTCGCCATGGGATGAGATATCATCCATATGCTGATGATACACAGTTGTACATCTCCATCCCAGGTGAAGTAAGTGATGCAGTGGCCGCCCTTTCTCAGTGCCTGGAGGCTGTGGGGATCTGGATGGGGAACAGCAGGCTTCAGCTGAACCCTAGTAAGACGGAGTGGCTGTGGATTGATGGTTCTTCTGGATCTGGGAAATTATCATCTCTGGTTCTGAATGGGGTTACACTTCCCCATTCAGAATCAGTGCGGAACCTGGGGGTCCTTCTGGACTCACGGCTCCTGCTTGAGGAGCAGGTGGCAGCTGTGGCCAGAAGGGGCTTTGCGCAGCTTCATGTTGTGCGCCAGTTATGCCCTTTCCTGGATCAGGAGTCCCTCCGTACAGTCACTCATGCCCTGGTCATCTCCCATATAGACTACTGCAATGCGCTTTACATGGGGCTACCCTTGAAGAGTATCTGGAAGCTCCAATTGGTCCAGAATGTGGCTGCGCGCGCAGTTATTGGTGCCTCTAGATCGGCCCATGTGACACCTCTGCTACGCCAGCTACACTGGGTGCCAGTATGCTTCCGGGTGCAATTCAAGGTGTTGGTTTTTACTTTTAAAGCCCTACATGGCATGGGACCAGGGTATCTGAGGGACCGCCTCATCCCCATAACTTCAAACGGTTCCACTCGATTATGTAGAGAGGGCATGCTTCAGAACCCGTCGGTAAGGGAGTTTCGTTTGACGGGGTCCAGAAGGCGGGCCTTCTCGGCAGTGGCGCCCGCCCTCTGGAACATTTTGCCCCTGGAGGTGAGGCACGCCCCATCACTCCTCTCCTTCCGGAAGAATTTAAAGACCTGGTTTTGCCGCCTCGCATGGGACGGGAATAGGAATAGTTCCGCATGGGGATGGCTGGTGTCTTAGAGCCCTTTTAAGATCATGTTTTGCCCTCTTGGATTTTCTATTTAACTTATAATGATAAGTAATTATATATTGTATTTTTATATTTTTATAGTAGAATTTTAATCTCTATGTTTGTAAACCGCCCAGAGTCCCCTTTGGGGGAGATGGCGCGGTGATAAAAGTCCAATAAATAAATAAATAAAAATGGAAAAATGATTAGTTTTGCAGACATGTAGAACCAAGGTTTATGCACAGGGTTGAGACTTTTAATTAGCTATTCAGTGCAAATTTCCACTTTCTCTTTAGGAGAGGCAGGTTTCCATCCCTTCTTAATTCAGTTATTCACAAGAGCACGCTGACAGTCACAAAAACTGATTATTCAACAATTCTTTCCCAGCCGGGCCACTCATCTTGAACAAAAATGCAAATGTGATGAAACTTTTGAGCCAAGAGTTTTTGGGTAATTTTAGTCCAGCATAAGCCTCCAAAATACATGTGAACAGCCAGCCAGCATTCCTGAGCTTCTATAACAGGAAGAAATTATGAAATGAGAGTTTCAGATGTTGACAAGAATTTTGTATGTGTAGCAGTTATTATTTTATTTGTTTGAATAACCTTTAGTATTTTAAATGCCAAAAACATGATTGTTTCTGGTTTTTAGGCTGCATATAGTTCAAGGAAGGGGAATATGTGATACTATATTGATGAAATTCTAAAATAATTCTAAAATAATATGTATAGTATAGGTGCAATGGTCCCCTCTGCCCCACGCCTCAGATGTATGTATTTTTGGTGACTCATCTACAAATGTATTTATCAGGAAGCATTCTGATACATAGAATTTTCTTGATAAAAAAAACTATTTATCATGTAATGGGAACTGGATTGTTTCTCGCCTCTTTGCAATAAACTATGTTCCGTGTTACTACGTTGAGCTATTGCAGATATTTCTTTACAGAACTAAAGACTTACAAGTTTAACTGGATGAATGTTTCCTAAAACAGCCCTAATCTATGATTCATAAACTGCAGAGGAACAATATGCCCACAAAGTATACAGATCTCTTACGTTTTTAATGTTGCTTAAAGATTTTATTACAACATGACAACTTACAAGGCAATTATGTGAAGATGAAGCATTTTTGACAAATGCAGCTGAATAGCTCTGAGTGTTTGCATTAAGATGTATAGCTTGGCAGTGTGCATTACAGTACACAGGAATAAATAGCTTCCCTTCACTATAATTATCTTTTTATTCATTTCAATTTATATGGCTACGTATCTCAACATCATGACTCTGGACAGTGAACAACAATTAAAAACACAACATAACAGAAACATAACAATAAATAGATAATCGGCAGCTGTGATAAAACCCACAAGCATCAGCATAACCATCTCCCATGTGTTCCAACCCCATGCCCAGTGACATGGGCAGGTTTTCAAGGCCTGATGAAAGCGAACAGGGTTGGGGGTTCATCTAATCTCCAGGGGGATGGTGTTTCAAAGAGCAGCTGCCATGACAGAAAAGCCTCTCTTCCTGGGTCCCACCAGATGGCACTCTTTTAATAGATGGGATCGATAGCATGCCCCTCCTGCCAGGTCTGATGGACAGGTAGACAAAACCGGGGAGAGGCAGTCCCTTAAATAACCCAGCCCCAAGCCATGGGGGGCTCTATAGCTAACTACCAGCACATGGAATTGAAGCCGGAACACATACTGGCAACCAATGCAGCTTGCGGAGCAGAGGTGTAATATGTGCCAACTGAGGAGTGTACATAACTACCCATGCTGCTGCATTTTAAACCAGCTGCAGCTTCTGGATGCTCTTCACGGGCAGCCCCATTAAAAGTGCATTGCAGTAATCCATTCTTAATGTGAACTGGTTGTTATATAGATATTTTTTACTTATGGAGTGTTTATGCAACTTGTTTGTGTGAAGACTGCATCCATGCCTAACATTGGAAGAACCTATTATTATTCTCCTATACCAAGGGAAAGATAGCAAGAGTGAGTGAAGCAGCTACAGGGAGCTAATGCGTGCTTGGGAAGGTGTTCAGCTATAATGGGCAGAAGGAATGACCTTGTGGGACAGGAGGAACAGCCACTACCAAGACAACAGATAAAAAAAACTTGAGTCAGGGGCAGAACTGTAACCTGAGAAAATGCTTCAGACAAGACCCTCCCTAGTTCTCATGAAGATGGAGGGAGGGAGGGGGGAAGTGCATTTAGACTTGCAAGATTCTGTTACTATAACTTTATAATAAAAATAGTATTGGCCTGCAGGACTTTGGTTTCCTAGTCTGTTCTACCTTGAAGGGCTGACTTCAGAGGACAGCCAGCAGCAAGGTGGATAAACAAGTTACAGTGGTGATGGGGGTGCCATTGGAAGAGCTGAAGGATCAGGTTAGGGACAGATAATCATGGAGAAAATCTATCTATGCAGTCACTAAGAGTCGACAGCAACTTGATGGCACATGATCAATCAATCAGTTATTTCTTTGAAACATGTGACAGCCTGAAAACTGCTTGCAATATTACTTGTCTCAATCCTAGGAAGATATCTACTATGTAAGCCAGCTCCTTCAGCTATCTTTTCCAAACTGAATTTTACTTTGAGCAGAGAGCATACACATCCATTTCTGATTCACAGTTCAGTAATAACTTTATTAGGATTAACTAATAGGTTTCAAGGTCTCCAAAATTTTTCATTACGTAGGATGTTACAAAATATACAGGGTGGAGAGGAGGAAATTCCTAAGAATTAGGCCAGATGCTATAGCTATGATGTTTGTGGTTGAGACTCAATTTTAAGATGATGTTAGTAGATTGAACTCAGTGGATGCAAGTTTCAGCAACAAATGGCTCCCCCAGCTCTCACAATACAAAACTAACTAGCTGCTGTTTCTAACTATTAGCAAACCATTTAGCCCCCTGGCTTGGCAGAAAAGAGAGAGAAAAGAAAAAAGAAAATTAATAGTACTTACATCAGCAAAGACATAATTTTGTTGTTCATTTGGTCAGTGACAATGTACAACATCCCTTTTGAAGCCTACTGAATAGGTGGAGCAAAAACATCACCCTCCCCTTTTTTTGCACTTCCCCCCCCCCCAGCAAACTGGATCATCTCTCAAACATGACTTTGTGAAAATATTCTCTATTCCAGCTCATCAGTGATGGTGGTGTGGTCTATGCAGAAGCACTCTGGGATCATGTCACTATGGATGACCAAGAACTAGGTTTCAAGGCTGGTGATGTTGTTGAAGTAATGGATGCTACTAACAAAGAATGGTGGTGGGGCAGGATAATGGAGAATGAAGGCTGGTTCCCAGCCAGCTTCATACGGGTAAGAACCTATGTAACCCTTCATCAATGAATTGGGGAGAGGAGACAGTTTGAATGCACCATTGTGTGGGTTGAATACTGCTGGCTACTAGTTTCAATACATTTTTCATACACCAATAATTTGTAGCTCTCTGTCTTTCTTTTTTAAACTGCAAACCTATTTTTGGATTTAAACTGGATGTTTTGTATGTTTCCCATGGTTATTAAAAAATCTTTGGATGTGACTGAAAAAAATATACGTTGGCAATTGTATTGGTCCTGGAAGAACTATCACTTCCCATGATTTCAATACCATATCTCTGTGGATGCAGTCCAAGATTGTTAAGGATGTCATTCACATTCCCTTCTATGGTGGTCAGTTTGAGTGGAAAAGGAAAAAGTTATGAATGCTTGATATATGAGTAAAATAAAAATACATTTTTAGGATGGAGATGCAGAGTTAAGGAACATATAACTATATGGCTGTCTTGTGTTGCTCGTGTAATATGCTATTATTAAGTCTGTATTCACATAAGTAAAGACACTGCTGGATAAGTACTTCCAATGGATTCTTTGTATACTGGGGATAAAATCCTTGATTTTTTCCCCAAGTTAAAACATTTATCAATGATCCTACTGGCCAGTAATCTATTTCACCATCAAGTAAATACTTTGCCTGTGATATCATAAATTGTGATATTACACTGGGCTTTCAAGAGGTGCTGAAGTACAAGGATAGAATAAGAGAATCTGAACTATCATTCTCCCCCAGAACGTGTTCTAGATATATTGGATTTCAATTCCCAGAACTTCCAACAGGCATTGCCATTTTTAAAATTGAATTTATGATGTGGAACACACAGTTCATTTTGGATGGAAACTAATGATGGGCAAATTCTCCCAGGCTTGGGACTGGCAATTATATACAAAAGTGGAAAATATTTATAGAGACATACCTTTGTTTCCTCCAAGAATTCTGCATAGAACAAACATTGCCAGCTCTAATCCTTGAGCTCTGGAACATAGAACCCCTCCTTGTGAATCCCATCCCCTTTATTAAGGTAGCTTCTGCATCTCTATTCCCCCTTCCGCAGCTCTTTCATCTCACATTCTCTATTAGCAAAAGTTTCTCTCTTTCCCCTTCTTCATGCCTGTGACATGGCTGTGGCTCATTACAGTTACCTCTAACCCTGGGGCATATTCCTTCTAAGGTGTTTAAAAGAGAGAGTTGTTCTTGAAAAAATAATAGCACTGCAGCAGTGCTAGAGATAATGGAGAAAGGATGGTCAGATTACTTTCTTTGTTCCTCCCTGCTGGAGCTATTGTTGTTCCAGAGAGGGCGCAAAGACATTACTTCTGAAGTAGATGGGAACAGTGACAACAACAAGAAAGACAATGGATGACTAGGTGAGATGAAACAGAACTCGAAATACCATAATTAGGAGTTTCTAGGTCCATATTTTAAGCCTAGGCTTTTTAAATTCTCACTAGACAGAATACTTCATATGATGAATAGGCTTCATCTTCATCTTTCAACATGAATGCCTAAACTCCTCCCTCTCGATAGCTGAATAATGTTTAAGATAATGCATATTTGGTACAGCTCCGAGTAAACCAGGATGAACCAATGGAAGACTATCCTCTGAAGTTAGAAGATGGTCAGGAAGAAGATGCAAGAAATGCTGCCCACCGCTATGGAATGGGGCACACAACAAAGGATCAAATGAGAACCAATGTTATTAATGAAATTCTTAGCACAGAGAGAGATTACATCAAACACCTAAAAGACATCTGTGAGGTAATGAGACATACAAATAATATGTGTGTTATTTGCAAGTATATCTTGGCCAAAGATGTTGATTAGCTGATGTTTAAGGAAAAAATAAGAATTCTAAAAAGCTTTGAACTCATTATTTAATGAGTTAAATATACCACTTAATCTATTTCTTCTATATAATAGTTTACCTAGTCTTAAGCACTGAATCCCTTAGAGAATCTTTATTTGAGGGGTCATGAGAGTGTGATAATTTCTACCACTTAATTTTTTTTATAGCAATAAAACATTTTGCCCAACCAGCTATTTAGTAACAGAGGAGAAAATAAGATTTTGCTGAAATCTATACATTTCCTTTGTGACTCAGGTATTATCCTATATAAAGTTTCATCAGGATTCTGAGAAAACCAAATCTGAATAAAATGCCAGTGAAGCATTTTTTTACATCTAAGTTTCTTACAATTGTAGAGTTTGGTTTTTGAATATGACCTGTAGATGCAATTTAGTTCCATTTAATGTGAGGCTTGTATTATGTTTGTCTCTAATTATGGGCATCTTAAAAGTAGAGAGATCTTGCTTTGCACCAGTCTTTTGAGTTTTGAATGCATAAACTGCAGGGTTGTTTTTATAATAACTGGTCTTTTCATTGCATGTCCATAATAACTGAGTTGCTCTAGTACCATTATATTGTTCTTCCATCCTATATAGCCTTATGACTAAGACAGAGTGGAACTGCAGGTTATTTTGATTTTGCCTTACAAATCTTGCTGCTTTCTAGGGCTATATAAAACAATGCCGTAAAAGAGCAGACATGTTCACAGAAGAGCAGCTGAAGACTATATTTGGGAATATTGAGGATATCTACAAATGCCAGAAAAAGTTTGTAAAAGCCTTGGAGAAGAAATTCAACAAAGACTGCCCACACCTAAGTGAGGTTGGCTCCTGCTTCTTGGAATATGTAAGTTGACACTTGTGCAAGTGAGCAAACTAAAGGCCAGATTGGTCGGGCATAATGGAAATTGCAGTCACATCTAAAAAGGTGAGGCTATCCCACAGTGTAATACATTCATGCCCTTCAGGTACATGAACTTCAACTCCCAGAATTCTGAGCAATGTCCATTCTGGACAGGAAATTCTAAGAGAAAAAACCCACACACCTGTGGTGGGGTAGCTGATATACTATTAAGAATGCTCACTCCAAAGTTTCATTGAGCTCAATTAACCCTGTTCCTGGAAATTATACTTACAATTGTAGCCTAAAAGAAGAAAACATTGACAAGGACATTCAGATAATTGTAGTAAATTGTTGTTTGTATTTAAGTGCTATGTTAAAGCTTAAAGTCTGGCAACAGAAATAAATGAGGAATAAATAGAGAAAGAGTATTCATTGACTTCCATTATTTTTACCTAGTAGTGAATTCCTTTAAAGCACTGTTTTTCAAACTTGGTTGAAGTCTACACATCTTAAAGTTGCCAAGTTTGAAAAACACTGCTTTAAACTCAGGGGGAGATAATTGGGAATTGTGCTGCGATTATAAAATGGCCGCCTCAGCCTTAAGCAACAGACTGAAATGTGTGTGTGCTTCCAGTATGCAAGGTTACAGAGCTGGTTGTACCTCTGAGATACCTCGTTTTTGTCTCTTTCTCTCTTTTAAGGTGTGCTTGCACAGTTTTCTTTTCAAATTTAGTCTACTGCTTATGTCAATATAATTTCATGCCCCTTTTATGATATAACAGGGAAAAATATTAGGACTCATAATCGGCAGATTTTCTAGTATAGAGGCTGAGCTATAATTTATCACCTGGCAGACAGGTTTCTCACATCAGCTACCAAGTGCCTATTTTCACTTGTCCATAAAAATAAGAAAGAGGCTCATACTAACTAAACCCTCAGAACGTCCATCCAAGGCAGATTTTCTCAACCTTTCTTCCCTGGAGGAACCCTTGAAACAATTTTCAGGTCTCAGGGAACCCCTGCATAAAAATTATTATGTTGATAGTTCAAGGTTCATTAGCATAAGCTGTAAGCTGAGTTGTGGTGTGTAAAAATTCCCATTACTGTGAGCACTTGCATTGCATGGCATGTGAAATAAAAAAGCAATGTTTATCTTTTTAAAAATCTTGTGGAACCTCCGTTGAGAAAGGCTGGCAATACCTAAGGTATTGTTCTGCTGTGCAATTGAATTGAGATTAATTTTATGGTCAAGATTTCATATGGTGTTATACTCATATATTTTAAACTATTTTTATTTGTATTTTGTGTTAGGCTGGTTTACTATGGTTACAAAAATAAAATTCATCCTGTTCTCCATAATATAATCTTTTGGCTTCCAATTCAGCAAAATGAGTTCCAGATCTACTCAGAGTACTGCAACAACCACCCGAATGCCTGCATGGAGCTTTCCCGGCTTACCAAAGTGAACAAATATGTCTATTTCTTCGAAGCGTGCCGTCTCCTTCAGAAGATGATTGATATCTCTCTGGATGGTTTCCTCCTAACGCCAGTGCAGAAAATTTGCAAGTATCCCCTACAGCTTGCAGAACTGCTGAAATATACCAATCCACAGCATAGGTACGGAGAAGTGAGGATTAAAAAAAAAAGATGGAAGGGGAAATGTCATTATGTTTTAGTTATCCTAACTCCTTTTGTTTGATGCCTACTGGAAACATTTTTTTCAAGTTAAATTTAAGCAGCCTTTTTCTTACAGATTTAACAGGTTATTCATTTTGTTTGGGCATGTTTCATTTCCTTCCGATAGCATTTGAAAACTAGTTGCCTTATAACAGAAGTATTCCTGTACTTACTGACTTCAATAGAAGAGAATGTCTGTAGCTCAGGGTTGAACTGTGGAGTTCTTGGTGCTCTCTGAGCTTGGTTGTTTGCTTGTGAGGCACTGATAATGTTACCTAGTTGGGTAATGAAATGTCTGCAAGCAAACAACGAAGCTCAGAGAGTACCAAGAACTCCATACTTACTGACTTTTCAGTTTATGAGCAGAAGTCTTTTCTTAGGTACAGATAATCTGGAAAAGTTTGCAGATATGAAAGGCAAAAATCATGCAGCCCAGAAGCACAAGTAAGAGTTGTAGGATTGGTGCTGGTTTTAGAAGCTTCTTTATGAAATCCTGAGACTCTGCCCACAATTTCCCATTGCCCTTGTTAGAAAGTGGCATAAACTGCAAGAGAGGTAGGAAAATAATAATACATTTCCTAGCAGAATCAACAGGGTCGGGGAGGGCCAGATTAATGCCACTTCAACACTTGGAAAAAGAAGCCTTGAAGAGCAATCAACATAACTGATAGTCATTGCAAAGCTTTGTAGTTTAGGGAAATAATAAACCAGCATCAGGATATTAAGTGCAATATTGTAAATTATCCAAATAACAAGTGGGGAAACAATTAAAATTGGGGCAATTACATCTCTTTCTCTCTCTCTCAAATGAGATAGTGGTAGATATCCTCATATATCATTTTGACCCATAATTTCCTTGCTAATTTCTGGCGCATTGGAATAGAAGGCTAGTTCTTTCACATTTTTGCTCAATTTTTGCTGATATCTCTAAAGGAATCTATTCTATCTGTAGGGATTTTAAAGACGTTGAAGCTGCTTTGAATGCCATGAAAAATGTAGCACGGCTCATCAATGAAAGGAAGAGGCGCTTGGAAAATATAGACAAAATTGCTCAATGGCAGAGCTCAATAGAGGACTGGGAGGTAAAATGCAATCGTCTTCAAAACAAGGAGCCATATGAGCATTATCGTTGCTTATATGCGCAAACTCGTAACTCTTCTACTGGACAAGAGAATATCACAAACTATCCCACCCAAATTAATGAATTTTTACATATTTTAATTGATGCATTTAATGTATTACTTATATCTGCTAAATAACCCTATTTATAAGTTTGCAAATATTCCTATAGGTTGGGGCCAGAAGCTTAGCAATAAAAACCACAATTAAATTAAATTAATTCTTAGTCTGAATTACAGTTACCCAGAAATGTTTTGAGTGTAATTAATCTCAATCATCTTTGTTTTAAAATGGACTGCATTTGTTGAAAGTAGACTCTGCTTCTGTTTATACTGTTCTATACTTCAGATATTTAGGTGGTATGAATTGTCACTGTTTTCTTAATGAGTATCAACACAAGCAGATCATATGGTCATCTGTCAAAGGATAACAAAGTTGGGAAGTATTTTCCTCTATCTGCCTTACTGAGAAAACAAAACGGGGGTGGATAAAGGAGAGATCTTCTTTTAAGCTAGCTAGCTAGCTAGCTATTTATTTATTTATTTATTTATTTATTTTTCAAATTTCTATCACCGCCCATCTCCCCCCTAAGGAGGGACTCTGGGCGGTCATATGCTGGCCACAATCCAACACAAAGTTAAATGCACTGAAGGTAACTAGAATAAATGCTTTTAAAGATTTTGAGTAAATGTGCAAGTCTGTATGTATGTACTGTACATGTGCTTTGGATCTCCTCTATTTTGGATTGTGGCCTTTTATATCAATAAAAGAAGATTAAAATACAGGGTATGTTTACTATACATTCGGTAATCATACAATTTTTGGGAAATAGTAAATTTGATTTCAATACATAAAATCATACATCTCACAGGTAGAGAGGACATACCTGTATTAAAGTTCTAAATATGCCCTGGGTAATATACTTAGAAGCAAGTCCCACCAATTTCAGTGAGGCTTATTCTCAATGAAGTATACTTGGGACTGCAACCTGTATATGTTTAAATTTAGCTCTAGAAAGCCATTCTCCACTGCCATTTTCAAAAGTACTATCCTCTAGATATGTTGGATCACAAATCTCTTTATCCCCAAAGCATGCTGCCTAGTACAAAATACTACTCCAGCTAGATTACTTTCAACACATACTTTAGAACAGGAGACCAGGTTATAGCCAAAAATCTCAACGAAAGATTATCCTCACTAGGATTGAATGAAAGAGACAGACTGACTGGCATAAGCCAGATGATACAAGACCCATGAGAACTCTCAGGAAAGTATGGCTTAAGCTGATTTTTAAAGTTTTAGATATTTAGGAATTCCACCAACTAATTTTCCTTTTGCAAGATCTTTTGTTCACCTCTGTGTAATAAAATGTTTAAGGATGACTGGCAATGATGAGTCACTTGGCATAGACTGACTGATTTATGTAGGATTAATTGTGCCAATTGGGCACTTCCCAAATGGAGTCAGATTCCTCTTAAAAATAAGAATAGCTTTTTAAAAATAGCACTAAGATCATCATACATTGTTTCAGACACTTCCCATATTTCCAATGGGCAAAAGAGGGAGGGAGGGAGGGAGGGAGGGAGGGAGGGAGGGAGGGAGGAAGGAAGGAAGGAAGGAAGGAAGGAAGAAAGATTTGGAATAGTAGCAAACTTATTTGTCACTTTCATGTGTATGCCCTGATTCTGAGTCTTAATGAAAATACCTCAGAGGATACAAAGTTGGAAGATGAATAATAAGCCATTGGTGGCCCTAGAGACCTTCAGCGCCAGGCAATATGTATGTTGCTTACCCTCTTCTGTGGAAAAGAAAATGATGTGCCCTTCTGTTTTGATTGACAGGGTGAAGATGTCCTTGTTAAGAGTTCTGAACTCATCTACTCTGGAGAGTTAACCAAAATTTCCCAGCCTCAAGCAAAAAGCCATCAAAGAATGTTCTTCCTCTTTGATCACCAACTTGTGTGCTGCAAGAAGGTAAGCTAAAGAGCTACTGCTGCCTCGGCCCACATAAACTGTCTCCTGGCGGCAGCAAAATTATGTATTTTCTCAGTTGCTTTTTAACGTTCAGCATTCAAGCATTTTGTTTAAAGAACATGGCAGTGTGTTGGGCGTGGCTTATTACACTAAGCATCACTATAAATAAATCAAGGAAAGGACCTGGCTGGGGGGGTGGGCTTGGGGGGGAGAACTCTGCAAAAGTGCCCATACAGCTGAAGTTTCTTTCAGGCTGGCTTTCTGTGCATTTGGGCTAAGGTCATTAGTGAAAAAACCTGCTGTGATCTAATCTGCAGCGCTGCAGGAAAGTTACGTATTATAAGACAAAATATGCAGATGAAAAAGCTATCGAATTAAACCCAACAGAATTGCCACCCACATTCTTCCTTAGGATTTAAATTCTGATGGTATATGACAAGACAAAGTATTCTACAAATATTTCCAACCCTAGATGTACCCATTCCAGTTAACCATTAAAGTGCATGCCTAAGTGAGAATCCTGTTGCTCTTGAACACCAAGTTTTTATGTAATAAGACCTTCAACATCCATGATTTAATTGTGGATGAGGCAGCCAACCTGGCATGCATAGACAAGACCTGTATGGCCTTAGAGGGGAGACTTTTCCTTTTGGAGATATGCCCATCTGGGTTTTGAGTTTGGCACTAGCTGTGACTCCAGAGCAAGGGTGGGTGGGATGCCACTTTGAGGCCTTCAAAAGACCCTGCTTTTCAGGTAACTGGATGTGAGATTCTCTGGATGAAGTTGGGCTCTTGGGAGCAGGGGATTTGTTGCTGTTGTACCAGTCTCCCTGCTGCACATCAACATTCCTGCCTCAGTGCTAGACTCCATTGCCAGATGGGTGGTGGAATCCCCAGGTCTTGTGGGCCTTGGGGATTTCAATCTCCCGCTGGGTGTGTTGAGTCTGGGGCAGCTCAGAGGTTTATGCCCATTATGGTGACCATGGACCTAATCCAAGTAATTGAGAGCCAAATACATACTGCTAGTCAACCCTGTATCTTTTGTTAATCTCAGGGCAGTTATAATGTGATCTGAATGTTGAGCGCATTACCATCAGTCCATTGCAATGGACAGATCAGTCTCTGATTGCTTTTCATCTTACTGGTGCTGCCCACCCTTGCAGGGAGGTAGGACCTAATAGATTGGGTCACCCCAGGCAACTAATGCACCCTGCTGGATTCCAGAGGGAACTTGGGGGGTGGGTTTCCTGAGGATCCAGCAGCCCTTTTTAATATGACCCCTACCCTGTTGGGGAGGGATGAGTCAAACAATAGTCTCCAGGCTGTTGTGAGGAATATTATAGGTATTTGGCAGATAAAGTCATGGAGATTTGCTCAGAGTAGGGCATAAAGTCATTGAGTCATAAAGTCATTGAGATTTGCTCAGAGTAGGGCAAATCCTAATGAAGTGATGGAAGCAAGGCCTTGCATGGTTAGCTGGAATGAGTTTGAGCCAGTAGCTCCTGAGGAGGTGGACAGAATCCTCAGTTTTGCTAACCCAGCCACCTGTGTATTAGATCCATGTCCCTCCTGGTTGGTCAAGACCTCCCAGGAGGTGACATGTGATTGGTTCCATGAGGTAGTATTGGGTTTACTGAGGAGGTAGTCCATTTAAATATTAAATATTAATGCTAATATTTGTAGCAATGTAGCCTTGTTACAAAACAGTATTTCTCCCTCATTAGGACACCCTTTTCAGATCTTTGATTTCCTTGGATAATTGAGAGAGAGGTTTCAGGCCCTCAAGCTTGCAAGAATCATATGATTGTAGAGCTGGTTTGCCTTACATAGTTTGCTAATCTCTTCTTTCCTGCTTCGAGAACTTCATATTCAAATAGCATTCTAGTCCTTGAGAGGGAAAAAGATTAATCTAGTAGGTCATGTGCTCATAGAATATAAAATCTATCTACAAGATTACCAGAAGAATTTCTTGAAGTGGAACATTCCGATGAAGATTTGGTGTATACAGTATTTGCTTTATCAGTTGTCCTGGAAGTATATACCAAAGCATATTTAAAGAACAGAAATACATAGCCTTCAGAGAGCATTTTTTGGCAAGTTGCTTGCTAACCTAAGTAAATGTTCTTCAGAATTGCATGAATTCCTTGCAGTATGAAACATTCCACAGACCAATAGGGTATTCATGTGACTATAGCAAAATATCTTTTAAAAGTAGAGTTTATAGGCAGTCTCATTTAGGCAATCTCACGGTGTGCAGATATTTTAGACTACAGTTTCCATAATGTCTTGCCTTTGGCCATGCTGGCTGGGGTTTCTGTTCTAGAACTTCTGGACAGCACCTACCATTACACTAAGTGAAATCTCCCCCAACTCTGTTGGAAAACAGTTTTGAATTTTTCATAAAAAGGGAATTTAATGTAAATCCTGAAAGTAAATATTTGTTTCAGATAAGGGGTAAGAAAATCCTGTATCATTATTCTGTACATGGCAAATCGTTATTCTTTTGCTGAACATTCATGCGTCAGAGAAGTGTGAAAAATTGTAGTGGAATATGCCTGCTTTTTTTTCCTCTTAGGATCTCTTACGGCGTGACATCCTCTATTATAAGAGTCAGATCAATATGGATCATATGGAGATTCTGGATGTGGAAGATGGGAAGGATAAAGATTTCAATATCACTGTTAAGAATGCATTCAAACTGCATTGCCAGGACACTGAAGAAGTCCATTTATTCTGTGCAAAGAAACCAGAACAGAAGCAACGCTGGCTCAAGGCATTTGAGAATGAAAGGAAGCAGGTTCAGCTTGACCAGGAAACTGGTATGCAACAGCCATGAACTACCACTGAGAGCCACTATGCTGAGAATGTCTTTCACTGAACTTTCTTACACTTTAAACTATGTATTAAACCTTTAAAATGTTCCCACTTCACTGTTGACTCTACCTCCTCAAGAGTCATATACTGTATAAATTTCTATCACATATAACTTTTGAATTTTTCCTAATCTTACTCGAGTGCTTATCTTACAAATCCAACTTTGCAGAGTACTCATAAGTAAAAGGTAGAGAACATTGACCCTTAAGATGCTGCTGAATTACCAGTGAGCAAGGCAGTATGGCCAATGAGGAGGAATGCTGCGAGCTGTAGTTCAGTAACATCTGGAGAGCCATAGGATTCCCATCCATGCCCTAAATTGTTGTTGTTGTTGTTGTTCAGTCGTTTAGTCATGTCCGACTCCTCGTGACCTCATGGACCATAGCACGCCAGGCCTTCCTGTCCTCCACTGTCTCTCGGAGTTTACTCAAATTCATGTTCATTACATCGGTGATGCTATCTAACCATCTCATCCTCTGCCGTCCCCTTCTCCTTTTGCCTTCAGTCTTTCCCAGCATCAGGGTCTTTTCCAGTGAGTCCTCTCTTCACATTAGGTGGCCAAAGTATTTGAGCTTCAGCTTCAGCATCTGTCCTTCCAATGAGCAGTCAGGGTTGATTTCCTTTAGGATTGACTGATTTGACCTCCTTGCAGTCCAAGGGACTCTTAAGAGTCTTCTCCAGCACCACAGTTTGAAAGCATCAATTCTTTGGCGCTCAGCCTTCCTTATGGTCCAACTCTCGCAGCCATACATTACTACTGGAAAAACCATAGCTTTAACTATACGGACCTTTGTCGGCAAGGTCTCTGCTTTTTAATATGCTGTCTAGGTTTGCCATAGCTTTCCTCCCAAGGAGCAAGCGTCTTTTAATTTCATGGCTGCAGTCACCGTCTGCGGTGATCTTGGAGCCCAAGAAAATAAAATCTGTCACTGCTTCCATTTCTTCCCCTTCTATGTGCCAGGAAGTGATGGGACCAGATGCCATGATCTGGGTTTTTTTAATGTTGAGTTTCAAGCCAGCTTTTGCACTCTCCTCTTTCACCCTCATCAAGAGGCTCTTTAGTTCCTCTTCACTTTCTGCCATTAGGGTGGTATCGTCTGTATATCTGAGGTTGTTGATATTTCTCCCGGCAATCTTAACTCCGGCTTGTGATTCATCCAGCCCGGCATTTCTCATGATGTACTCTGCATATAAGTTAAATAAGCAGGGTGATAATATACAGCCTTGTCGTACTCCTTTCCCAATTTTGAACCAGTCAGTTGTTCCATGTCCGGTTCTAACTGTTGCTTCTTGACCCACATACAGGTTTCTCAGGTGACAGGTAAGGTGGTCTGGTACTCCCATCTCTTTAAGAATTTGCCACAGTTTGTTGTGATCCACACAATCAAAGGCTTTAGCGTAGTCAATGAAGCAGAAGTAGATGTTTTTCTGGAACTCTCTTGCTTTTTCCATGATCCAGCGAATGTTGGCAATCTGATCTCTAGTTCCTCTGCCTCTTCGAAACCCAGCTTGCACTTCTGGTAGTTCTCGGTTCACATACTGCTGAAGCCTAGCTTGTAGGATTTTGAGCATAACCTTGCTAGCATGTGAAATGAGCGCAATTGTACGGTAGTTTGAACATTCTTTGGCATTGCCTTTCTTTGGAATTGGAACGTAAACTGACCTTTTCCAATCCTGTGGCCACTGTTGAGTTTTCCAAATTTGTTGGCATATTGAGTGCAGCACTTTAACAGCATCATCTTTTAGGATTTTAAATAGCTCAGCTGGGATACTGTCTTCTCCGCTAGCTTTGTTGTTAGTAATGCTTCCTAAGGCCCACTTGACTTCACTCTCTAGGATGTCCGGCTCAAGGTCAGTGACCACACCATCGTATTTATCAGGGATATTAAGATCTTTCTTGTATAGTTCTTCTGTGTATTCTTGCCACCTCTTCTTAATCTCTTCTGCTTCTGTTAGGTCCCTGCCTTTTTTGTCCTTTATCATGCCCATCTTTGCACAAAATGTTCCCTTGTTATCTCCGATTTTCTTGAAGAGATCTCTAGTCTTCCCCATTCTATTGTTTTCCTCGATTTCTTTGCATTGTTCATTTAAGAAGGCCTTCTTATCTCTCCTTGCTATTCTCTGGAATTCTGCATTCAGTTGTTTATATCTTTCCCTTTCTCCCTTGCCTTTTGCTTCCCTTCTTTCCTCAGCTATTTGTAAAGCCTCATCAGTCAGCCACTTTGCTTTCTTGCATTTCTTTTTCTTTGGGATGGTTTTAGTTGCTGCCTCCTGTACACTGTTATGAACCTCCATCCATAGTTCTTCAGGCACTCTGTCTACCAGATCTAATCCTTTAAATCTATTCCTCACCTCCACTGTATATTCATAAGGGATATGATTTACGTCATACCTGATTGGTCTAGTGGTTTTCTCTACGTTCTTCAATTTAAGCCTAAATTTTGCGATAAGAAGCTCATGATCTGAGCCACAGTCAGCTCCAGGTCTTGTTTTTGCTGATTGTATAGAGCTTCTCCATCTTTGGCTGCAAAGTATATAATCAATCTGATTTCGGTATTGACCATCTGGTGATGTCCATGTGTAGAGTCGTCTCTTGTGTTGTTGGAAAAGAGTGTTTGCTATGACCAGCGTGTTCTCTTGACAAAACTCTATTAGCCTTTGCCCTGCTTCATTTTGTACTCTGAGGCCGAACTTGCCTGTTCTTCTGGTTATTTTTTGACTTCCTACTTTAGCATTCCAGTCCCCTATGATGAAAAGGACATCTTTTTTTGGTGTTAGTTCTAGAAGGTGTTGTAGGTCTTCATAGAACCGGTCAACTTCAGCTTCTTCGGCATCAGTGGTTGGGGCATAGACTTGGATCACTGTGATGTTGAATGGTTTGCCTTGGATTCAAACTGAAAGCATTCTGTCATTTTTGAGGTTGTACCCCAGTACTGCCTTTCCCACTCTTTTATTGACTATGAGAGCTACTCCATTTCTTCTAAGGGATTCTTGCCCACAGTAGTATATATAATGGTCTCCTGAATTAAATTCACCCATTCCTGTCCATTTTAGTTCGCTGATTCCCAAGATGTCGATGTTCAATCTTGTCATCTCATGTTTGACCACATCCAGCTTACCTTGATTCATAGATCTTACATTCCAGGTTCCTATGCAATATTGTTCTTTACAGCATCGGACTTTCCTTCCACTTCCAGACTCATCCACAACTGAGCGTCCTTTCGGCTTTGGCCCAGCCATTTCACTCTTTCTGGAGCTACTCGGAATTGCCCTCCGCTCTTCCCCAGTAGCATTTTGGACACCTTCTGACCTGAGGGGCTCATCTTCTGGTGTCATATCTTTTAGCCTTTTGATACTGTCCATTGGTTTTCTTGGCAAGGATACTGGAGTGGTTTGCCATTCCCTCCTCCAGTTTTGGACCACGTTTTGTCAGAACTCTCCATCACGACCTGTTCTTCTTGACCTGACTTCATTGAGTTACGCAAGCCCCTTCTCCACGACAAGGCAGTGATCCATGAAGGGGTGCCCTAAATTAGTATCCTCCAAACCAATGCACTTCCAGGCTGTTGGGTCTATAACTCCTAGAATTGCCAGCCAGCCAGTACTGTGAATCGTTAGGCTGACCAGGAATTTTAGGGATTATAACCTCAATATATCTGGAGTAGATTAGTTTGAAGAAGGCTGCTCTAGGACTATGCAGTAGCATATCCCTTTATCTCCTCCCATGGTGACCCATTGCCTGCAACAACTTTTCAGCCTTCCTCTTAAAAATTCTTCCCCAAAACTAAACTGGTTTCTGAACAACTCTAGCCTCATTTTCTCATAGTCTCCATTCCTCTCTCTTTTCTCCTCAGACCTTCATCCATACTTGTTAGTTCCTATCTCCTCTTCTCCATTTAGTCAAGGATTGCACAGACTCCATGTTCTTTACAATACTTATTTCTGGGAGCTTAGCAGAATTATACAGTAATTATACTGTCCTGATGTACAGTACAGACTTTGGAACAACAATGAACTTATTTTTGACATATAAAATTAAACTACTTGGTATAGTTTCTGCTGCATGCATTGGGATTTTCTGCTTGATATGCCCCTTGTCCTCTGCACATATATTTGCATGATATAGCTTGAAAAGCCTAGCTGGATTAACAGCTTCTCTTTCATCTTCAAGGTTTTTCCATCACTGAAATGCAGAAGAAACAAGCTATGCTTAATGCCAGCAAACAAAGTCAGAGTGGAAAACCAAAAGGCAAGTCAAGATAGATGTCTGCCCTCGTTAACCTCTCCCCTAACATACTGTATGTATCGCAGCTCAAAAGGCCTAAAATTATTAGAGTTAATAGGCTACAATCCAATCCTGTGTTTAACTTCAGAAGCTGCAGGTAAAGGAACATCTGTTCAAAGGCCAAGTAATCACTCTAGAATATTTTGGCTTTATTTGATGGTACGGGAATCAGAAAGGTAACATCTTCGTCAAGTTGAACTTGAGTCCTGGTAACCTCAAGGGCACATCCATGTAATTTTCGTGGCAGTAATTAGGAAATGCTTTACCGCTGCCTTCTTGGAGAATGTGTTTTTAACATCTCAGTCTAGCCCAGTGTTTCTCCAACTTGGCAACTTTAAGATGTGTGGACTTCAACTCCCAGAATTCCCCATGGCTAGCCTATAGCCCTAGTATTTATTCCCTGGACATCCCCCATACAAGTACTAACTAAATTGACTTTGCTTAACTTTTGAGCCTAGACACGGTTGGCCAGATGCTGCCCCCTGCTGGGGCAGGAAAGTCATAGCATCGACTCTTTTCTTAAAAGCAGCACTGTGTGCAGGATTTTACATCAACTTGATTTTACTGACTCTCTAACAAGTTTTGGAATGTGAAGATGGGACGTGGTGGACCTTTCCAAGTCAAACCTCCACCATTGCCCCTACCCCACCCCCGACTGAACTGCATGTAAATACCAGCATATTGCTCACCACTTCTTCTTCCTGATCTTCTCCTTTGATTTTCTAAGTTGAAGGGTATGGCAGTGTTTTTAAATTTTAATTTAATGAGGAGACAGCACTTGTCTGAAAACAGGAGAAGAAGTGCAGTAAGTAACTAAGTTTCACACATGAAAACTAGGTCTTTCCCAGGGCCAAGGACAAGCTTCCAGGACTATGGACTCACTGTTTCTAGCTGCTTAAGCTGCATGATAGGCATAAAACCATTAGTAGCCCCTCGAATTGTAGCAGAGATAAATTGCAAAATGAGTTAATTTAGATTCTGTATTAAGGGTATGTTAGTTTCCAAAATTCAGATATGACAAATCATGAACTGCCCATCTTAAAGAATGCTATTCTTCAATCTCACATCCTAATGTGCTTTGGGTTCTTTTACAACCTAATAGTCAGGCGCACATACTAGGATAGCTTTTACCCCTCTAGCACTCTCCAAATGTGCAGAGAATGCAGCTTCCATGGGAATTTTAGGAGTTGCAGTCCCACCACATCTAGAGAGTGTAAGAGTGATGAAGTCTGGGAAATATGGAGACATTTCTGAGGAAAATAACTGAGAAATAACCTGCAGAGTATGTTGCAGCCCTCCCCCCTTCTTCCTTTGTGTTCACAACAACATTTTGCCGAGTGAGTCAGGTCAAAGCAACACATAGGAACAGTGCCAGGGCGGCATCAGATTGCCATAAAGGTAAAAAGCAGGTTGAGAGTGGGGCACTCCAGTTCTCACGGGGGGCAGAACAGAAGGTGCAGCTATGAAACATTCTTTCTCTTTGCTCATTTCATCAGCAGTGGTCACCAGGACATACTACGATTTCTTGATGCGCCAGAAACACCCTACTCTGCCAACAAACCTTCCCCAGCAGCAAGTCTTCATGCTGGCAGAGCCCAAGCGCAAACCTTTAAACTTCTGGCAGAATATCAGCAGGCTGGCGCCGTTTCGAAAATAAGGGGAAGCAGCCCAGCTGACCTTGTGCCTGAATCCCTCTTGAGAAAGCACTTTATGCTTCAGCCCTGCGAGCCCAAGCACTGCCTCCACCTCCTGGCGTTGCCCCCCGCCCCCCACCCGCCTTGACTTTGGGTCAACTGGAAGAGCTTCAAAGTGTTCATGGCCTTGTGGTGTATGTGTGCATGTGCGTACGTTGGTGAAAATGAGCTGAGACTGCCCATACGGATGAGTACCTAGGAGAAGACTGGCGTCAGAACCACTTTTTAACAAAAACTTCCTCTCTCTGTCCATTTTCTTCTGGACCGCCCTTTCATCTGGGAACATTGATTTTGGGATTCAAGAAAGGCTGACAGGAAAAGACGACAGTAGATGAGCAGCTTCCACCACCTCTCTGCCATTGGCTCTGAGCAGCTATTTAACGTTCCTACTGGTGCCCCTTTTCCTGGGATGCGGGACTTCCCTCCTCTTACCCAAATTTTCAAAGATCCAGAACAGACTGAGCATTCCCAGGGATCAAGCTTCATCTTTTCCGATGAGAAGGCCAAACAGCTGATCTGGAACCAGTACTTGACTAACCCGAAGCGTGGCTAACAGCCAGGACATTTGCAGCCTAGTTAATGTACATCGTGGGGGAGGGGGAAATGAGCCTGAATTACCTTTTAATTACTTTTACTTTCTACAAACAATTTCTCATAGTTCCTGGCCAACGATAATTTTTCTCAATGTTTTTAAAATGTTTATTTATGTAACAGTGCAAATACCTGTATTTTGTAAGTTTGTAATCTGTCTTGTCAGGTTTTAACTTGATGCCTCTTTTGCCACTTTTTTTCCACTGAAGACCAACATTTGGAAGCCTGTATCAGCCTTCCACAACTTGATGTCCACCAAACCTGTGGAAGTCCCGTTCCAAGAATTCCAAAATAGGCACAGTGAGCTTCTGGGGATTCTGGGAGTTACAGTCCCAACATATCTAGGGGGCACCAGGCGGAAGAAAGGCTGGCCCATGTTCCTAAAGATATATGACATAGATTTGTCTAAAGATTAATTTCAGACATGCCAGGCACTTACAAACGAAGCAGTATTATTTGGAAACTGTATCACCTATGCAACACTCTGCAGAGGTGGTGAGGGTGCTTAACAGAAAGACAGGGACACAGATTTGCCAATTTCTACGGAGAGAGTATATTCAGACACTAACCACTTGAAAATTGATGGCACCCCCCTCCCCATATAATCTTTTGATTAGATAAAGATTTGCCTTACAATAGTGAAATAGATAGAAGCCATAACTGACTGAATCCCGTTGTTTAGGGATTTCCTGATACTGTGAAATTAAAGCGAAGAACCCAGCCTGCCCCTGCATGGCACTATTGCGGGGGAGTGAGCATTCAGCAGTGTAATGCAAGAAGATGCGGTGTCCAACTGTAGCTGACCAGCCTTCAGTTATAAAATTCCAGAAGCATGTACAGAATCATTCTTGCACTATCTCTTTCCCCCTTTGGAGGGGTTACATTTAATTTCATAAAGAAAATTGTAAAACTGACTTTTACTCAGCGTCTCTCTTCTTTCTTATGCAGAAATGTCTTGTAGCCCAAGAAGCCTGTTCTTTGCATTTGATTACTCTTAAGTGAACAACTAGTAGGTCTGCCTTGGAGCAATGGGCACACAATTTTTGTTTCATACTAGGCGTATCCTTCTATTTAATGTATCATTAGGTATCTGTAGTTCTACATATTGAAATGGCAGATGACTGGGTTGTACTCCCAAGAAAACCAGACAATATAGGAGAGGGTAGGATAACAAAGGTATATAACCAAAGTTTCTAGGAAGCCAGAGCTCCTCATGTTTTACCTTTAAAAAAAAAAGTGACATAGTATGGGTGAATTAACATCTGGTCATACTGAGTCACAAATAGCAATCATGTTAATTATGCAGTTCATTCACTCTCATGTGAATGAGAGTCGATGAATCTCATGAATCGATCAATTTGAATAGATCCAGAATAATCAGGGAAAATTGCAAAGATAACAGCCAGATAATTTGTCCTTGAATTAACACTGAGTTCCCATAACCACGTGGACATAATCATGCTGGTTTTTTTGGCCACAATACAATAGTGGTTCCACAGTGTCTTCTGGGATACCTTTTCAGCTTTCCAATCCAATCTACAGTCCAGGTATTCCATTCCATCCTCCACTCAAACGCTAATTGGGTCTGAGAGTTTCTAGTATTTTTTTTTAAAATCAACATCCTTCAGACAGGTGCTGCCTCCTGCTAACACAATATGCTCAGCTCGAAAGCTTGTTCAATAGGCACATATGCCACAACCACACTTCCCATCAGATGTTGCACTTCAACCAATCTTTGTGACTTACCATGTTGCCTGAACCTACCACCTTTCTGGAAATTAGGAGCTGTAGTCTATAACAAAACATTCCAGTTCCCTGAAACCTGAAATGGCTATTTCTGAGTAGGATGACATAATAAAGCACAAAGCCTGATTAAACTGTGATGTGGAATAGAGATGATAGTGTTCATGCACCTGTTTTAACTGAGCTTTTTAGTTTAGTATGTTGCATGAACACAGCCTATAGAGATAATATGCTAAAGTTGCAGTTTAATCACTCAAGCATACAGCAATTAGTCAAAGGAAGCTGGCAGTGATGCAAATGTTGTGTCCCAAGCTATTTTTACTTTGATATGGTTAAGGTAACGGTTCCCCCCACACATTTGTGCAGTCGTGTCCGACTCTAGGGGCCGGTGCTCATCTCCGTTTGTTAGCCAAGAGCC
This sequence comes from Charina bottae, assembly GCA_023362775.1. Taxonomy (NCBI): domain Eukaryota; kingdom Metazoa; phylum Chordata; class Lepidosauria; order Squamata; family Charinaidae; genus Charina; species Charina bottae. Next base: position 40,235,786 of record JALMGJ010000005.1, on the reverse strand, counting down.
AGCGTTGTCCGAAGGCGCTTCCACGGTCATGTGGCCCCATGACACGTGCGGAACGCTGTTACCTACCTACCAAAGTGGTACCTATTCATCTACTTGCATTTGCATGCTTTTAAATTGCTAGGTTGGCAAGAGCTGGGGCGAGTGCGGGAGCTCACTCCGTCACGCGGGGCTAGGGATTCAAACCTCCGAACTTGCGATCTTCCGATTGACAAGCCTGGCGTCTTACCCACTGAGCCACCACGCCCCTTAAGTTAAAAACCACAAAATCATTGGTTGCTTATACAATAATTGAGAGGAATAACACATGTAAGTCTACTGAGTCAGGTGAGATTTCCACAAATTGAATGACATGCTGCTTTAACAATGCTAGAATGACAAATTAAAAAAAAAATGTTAGCAACATACATACCCATAAACATTGTTCTGAGGTTATCTGGAAATAGACCAGATAACTTCAGAACATAGTATTGATTCTTTCATTTAAATGGAGAGAACCTATTGTGTTTTATTTGGACAATTTTGACAACTACTAGGTAAATGATGAATTTGCAAAATATCTTATAAGGAAAGGGGAAAACACATACTTCTCTAATTAGGAAAGAACATTAAACTATTCTTCAGAAATTCTTAATTGGATGAGGTATAGATCAGACATTCCCCATATTGGAAAAAAATCTCTGGAGTAACATTGGAGGTTGCAATGTAGAAAGTAATTTAATTCATGTTTCAGTTGATAGCATTTGTCATATTTCAAAGCATCTTGTATACTGCATGAAATATACCACTAGTTTTAGCCCACACCAGAGCAAGTGTCCAGTTTACATGTACATTTGGGATTGCATGGTACTGTGACTACAACACAAGCAAGGCTATAAACTGCTCTACATATTCCTAAGCACACTTGTGAAAATGTGAAATAAAACCAGTAACACATAAACCAATCCCTTTTGCTTGCTGCTTATCTTTCAAAGTCCTATGATCAGTGTTCTGACTTAGTGCTTTCCCACATCAGTTTCACCTCACATTGTTCTAAATAGATGAGTTTACCATTACAGGTAGTCCTCTACTTATGACCACAATTGGGACTGGAACTTCTATCGCTAAGTGATGTGGTCATTAAGTGAGTCACACCTGATTTTACGATCTTTTTTGCCAGAGTCATTAAGCGAATCTGGCTCCCATTGACTTTGTCGAAAGCCCCCTGGAAAGGTCGCAAATGGTGATTATGTGATCCTAGGATGCTGCAACCATCATAAATACATGTCGGTTGCCAAGCACCCAAATTTTGATCATGTGACCGCTGGGATGCAGTGACGGTGTGAGGACTGGCTATAAGTCACTTTTCCCAGCACCATCGTAACTTCAAACGGTTGTTAAACAAATGGTTCTAAGTCAAGGACTACCTGTATTCACATGAAATAAGGAGAGTGGCAAATAATTGTTCCACTCTACTTGGCTTTGATCAGGTCTTGCCTTCAATTCTAGACATCACACATTTAAGAATTCAGAGAAATTAGAACAGGTTCTGAGAAAGGTGAAGAAGTTGCAGGGACCAGAAACTGAGCCCTATGAAAAGACTGAAGGAGCTGGGTGTGTATAGCCTTGAGAAAAGTTGACTGAGGGGGGATACAGTGGCATTCTTCAAATATCTCAATGAATGTCACCCTGAAGGGTATGATCTCTCATTAGAGTGCAGGACATGAAACAGACTTGAGTTACAGGAAGGCAGGTTGTTAGAAAAAGCTTCCAGTTTGACAAGCACCAATTACCGAGAGGGGTGCTGGGTTCCCTCTATTGGGTATATTTCAGTGAAGGTTAGCCAGCCATCTGCCTGGAATGCCCTAATTTAAATTCCTGCCCTGAGCAGGGAGTTGGACTCATTGACCTAATCCTTCCAATACTAAACTCCCCACCCAACTTTGATTAAACACGGCAAAATTACAGTAGTTCTCTAAAAGTATGTAAAATTTAAAAATAAAACATTTGATACTGCTAAAGCAGAAAATGTTGTTATGCAAGTAGAGAACTCAACATGTGCTAATCTCACTTTAACATTTTTCTCCTTTCAATGAAACTTGCAGGTGTAAGACAGCAAGTGTGACGTGAATCAAACTACTGTGGGTCAATAGATCAGAGGCAGGTGATGTGATTTCCTTCAGATGTTTCAGACTGCAATTGCCATAATCCACTGTCAATAGCTTTGCTGGCTGAGATTGATGGCAATTGTAATCCAGAACATGTGGAACGTGCCAGACTGCCTCTCTCTGTCAGGGATGGATGATTTCTAGTACAGTGCATGTTGAAAAGCCTAAACATCATTTACGCGTCACAACATATTTTTGAGGATTGTAGTTGCAAAAGGAAAAGACAACAATAAGCAACACAGTCAATCTTTATTGAAAACTGAAGTATTAATACATAACAATTCCTGTTACATAAACGTGCTTTTAAGAATTTAACTCTGAGCTCATCTACTCATTGGATTGTATAATAAAAATGAATTTTACACAACTGGCTCAGAATGGAATTGCCACTCCTATGTGTTGATGCAAAAGTTCAATGCAGATGTGATGCTTTAAACTTCTTCTGGAAGACAACATTGACCTAAACTTGGGAAAAAGTACCAATACAACTGTTTTAAGACAGTTTTTTTTTAAAAAAAAGTTATATAAAAAGGAAACCTGTGCCTATTTCATAACAACACTATTACTGGGGCCTCTTGCACTTCTGTTGCATGCACTCCCCTTTTCACCCCACAAGGGCAGCCAATAATAGCACTACAATAAAATCCCACTAACAAATCCATTCTACTAAAAACAAGTCTGTACAGCAGCAAGCTAAGTGAAGCTTCCACGGTTTGCTTGCTAAGTGCTCAAAAGTCATTATCAGATTGGAAAGAGTCACAGAGACATTGATGACAGGGAATTGGAAGTTGAATTGTTCAGACTATCTTGGTATGTTAAATTGGCTCCTGATATTGGGATGCTCAAATATTTCATGTTATTTTAGAAAGAGTGCCCATTCCATTTAAAATAGCTATCTCAGTATCTCATAAACACCAATAAAATGTCTCCAGTAGGCTGAAGAGACAGTTCAAGAATTCTGGTAATACACTCCCCCCCCCCCCCCCCCCGAGTTACCTGTCCCTTGCGGTCTTTCAATCTCTACGACTGGCATGACTGGCAGCTTGACCAAGAGAGAATTAGATGTTTAATATAAATGCAACTCCCCTGCCTGCACAGTTTTCTCCCTTTTATTATTATTATTATTATTCCACATGGATGGGACTGTTCGATATATTGAGAAGGAATGACTACGCAGAGCTGTTCCTCTATGTAAGTCTATAGGGGAGGCCAAGTGCAAACAAACTCTATGCACAGGTTAAAAAAAATCACAAAGTGACTTCTAGATTTGGGGCTCAGTGTTTGCAGGCAGAGACAGAAAGGGAATTTGCTTAATTAGCAAACTACCTAATAGAGAATGCAATGCTGAGTTTCACTATCAGAACATTAATTATCAATGCCTTTTTTTTTTTTTGCCCCAGAACAGACACCCAGTGTTGGGTGTTTGCTTCATAGTATCAACACAACATTGCAATACAAACTAGTTGAAAATATTTTGCTTCCTGAATTTTAACTGTAACAAAATTAACTTAGCTTTGTAACTCCATAACCAAGCAATAGGAATGCTCAGTAGAAACGCATAGGAACAAGAGGTTTTTCCTAATAAATTCAAAATTCTCCACTGAAGTTAAAACTACTTTGTGATGGTCATGGAAATATTACTATATGGAGCCTATACCAAGTTTTAGTCATGACAGATTAAAAACTATGTTCTCACTGGGTTTACATTTCAGGAATCCAAATAAAGCAAAAAACCTTCTACTCTCCATTATCTCCATCGTGGCATCAAGACACCTTTTGTGGTAACGTATGAGCTTCTCAGAGTATTTCAATGTCTGTATATCAACAATAATAGTTTGGTTATACACCTATCACCTCAATTAAAATGGGAGATTTAGTTTCTTGTCAGTTGGTTAGCATTAATACCACTGACTACATCTACAAGTTTCTTGGCCAAATATAAAGTATCTGCAGAAAGTGACTATTTTGCTATTTTTCAAAAAAAAGAAAAAAAAGACACATAGAATATTGTGTTATCTACTTTGAGAACGTCTCCTAAACAATGTCTTCAGTATTACTTAAAAACATAGACTTTGAAATTAAACTCAGATCTTTTGTTTTCTCTGTTATTGCTGTAATATGTTACTGTATTCCCTTCTAGAGGCTGCATTTGTTTGGAAGCAGCTTGATTGGAGCCTTGTCTCTGCTGCATTAACCCCCTTTAAAGCTTTCTGGGGAGTTTCAATGCAACCATATACTAAGAATTAGAGGCTTTACCTCACCTGCCCTCCCACACAGGAATTCTAAACAGGGAACTAACAGACAGAAGGAGAAAAAAATCCCACAATATCCCCTGTCTAGTACATCCATTTGAAGTACAAACTTTCAGTTTCATATTCATGCTTTTTTTTAATTATTTGCAACAATATACCAAGCTATATACATCCTCTCATCACTGTGCTTTTGGTTACTTTCCTACTGACGCTATTGGAGGTATGGAATTATCTCCAATAAAATGTCATTGCCCTACTCCCCCCTCCCCCAAATTAGAATTTCTGGAAGGTGCAGTAATTTTTGCAAGAAGTACTATTCCTCCGTTGCAGATGGATCCAATAACATAACTCAGAAAAAAGTGCTCAAAGTCAGATTACCTAAAGGCTGTTACTATCACTGTATTAAAAAAAAACCAACCAAGGAAGCATTTAGAAATCTGAAACTTGAGGAGAATAAATTACAATTTCTCTTTACCATTTACAAAGTGCTGCGTTAGCTATAGACTTCAGGACATTTAAGTAAAGAGATTAGAGGCAGCAGTACTTTTATTTATTTTCAACATGTCCCTGGCATAACTATATTTTCAAAACTCACATCTGATAATCTGGCAAGAAACATTTTACTTTAAAAGCCTGCTATACTGGCTAAGTGTCCATACTGAATAAGGAGCACTCTTCCGAACGATGACCAACCTCACAAATGGAATAGCTAAGCAGACCCAAATGGCAAGAGAGAAGGAATTTGCTTGTTCTATGGATACAGAACTTTCTAGGCTGCAATAAGTGCTCAAGATTAAAATGTAACAATACATATGATTATGTTGTGTCACTGGCATTTGGATAAAGGTGTCATATAATGATCCAAAGAAAATACATCTTAAATACAAAAAAGGAGTATGTTATTGTTTAAATGTCATAAAGGTCCTGTCCTCAACGGGATTTGAGGCACAGAAGACTCTTGCCCCATGGAAAAAAGAATAGGATGGTAGTACTAAAATCAGTTTCCAAGCTACGTATAAGTAGTTGCAAAATCTGATTTAAAAACTGATCATCCCAAAATAAACCAAAGGGATGCTTAGTCTCACAATTAAAAAAAAACCAACAACTTGCAAATATTTTACTAATACTATAAACTAATCTATAAATGTTAACTTTAAAAGGGAACATTTTAACCTTTGACTACACTATTTATTGCAGACAGGAAATACTGGGGAAAAATAATAATTGATGCCAATTCAAAGAAAGCCCTTGATTGCTTTTAGCACTGAAATTAAAACCTCAAATAAAATTTAAAAATCCCATAATAATTTTGGTACACAAACTGGTTCCAAGACTAGCCCTATATCCCCACAGCATTGACTGAGGTACTTCTACAAAGACTCAAAGCTGTAGGCAAGGAGTTCAGAAGTGGTTTGCTGCAATGAAATACTGCATCTCTTTTCTTAATTCCAATTTTTCCAAATGTAATTTAGGAGGTAAAAAAGTATATGCCCAAGATTATGCCAAAAGAATATTATTACCAATGAGAATCTTTGTACTTGATCTCTTTCTAATTTAATCCTACTTTTTATGAAAATGTATATCCTAACAATTACTTCCACACTTTGTTCATATCCATGCTGCAAGGAAAACAAGCCAATAAAATGATTTAAATAGTTTGCTCCCCTTTAATATATCAAAAATGGACATTTTCTTCAGAATATGTTGAATTCTTTTCTATTGAAATATTGATATGACTGTGCTTTTACAAAAGCAAGCTGCTCAAACTTTTTTTTTTAATCTGGCCAAGATTAGTACATTTTTGTTGGGGGGAGGGACCTGAACTTGAACAAAAATTTATTCTACCAGCAGTGTGGAAATCACTGACATCAATCATTTAAGACTGTTCTAGGAGGTAAACCATTATGTAGATGATTTTCCACCAAACATTCCAATGATGATTGATGCTTTAGATAGCAAGACTGTTAACCATATTTTTCCTGTAATGTTTTCGTCCTTGAGAATGTCTGTAATAACACTGAATCCAAAAAGTGGAAATGGAAAACTTACAAATGATAAACGGTTCCTTTGTAAGATTTCTACGAAGTCATTTTCCAGTCACTGAACCAGAAAGGAAAATACCACCAAACTGTTCCTTCTTTACCTGGTGCCTTAAAAGGTTAACACACTTGCTAATGTATATCGATGAAAAAAATCACTGTCACAATTCTACCTCTTTAAGACCCTGCATACATTACAACAGTGCATTAGTGATACAAATTGTAAAATACTTTTCGGCTCCTTTGGATTTTGCATATGACAGTTTTTGCATCAGTCACAGCAGGTAGGTTGAGCAAGCTTTGCGAGTTTTAGACATGCATTCAACTAGATATGAATCAATAAATTTATACTCCCTTTAATCATTATAATTAGCTAAAAATTGCAAGACAGTCCACAAAACAGGATTTGCTTTAAGACTAACTGCTGGAGTTCCAAGATGTAAGATATGCAGCACTGGGAAGTCTTCTGTGGAATTAGTGTTTAGCAAAGGATTGCAAGCATTCAGAAGAAACAAGTCCTGGTTGGAGGCATGAAGGCTTCAGCACCAACTTTTAAACCTCAGTTACTTGATTGCATATCTCCCATCTTCAAATCTGCATTCAAAAGGACAAAAAAGGAGCTAAGTAGTATCTCAATACCAGTTAATGCTACCACTTCTATCCTTCATTCCGAAGCACATACCACGAACACAGAAGTTATCTCTCCACTCAGGACTGTCACTTATCAAGAACAGGCAGCTTAAACATTTGTATTCTGCGGCAAGAGTGTCTTATTATTCTGTCTCCTTGGCATTACCTTTCTGGATCGCTGTATTTTCACGAAAATGTTTATATGGCTGTTCCATCACAATAACCAGATACACAAAATGCAATTTATTTCAGTAGTAAACATACCAGTTCAGCCAATCAGTAGTTACCCAAAGCATGTTTCAATTAGGGGAAGGATCGAGTTTTGTAGGGGATATTTTCAACAGTATTTCCTACTGTGCTATATTAACAAAAGAAGTAAAAATCACTCATAGCTAATTCTATTTTAGGTTAATCTGAATTCAAAAATTCCTGTGTCAAATATCTAAGTAACGTAAAGCTCAAAATAAAATTATTTAACAGTGTAAATGAACATTGTCACTTACACAAGTATGCCAACAACTTAATTTGTATAGAATGAAAAATCATGTGTTAATTCTCATTTAGGATACAAAACCTTCACCAGAAAAATAAACAGTCATGTGTAGAAAACATTATTTCCAACAAACAAGCTCATTTACCATTCAAAGCTGGTATGTTCAAGAGCATTTCCTTTCAAAACTGTCAGAAAATCTTAGTCCAGCCTGACTTCTGACAGTCCTATACTAGAGAAATCACTATGACTATAAATATACCAATACTTACACTGGGCAATGGTAATCACCACTGTGGGGGCACATAACTATAGGTTGGAGTTCCTGGAGCTCGATAAGTGGGCATTGTAACTGGGTGCGGGGCTACAGGAGTCGGGGAATGTGTTGTCAACAAGGTACCTGGGGAGGGAAAAATATTTCCGCACTTAATTGCTTCATAATTAGCGCCCTTCACTGTTTAGAAATAATTTGAAAGTCAGCATAGCCACCAGGATTTCTGTTGCAGAACTTAAAGAAATTACGTTTGCAGACTCTGCAGTCCTGTTTTTTGCTTCCCCAGCACTTCATATCAGTTTTCCACGGCCTGTGTCTTCCAAATATTTTAGGACTGTAATTTACAGAATTTCCAACCAAAATGATATTAAGGGCATGGCACAGAATATAATTCACTTCTAGCATTACCATGTTAAAGATTCTCTCTGCACTTTGACAGACAGCCAATAAATACTCTGCAAATCAGAATACTTAGTATACAATTGATAACAATTTTGCAATAACAATACAATTTTGATAGTCAAAAGGTTAATATTAGTTACAAGAATCAAGAATGTCATCTCTATGTCCTGAAGAGGTTATCTGTTTACCACTGGTTGCCTGAGAATTTAAATGTAACCTGACTGGCCACACTAAGGGGTATCAAGTACTCTACAATACCAATACCACCTCACAGACTGTGGGAATAAAAGAAAATTCACGTACCTGCTGACATTGCCATCGTGGTCCCAGCCACCATTCCCATAGTGACGCCATTTCCCCTGGGAGGTGGAATTGGTGCTGGATACATAGTTGCAGGCATTCCATTGGGCTGCACAACTGTAGTGTGATGGATTACGTGGGGTGGTGCTGCATATAAAGGCTGTGTGTAGTAAGTGCCTTGCTGTTGAAAAAAATGATTGGTTTACTGAAATTCTTTCCACTACTATTTGTATATACTAAAGGGCTACATGGTCTCAAGGAAATGCCACTGTTTTATTTATACACATCAGGTAAGAATAGGGCCCTTCAAAAAGGAAAAAAAAGAACTGATTACTGTTCTTCAGTAATAATGAGTTTTCAGTTCTCTCAAAACTATTCCTGATTCACTGAACTGCTCAAGCAAACTGGAATAATCAATCTGAAGTAATTGGGAAACACAAGTATTGCTGTGTATTAACCAGAATTTCTGGCTTGTATCTCCAAACAAGCCAGAAACAAGAAGCCAACAACCATGTCATTTTGGGGGGAGATCATCAACTGTAAGCCAGAATTTACTGCAATTCTGATTTATAATATATAAATATGATTGATTATACCCCGCTCCCCCCAAAAAAACCCACCACACCACTAAGAATCTAGAAAACAGCGTAGTTCCAGTTATGTAATTAACACAAAGAACAAATCTATACTTTTTACCTGTGCATATGGATTCTGCTGTGGATAGGCACTTCGAACTGGGTATACTGCAGTTTGGTAAGGATTGGGTGATGAAGAATAAGGAGGCACTGTACCACTGGTGGGTGAGCAAGAGACTTTATATGGGGTGCCTGGTGTATAACCTATATTAAAGATATCCAAATGTAAACTTAGTTTTGATCTACTTTGGTTAAATTTTCTTAATTTTCATGCACATGTACTGTATATACCATAACTCATATATGCTTCAATAATTTGTAATATTCAGAATAATAAACAGTGAGAATTGGTATGATCCATTTCTTTCTAATTAAAAAAAGCAAAAAAAATGATGGGAATTGCTGCCCAACTCCACAAAATTTAAATTTATTTAAATTTATATGGCCACCCATCTCAACATGACAACTCTGGGCAGCTAACAAGAGTTAAAAACACAATATTACAACATCACACTATCAGAATAAATATAAATTGGCAGCCAAGGTTAAAAAACAAAACCACAATCATCAGTACAATCATCCTGACTCAACCCCTGGTGATAGAACCTATATAAGCAGAAACAGAACAGTGAAATATGTGCAATGATCAAAACTAGTCAAGAAAGTACTCACGCTTCTAGAAATGCAAAATAATAAGCACAATGTAAAAAGTAATGCTTCCTATGTCATTTATTAATTTTATTTATTTATTAATCAAATTTGTATCCTGCCTGACTCCCAATGACTCTGGGAGGTTCACAAAATGCACATATGTTAAGGCAGAGCTTTCCAAACTGTGTGTCACGACACAAAAGTGTGTCACCACACAACCCGGAAGCGCTGATCATCAGCGCTTCCGGGTTTTCCCGCGGCGACACACCAATTACAGCACGCAAAAGCCGAAAGCGGCAGCAGCGCTTCTGGGTTTTTGCGCGCTGCCGCAAGGACGGCACTTCTGGGTTTTCCCACAGCGACACACCAACGCCGGCTGGTGTGTTGCCGCAGGAAAAACTTTGGAAAGCCCTGTGTTAAGGCATAAAAAAATACATTCTTGATTACTGCTACTGTCATAAATTCTGGATTACAGTTGCAATTGAAATTATTCAACCACCATTGCAAATCAGGTTTATTGTCAAAATTTACAGACTTTCAGCTGTTTGCAATGAACAAATCAAACAAAAGCAATTGAAATAGCTCAACACAACAAATGCTTCAAGTGGTTTCCCCAAATTCAACTGAAAATGCAACTTGTAATGACTTTTCCAGTCTCAAAATTATTCAACCCCTTCATGGCAAGCATCTTCAGTACTTAGTAGAGCACCCTTTTGCTGTTATGACCTGCTGCAAACGAGATGCATAGCCAGACACCAGCTTCTGGCAGCGTTCCTGAGGAATCCTAGCCCATTCCTCATGAGCAATGGCCTCCAGTTCAGTAATATTCTTGGGTTTGAGTGCTGCAACCGCCTTCTTCAAATCCCACCAGAGATTTTCTATGGGGTTCAAGTCAGGTGACTGTGATGGCCACTGTAGAATCTTCCAGGACTTCTTCTGCATCCAAGCCTTAGTGGAATTTGAAGGATGCTTGGGATCATTGTCCTGTTGGAAGGTCCAATGATGCCCAAACTTCAGCTTCCTTACAGACGGCATGACGTTTTCTCCTATGATTTCCTGATACTTCAATGAATCCATCTTGCCTTCCACACGCTGCAGGTTTCCAGTGCCAGAGGATGCAAAGCAGCCCCAGAGCATCGCTGAGCCACCACCATGCTTAACTGTAGGCAGAGGGTTCTTTTCAGTGTATGCTTCATTCTTCTTCCTCCAGACATACCGCTGATCCATCGGGCCAAAAAGTTCCAGTTTTGTTTCATTACTCCACAGAACAGAATCCCAAAACTTCTGTGGCTTATTTATATGATTGTGAGCATATTGGAGCCGACTTTTCTTGTGCTTTTGGGTCAGTAGTGGTGTACATCTTGGAGGTCTGGCATGGCAACCTTCTGTGTTTAGTACACGCCTTACTGTGCTCACTGAAACCTCAGTGCCTGTTGCCACCAAGTCTTGCTGCAGGTCTTTTGCAGTCACTCGAGGGTTTCTCTCAACCTGCCTTCTCAGAAATCTGGTTGCAGCCATTGACAGCTTCCTTTTTCTGCCCCGTCCAGGTAGTGTAACCACTGTTCCTTTAACTTTGAACTTGCAAACTATGCTTCCAACAGTGTCTCTAGGAACATTCAGTGCCTTCACTATCTTTTTGTATCCTGTTCCTTGTTTGTGAAGGGCAACAATCTCTTCTCTTACCTTTTTGGACCATTCTTTTGACTTAGCCATATTTCTAACATGCAGTCAAACGTGACACTCAACAAACTCCTAGCCAGTTCAGGTATTTCATGTGTTCCAGCTCAAGCACACCTGGTGCAACTAATGAAGGCCTTGATTAGTTGCATGAGGTGTGCTTGAGACAACACCTGTGTGCTGTTGTGACTGATTCTATTCAGGGGGTTGAATAATTTTGAGACTGGAGAAGTCATTATCAGTTGCATTTCCAGTTGAATTTGGGGACACCACTTGAAGCATTTGTTGTGTTGAGCTATTTGAATTGCTTTTGTTTGATTTGTTCATTGCAAACAGCTGAAAGTCTGTAAATTTTGACAATAAACCTGATTTGCAATGGGGGTTGAATAATTTAAATTGCAACTGTATTGCCATTGTAAAGTTTGATAAAAACTGTTTAGAGGTAGTCCTCAAATACGACAGCAATTGGGACTGCAATTTAACATAACAGACTATGTTATCAGACTTAGTCATCCCTGTGCCAGAAGCAGAATTCTCTGTTAACAATGTGGACAGAACCTGTTGGTTCTGGCAAATTTTGAGTAATATGTCACCAATACAACCAAGGCCCAGCTTTACCTCAAGCTTGTTCACACTATTCTATGCAAGCTAGAATATTTAATCCAGAAACTACCTTGCAATCCAACACACTGTTGCACACATACCACCAACCCGGAGGTACTTACAGTGTAACACTGAACTGCTCTTACTGCAAGAGGTACATACAATGCACTGTTGAAATGCTCTTATTGTTAACTATTTTTTTTAACTTAAATCCATTATTAAGCATCCTGAACTCTGGAACATCGGAGAACAGTCTTTCTCTTCTTCTGTATGACATCCTCTCAGGTATTTGAAGAATGCTATTATGCCCCCCGCCCCCCACCCCCCACCGAGTCTTCACTTCTCAAGGCTAAACATTCCCAATTTCTTCAATCTCTCTTCATAGGAGTTTCTTGTCCCCTGATCATCCACGTTGCTCTTCTCTGAGCCTGTTCCAGTTTGTCTGAATCCTCCTTAATATGCAGTAATCAGAACTGGACACAATACTCAAAGTGGGGGCCTGACCAAAGAAGAATAAAGTACAACTATTACTTCTTCTGATTCAGAACTAGAAACTATACAAGTGCTGATGCAGTCTAAAACTGCATTTGTCTTTTTTGCTGTCAAATACCACCGCAGATTCATATTCACTTTAAAATGAACTGCTATTCCAATATTTTTTTTACAAGCATTATCATCAAGTCAGGTATTTCCCCATCCTATACCTGTGCATCTGAGATACTTTTTCCTAAGTGAAGAACACTGCATTTGTGTCTATTACATTCTATTATTTCCAGCCCATTTTCTATCCTATCAAAATAGTTTTGATTTTCCCCCCCGTCTTCTGTGGTATATTAGCTACTGAACCTAATTTTGTGTCACCTGCTAAGTTGATAACCATACTTTCTACCTCTTAATCCAAATTATTAATATAAATGTTGACAAGTATAAGAACTAGATTGGACCCTGTAGTATTTACTCAGTACCTACTCCAGTCTGACACAGAATTATTGAGGAACATTCTATGTTTTTCAAGTCAGTTATATATCCACTTGTCATACCTTACAGTTCAATTAGCTTGTTAATCAGAATGTCATAGGGTACTGTCAAATGCTTTGCTGAAATCAAGATATATCATGTCTACAGTATTCACACAATCTATTAAAATTTTATCAGATCAATAATAAGGTTAATCTGACAAAACTTGTTCTTCAAAATCCCTTGTATTATTTTCAAGATGCTTTAGATAATTTGCTTTATCATCTATTCTCAATTTTTTGAGATATCAATATCAGACTGAGTGACAGTAGTTCTGTAGATTCTGCTTTTTCAAGAATGACAACTTTTGCCTTCTTCTAGTCATCTAGTACTTCAGCTGTTCTCCAGAAATTAATTTTATAAATCGGGTACTGTATTTTATAAACAAGTAATTTTAACTGGTAGTTATTAATATAACATTATTTTTTCTCCCGAGACTGCACAAACATATCTGTACTTATAGAAATCTTTCTCTCACACCCGCACACAGGTGGAAATTTCTAGAATTAAGCTCAACTGTAGCTTGGCTGACAAGATGAGGAAGAGTATATGCAGGTGTATCTACTCTTCCTCTTTGGGGTGACATGGTCTTCAATTTACAATTGTTTTCCATCAAATAATACAGTGTAACACTGATTTAAAGCCACAGTGGAAGGTTCCATACCTTTATAGCACAACTGCATGAGGATGCCAGTAAGCGAAACAGAATTCAATTCATGAGGTAGGTTGACCAGATACCTTAGTGTATCCTATTTCACTGAGTGAAGAGATACTTTCAGGAATACACAAACATAGAGGAATATAGCTTGTACATCAACATATACAGGAAGAAAAACCTGCACTGCTTTGTTCTGATAATGGCCAAACTCTGATATCATGGGACAAACAAGAGGAGTGAAAAATTCCTGTTATTCCAGCCATTCCATTCAACCCCTAGGGCCGCCAGTAAAACCCATCCTCCCCAAGATGATTCCTCTCTGTTCTTTGTGGCAGTTGTATACTTGTGCATCCTGCCAATCTGTGGCTGTCGTGCTAAGCCCAAGAAATGATGGTGAATATACACTGGGGGCAAAATGGCTTCTTGGGAAGGATTAACCTACAGTATCTCTGGTGTTTTGAAGGACTGTTTCTATGGAGATGAAGCCACAAGTGGGCTTTAGTTTAGCCTGCCCCAATATGACATCCAGCTGCTTTGAAGGGGAACAGGGATATGATCTATCTTGCTTGCTTGCTTGCTTGCTTGCTTGCTTGCTTGCTTGCTTGCTTGCTTGCTTGCTTGCTTGCTTGCTTGCTTGATTTATTTATTTATTTATTTATTTATTTATTTATTTATTTTATATGGCCGCCCATCTCCCCCAACGGGGAACTCTGGGCGGTTTACAATAAAATAGATTAAATAAAAATATAAAATATGAAATATAAAACCAAGAGTTATACAATTAATATAATAAATGGTTATAAAATCCAAGTGGGAGTCAATATTAATAAAAGAAGGGCATTATAAAATTAAGGGATTAACCACCCCCATGAGGAACTATCGTTTCCTCCCTCCCATGCCAGGCGGCAGAACCAGGTCTTCAGTTCTTTCCTAAAGGTCGGGAGGGAGGGGATCTGTCTCAACTCTGGGGGCAAGTTGTTCCATAGTGTGGGTGCCACTACAGAGAAGGCCCACCTCCTAGCCCCTATCAGATGACATTCTCTAATTGATGGGGCTCGTAGCAGGCCCTCTCTGAATGATCGGGTGGGGCGGGTCGATAATATGGGGATAAGACGGTCCCTCAGGTATTCTGGTCCCATGCCATGTAGGGCTTTAAGTCCAATCCTGTTCCTGACATCCTTGCCTAAAAGGACCGTTCTGTTAGAATTTAATACAACGCCCAGCAGGAATTTCAACTCTATTGCTGCAGCACGTAAAATCTTACCTTTGAGAGGGTTTGAAACTAACACATGAGGCATTCCATAATTGTTAACAGAAAGAGGGCTTATATAGCAAGGCACTCCATCCTTGGTCATAGTTTTGAACTGCTCTCCCCACATCATGAAAAGGGATGACTCTGCGCTCCTGAAAATGGACTATATGTTCCCATTATCAAAAACGTAGCCAAAAAGCTATTCTGAAGCCAATACCCATACCTATTATCTTTCCAAAAAATGCTCAGGCACCCGAATCCCACTTACAAGCAGAGAGCTATTCCTCTGTGGGTTACCGCACTTTTCTAAAATACAAGATGGACAAATCTAACCAATGAAGGAATATCCAGCATGAACTAATATTAGGAAATTTTCCTGTTGCCTTTGTGTTTGACATTTTCAGACACAGAGGTCCTGCAAGAAAGATTTGGCTACTCAGTGTTTACGTGTCAATTGTTCTACCATAGATGGCAATATATATTCTCTTCTGCTTCAATATGTGAAATAACTTAAAATTTAAATTACTGAATTCTGCAGTACTACCATATACCTGTTTGGAATGTTGGATTTGCTGCAGGATATATGTTAGGAGAATAAGCAGGAGCAGCAGCTGCATAGCCCATTGGGAATCCAGCTGAAAGGAACAGTTGAAAATTATTTTCAGATTTATCAACATTCTACTTGTACTGTCATGCAGCAAAATTAATACTAATAAAAATAATTTAAATAAATATAATCTCAATCTATAACATGAGGCAATACTTTATATTTTGCCATATAAGGTATATTATTTAAATGCCTGAACTATTTATTTATTTAATTAGCCACATCAATACTTTTCAAAAATAGCCTTGTTCAACTTGGATGCCCTACACAGCTGTGGAATTCTTTCCCAACAATAGCTATGCCAAGGACTTCTGGGAACTGGTCCACACATCTGGTGGGAATCCAGGTTGGGGAAACCTGGTCAAAAATCTTTTAACTTCTGTGCAAAAACCTACAGTTTATGTCCTAATTTTTGTGGCTGTAGAATGGAATATAGCATCAGCATGACTTTACATTTTCCATACCAAGCAGCATAGGCACACGTAATCAGAACTCGTGTTTTAAATTTCTATGCCCTTATGTAAAACGGAAAAGAGCTGATGGCACAGTCCTAAGTCAATACCTTCTTGAAAGCTACTCAGCCTTCTTCAACACAGAACTCTCCAGATATGCTCAGAATTCTGGGAACTTAGTCCCAATACATCTTGAGGCTACCATGTTTGAGAAGACTGCAGTAATTATTCATACAAACTGGATTCATAACTTAGATAATCATTGCATCTGGTCTGATAAATAGGAACCATAACAGGAGTATGTTTTATGAGATTCAGTTACATACCTGGATACCCAATTCCTTTGGCATTTGCATAGGGAACCCCAGAAGATCCAGGACTATAAACAGGATTCATGATTTCAATAACTGAAGGGGAAAAGTCAGTCCATTAGTAAACTATAATGCTTTTAACAGTATGAATTCATTAAATCTATTTTTGTACCCTTCTCTACTATGAATATGAGAATATTGCAAAGCACATCTTTGAAAAATATATCTTTATGACAAGCCTTTTCGTTGAACTGGTTATATATTATAAAAAGCAGAATACCTAGGTTAGTAGTGCATCACGTATTCACAACCAAGTAAGAATTGTTCTATTTGAAAAAAATTTTTTTTCTCAAGAGTGGCATTTATATTGTATCAAGTAGATTAACTGACAATATCTCTAACAGTGCAATTCTGAGACTGACAGTTATTCAATCTCAGATTTCAACAGGGCTTACTCTCTCATGAGTACCTTAGATATAGGGTGAGTTATAAATATCTGGGCTCCACAGGGCTTTAGATTTGAAAACGAAAAAGGGTCTTACTGGGCAAACATGTAGCACCTCTCTGCAACTCCATAAAGCAAACATCTTTTCTTGTGATTGTGCTTCAGCTGTGGAGGGCAGCCATCCAATTGTACAAAAAGATGCAAATGCTTCGTAAGTTCCAGAAAGGTGTTGTGTGAACTCCAAGCATGCTCCAAAGCACCTTTCTGCATCTGAGTCCAAAGTGCTGAACTTTATTAAATATTTTAATAAAATAGTACACTTAAAATTGCAAACAAAAGCAATATCTATAAGTACATTTTACATCAATGCGTAAGCAATTTCTGTAATCCGTAAGATTACAGTTGCTATAAAATACTTTTTCGGAATATGATTATGGATATTCAACTATTAGCCATGAACCAGTTGTAAGACACAGGAAAACAGGTGTGCCCACATACATATATCCATGTAACGAAATTTGAAATGAAACTATAGCATATATTAATGAAATATTTGAAGTTTTATCGAATCACAAAGGCCAGTTGGATTTAGTTATCATGGAACAAATTTTATTAGATAATTCAAAGCATACTATATGTAAAAGACATGAAAATAGCATTCCATAATATTTTATACTCTGCACTTCAGAAAAATAATTGTCTGTAAATAACAATATTACAATCCTGAAGTGTATTATGAAATCAGAGAACTTCTGTTCCACTTGCAGCTTTCTGCTCATCAGTTAGAGCAGAATGTTGCTTTTCTCAATTATGCTAATCTCCCACACATAGAGGCAGATTTCCATCCACCCTTTGATTTCAACAAGAAGCTGTGCTATTAAATGAAAAAAAAAACACTGTATAGCAATAGACTTCAAACTATTTAATGTACATTAAATGTTTATTACAGTAATAAACAGATAACCACCTTTTAATTTTTTGTGACTACCAAATTTGCTCAGAGGAATTCAGCAAAAGCAGTTTGAAGACGTACATAGAGCCAGACTTGAAAGCTTAGAATATATTTATACACAATTAGTCAGGAATTCCACTGTAATGGAACTTAATTTATACACATTATTAATATTGCAGCCTGAAGATTTCCTGAAGATCCATTTACCTTCATATTATCAATGTGACACTCAGATGAATCCATAAACTTTACTATTAAATCAAGATCATCTAAGAACCACTGATAGCCTTAACCTGCATCTAATTCCCCCTTTTTTGTTATCTATCTATCTATCTATCTATCTATCTATCTATCTATCTTATTTATACCCCGCCTATCCCCTCCCTAATGGAGGGCTCTAGGTGGCTTACAATCACGTAAATTCAAATTATACAATCATATCATATACAATCAAGTTTACCGCGCGAGAGGGAGGAGGGAAGGGAACCGGCTCTTCAGCTGCAGGCATTGGACTACATGCCCCAGAATGCCTCGCTCCGCGCCGGCTGCTGACGTCCAGGAAGTTGCTGTTCTGGATCTGTCGTCCTCCGCCGCCATTATCGGGACTCTCCAGGTCTTCTTGGTTTTGAGGACGACCCTCCGATGGACGCCAGCAAATTGACCCACGTAAGTGGTACCCAATTTATCTACTCGCATTCAGCTTTCGACCTGTTGGGTGGACAGAAGCCGGGGTAAATGGCGAGAGCTCACCTCGCCACACGGTTTTTCGAACTGCCAACCTTATGGTCGGCAGTCTAACAGCTCAGCGGTTTAACCCGCTGAGCCACCGCGCCCCTTATGAGAAACATTTCTAGTACTTCAGCAATATGGCAGCAACATGAATTATGAAATGCAATTATATTAAATTATGAACAGAATAGGTTTTAAAATAGGTTTTAATTTTTTTTTAAAAAAATTCCAGCTTGAGGAACCAACTGTGCTTCCCGTTTGGAGTAGATTCATACTATTTAATGGGGAAAAGCCCTACCCCTACTGCCTACCAAATCAAGTTGATATTAAGAATAGGCCAAAGATAACTTCCAACGCCAAAGGACAGGTAGCTCTATAGTGGTACAGATAGTTGCCAAAAAACCCCTTCCTTCATCAACAGGTTTAGGATTTATTAGTCAAACACAACACTGAATTAGCCCTACAGAATTAATAATAACTAGGACAACTAATACTGAATCAGTGAACTACAGTATGTCTGACTGGCCAGACTGCATTAGCAGAAGTTTCCACATAGTTTTCAAGGACTATCCTGATTAGACTAATTTTGATGCAACTAATGTGTGCTTGAAGAGCCTCGTGTGGCGCAGAGTGGTAGGCGGCAGTACTGCAACCAAAACTCTCCCTGCGACCTGAGTTCGATCCCAGCGGAAGTTGGTTTCTCAGGCAGCCGGCTCAGGTCGACTCAGCCTTCCATCCTTCCGAGGTCGGTAAAATGAGTACCCAGCTAAACTGGGGGAAAGGTAATCACGACTGGGGAAGGGAATGGCAAACCACCCCGCTATAAGTCTGCCTAAAAAACATCAGCGAAAGCGGCGTCCCTCCAAAGGGTCAGTAATGACTCGGTGCTTGCACAGAGGACCTTTCACTTTCACAATGTGTGCTTGACAGAGACTAAGTATGTTTTCTCTAGCTGAAGTTTTAGCTGGCAAATAACTTCAAATTTCACTGTATTTAGAAACAGAGCTCTAAACACTTGTTCAAGAATTCTGCAGCTTTCCAGACAACTACCATCAGCATACAATTCTACTAAAAGCATTCAGATAACTTATCCCTGCCAATTTATTTAACTGCTAAAAACAAGGGTTATGCAAAACATTCAAAAGAGGTGCTTTGCAAAATAAGTTGACATGAGTGAAGCACACCCCTCCTTGAAGCATTAAAGCAGCTACATTCTCAGCTCAACTGCTTCAAAAGCTTTCCCAACTGACTGCAGTAACATGACACAGTTGTTTCAAATCTCAGGCAGCCGGCTCAGGTCGACTCAGCCTTCCATCCTTCCGAGGTCGGTAAAATGAGTACCCAGCTAAACTGGGGGAAAGGTAATCACGACTGGGGAAGGGAATGGCAAACCACCCCGCTATAAGTCTGCCTAAAAAACATCAGCGAAAGCGGCGTCCCTCCAAAGGGTCAGTAATGACTCGGTGCTTGCACAGAGGACCTTTCACTTTCACAATGTGTGCTTGACAGAGACTAAGTATGTTTTCTCTAGCTGAAGTTTTAGCTGGCAAATAACTTCAAATTTCACTGTATTTAGAAACAGAGCTCTAAACACTTGTTCAAGAATTCTGCAGCTTTCCAGACAACTACCATCAGCATACAATTCTACTAAAAGCATTCAGATAACTTATCCCTGCCAATTTATTTAACTGCTAAAAACAAGGGTTATGCAAAACATTCAAAAGAGGTGCTTTGCAAAATAAGTTGACATGAGTGAAGCACACCCCTCCTTGAAGCATTAAAGCAGCTACATTCTCAGCTCAACTGCTTCAAAAGCTTTCCCAACTGACTGCAGTAACATGACACAGTTGTTTCAAAGCAGCTGCTCCAATCATTCCAGACAATATGGCTTCTTTAACCTTTTTGAGGAGGGATGCTTAGCTTGTGTCAATGGACTCTCTGGGGCACTCCTTTCAAATGCTTTGCACAGTCCTACTAGAAACTATATAGGCCAAGATAGAACCCTGCAGAAACCTGCATGCCAGAGACTACAGAGTGGATCAAAAATCCCCAAGTACAGGTAGTCCACACTTAACGACTAGTCGCTTAACCACCGTTCAAAGCAATGACAGCCTTGGAAAGGGTGCTTTATGGCCCGTAAAGCACTTCCGGACGCTGTGAAACGTTGCACCAACCCCCCCCCGCAATCACATGACCACATTTCGGGCACTCGGCAACCGGCTCGCATTTACAACCGGTTGCCAAGCGCCCCGTGATCATGTGATTGCCACTTGCAATCTTGTCTGCCGGCTTCCCCGAATGTCAATGGGGAAGCCAGCAGGGAAGGTTGCAAGTGGGGGGGAGGGGATGGAAGGGAGGGAGGGAAACCCTGCATGGAGCCCTAAGAACAATGCTTCATTCCTCCAGCCCCACCAAGGATTTCCCCTCTGTGCATGGAGGGGAGGAGAAACCCTTCGGCAGGCTGCAGGCTGAAGGACTGAAGCAGAGATCTTCAGGATCTGAGCTTCATTCCTTCAGCCTGGCGAAGGGTTTCCCCTCCTCTCCTGTACAGAGGGGAGGGGAAACCGTTTCGCAGGCAGCTCTTTCGCTCTGTCTGCTTAACGACCTGGGACACAACCAGGATTGCTGGGATTGCGGTCATTGAGCGAAGTAGTCACATGGGTGTCCCACTTAACGACAAATTTGCTCAACGACTGAGATTTTGGTCCCAATTGTGGTCGTTAATTGAGGACTACCTGTATTATCTTCTGTTCTTATTTATTTATATTTTATTTTTATCCCTTTATTATTTTTATAAATAACTCAAGGCGGCGAACATACCAAATACTCCTTCCTCCTCCTCTTTTCCCCACAACAACCCCCCTGTGAGGTGAGTTGGGCTGAAAGGGGGACTGGCCCAAGGTCACCCAGCCAGCTTTCATGCCTAAGGTGGGACTAGAACTCACAGCCTCCTGGTTTCTAGCCCGTTGCCTTAACCACTAGACCAACTCTCAAGCCCCACTCATTCAAGGGTTTAACGCAGTGCTTTCCAAACTTCCGCCGTTGGCGACACACTAATGGCGGCGCGCGCAGCGGTGGCGTGCACGGCGGCAGCCTCGTGTTTTGTGCTAAAACCTGGAAGCGCTGATGGTGCACTGCTGCCGTCGCCACATAAAGTTTGGAAAGCTATGGTTTAACATGACAGATGGCTTTAAGCTGCCAAGCCATGAGAATACAGTTGCACTGCAGTCACCCACAGTCTAATCTCTGGTAGATGCACTCTCTGGTATAGTTTTTACCCCAAGAGCTTTTAGAACTAAGTCACCACTGTTATTCACACTTATTTAAGTATATAAAAAATAATCTAGGTCTGCTGCATTGTAGCTACAACTGAAATCAACTGTAGTGATTTTTCTTCAATGCGTATAGAACCGAGGTAGAAGAAAACAGCAGGAATCTTACTTCATAGAATATTAGTAATATTGTTTCCAGCCCTAATATTTATTTAAGTAGAACAATGTCCATGTTTTGAAACTAAACTAAACTACAATTGTGACATTCCTAGTTTACAGAATTCTATGCAAGTATTTACTTCCATAATTGTAATGACAGCTAGCAGAAAATGAATATTTTATGTGTGGGTTCATGGAACTCAAGTGAAGGTCCCTTCACAAGGAAGCTTAGATTTTAAAAAATCCTACTTGCAAGAACCACTCTGCTTAGATGTCTTTCCAACTTGATGATTTAAGCACAATATTAGAAAACAAGCTTCAGGATAAAAATACATATTACTTGTTGTAAAGTTATGTAGGATACACTAAACTGAGATGTAGATGTTTGGTAGGTAGAAAGTATGTTGTTGTTTATTCGTTCAGTCGCTTCCGACTCTTCGTGACTTCATGGACCAGCCCACGCCAGAGCTTCCTGTCAGCCGTCACCATCCCCAGCTCCCCCATGGTTGAGTCTGTCACCTCCAGAATATCATCCATCCATCTTGCCCTTGGTCGGCCCCTCTTCCTTTTGCCTTCCACTTTCCCTAGCATCAGCTTCTCCAGGGTATCCTGTCTTCTCATTATGTGGCCAAAGTACTTCAGTTTTGCCTTTAATATCATTCCCTCAAGTGAGCAGTCTGGCTTTATTTCCTGGAGTATGGATTGGTTTGATCTTCTTGCAGTCCAAGGCACTCTCATAATTTTCCTCCAACACCACAGTTCAAAAGCATCTATCTTCCTTCGCTCAGCCTTCCTTATGGTCCAGCTCTCACAGCCATAGGTTACTACAGGGAATACCATTGCTTTAACTATGCGGACCTTTGTTGTCAGTGTGATGTCTCTGCTCTTAACTATTTTATCAAGATTTGCCATTGCTCTCCTCCCAAGAAGTAGACGTCTTCTGATTTCCTGGCTGCAGTCAGCATCTGCAGTAATCTTTGCGCCTAGAAATAGAAAGTCTGTCACTGCCTCCACTTTTTCTCCCTCTATTTGCCAGTCATCAATCAACCTGGTTGCCATAATCTTGGTTTTTTGAGGTTTAACTGCAACCCAGCTTTTGCACTTTCTTCTTTCACCTTCGTCATAAGGCTCCTCAACTCCTCCTCGCTTTCAGCCATCAAAGTGGTATCATCTGCATATCTAAGATTGTTAATGTTTCTTCCAGCGATTTTAACTCCAGCCTTGGATTCCTCAAGCCCAGCACGTCGCATGATGTGTTCTGCGTACAGGTTGAATAGGTAGGGTGAGAGTATACAGCCCTGCCGTACTCCTTTCCCAATCTTAAACCAGTCCGTTGTTCCGTGCTCTGTTCTTACCGTTGCTACTTGGTCGTTATACAGATTCCTCAGGAGGCAGACAAGATGACTTGGTTTACCCATACCACCAAGAACTTGCCACAATTTGTTGTGATCCACACAGTCAAAGGCTTTAGAATAGTCAATGAAACAAAAATAGATGTTTTTCTGAAACTCCCTGGTTTTCTCCATTATCCAGCGGATATTGGCAATTTGGTCTCTAGTTCCTCTGCCTTTTCTAAACCCAGCTTGTACATCTGGCAATTCTCGCTCCATGAATTGCTGGAGTCTACCTTGCAAGATCTTGAGCAGAGATGGTAGAAAGTATACACTTACAAATATACATGTGCGTGTTTTAAAACATACTCCTTTCAGGCTGAAGGTTGTCATACAATCCATTGAAGACACTGGTTCATGATTTATGGAGCTTTATCATACATGCTTATTTGCAAGATTCTATCTAAGCAGGCAAAAAGACAATGCTATCAACTTCTTAAATATTACAACCATATTTAATCATCTCTTAAATCTTTGCAAAATCTAAATAGTCAATTTAAAGAACAAAAGAACAAAAGGCATTTGACTAAGTTCTAACAGCAAATCAAATGTTAACATATAAACATTATTTTAAAATTAAAATATTATAAGAACACTTTGTTAAAATGGCTGGTCTCCCTGTAAGATAAGGTATTAGGATGACATCTGTATATCTACACACACACTCTCTCTCTGAGAGAGAGAGAGAGAGAAAGAAAGAGAGAGGGAGGGAGGGAGGGAAAGTCTAGAAGACTGTTCTATTGGCCATAAAATCAGAGAAGATTCTTCTGCTTAAAATAAGAGATATAAGCTTCTAGATTACCTGAATCTAGAAACTTCCCCATACAGAAAAACTTCCCCATATGGATCCTCCACTTATTTTGGGGAAAAAATTGAAAAGTGCAGTTTTTCAAATAAACTATTTTACTCCAACATCAAACACACAGATGATAATTTCATTATTGATGAAATATCTATTATCAAATAGAAGGTCCCTTCACAAGGAAGCTTAGATTTAAAAAAATTCTACTCACAAGAACCACTCTGTTTAGTTGGTCCCTTCCAGATTCAGTATATGAATGCTTGAGTTTGGAAGCAGCAAAATATCCAGCATCCAATATTAGATACATAGATGCCATCTGTTGCAACCTCTGCTACCTAAGCATGTGAATTTTCATTTTTTTAAGGTGGAAAATAAAGCTGAAAACAAAAACCAAATGTTTTGTAGTAATCAATCAAAAGTATATTATTTAGACAGTCCCACAGAATTATGGACTCACAGGTTACTTGAAGTTTAATTTTGTAAGGACCAAATTCTTCTGTAGTTTGCATCAGTGTGTAATCAATGGTCTTACATAAATACTTTAAATGAGTAAAACTTTACCTTAAAAGCATTTCATATGAATTATTTTAATAGACTTCAAAGTGGGGAATATTTGTTAGGAAAAAAAATGAACTCCCTCCCCTTGAATTTCTTCTATCTCTACGCTTTCAAGTCTTTAACTGGAAGCGAACGTACAAACAACTGAAAAAGACATGGTCTTAGCAAGTCATTTTATTCTCCCAACAAAAATAAGAGAATTCATACATAAGGCTTTAAAAATGACATACATTTGTAAGGCATTATGTTTATTCAGGGACTAATTTCCCTGGAGGGGAAAATTAACTTGATTTAAAAAAAACCATTGAGTTAATTTTCCCCTCCAAGGAGAGGACACTATTCAGCTGATTTGATGCCATAATCTAAAGTCTACAAGAATTTCCACTCCTCCACTGTCAGAGCAGGACACAAAACAAATAGCACTCATAGCATTGCCCAGGTTTTTCCTACTACTGGCTGTATTCATACAACACACTGAACCAGTGTGTCAACTACTTTTGATTGACACAGTGTGAACCCAATCAATATTGAATGTTTATAGTTCAATTGGTCAAGCAACTGGATGAGAAAACCATGGGTATGTCTGCTATAGAAGTACAGTCACTGTTGATTTTAAATCCTAACAACTGCCAGTAGCTTAATATTCATACTAGTATTAAAACAACTCAAACATCAGACACATAACTCACTTTATCAGCTCATAAAGAAGTATTTTGATAGTGAACTAGAATAATAAATGACAACAATCTACAGCAATCCAATCAAAATTACTTATACATTCTTCACTTTACAAATAGCTATGGATGAAGCTGGATAAAGAAATGAAATATATATGATCACTGTTTTACAATGAAATCAATGACAATAATTGATTTTACACTACAACTTGCTCACTATTTTAACTTTGAATAAAGATCTAATTTAGGATTAAACTAGTATCATTTCAGTTTTCAAACTTCATTTTCAGAAAGATGCATTTTTCTTCTTGGAAGTCATTCAAATATACAACCAGAATATATCCAAATTCTGGGTAAGAAAACTAGAAATAAAATATGCAGAGACTGCATTTAAGAAACATACCTTATTCAGCTCAGCTCAGACCACACTTACAATTATTATAAACTAGTTCAAAAAGGCCATATACAAAAGGGCCAGAACTCTAAGACAGATCAGAGCTGAAGCACCTACACTTCTAGTGTCCTCTCCAAACATATAAGAGTATGATTCTGTCTCTCTCAAGAGTTCCCCATGGGGGGAGATGGGCGGTTATAGAAATTAAATAAATAAACAAACAAACAAACAAACAAACAAACACCTTGAATACAAATGTGTTAATTCTTATATAAATTTTTGTCTAGACTGAAATCCAGATTAGATTCCACTGCCCCCAATAATCCAGGATAACTAATTAGGAATCGAGATTTAATCTACATCCAAGTAACTGTTCGGCTGCCTCACCTCCCAGCTTGGTATCAAAATACCCCCCAAAAAACCTTTAGCAACAGCCTCTCGAAAACGAAAGAACAGCGAGGTCAATCCACATTTTTTGCAAGCATCGCCTTGCAGACCCAAAATGAGATGCAGAGCGGGGAAGCCAAGAGACATGAAGGCAAGCGGGTGCCTCAGAACGGACAAGAGCGCAGGGGTGCCCACAAACGCGGGGTCTGCCGCCGAGGCCTCAAGCTCGGCCAAGCATCCCTCGCCGGGGCCTTGTGCGGAGACTGCAACGCCGAAGAGCGAGAATGCCGGGAGCAGCAGTGGCCCCATCGGCAACTGTAGCCAGAGGGAGCCAGCTTGAAAACGACCCACAGCCCCCACCCCTCCGGCAGCGGTTGAGGAAGAGGGGAGAGGAGGGGAGGGGCCGAGGTGGCGCTCCGTCACTCACCGAACAGCAGCGCTTCGTCGCGGCGGCCCCTGCCCGGCTGTCGCGCTCTCGCTCTCGGGGCCTGAGGCGGGAGGGGGCCGAGCCTGGGCGAGGGCTGCTGCCGCCGAAAGCTGCCGCAAGAACGAATCCCTTCCGACTGCGCCTCGCCGTCTCGTTCTCCTTCTCTCTTCTCCGGAGAACTGCGCAGCAACCCAGCGGCCCAGAACGTCACATCCGCTCGTCGGCTGTGTGCAGAGGACGGACGACGGCCGCACACGTCTGAAGCCCCCAAAGGCGAGCCAAGAACTGCTGTCACGTGCAGAGGGAGAGGGGAGAGAGAGAGCGAGAGAGACGCGGCTGCCCTAGTCACGTGGCCAGAGTGGCTTTGGCGCCCTCGTCGTTGGTTACGAATGGAAGCAGCGTCGTCTTTTTTTTTTTAACAAAACACAGCAAAAGAACTTCGTATTTAGAGAGTCAGAGTTGCTCCTGTGTAGCAATCTAGACACTTGTTCACGATAATTTAGGCTACAATTCTATGCACAGTTACATTGTACTGTAATAAGAGTTGCTGAATAGGAGCAGACCTTTCCAAAGTGCCGCCGCTGGCTACACACCAGCGGCGGCGGCAGTGCGGCGGCGGCGCGCGCGTGCACGGCGGCGGCGCGGGGGGCGTGCGGCGGCGCGCGCGTGCATAGCGGCAGCGGCAGCCTCCGCTAAAACGCGGAACCACTGATCGCGCGCCGCTGCTGCTGCCGCCGTGCACACAAGCACGCGCCGCCGCTTCCGGGTTGTGTGGCGACACACGACACACTTTTGTGTCGCGACACACAGTTTGGAAAGCTCTGGACTAGAGACTGGAAGTTCTTTCAAGGGTTGTTTAGGTATGTAGAAGTTATACAATCTTCT
This sequence comes from Charina bottae, assembly GCA_023362775.1. Lineage (NCBI taxonomy): Eukaryota > Metazoa > Chordata > Lepidosauria > Squamata > Charinaidae > Charina > Charina bottae. The sequence continues at coordinate 40,208,314 of JALMGJ010000005.1, read as the reverse complement.
TAAAATGATGACAAATGAAAAGGACATACCGGGATAACTTCTCCAGGGAACGTTATGTCGATGAAGCTTCTCAGTCATCCAGGTGGAACAGTCTGTAGCTTGAATCATGTCAACTGGATTTCTATTTTCTCAGTGGAAACGTTTTGCTCCTTATCCAAGAAGCTTCTTCAGTCTGAGCAAAGTTAGTAAGGGAATCCTTAAATATGTTTCTAGGGTGGCTGTGTGACCTTGCACCTGGGGCTAGGTCATGGTTATTTTGAGATGTTTATTTCTAAGTCCCTTTATCATCACACAGCCACCCTAGAAACATATTTAAGGATTCCCTTACAAACTTTGCTCAGACTGAAGAAGCTTCTTGGATAAGGAGCGAAACGTTTCCACTGAGAAAATAGAAATCCAGTTGACATGATTCAAGCTACAGTCCAGGGAACGTTGTTTTAGTACCTCTTTCTCTCACTGAGGAAGTTCAGGTAAAATAGTTTGGGATCCATAGTTAGCTGAATAGATAAATTTATTGCTGCTGGTATTAACTGTTGAAGACAAGCTACAAAAATATACATTCAGAACATCTGCTATAAACTTACTGTACAATGTAAATGTGCTGCCACCTATACAACAAAATTTGTTTGATCAGTTGTTAACCTACTATAGTCACGATTACACAAAATGTAGGTACTTTATCAGAAACAATTGCAATATCCTGTTGCAATGTAGAAAAAAACTACATTAAATTTCTCTATCCTATAAGGCATTTTAAAACAAAATATACATGAGACAATCTCAATAAGGGATGCACAAAAGTGTGTGTCCTGCTGACTATTTTATCTAGAGAAGGATGTTAACAGTATTTTACTTCCAGCAAAACTGAAAATAAGATGCTGAAATGTGCCAGCTTGAAAGCTCTTTGTCTGTTAATTAATATGAGCTGAAAATAAAATATGCACATTGAAGATATTTTAACATGTGCAAGGATGGTGCTTCTGAAGCTCTCTGGCTTAACAAACACGAATAGGCATTTAATTTAGACGTGGGGGTGTTAATGCACTATCAAAGCTCAGGAATGGGTTAATATCATAGAGAAGTGGATGCAAACCTATAAAGCTGTAGTTTATCAACCAATGCTCTATTTCTGGCTGAATAAAAACTCCCTGTAAAATTGTGGGTCCCCAAAACACAAGGAAGATACAATAGTTCCTTGTTTTAGCTTTTTACAGTGATGTTACAAAAATAATATATATTGAAGCAATTAAAAAAAACATTCAGGTGCCTCAAAGGGAGGCTCAGCAAGTTTTTTGCCTGCTTGTGACATGGAAACCACACATGTGAGGGGAGAGGAAAAATGACAAGTTCCTCCAGCTTCAGACCATGAGGAGATTGTGGGTTGCTATTGAATGGCCATGCTCGAAGGACTACTGGGCCACAAACACACACGCACTGGTCTGCAGCCCTTTTGGGCTGTGGTGCCGCAGGGCATGAAACCCCCCTAGTGTTGCCTGCCACAGTGCATCTTCCCCTCCCAAGGCTACAAACAAATCCCACACTCCCCAAGGGTGGCTTGTGTGCAAGGAAATAATGCTTCTGTTATCCTGTGTCACATAGCCCTCCACAGGCAAACTAGGATGTGTCTCAACCTGTAGCATTTTTCTTTGTCACCTCCACTGGGTCTGGATGGTGGGGACGTGCAGAGATGGAGGGCTTCAAAGTATCTAATGCTGGGAAGCTACAGTGTGTTGGGCTGGGCACAGAGCACAGGGCTCCTTGTTGGCTATGCCTTCAAGTGCCACAACTGCTCACCTCTGCTGTTCCCTTTACAGGAAATATTGATGATGCTTGACATAATAAAATATAGCCTGACTACTGCCCTTCAGATTTATCCTTGTCAACCAATATGATTAGTGTTTGCACCCAGAAAAGAGAATGAGTGCCAGTCATCATATGTGCATGAGCATATGGAGTCTGTTAAAGAGAGCTGCACAAGCAGTTCTGCCCTTAGCAATGTGGTGCTGACTGCAGGGCAGTACTCCTCCCCTTGATGACCCACTGTTTGTGACCTGTGTACTACATCAGTGGATAGCCCAACATACCCTTGTTTTCACAGATGTTGTATAGTACTACACAGGAGGTGATGGCTTGCACATTTTCATCAGCCACAGGAAACCTTGTACTGAGGCAGTGTTATTGTGCCTTCAGTCTTTTGAACATACTCTCCACCATGTTCCTGTACTGGTTGAGCATGTAGTTGTATGCTGCCTCGCATGGGCCCAGATACCCAAAAAACAGCTTTATAAGCCACCAGTGCAATAGATATGTGTTGTCTCCAAAGATAATTGGCTGTATGGAAAGACACCCAACTGTCCCTGGGTTTTCCAGGGACAAATAGCCCTGCTTCCATGTACAACAGAACACCCAAGTTCTGGCAAACAAAAGCATTGCTATCAATGCATTGACTCATGTGATTGTCAGTTTCCTGCAGGAGAATCAAGTATATACGCCTCCAGTTTGCTCTCCCTGTGTGACTTGTTGATAGTTATGTGGCACATGGACATATAAGTAGTCATAGCAGTTATAAGTATGGATGAGTGCAGTTATATGTGTGTTCAATTGCCAGCATTTATATGTGTACATTCTTACTGGTTAGGAAACATACAGTGTCCCTTAGAAATGGTATGGTGGGTATTACTAGCATTCTTAAACAGCAGCAATTGTGTAGCATAAAATCTCTCCAAGGGTCACTTATTGATCCAAGACAGGGATGACTGCATCAGAAGCTGGATGTGTATATGACTTCAGATCTTCAGAAGAACATTTTCTGAGGCTAACATTCGCAAATAGGAGTCTGTTTTGCATGGTAGTTGAAGGCATAGCATTCTGTTCCTCCACCTATTGAAGTTAGTAACTCTTGGAGCAGCTGGGAATCATACTCTCCTTGGTGGCTGTTTCTGCAGCCAACCCCCCCTCCCCCTCTTTTTTAACATGCTATGTCATTAATGCCCCAGGTAACTGTACGTATAGTTCCTTGGATCTATAAAACTAACTTTAATTCAATGTCACTTTGCTTTTGTTCTTGCTATATTTCCAGACACAGAATCAACAATACCAACAGAGATTGAGGAAGGAGGAGAACTTTGTGGGAAGAACAGCAAGAAGGTGCTGGAGGGAATTTTTACTATCTCCCCTGAGCCTCAGAAGCTACGCTTGGACATTCCAGAGAAGCTAAAAGCAAGTCAACATAACATTATATCAAGGAATGTGACTTATGATTCAAGGAATTGTTTGGGCAGATATAGGTAACCAAGGTCAGCTGGAACTCTCCATCAAGATGTTATGTTTTATTTTAATATGGATTGCTATTTGAATGCTTTACTGTATCTGAGATATTAGTATTGTGATTATTGCCCAGCTTCATATTTTCTGCACACACTCACTGATCTGTGTACTTCTTCTCTTTTTATACCTCTTAGGACCTCATTATCTACAAGTGCATCCAAACAAGAGCAAGCCGTTAAACCACCACATGGTCTGCTCCGCAGTCTTACTTCCCTTTGTATCATTCTATGGGAGATTATTTTTAATTCACTGCCCTTGATTTTAGCAGCGCTATAGGAGTATTTTCTCCAACAGTCATTGCTATCACAAGAGGCTGTTTACAGTGAAAGGAAAGTTTTACATCTTCCTTTAAGATTTTTTAAAATAGAGATTAATGTACAATTAAAGTTTGTTATATTATTTATTTATTTATTTATTTATTTATTTATTTATTTATATTGATATTTATACCCCGCCTATCCCCTCCCTAACGGAGGACTCTAGGCGGCTTACATACATGTATACATTTCATTTTTATACATTACATCCATTAATCTGCGCGCTAAGGGAAGGGGTAAGGGAACCGACTCTTCTGTGGCTACTGGACTACATGTCCCACGATGCCTTGCATCGGAGCCGGCTGTTGACGTCCTGTAGATGTTACTGCTTCGGGACCCGTCGTCGCCGCCGCCATTGAAGATCTTCCGTTCGGTGGCCGACTCCCGACAGGACGCCAGCAAATTTGCCCACTTAAGGTGGTACGCAATTTATCTACTTGCTAAGCTTTCGAACTGTTGGGTTGACAGGAGCTGGGACTAGCAACGAGAGCTCACCTCGTTGCGCGGGGATTCGAACTGCCAACCTTCCGATCGGCAGTCTACAGCTCAGTGGTTTAACCCGCTGAGCCACCGCGTCCCATTTATTATGATTTGGGGGGGGACGACTTTCTCCCCAGCACACACTTCAACCACCCACTATATTAACAAAAGAGGGCACTATAGATCTGAGTTCACTTTGAGCGTTCTTCATTTTGGGGATGGGTGGGGAGTTACCCTATGATCCAAGTGCTACATACAGCCTCCTGGCACTATCCCTTAACAGATAATTTCTACAATCTCTTCTTCGTGTAGCTTTTGTCCATGTGAGTTGAGATAGGAGAAAAGGTTGGGCAAGGGGACTGTTCTGAGCTGCTGGAGTAGTGTTTCTCAAACTTGGCAACTTTAAGATGTGTGGACTTCAACTCCCAGAATTCCCCAAGCTGGCTGGGGAATTCTGGGAGTTGAAGTCCACACATCTTAAAGTTGCCAAGTTTGAGAAACACTGTGCTAGAGGGATCCACAGATATATCACCTGATGGTTGGGAAAGGGAGTGGTGTTGGCAACTCAGCTATTGCATCTCTTGTATTTCTGCGTTTGGCCAGTAGAGGCTGTGAGGTTCTTATCTGCCCCACATGCCAGGGATAAGGGGAAGGAAACCCCCCAGATAGGTAGGTGGCAACAGCAAAAATACAAGGAAGTCGCTGTGCCAAGGAAGGGATATTAGAAAGCGCGTATAACACCCAGATGATTTCAGGGAGAGGAGCGTCGAGACTCTTCACTTTTCCCCCTACGGACCTAGCCTTTGTTACTGCAACAGGAAAAATAATGCCATATTGCCTAAGGGTGTATTTAAATAATAAATCAACGACGCGCGTAACACCTTCCTTCTCTTGCTTTGGGAAACTACAATTCCCACCTAATGTTACGAGCATGTGCAGACGTATTAAGTGACGCGAACGATCACAGGACACATCTGACGACAGAGGCCTGGGCGCTCGGAGGCGGTGCCGTGGGAGCTTTTTCATTTCTTGGCAACAAGGAAGAAGGAAAGCCGGAATTCTAGGAGTTGCGCGTTCTTTCCAAAGTGTAACAGGTCAGTGAAGTCGCTTTTGCTTCTCCTTCTTGTTGAAGCGGATAATTGCTTGTACGGTTTTTGGCAAGGGGAGAAAAAGAATGGCTCCTGGGGTAACTTTTTAGGGCTCGAAGTTTAGCTGCGCTGGAGGTCGTGTTTTTCCAGACAACCGGGCGCGGGCGGTGGTGCGCTTTGTGTTGATCCTTAGTAGGGGGGACGACGACGGGGGGGGGGGGGGACAGAAAGAAAGCCGGACTACCGTGGTGCGGTGGCTGGCTGGCTGTGCCACCGGCTACGACTCGTCTAAACGAGGCAGACAAATCCAACGAGGTCACGCCATCGCGTTTTGTAATCCTTCGAGCTGTAACGAGCTCACGGAGTCCGAATCGCTTATTTGTATTTTTTCCCCATCTTAATGTCGGAGAAGGCAGCTGTGGGGATTTAAATCAGAGAAGAAAAGGTGGTTTAGTGGCACTTCAGCGTAGCCTTTTTAGGAGGGAGGGAGGGATTGCAGGCTTTTAAATCAATCTCCCACCAGTATGGAATTTCAAGCTCTAACGTGAAGTAATTTCTGAATTGCAGCAGAATGTAATTCAAGACTACAATGATGTACAGTAGTTCCAGCTCTTTAAGAGCTACATAATATAAACAAAAATGAAGGCACTAAAAACATTCCTGTTTTAGAGAGGCTGTGTTAGAAAAAGTACTTATCTGTTAAGTTTTTGCTTGATGTTACTGTCATGTGCAAGGTACGAAAATCCTGCTGTAAAACAAAAGAAAAAAGAGTTGGGAACCCCCTTCGGTAAGTTGCTTGTTTTTAAAGGATGCAGTCACTTTCTTCATGCTTTGCCCTTCAGGAGAAGTACAGCACAATGGGATGTAAGGTTGGGAGATTATTACTGATATCTGCCTAAATAAATGCAGCCTTACTTTCCAGGTACATTGATTATGATTCCCATCATCACTAGTCAACATATTATAATGGTTTTATAGTTATTGTATTATATGCTGGCCTTTTATTGTTTTTGGTCTTGGACAGTAAATCAATTTTGATTGATTATAATGGTTGGGGATGATTGTATTTGTGATCCTGAAACATGTGGATGAAGCAAGGCTGAACTAAAGTAATAGTGAAATAAATGGTTTAGCATTCAAGGGGCTGGTAGGATTAGAAAGTTAGCAATTGTTTCTAGTAAAGTGATTTATTTTGAATTTCCATCTCAAGTGGATAAAAATGTAATGTATTATCTCAACTTTCTTGGGTCCATAAAATAATTTAGAAAAGTCCATTGTTAGGATGAATTATCTATTCTATTTACTTAGACATAATTTTTTAAGTTTCTTCACTAAGAGTTCAAATCAGTAATGTCTGTCAAATTTTATTATGAGCTAAGGTTTAAGCAGAGTTATCAATACAGTGGTATCTCTAGCTGAAAGAAGTTCCAGGAATATTATAGTTCTAAATAAAATCTTGTTCTGAAGAGCTTGTACCAATAATATGGAACATGGCTCAATAGTAGAGCACACCTTTTACACAGAATATATTAGAGATGTGCAACTTCTTTGAAAGGGGTATTTCAGAACACCTGTGAGTATTTTTTTCTAGGTTCATGCTGCTGCTTTTTCCCAACATAACAAACATGTGGAGACAATTGGGAACAGCTTCCAAAGCAGCTGTGTGAGTGGGGAAAAAAACTTCTATAAGTTTGAGAAGAATTGCATTGGGAGTTTCTTCAGTAAGAATTATTCAGACTGCAAGTGTAATCCTGTATTTGCAAATACTGGTGTGGTCTACCTTTCACCTATATATTTCTCGGGCTTTTTGCTGCTTATCAGTTGAATTAGCCATAAAGCAGGGGCGGGCAGACTTTTGTAGCCAGAACTGCATTGTTTTTAACAAATCTGTGTCTGGGCTGAATGGAAAATTTAGGATAGGTGAAAAGGGTAGTAGTAAAATCTACCATCTCCCACCTCAGTATTAACCATAGCATTAGGCCAAATATAACTGTTTTATTTACTGCCCCCGTAGTGGTGGTATACAGCCAGTTTGTTGTAATGTTTAAGGCACCAGGCTAGAAACTGGGAGACTGAGTTCTAGTCCCACTTTAGGCACAAAGTCACCCAGCTGAAATGTGGTGAGGCAGATTGTTTCAGTTTGATGGACAAATATACCAACAAATCAAAGGAACACCTATGGGATCACCACTCTCAGGACTCATAGCAGAGATAGTAATGCAATGTCTAGAAAGGATAGCACTCCCACGCATACAACCCAAAGTATGGATCCGGTATGTAGATGACACCTTTGTCATAATAAAAAAGGATCAACTGGAGGAAACACATGAAACCATAAACAACATCTTCAAAGGAATAAAATTCACAAGGGAAGAAGAAAACAACAACACACTACCCTTCTTGGACAACCTCATCAGTAGAGGAAATGATGGCATTCTAGAAACACAAGTCTACTGGAAATCTACACACTCTAACCAAGTGCTCCACTACCAAAGCAGTAACTCTACCTCCCACAAGAGGAGCTGTGTAAGAACACTATTCAGACGAGCACAAATGCACTGCAGCAACCCAGAACACCAGAAAAAGGAAATAGACCACTTATATAGCATCTTCCAGTAAAATGGATACCCACACAACTATAAAAAAGTGCCTGACCACTCAACCCACCACAGCAAAACCAACAGAAGCTATGAAAAGGATAACACTGCCATACACCAGAAACATCTCAGAAACTACCAATAGACTGTTACAACCACATGGTATCACTGTAGCACACAAACCAACCAAAACCCTTGAGAACATCGTAAGTGAACCAAAAGACCCAGTAGCCCCAGAAGAAAAAAACAGGAGTTATCTACAACATACAGTGTAAGGACTGTAACAGCCACTATGTAGGACAGACTGGCAGAAGACTAGCAGAACACATCCACAAACACCAACTAACAGTCAGAAGACATGATGAAAACTCCTTAATCTCACAACACATGGACAGACTTAACCATACTTTCAACTGGGAAACTGTGAGCATCTTAAACCAAGCCAAATCCAAAAATGCTAGAGAATTCCTGGAAGCTTGGCACTCAGACAAAGCAGCCATCAACAGACACATAGAGGTAAACAACATTTACATACCATTCATAAGAGACAATAGAAAAACCAGAAGACCAGAACACCTCCTTGCCAGCAATCAACACCCAGATAGGCAAAGATTAACAGCAAGATTAGCACCAGAGGAGCAATCAAACAACACAATAGACCCTAATCAAGGAACTATTAACTCAGTCAATCAACCAAGCAGCAAACAACAACCCAATCAACGAACTACTAAGGAGAGAACAACACCTCCACCAACAGAAGCAGGACAAGCCAGGGTATATAAACAGAGAGCCAGTCCCACTCCCTTTTCACACTGAAGATGTTGCCTAGCCTGGCAATGAAACGTCTGCAAGAAAACAACAAGGCTCAGAGAGCACCATGGACTCCACAGTTCAACCCTGAGCTACAAATATTCTCTTTGATTGACTCAAAGGTGCACATGCACGCGCGCACACACACTCTCGTAGTAGCAGCAGTGGGTCTTGGAGTAGTCCATGGCTTGTTCATTCCTCTTGAGAATAGCTTGTTTTTCTCAGCTGAGGTTGCAAAATTAGGCATGTTTATTAGTTTCTAAATTGATTTCAGTAGCGTATTATCTGGAGTAAACATGGATTAAAACAAGTTGCATACCTAGATTATTGATTCATCATTTTCCTATCACAGTTTTAACTAACATTCTTTAAAAATTCAGTACCTTGGAATTAGAACATTATGTGACATCTTGGCTACTTTGGTCTGCCATGTCCAGGTGGTACTTGGCAAGTCAGTTATAGTGTGGGGTCACTAGCTCTCCTGCTCGTTTGAATAATTAACAGGAAATAAATGGAAGGAAAGGCAGTTCTGCATGCATTCAGCATTATTGTAAAATCTTGCTTATGATTTTCCTGAGTCCAGAATATTATATATTTTTTGTTGCTTATTGCTCAGAAGCAGAAAAGCCCTTCATGTTGTGTGATATTTTGGTTTTTTACATGAAGTGGCCTCCTAATAAAAAGTCCTGAAAATGTTTAAGGCATCATAGGGATTTTTAGAGATAATGGACAATGCAGTGCATATATGGCCACAATAATTTTAAATTATTTATTCTTTTTTTAAACAACTCATCACCATTGAGAGAGAAATGTATTTTACATCAGTTTTCATGAATTTGGCATCCTTCAGATACGTTAACAACTTCCAGAATTCCCAAGCACCTTTGAGAACTGTTGTATAGATGCATCTTTTTAATGTCATTACTGCTATGTTTTGCTATATCTGCAGAGGCGTATCATCTCCTTTTCCCTCTGGCGATTGGAGATGGCATTGGTGAAAAGTGGATGGCTGCTCCGACAAAGTGAGTAATGGATTCTGTTATCCACTCTCTGCTTTGGGGCCAAATAGCTTGATATTAAGAGATAATGATTGGATCGCTTCTTGTTTATTTTGAAAAAGTCTGGAATTAGAGCAGACAGACAGTGTGCTCTATGCAAGGGCTCTGTTCCTCTTTTTCTCTTCTCCCCGTCTGGAGCTCCCCTCCCATCAGCAAGCTGTATTTTCTTCCCACAGGGCAAATTACAATGGTGGTGGTAGTGGGGGAGAACTTTTGGACAGAGGAGAAAGGGATTAAATAGCTATTCCCAGCAGGTACCCCCCAGATATGTAGAGAGGTGCAACTCCTATGATTTCCAACTGGGAGATGGTTGGGAATTCTGGAGTTGTGGACAACATAGTAGGAGAATAAGTGGCTGGGAATAGTGGATTAGACACATCCTCCCAAAGTGGTGCTGCTTGGATCCAGGTAGTGATCTATGTGGCTGCATTGACTCAAACAGAAAATGTCAGGTCAGGTAATAATGAATTTCTTAGTTTAGTTCTTACTTGATCTATAGTTTGGTTCCCTTAAAATCTTTCAGAAAAGCATGTAAAAAAGGCTTCATATTTGGATTATCATATTTTAATAATTGCCATTATTAAAACCATCATATTGTGCTAAAATCATTGCGGGCAGCATTTTGGCCACACAAGGAATGTAGAGATGTCTGTCTCATTCACTGGTTAGAGGAGAAAACTTTGTCAGAGTGAGTCAGCTGCTTCTTAGGAAGAGTTAGTTTAGGAAATATTTCCTGGCATCCAAGCTGTATCTTAAAAACATAAAAGTAACTCGGCTGACTCGGGCCCAGCAGCATTTGGTTCCTGCATGTCCAATTAGATGATTATGGGAAGCTCATAAGGAAGACTTGAGCACATCTCACTTCTGTTTCGCAATAGCTGATATTCAGAGGAATCCCCAGGCTGCCCCTGATACTGGAGATAATTGGAGGTGCAGGCCTATTGATTAGTAGCCAGTGATAGCCTCATCCTCCATGAGCGTTTTCAATCTTCTTCTAAAGATTAAAAGATTAATGGCTGGTGGCCATTCCTATATCCTGAGGTAATGAATTCTGTACTTTTTTAAAACAGAAAATGTATGAGTTTTTTCTTAAAGCATTGTAGAATATTCAAACCTATCAGTAATTTCAGTATTCTTAAAATTTTAGCTGAAAAAGAGAACCTCCTGTTTTATTACCGGTAATATGTATTATGATATGATGTCATTTTTTGAGATAACAGAAAATATTTTTAAGAGGGTAGAAAAGACAAAAGTGAAATTATAGTGATTGACAACAGAGCTTTCATAACCTGACACTGTTCAGATTGCAATAGTATGCTAGTTTTCATTACTTGCATGCTTCTGTGTGAGTAAAAAGTAGTGCATGTCATTCTGTTCACACATTTCAGTTTTGTCTACATAGATTGCTCATCGGTGGTTGTAAACCGCCCAGAGTCCCTCCTTGAGGGGGAGATGGGCGGTCATAGAAATTTAATAAATAAATAAATAAATCTGTACATTTAGTTACTTCATTGTAACAGATGTGAGGGCATGTGTTCATAGAGGGATTACTGGAATCCTTTTTGGTACCCATTGCACTGCATAAACTATTCCTTCATCTGGAAAAACATGTGAATACAGTAATCCTTACATTGTTATTACCAGCTTCATAATTTATTTTTTCAAACAATACATACTTAAATTATGTTCATATTTACCAAGACATAACTCCAGTTGAATTAGACAGGAAATACATCTGAGCAGATAGTACTTGGTTGTTTTAGTTCTTTTTGCTATAGAACTTTCTCTTATCCCCATGTCAACTGTGATAAAGAGCAAAACAAACCTCCAGTAATAGAATCAGTGTGGAATTTGTTTTTAAGAAATTCTTAAATTCTACTTCATGAGTTACTGTTACAGGTAGTCCTCGTATAACGACCACTCGTTCAGTGACTGTTCAAACTTATGACAGTGTTGAATGAGTGGTAGTTATGACCGGACCTCATACTTATGGCCGTTGCAGTGTCCCGCAGTCATGTGATCACAATTTGCGACCTTCCTTGCCGGCTTCCCACAAGCAAAGTTAATGGGGAAGCCGGCAGGAAGTTGGAAGTCATGGTCATGTGAGGTCCTCGCTTAATGTCTCGCGCGATCCTCATTTAATGATGGCAACCAGGACTGCTGTAACTGCTGTCACTAAGCGGCATGGTCACATGGCTTTTTGACTTACGACTGCATTGCTTAACAACAGAGTTTCTGGTCCCAATTAGCATCATTAAACAAGGACTACCTGTATTACTTTATTTGAAATTCCTGGGCTTCAGACTTAAGACCCAAGTTTACAAGCCAGGTTTGCATATTCCCTTCTCCTTCCATGATGAGGTAGCTTTATTAGAGCTCCTGTCTACTTTCAGAATGGGAAGGACTGATTTACTTACTAGAATTCTGAACTGCATATGATGGAAGAATTAGGATGAAGAAGAGGATGGAGGTTCAGTGCTTATCCTTGGTTTGCCAAACCATGATTTGGCAAGCCAATATTATTATATGCAACCTGACCCACTCTTTTTGGGGCAAATTGTGTTCACTCTTCTTGGGACAAAATGTGTTACCAGACAGCACAATTATGAAAGGTAATATCCAATACATGGGAAAAATTGTTCATGTGTAAGTACTTTGCGTGAATTGCTTTTTTAATTTTCTTTCTTTTTATTGGTATGAAAAACAAACTCTCACAGACTAAATTGGAATACTATTTAAATCTCATTTTACAAAAAGACTGTCTTTTAATCAGCGTATCCAAACATAATTATTCTCTATTTCTTTAGGTACTATATTACGACGCTGGAAGAAAAATTGGTTTGATTTGTGGTCTCATGGCCATTTATTGTTTTATGATGACCAACATCGGCATGATCTAGAAGATAGAATTCACATGAAAATTGACTCTATCAATATCAGAGGGGGAAATGAATGCCGAGGTGATTATGTGCTTTTTATATGACTTTCCATTTCCCTTCACATGCCTGTGTCTGCTCCCCCCCCCCCCAATCTAAGTGAACTTAATGTCACCTGCAATACTGGTATTAGTGGTGTAGATCTAAAAGTAATTAAAATGCTGAATGCAGATAAATTGTTTTAAATGCTGGTCAGTGATGGGTTTTTTTTTGTTTTGTGTGTGTGTGTGTGTGTGTGTGTACAAACACATACACAGAGTAATAGGCTTCATTGATTCGGTGTGACTTACTCCTATGTAAGCTTGGAGAGGATTTTAGCATTATAATAATTGGTTTACCAGCAGTGGTGAGGATTCCTTTTATTTTTCTAGTGACAGAATCTGTATACATGTCTTTGATTAGTTGGTTTTTATTTCACAAGAGAAGAGAGGATGTTGGAAGTTTGAGCTTATATATTTCATAAAAACTAAATCCATATATTTAATGAACATTAAAGAAAGCAGTTGTTTTGCCCCACTTGGGAACAATTTCATGTTACTGTATATAATGTGGGTGATGACTGATCAACTCTTTAATTCCATTCTTTACTAAAGCCTTCTGTTTAAAAGTCAGAAAAAAGTGAAAGGTTATAGACTTGTCTGTAGTGCATAATCACATAACTGAGGCTAAATCAGCCAGCAGCACAGTGCAGTTTCTGAAAAAGCCACTACAACCTTATACTGAATTAACCAAAGAATAGTGTTCAGTTTACAATAATTAATACTGTAAGTCTCATTCCTGCATAACAGAACTGACACATTCACCACATGAGCACTTCGGTTAAGTCCCTCCCCCCTTCTAGTGACATCAGTTTCCTGCTGGCTGTCTCATGTTCATCTGCTTGTACAAAGGCTTTCTTCCTGTATGTGTGTGAATTTGGACATCTGCAGAAGCTATTGGCATTAGAGCAATGTTGATGGGGTAATCTAGAGTGCTACAGTGTTGAATGCTCTGGATAACATAATCCTTGATTACGGCTTCTGGGTGTCTCTAATCTGCTTTAAGTAGACTACATGTAGAGTACTGTATCCAGTTCTGGGTGTTACAGAGAATGTTGACAAGGTAAAAGTGTGCCTGAGCTATAGTTGAAAGGACTGGGTGGTATGTTTACTTACAGTAGAAAAAATTAGGAATATATGAAAGACTGCTCCACAGGAGATAGAGCAGACTTGTTTCCTGCTATTCCAGAGGACAGGACTAGAACCTGTGAGTGGAAATTGCACGGTGACAAATTTCAGATACACCTGAGGAGGCGAAACACTCTAATCCCACCTTTCTCAGTTCCTGGGGAATTGCTGAGGATTCTGCAGTTAAAGTGGACACATTTGGAGGGTGCCCAGGTTGGGAAGGGCTAGTCTAGATAACTTCCAATGTCCCTCCTGTGATTTTGGAAATTATTTTGAGTCAAACAGTTGTCCATATTGCATCTCAAGTTCAAAAGTCTTATTTCACTTATAACTTTTTGTTTAAAAAGTGTCAGCTAATTCTGTTTTGTATAATGAGCTTGCATTTTGGACTCTTGTCAGGGAAGATATTTCTCTTTCATTAGGGAACCAACATTTTTGGTTCTATAGGTTGCAGTATTGTAGTTCTAGGAAAGGATTGCTAGTATATTAGGAAATAATATATTCCTTAGTATATTAGGAAATTGTTTTTAAAAAATATACAAAAGCTACTCAGGGCAGTAAAGGGCTCATATAAGATTTTTTTGTCGAAAAGCTCCTGTGGGGCATTGTACTCAATCTAGTCATTCTCCACAATTGTATGAATAGATCCTTCCCATTGTCTATTAATACAAGTTAAAAACTTAAAGACACTGACCAGAGAATTCTGGGAGCTGAAGTCCATACATTTAGAGAAGGGCAGCATGCATACTGAAAAATCATCATAGGAGTTTTGTCTTTATTGCTTCTGTTTCAGAATCTCTCTGTCTTTGAGCAACGTTGTGCATCATACAAGGCACTATTTCCAGTTTTGCAGAGTGTGAAGGTTGGGAAACTTTATGTGACATCCTGATAAGTTACAGCAGAGCCTTGCACCTTGATTCTTTAGCAGTGAGGGCTTTGTAACTATAAGGCAAACAGAAATTACACATATTTCTTACATTTGGCAGGCATGGCTTCTGGCTTCTGCTTTTGCTGGTGATTAAGCAAAATCTTGGGGGCGCGATGGCTTAGTGGTTAAGATGCCAGGCTTGTCGATTGGAAGGTCGCAAGTTCGAGACCCTAGCCCCGCGTGAGGGAGTGAGCTCCCGCACTCGCCCCAGCTCTTGCCAACCTAGCAATTCGAAAGCATGCAAATGCAAGTAGATGAATAGGTACCATTTCGGTGGGATGGTAACAGCGTTCCGTGTGCGTCATGCCGGCCACATGACCGTGGAAGCGTCTTCGGACAACGCTGGCTCTTCGGCTAACAAACGGAGATGAGCACCGGCCCCTAGAGTCGGACACGACTGCACAAATCTAATCTAAATCTAAGCAAAATCTCTCTGCACAAGATACTGTATGCAATATGGGAAAACAAATATTTTTCCCGTTTTTTAATTAACTATCTTTATAGATAGTTACTTTTTACTTTACAATGGTATTACAGGTAGTCCTCGCTTAATGACCGTTTGTTTAGTGACTGTCCAGAGTTACGATGGTGCTGAAAAAACGGACTTATGACCATCACAGCGTCCCCGCGGTCACATGATCACGATTCGGGTGCTTGGCAACTGCCACAAATTTATTTATTTATTTTTAAAATTTTGCCACCGCCCATCTCCCCCCAGAAGGGGGACTTTATGACAGTTGCAGCATCCCGTGGTCACGTGATTGCCATTTTCAACCTTCCCAGCTGGCTTCCGATAAGCAAAATGAATAGGGAACCATGTGATTCGCTTAATAACCACATGGTTCACTTAACGACTGCTGCAAAATGGTCATAAAATGGGCCCCAGATTTGCTTAACGACCGCATCACTTAGCGACCTAAATTCCGGTCCCAGTTGTGGTCGTTAAGCGAGGACTACCTATATGTATTCCTTGGTTTGTTTATAAAAGCTTGATTGGTATATGAAAAGTATATATTATTGAGACAATAATTATAATTTATTGATTGAATATATTTTAAAATGGTTTGAATGTTTATTAAAATTGGAGATGGTAGCTGCTGAACTCTCGGGAATGCAGCATCTTTTCTTCCTGTTTAGAAGAAATGAGCAGACAAAAAGTTAATACTGATAAGGGGGAAAATCAACATTAAAAAAAGGAAAATAAAATAAAGGAAATTATGTATTACAGATTTTGTTTTCCACTGTATCAGATACAGAAACTGCTAATTTTCAGGAAAAAAAGCTGGGGGACAAAAAGAATACTCAATTAGAAGTCTCATGTGGCAAATCAATCTTATTTTTCTGAACCTCGAGTACTAATGCTATTAGCAGTTTCTGAACTTCTTTTATAGTGTTATCATTTTTATGGACTTAAATTGGAATATTTTTCTGTGTTGAGATACTTTTTTTAATCCTTTCATATGTTGCTTTAACTTTTGATTTGGTATATTTCTAAACATGCATCATTTCACATCTTAACTATTTTATATATCAATTAAAAAGAGAAATATTTTATAATCCTTTTTATTTCCCCAATTGTTTTTATTTATTTAATTTTTATCCCGCCTTTATTATTTTTATAAATAACTCAAGGCGGCGAACATACCTAATTCTCCTTCCTCCTCCTATTTTCCCCACAACAACCACCCTGTGAGGTGAGTTGGGCTGAGAGAGTGAGTGACTGGGCCAAGGTCACCCAGCCGGCTTTCATGCCTAAGGCGGGACTAGAACTCACAGACTCCTGGTTTCTAGCCCAGCACCTTAACCACTAGACCAAACTGGCTCTTGTTAAGGGGCAAAAAGTGGAACTTTTTTTTCTGTCGCATTTTTGTAACATCTATTTGGATTTTTGAGATTTTGGATTTTGCATTGAATTACATTAACTTTTCATTACAAGGAGTAAAAGCATCTCTCTTTATTTCTGGACAGGTTTCCAGCCTCCAGAGGGTAAGGCTAAAGACTGCTTGCTGCAGATAATTTGCCGTGATGGGAAGGTGCTCAATCTCTGTGCAGAAAGTACCGATGATTGCTTGTAAGTTTTGAATAATTTGGCTCTTCTGCTTTGATGCAAGTACAGGATCTTAGTAACTCTCATAATGGGAGTAGCTCATATTTGCATAATACCTTTTGGTGTAATCTGTATCATAGATAAATTAGGTAAAACAATAACAGTTACGCAAATTGCAAAATGACGGTCTCTTTGTCTATGAAGGTTCTCAGTCATCCAGGTGGAATTGTCTGTAGCTTGAATCATGTCAACTGGATTTCTATTTTCTCAGTGGAAACGTTTCGCTCCTTATCCTTGGATAAGGAGCGAAATGTTTCCACTGAGAAAATAGAAATCCAGTTGACATGATTCAAGCTACAGACGGTCTCTTTGGTTTGCTCTTTTTTTATAACCCCAAAATACATTGTTTTTATCTTTCCTGTATCTGCCCTTGCATCTTCTTATTCTCAGCAGCTAAGAATTCTTGTACATAATTTTCAAAATGTATTACCATACTTCATGAAGTTACAGATGCAGATGCTGATCTTATTTTCCATAATCTGACTGTTGACTTTCTCTGATTACTTTTGAAGTTAAGGAAAACTAATGCTAGATTATCCTGAATATTCAGTTGAGTGTATTTGCTTCCTTCTTTCAAGATTAGCACATATTAGCACATAACTGCTAAAAGAAGCTTCAATTTCCCTCTGTCCATTAGAATGTCACCAACATAATTTTTGCTCTTGATAATCTAATTAATAGTAGTTGCTTTTAATTTATGTTCTGGTCCTCTAAATCTTCAAGGTGAATATCAAATCATATATGCTGCAAATGTTTTCTTATAGAAATTGTTGGTCACCAGAGTGATGGAACCATTAGGAAAGGATTAACTCTTTTTGGGGTGAAAAAGCAGGCTCATAAAGAACCCTCCCCCTCCCCCTCTCTAGCTAACAAGCTTTATACATTCTCAAAAGTGACAGTGGCAAGACTGATTCCATCCATAGAAACCCCGGTCTCAGCCCTGCCGTCTTGTGGTGGTACCTAAAGAGGGGAGTTGGAGTGGGAGTGATAGGTGAACAGAAGGAGCCCGGAGGCATTAATATGAGTAGCATCTCTAGCAATCCAAATGGCAACTATTAGCTCAATTATGGCTTGGTTCACTGTTTCTTAGGACTGTTCTTACTCCCAGAGGTCCCAATGAATGAAAGATATCTTAAGGGGGACTTGAAGGTGGTGAGGGCTCCTGAGATAATGGCCTGTTTTCAGTGGACTGCTTCTGGTTCTCTGCCAAGGGTATCACTTCAGACATTACAGTGTGCTGAGAGCAATGACACAAGCACTGGTATTTATTGTACGCTGCCCAGAGTCATGTTCTGTGAGATGGGCGGCTATGTAAATGTGATAAATAAATAAATGGTCATAGAAATTTGCTTCCATTCTGTTGGGACAGTAATCTTTGTTTTAATACTTTTTCATATAGAATTCCTAATGTTTTCTTCCTGCAGTCTTTCTACTTTCACTGTGCTTTCTTTCATTTCTTTCAAGATATTTTTCCCCCCACGTTTCATTCTTGAAACTACCAAATAATGGACTGTCCCATGTTCAGCATTCAGTAAGCATACAGGGCGATATTACTTTTTTCTTAATATTTAATATTAACATAGTTGGAAGATGTTTTTCATGATAGTCTTAACCTCAGGAGAATAGGACTGTGGAGATTGTCATTAAGGGTTGTGGGTTTTTCATAAAGATAATGGTGGAATGAACCCTTGTTTCAATTCTAAGGGGAACACATGCCTTCATAAGTCAAAAGACACCATACTGTCCAATATCTACCCATACCCATTGTATGCCAGAGAGCATGGCTTGCACATGAAGAATTTATCTAAGCAGACACTGGAATTTTGGCTGTTCCAAACAGTCAGTTAAACTTTAATGAACCAGGTTCATTAATCTTTAACAAAAAACTGGTTCCTTACTCCACTGCTAGCTATTAGGTTAGGGAACATATCACACTGGCCCACTCCACATGTAGCAGGCAGATCTCAAGGATATTGAGATCCACTCAGGAAAACAACATTCGCTTAGGACAGTCTTTCCATAATGATCAAGCAGTAGCAGAAGGTATAATTTTCACTGCCTCTAAACAGCCTTTTGGCCATGTGAGCTGTCAGAGCGTGCTGTGTGTTGACCATGCCTATCCTAGAGGATAGTACCGTAGTACATTTTCCTGTCAGCACCATTGCTATGATGACCAAGAACTCTTTATCAGATGTGGGACTTGATAGTTCTGCTCAAGAAGAGAAATTAACCTAAGCTTATGGTTTAGACAGGTTGTGTATCTATTTTACTTTTTATATATTGTCCTTAGAGTACTGGGTTGAATCTGTGGGTAACAGATAATAAATAATTTGTCTATGTGGCTGAAATCAATTCCTATGACTGAGAAGTTTCTTTCCTAAGGGGAAAGTTCTTTTTGGACCTGTGTTCTCACAGTTCTTTTTGGACCTGTGTTCTCACATGAAGAATAGTTAACCATTGGACTTCCGGGTGAGGCAATGGTGATCTAATATGGAGGAGTGGAGACAAGGACGTGGCTAAGACTGACGACGAGCCTGGTCCAATAGAAACTCTCTGGCTAAGGAGAGGATGAGAGATTGCCCACTTGTGCTCCAGATGGCTGCTCCTCGTGAGGAGACTGCAGGATAGCGGTTGACCCATGGGTTTGAGCGCTGGGAGACAAGGGAAGCCATCAAGCTCTCAACCACGGTGGAGCCTTTAAGGACACTGGGTTCATCTAACCTCACTTTCTAAACACTTTTGGATTTATAATTATTTTAAAGTTAAAAGAGGTCTTCCAAGCAACAAGTTTGAAAAACTACCTGGTGAGTAAAACTTCATCCCAAAATAGAGGAAAAACTAATTAACAGCGTAAAGAATTTATAGAATATAAAATAAATGGCAAAAAGCTAAAAAAGAATTTAATTCAAGAAAGTTTTAAATGAATTAAGGGACCAGACAAATTTGGAATATTAGGACCTCTGTTAAGACTTTTGAAATAACTGAATAAACAAAATAATATCTTTGTGGGAACATAAATTGTTTAGTCTATTAGGAAAGAGATGATTGGTTGAAATTTGAAAATAAAGAAACAAGGAAATTTGAGACTCTGTGATTATAGAAATGGGACACTAGAGGAGACTAAAGTTCCAGGCAGAAAAAAGAAAAAAAAAGGGAGAGAGATAAACCTGTTTTTTTTCTTGAATCAAAAGAGGACCAGTGAAACTTACAAAATGACAGATAAAGGTATGACACTTGAGAGATTTCAAAGGATTCTTGAAGAACTGGGAGAGAAACTTATAGCTAAATTGACAGCAATAATTACTGCATGCACCTGCTAATGCATTTTTTGAAGAAGATTCTAAAGAAGAAATGAAAGATGGGAAAGAATTTATAGACCAACAGGATGAAGAGGTGAAGTAAATTCCAGTTGATGTAGAAATATTGGAAAATAAAGAAATTGTGGATTACAAGACAATGAAGACAGCCAGAGTGGAAATACAAATGATAAGCCAAGAGATGAAAAATGACGTGGGCAAGCACTTATCATTGGATTTACAAAAGAGGGTTTCTAAAGCCTTGAAAAAATCTCTGAGATGAGAGAAAGAAAGTTTGAATGGAGATTCAATCCTATGACAGCAACTTGATGAATTAAAGATCAAGACTGTCAGAAGCAAAAAGGAATATAAAGTTGACTTGTTTGATCAGGGTTAAAATAAGAAATGTTTCTATAAAATTGTGGAAACCCTTTATGGACTTTTTGCCGATACTTGGACAGAAACAATGATTTTTGGATTTGCGAATGGATGGGGGGGGGTATGGGAAGAAGTGAATTATGTATGTAATTTTACAGTGGGTGGAGAAATATTAAATTTGCCTGTACTTGTTGCAAGAAAGATCAGGAGTTACTTCTTTAAACATTCTTTTTTATATATCTTTTCTTTCCTCTTGGATTTTCTTTTTCCTTTTCCTTTTCCTTTTGTACTTTGTATTTTCTTTGTATTTTCTTTTCTCTTTCTGATTTCAGTTTGTATTATCTTTTAGTATTGTTAAACTCTTAAATAAAAAGGATTTAAAAAAAAAGAATAGTTAACCATTTTCTATAAGATCTATCATCTGGTGACCAAAAAGATACTTCACAGTACTGTAAGTCTACCATTCAGTCTTTTGAGCATGAGGTTTCAATGCATTGGAATAGAGTCACAGTGGTCTAGATTTGGAGAGTTAACACATACGCTCCCTTGTTCTGTGGTCTGATGCTGTAAGTGCATAACATATACCAGATTCAGATGGTTAAGCCTCATCCCACCCTGAATTGTGGCCTCAGTCTTAACTGATGTCACAAATCTTTATCCCAAACATATCATAGTTTCCCGTTGAATATTAAGAGACATGATGATGATGATGATGATGATGATGCTGCTGCTGCTGCTGCTGCTATGGTTGTTCAGTTATAACTGGTAATTGCGTACGTAAGTTGAGGACCTTTGCTAGTGATTTGTTTCCTTTTCATGCTGTACTTGGCTCATGTTTCTTGCAGGGCTTGGAAAATTGCTCTTCAGGATGCCAGGACAAATGAGGTAAGTGTTTTTTTTTTTTTTTTGTTATCTATGGTGAGAGACATAACTATTTATTTGTTATGAATGATTTTATCCCACTTCAATAATTTGATTCTAGGTGGCTTACAAGCTTTACCGTTACCAATATTTTAATGTTAGTCTTTAATAATTTATTGATTTCTTTCCCAATATTTATTATTTCTTTATTATTTAAATTTATCCCCGCCCATCTCCCCGAATAGGGGACTCTGGGCGGTTATGTATATCCTGCCTCAATTCTAATGGACTTTGGTTGGGTAACTACAAGATAAAGCATACAGAACAAAAAGAAAAACAAAAGCAAAGTTAAACACAACAAATGGTCAAGAAACAACTAAGGGGCAAAAGCAGGCTTGAACAAGACAGTTTTCACTTGTGTGTGAAATGCAAGCAGGGTTGGGGCCATCTGCATTTCTGGGGGAGAGAATTTCAGAGTGTGGGAAGCAGTACTGAGAAAACCTGTCACCTGGTTCTCATTCCAATTGAACCTCATAAGGAGGGGGAACCTTCAACAGGCCCTGTCTAGATGTCTGAACAGACAAGCAGATTTTATTCTGACAAGGCTTTGCTGGAGATATCCTGGTACTGAGGGTTCTTTCGGTTAAGGTGCTGGGCTAGAAACCAGGAGTCTGTGAGTTCTAGTCCCGCCTTAGGCATGAAAGCTGGCTGGGTGACACGGCCAGTCACACACACTCAGCCCAACTCACCTCACAGGGTTGTTGTTGTGGGGAAAATAGGAGGAGGAAGGAGTATTAGGTATGTTCGCTGCCTTGAGTTATTTATAAAAATAATAAAGGGATAAGAATTAAATAAATAAAAATAAATAAATAAATCTAGTTGCTGCATTTTGTACCACCTGTAGCTTTTGGGTCATCTCCAATGGCAACCCACCTATAAATTATTTTGGTAGTCCAGCCAAGTGGTGATCAAGGCATGAGTTACTGACACCAGGGCATCCTGGCCCAGATAGGGTCATAACTGGCATACTGACCCATGCTGGGCAAAGGGTCCCATGGCCGTGGCTTCCACTGTTGCTTTAGCAGGAACAGAGTCCAGTAGGATCCCCAGGAGGAGCACAACCCCATCAAGAGTAACTTTTGGGACCAATGGTATTGGATTGCTCTGCTGTTTATTGATGGACAGTAACTCTGTCAATTAGCTCTCTTTTCCATTTGGTCCTGTTGAGATAGAACTTGCAGAGCAGGTTAGCTGTATGAAAAAAATATTTCAGAAGCAACACACTGGACAATACCTGAGCAATGCTGGCTGACAATGTGTGTTGTGTCTTTGAAGAAACACCAGACTATTGGCAAATTGCTAGGATTAATACCACATCTGACATAGTTCATTATCGCACTATTGAGTAGCCCAGGCTGAGGAAGAAATCCAGTAGAACATAATGATGCCACTTACCACTTTTTATCACGCTTCTTGCAGATTGTGATTAAAAGGGATTATTTAAATGCAAAAAGGAGGGGAATCTTCAACCCAAGTCCCCTGTACCTGTATAGTAGAACATTATTTCAGTTTTCAGAGATAAAAAAAAGTCAGCATTCCATATATGGCCAACAACCCCAAAGTTAAACTGTAGGGGGGAATTTTTTTAAGGAGTATTTGTCAGTTTCTTTTAAAAAAATCTTTTTTGAATGAATAGTGAGGCTTGGAACATACTTTCCATGCTGGTTGTGTTTCCTGCTCATGCATCTGAAGTTAACCTTGGGGAATGTTCAAGGCATTGGAGGCAGACTTAAGCTCACGAATAGCTCTGCTTCTACCGGTTCAAGCAGCCTTGCTGGCCTGGTGTGCTCTCAAGGTGCCTTGGATTACAGGTCCTATCACCATGCTGGATGAGGTGGTGGGACCTATAATCCAACACATTTGAAAGGAGCACCAGGATTATTCAAGGAGACTGCAGAGCCAGTTGAGTGAAAGGTTTGTACAAGAACAACTTGTTTTGTAAAAAGCCACAACCAGTTTGCAGAAGTGAAAAAAGGGAAAAAATTGCCCCAGGAAGAACCACATAGCAGGAGCGTTTTCTTTACAAATACAGTAGTGGGTTATGTAATACTTTTTAAAAAAAGATTCAGTCACTACCTGCACAAAGGCAACAAAAGTCAAGTTGTTTTTGAATAACAAAGTCACTTTTTCAAACTGGTGGGGCTCCTGGTTGGGATTCTTATTCTCATTCTTATGGCACTGATCTGAATGGCACAGAGTGGCCTCTTAAAGATAGTTTCCTGTGCAGTGCCATTCATTGTGGCATTTCTACAACTGCTGAAAAAATGGAGTAGTTAAAGACCCTTAGAATTTTGAGGTTCTTTTTCCTCTTTTTTTTTTTTGGTAAGAAGTCTGTTGTGCGGTCATAGGGGTTAATTTTCCTACCACAACTACTGGCAAGCCTGGTCTGTGTTACGTTACAGTGGTACCTCCTTTCCTATTCCTCTGGGATTCTATAGATGCTGTTTCCATTTCTCAACTTCTTGATAATAAATAGAAGGCAAAACAGAGGCTAAACTTGTACAGTATGTATAATAGGTATTAAATTATCCAGCTATTGATCAGAAAGGCTGTTTTGTAAAAAAAAAAAAAAACAACAACCCAAATCCCTATATTTAATATGTGCAAAAGATGCTAGTTTCTTTGAGTTTCCTAGGTTTGGTCTGCTTAGTTGCATTTGTCATTTAATAACATGACCAACTTTTGCTAAACTTTTGTGTTGATATGTCCAGGCTTATGTTGCTTCTGAAGTGATGTATGATGACAATGCAATTTCTTCGGCACCTCCTCCATACACAGCTTATGCAACACCATCACCTGAGGTACACAGCATAAAATATGTTATAAAGGAAGTAAGAGCAAATGACTTAAAATTGACATGTTTCATGTCATCATGCATTAAACTTACTGACAGGGTCTCTGACTTGACATAGAACTATTAGGAAGTACTGTTTAATTTTTCATGCAGGTGCATTATGCCAACCACTTCTAATTAAACCATAACCTGTAGCATCCTAGTCCTGGTTCTTGTGGGTGCAGGTCACCTTTCCCTTCCCTGTCCATCTGATTATTTTGACTGAAAGCAAATAAATGGAAAGTTAAGATGTTGCAAAGTACTTACCTTAAGTATACCTTTTGTTTCTGAGGATTACTCTGGTCCCCATTTAGATCCTAAAAGCATTCTTACTAAATTAAATGGTGGGCTTTGTGTATGCTTGCCAGTCCTGAAAGAAAAAAAAAAAGGCAAAGATCAGCTAATGACAGAGAATGCATCCTGAGAAGGTAAAAGTAGTGCTGGAGAGCAGCCTGATCTGTTTGACCTTCTGGTAAATAAGTGTTTTGTAATTGGCCACATTCACTCCCACCATTTATGAGGATGTTCATAACATGATTTCAAAGTTGCAAATGTGCCCACTGTCCTAAAAAGGTGCAACGTTTTATTTAGAAAAGGAATCCTTGGGTGTGATTTCTCTCACAAATGCTCCTAACATGTTTATAATTTCCTCAGGTTTATGGTTACCCACAATACAATGGTGCATATCCAGGGCCTCAGATCATCTATACTTCTAATGGACAGACATATGCTGTACCTTACCAATATCCAAACCAAGGTACTTGCTTTATTTATTTTTCTCTAGGGCTGATTCACAACATAGAGTCATTTTTAATAAATTATATGCAGGCATTGTTTTTATTCTACAGCAGGGGCAAAAGCTGCAGAACTTTTGCAGTACTATGTTTTTAAAAAATGTTGACCTTCAAGGGCGATGGTGGTGAAGTCACCAGAAGACCTAGAGCTGAAATTGCCAGCCCCCCCCCCCCCTTTGTTTTAAATCAGAGAAGGCTAAGTAAAATAGTTGGATTAGGTTTATTGAGAAGTTTAATGCACTTATTTTAGGGTTGTTTTTTTTAATGGTAATTTGCCATTAAAATTTGAGCCATGTGACCTTAGTGGTGCAACATGGGCCAGGGAATCACATGTGGCCTAAACGTTGTCTACCTTTGCCATATATTAAGGAATGGGGAGAAAGTATGTTATTTACCATATTTTATATCTAGTGTGTTTGGACTGAATCAGCAGGTTATTTGGAAGCAGTTCTATACATACTTATCTGGAAGTAAATGCTACTGAACTCAGTAGGACTCATTTATGAGTAGATACTTACAGTGCACTATTGAGTACATCCTGTTTGCATCCACTCACATTAGGAATGTACTCTATTTAATAGCTTAGTCAATAATAATCCTAAAATAAGTTTTGTAAGTAATGGGAGAGTTGATGCCATATGACAGACACATTCAATGCTTGTGTATTCTTTAGAGTTGCTACGAATATGCAAAGAAATCTGAGCACCAATTCTTACCCCATTGGTGCTTTACCAATTCTTAGCTTACTTCCAGAAGTTGATAATTATGATGAGACAAAGTTATTTGATAAATGATTATGTATGAGAACTAATTATATCATGCTGTAGTTGCTTTGTTCATTATGTAGTTTTTGAATACTGTATGACCAGCTTATCTTCCAGTTCTTCAGCCTGAGTTCTTTGTGTCCTTACAATGGCTTCATTCAAACAAGATGTTTTGCTCTTCCAAAGCATTTTGGATGATCAGGAATGAGTTAAAAGAATGCAGTATCTGAATACACATGCAGTCTTAACTGTTCTTACTGGTGTTCCTTCATTTTCCCCTTGTTTTGTGCATATGTGAATGATAGGTATGTTCTCTAGAGCTGTTTGCTATTAAATTCAAGCTTTTCTAGTTGACATTCACTGCAAAACTTCCTTTATTACTTCATGATAAGGTATAGCCCAGAATGTGTTGGGTGCCCAGTTTTATGGAGATCTAACATTCCTTGTGCTAGAACAATACAAAAATAAAAAGTGATTTCAAGTTTAGTTCATTGGTATCCACTTTTGTTCTCTCCAGGACCATATGGCCAGCTTCCTGCAAATCATGTCATCATTCGAGAACGTTACCGAGATAATGATGGAGACCTGGCATTGGGCATGTTAGCTGGGGCAGCAACAGGAATGGCCCTGGGCTCATTGTTTTGGGTGTTTTAGGTTTCCTTTGGAGCTTCAAGATGAGGGAGATTCTTATTATCTTCTGTGTATAATAGTGTATGTGTGTGTGTGTATGTGTGTATGTATGTGTGTGTGTGTGTATGTATATGTGTGTGTGTGTGTATGTGTGTATGTATGTGTGTGTGTGTGTATGTATATGTGTGTGTGTGTGTGTATGTATGTGTATGTATGTATGTGTGTGTGTGTGTATATGTATGTGTGTGTGTGTGTGTGTGTGTGTGTGTGTGTGTATATATATATATATATATATGCGCAAAGTACTTCAGTTCAGTCTATAGGTGTTTCATAAGTTCTAACAATGCTTTTGCTGAGTGACACACTGGAATTAGTTAATCACATTCTTAATCATCCAAAAAGTTCACTTTAGTTAAAAAAGGCCAAGTAAGTTTCAGCCTATATAGTGATAAACAAGTAGCAGTAATAACAAGTGAAGTATTACTAATGGTGGCTAAACAGCCACAGCTGACTTCATTTTAGAGTGAAATATTAACAATTCTGTTAAAATTACTTTAACTGCTGCCTCAGAAGGAAGCTGAAGTATCTTTTTTAAACACTCCTCGAAGGCAAAAGATCATGACTTAGTATACACTCTATTAGCTCCGAGAGAGAGGGAGAGTATTCAGGTGGTTCTTGCATTTTAGCAGCTGGTAAATACTTACCATAAAGGCAGATAGACTATATAAATCTTCCTGGATCATTAAGCCATAAACACTCTGACATTTTGTTTGTCCTGAAAATATTCATATCTGTACTTGAAAGGTAGAGAGGAGTTTGATGACCATACAAATAATGCCAATGTCATAGAAGTTGCTATTTCATTTAGTTGTAAGACTAGTAAGAGACTGGACATCATCCTCTGGGTATGTTGTGTTGAATTATCAGTACTCTGGAGGTTATGCTGCCTAGAATTCTGGGAGTTGCCATCACATCGGGGGATGCCAAGGTAGGGAATAGTGAGTAAGTATTAATGCCCTGGACTTGAGAATTTTAGCTACGCCAGAAGAAATCGAGTAGCAAAATAATTCAACCTGGGTGTGAAAACTGTTTGGGTCTTAATAAATAGGAGGTGATGTTATGGTCATACTGGGCATTTAAAGCTTTTTTAGGTTGTTCTAAATATAGGAGATTATAATTATAGAGAATGGAGCCTAACAAAATTATTCTTTTCATTGCAAATTATTTTTAACAATTATTTACTCTTCTGGTACATTATAAAGAGGCTTGTCCTTGGCAATTAAGGCTGCTGTACTTCCAAGAGCTTCTGATGAGTTTCATTTTCGATTTTTAGCTCACACACAATATTAGCAGTAAGAACCTGATATTTTTATAGATAAGCAATGCATGCATGTCCTGTTGAAATGTTAAGATGTGCATAAAATTCTTCCAGTTGTCTTTTATTGTCTGTTGTTTTGTTTTGCAAAGTTGGAACTTTCACAGAAGCAGACTTGGGTCATGCCAGGTGCCATAAAGGCAAATGCTAGTGCAGTGTGTAATGTCCCTGTTGAGGCAGGATAATTAATTCAAAGCCGGGTGATGGTACAGGAAGTCTTAATATTGGCTTCTGTAAGCTTTGCGTTAAGCGTATGCTGCTACTTTCTGCCTTAGAGGTATATGCAACAACTGCTGAAGTTTAATGAGAGACATGGGTGTTATCCATCATTGTTGAACTTGGAACCTTTCTTTTAAAGAAATAATCTCTGCTGAGATGTTTCTTCACTGTTCCTATGAGTAGATCCAGTCTAGGACATTTCAAGTGATCACACTGTGAATCGAAGATAATGTTTCATAAATCTGATATGTATTTAAATAATATATAAGTTACATTGGAATATGTAAGTTACATTGGAAGCCTTTAAGATATAAGAAGCTGATTATATAGTAAAAATTAATAGTAGCTTTTGCTCTTTTTCTGTAACTTCTCAAGTGCAACTTTTATGTCCTTCATAGATTTCCCCGAATCCCATTTCTATGTATTTGTACTTTGAAAAAAATAAATTTAGTCTTTGAACTGCTGGCAAGTTGAAATTGTATGTATCCCTGGTATTTCTTGATAATTAGCCAAATTAGGCACCAAAAATGATCACAACATGTCTTGAAAGCACTCTTTTATTGGAACATTTGTAGCCTATTATGCAGAATTCTTTGAATATTAACACAAATATATATATAAAACACTTGCTAACTAGATTTTAAAAAGCAATGGGTAAATCAGGTGATCACTGGCCTAACAACTGGCCAGTTGAATTACTATTGAATTTTAGTTTGCTGCAAAAGCAAAGAAAATAATCCTGTGTGCCATCTATAGAACTCCTGGGTCAGGTCAGACAGTTTGTGTGTGTGCAAGGTAGGGATTTGCAATGAAAGAAGTACCATTTCCTAAATCCTGCAACATTTAGGGCTATCCAGTGCTGAAAGGGTGTATGGGTGCAACATTATGGGGGCGGGAAGGGGTGGCTCTTTCCCCCCCTTTTTCTTTTTTTTCATCAGTGTTGGGATTATTATGAAATAGGCCTGTTTACACATGTTTAAAAAGAACACACCTATGAAGGATTCTGAATGCTGGCTGCTGAGAAAAAACTGGACTTTGGAAAAAACAAAGTCCATTTAAGTGAAGTGATAGGGAGAAGAAATTGGAGAGATGACAGATAATTTTGCAATATTTTTTGAAATGTCTGAGTACACAGTGGTCGAAAAACAGCCCCAAACTATAACATGGGAATACATTTTAGGTTTCAGAACAGCTATTGGTTGAGAGAAGAGTTTCTATGCATGGAAAAATGCATGTGGGCTCATTAGAAGAAAAAGGGAGGGGTAGGCAAAGTTACTCATTTTTTGGACTTTGTCTTACCTGCTTCTTTTGAATGGGGGGGGGGGAATCTGATGAGTTGCTTCCAGAGCAAGAAAAGAAAATAGAGGGAAAAGGGAGATTGCTATCTTGAGTAAGAAATGCAAGATCCTTTCAGGATAGAAACTTTTCTAGAGACCAGGAAGTTGTAGTGCTCCTTTTATCTCAACTCTCACGGTTCAACAATTATTTAAAAGCAAAAAACTTACATTTTCACTTCAAGATGTATTTGGAAACATGAAGC
Organism: Charina bottae; assembly: GCA_023362775.1. Lineage (NCBI taxonomy): Eukaryota > Metazoa > Chordata > Lepidosauria > Squamata > Charinaidae > Charina > Charina bottae. The sequence goes on along the minus strand of JALMGJ010000005.1, from coordinate 40,178,750 downwards.
AGTATCAGCCAGACCCAGAAGATAATATTCTTTTTCCTCCTTCATCCTTGAGTGGGTGGGTGGAATCTGGTTTTTTTAGCATGCAACTGTGGTGTCCATTTTGACTAGAACCTTAGAGGCAGATTTCAGGTTTCATTCAACATAAGAGGAATATAAGCTGTTGGAAATTGTCTCTAACTTAAATAAAGGGTCTCCTAAAGAGCAAAATGTGATAGTGAGCTATTGGAAAAAATTGTTCTACCTTTGTTTTACAAGTCTTATTCAATATGATGGAAAATAAACTACTTTCAAAACAAAATACAAAGCAGAAAAAGATACTGGTGAAATTTTCATGTGTTCAATGTGGGGTTCTTGCACTTAATTGTAAGTGTGATATAAGAGTGATATAATTATATCACTCATGCCCTGGTCATCTTATGACTGGATTATTGCAATGCACTTTACATAGGGCTGCCCTTGAAGACCACCCAGAAGCTACAGCTTGTTCAAATTACAGCAGTGCAAGCAGTAACAGGCGTCTCTCGGTGTGCCCATGTGTCACCACTGTGAGCTGCATTGGCTGCCAGTTGGCTTCTGAGTGCAATTCAAGGTCCTGGTTATTACCTATAAAGGGCCTGGATACCTGAGCGACTGTTTGTCTCCAATTGTCTCTGCCCACCCAGTACATTCCAGCAGATGGGTGCACTCCAGGTCCCCTCCATTAAACATTGCCATCTTGTGGGATCTGGGAAGTGTGCTGCTCTGTTGTGGCCCCCACCCTCTGGAGCAGCATCCCCCCAGAGATAAGGGTAGTGCCTTCTGGGGTTCCAGAAAGCTTTGAAAACCTGGCTTTCATCCCAGGCCTGGGGTTGATTTTTATTATTTGTTCAATAGCCCCTGATTTGTTTTTGCTGTCTATTAGATTATTTTAGTCTGGGCTGTCTGTCTGACTCAATGTTTTTAGCTGTTATTACGTTTTCCCTAGTTTTGTATGCCACCCAGAGTCCACTCGAGTTGGGCGGCCAATTAATATATATATATATATACATATACACATACACATACACATACACATACACATACACATACACATACACATACACACATACATACACACACACACAATATATTAAATATAATATAATATAATATATATATTATATAATATATTATAATATATATATATATATATATATATATATATATATATATATATTTTAATTGGCCGCCCAACTCGAGTTAATATATATATAATATGTAATATATAATATATATTAATTAATAAATAAAGGCAGCCAACAGGCAAGGTATATGAATATCCTGTCACTATTGTACAATCACTCTCCAGAGATACTTACCTTCCCTGGCTTCATATTCGTGAACTAAATCTATACAAATACTTTGTCATGAAGTGACTCTTCAATGGGATTCCTTCAGATCACTGACTAGGAAATGAGTGGCTGCAGATTGAGGAGAGAGAGAAAACTGAAAAAATAAAATCATTGGCATTCCACCAATACACAACAACAAAGTTCAAAACCTCCAGCCAAAGAACTAAACCAACTGTGGGTAGAAATACCATTCTCTTTCCTGGGGGTGGGGGGCAGCTTTCAAAACTGAGTTAATTTGATCAGCTTGCACTGTTGGAATGTTCTTCCTGTCCTGAGGTACAATACAGTTTCTTCCTCCCTTTCCCCCCTACAGTTTTGACAAGATACTGACATTTGAGGGATCGTGTACTGCTGCCAAAGCAGCAGCGTTGGAATTGTATGCCACCTCACTGCAGGCCAATTCACCAGATTCCATCCAAATTTTAAAGGAGCAGAAAAGACTACATAAGGTTCTGCTCAGAAAGAAAAAATCCCAACATCAGAAGAAAAAATGGTCACAGCTAATCGAAGTTACGAAGTCCAAAAATCCTTCCCTTTTCTGGCATATTATAACAAATTGTTCCCATAACATTACACAATTACATTGTAGTATCCCTTCAAGTACCTGGGTACATCATTTCCAAGCCCTTTATTGTGATCCGCATGCTAACACCTATGTGATGGATGTAGCTTTATCCTCACTACCACAGTGGCCCCCCGTCACAAGCAAGGAAGTTAAAAATCTTATTAACCAGCTTAAGTGTGGTAAATGTTGGTGTGTGTGTTTTCTTGCACATGCAGAGTGTCAGAAAGCATTTAGCTTCAGAGACCAATAAATGACACCAGTCATTTGTAGTAAATCAGTTGCAGTTGTGTTAGTTACTCATTCAGACAGATACTATTTACAGTTCTCTTCCAGATCCCTGGAAGTGTTACAAATCCATATACCCGAAAGGATAAGTAGTAAGCAAGCAGGCGTTGAAGCAGAAGAAGGAAGCAGTAAGTGGGGTGGGGCAGGGCAGGCAGGCAGGCCCTTTTATACTCCTCAGCCTGGATCACGTGCTGCCTGACCTTTAAAAGTTTGCAGGTGCTTACCTAATAAGGCTTTATTGCTGTGACTTACTCCTCAAAGAACAATACACCAACAGTAAAGCCCCTGGGAGTGAGCATATTCCCCCTGAGGTAATTAAATCCAATTCAAATTGGTGGGCCCCTGTATTGGCCTCGCTCTTTTCATAAATTAACCACACAGCTAAGATTCCAGAGGACTGGGGGGAGGCCATAACTGTTCCCCTATATAAAAAGGGTGATAGAAATGACCCGGCTAATTATAGGCCAATTAGTTTATTGAACATCATTAGCAAACTATATGCCAAGTACTTATTCACCAAACTCCAAACCTGGGTAACTGTTGAGGGAATAATCGACCCTGAGCAAGCAGGGTTTCAACCGGGATGATCTACCAGAGACCATTGCTTAGTGCTTTAACATCTGGCAGACAAATATGCAAACCCCTCTGACCTGAATCTAAATGCAGCCTTTATCAATTTCAAGGCAGCTTTTGATAATATCTCAAGGGTCGGACTCTGAGACATTCTGAGCAGATCCTCTATAGACAAAAGACTCTTGCTCCTAATTCATAAGCTATACAATAAAACTGGCCTTAGAGTAAGATGTAACCAAGGAGGGGACCTTTTCGATTTTATTCAGACTGTTAAGGGGGTGAAACAAGGATGTATTTTAGCACCATTGCTTTTTAACATTTACAGTATATCAACTCTCTGATCAAAACTCTTCAGAGAGTTGATATCCATGCCCCTAAATTAGCTGATAGACATCTCCCAATTCTACTCTGTGCGGATGATGCAGTTTTCTCCTTGTTTTCTATAGGCATGAAGCGGGCATCCTACTGTAATGAGGAACAATTAATAATCAATTATGATAAATCTAAAGTTTTACTTTTTTCCAACGAAAGACAAAGGTACAAGTGGACAATTGATTCCCATGAATTAGAGCAAGTTAAATGTCTTAAGTACCTGGGCATAGTATTTCAGGCCTCTAGGAAATTAACAGCCCAGGTAAATTATGCCACTTCTACTGCTCAAAAGAAGTGACAACAAATAATAAAATGTTATAGGCAACAGGGAGCAAATTACATCCCAGCACCAATTAAACTGTTGATGGCTAAAACAGTTGCCCAACTATTATATGGGATACAGCTTTACAACTTGGCCCATATACAAGCCTAAGGGCTTATGAAACCAATCAAATTTCCTAAGGACTTTGTTCAGTACTCCAAAATGCACCCCTGATGCAGTCTTGAGGCTTGAAGCTAATGTACCAAGTATTAAGGCTCAGGCCTAGACCAGGATTCTAATCTCAGGACTCAGAATCATGTTTATTTTTATAAAGCTTTATTAATTGTTTCAACATATACATACAATACATAAAAACTAAAAAGAATGAAACAGAGAATACTACAAGAAAAAAGAAAACTAAAAAAGTGCGAAAATACAGAGAAGACTATTACATGGTGGCTTCTGACTTTCTACAACAAAGATATATATAAAACCCATTATCGATCTCTTACTCTAATTTAAACTAAGATAAACATTATTTCTATAAAGCATTTCCATCTCTATATGACATTCTCCTCTAAAATAAACTATCTCTCCCTCTTAAAATAAAAAACCCTTTCTAACATAATTATTTACCTAATAAGCAAATACTCAAATATTATCCTACTTCACTAAAATTTTACTCCTCTCTGCCTACTAAAATAACAAAAAATAAATTATCTACATTTGGTTAATGTCCTTTTACCCAAGGAAAAATCATTATCCCAAAAACAAAAACATCAGTCTAAACCTTTAAGAGACCATCCTGATAAACACATTTAAACAATTATCTGACTTCAAAATTGACTAAGGCATTTACATATCTCAGTATTACACACAAAGCTTTCCCCTTACAAGTCTCAAATTCAGCACCCAGCCTTGATTCTTGATCTCGATTTTTCAGGAACACAGCTAATCGTATCTCTCCCTTTGTGCCCAAAACTCTTCTTTCTTCAGAATCAAAGTTAACTCTCCACAGTCCAATTTTTCTCCCTTCACTTTTTGACTTGGAAACGTTAATCCTCATTTTCTTCTTTAAAGAAGGAGCACTACTCTCAAAGTAGTTTTTGATGGAGTTTTGAAGGTTAATAAAAGAACTCCAAGCAGCTAATAACAATCTTGCAGAGTAGAAGCATGAACCAGCAGGGAACTTGCACTTTAAGCTTAATTATGTTCAGAAATAAATTCAGTCTTCACACATTAGTTAGATGAAGAAAAATAGAGATAGCTTACATTTATTCAGTAGATCTGGATACAAGTAGATTCATTGTAGATCTGTGTGCAAGCAAGATGTAATGGACGAGAGCTGCATTGTGCAGTGCCTCCTGCTTGCAGTCTGTAGCTTGAATCATGTCAACTGGATTTCTATTTTCTCAGTGGAAACATTTCGCTCCTTATCCAAGGAGCTTCTTCAGTCTGAGCAAAGTTTGCTCAGACTGAAGTTTGCCTCTGCTGTTGTCAGACAGCTACCAATCTCATTGGCACCATACCTGTATAGAAGAACTCTGCAGTCTTGGTCTCTCTCCTGAATATTTAGGTCAATTAACCCTGGAGAAGGCCAAATCAATAGTAAAAGAAAGAATTAGGGACATTGATCGACAAAATGATATCACCAGTGCTCCTGAATTCTATTGCCAAATGTTAGATAGCCGCAAACCCTCTACTGCGGGGTATCTATACAATTTAACATTAAGCAAATATAGGTGGGCCTTTTCCAGAGCCTGCCTTGATGCCCTTCCTTCAGCACTGCTGTTGGGAAGATTTCATGGGACTCCTTATTTACAGAGACTTTGCCCTTGTAGATCCAGGGAGGTAGAAACTCTTGCCCATGTCCTCATACGGTGTCCTTTTTATGATGCCCCAAGACATGCTTTGATCTCCCCAATCATTTTTAAATTTGAGGGTCATACTGATAGATTTTATGTTTATTTCTTTTTAAGGGATGCTGACTCTACACTCACACACCAGGTGGCCAAATATTTTTATCAAGTTATACAATTGCACAAAACTGTTAATTAGATATGTTGTTTCTCTGTTTTATTATTTTCCTTTTTTTCCCTGATAATTTATTTATTTATTTATTTTTCAAATTTATTCCCCGCCCATCTCCCATGCAAGGGACTCTGGGCGGGTTACAATAAATAAAATTTAAAAACTATACAAAATATCTCACAAGCCTAAATAAATAAAATAAAATCCAAGATGGATTAGGACCCGCAGAATGGATCATGGGGCTACGGGGCTAGCCAACCCCAGGAGGCACTAACACCTCCGTCATCCCAGGCCAGGTGGCAGAGCCAGGTCTTAAGGGCCTTCCGAAAGGCCAGGAGGGAGGGGGCCAGTCTCACCTCCGGGGGCAAGATATTCCATAAAGCGGGCGCTATCGCAGAGAAGGCACGCCTCCTGGACCCCGCTAGATGGAATTCTCTTGTTGAGGGGGTCCGAAGCATGCCCCCTCTGCATGCACGGGTGGGGCGGGCCGACGTTATCGGGACGAGACGGTCCCTCAGGTAATGAATTGTGGGTCTAAATTATTTTTCTTCTTCTGTTGTAAAGGCTGGTCAAAGGCCGTAATAAAGATATTTTAATTTGAATTTCAGGGATTACAGTATAAACAAAGTTTATACTTTGGCCTTAACCCCCCCCCCCCAAAAAAAAAAAAAAAAAAGCTTATGCAGGATGGCTGAAAATCAGCAGAATATTATTTGGCAGTTACTTCATTTACTGTTTCCCAAGGCAAGATGTACAATTTTGCAAATCTTAAGAGAGACAGGAAGAGGCAAAGATAAAAGTTGTACCAATAAAATGCATGCAAGGCCATGAATCTATTGCCAGCTATATGTGCTTAACTTGGGTTTTAAGAAGGAAGATCCTGCCTTTTCCAACATCAGAAGAGATTGCTTATTTATTTTCTCTAAACAGCAGAATTTTGGATCGCTTTGTAGCAGGACAGGGAAATAACTGTTGACTATGGGACTAGGATACACAGGATATCCCTTCTAATTTTAGCAATGCTGAAAAGAGTATTCAGTGGATCATTTTTTTCTAACTTGAATTTATTAGCTGCCCAAGTCTAATGGACTCTGAGCAGTATACAAAACTAGAGAAAACATAAAAACAGATTAAAATATCAAATAAGATAAAAACAATAATCAAGGACAAAGATGGTAAGAAATTACAATAACACATTTTTGTAGTATTGATCTAATTTAAATATCTAAGACTATACCGTATAGAAATATTACAAGTTAGATAAAAAGTTTATTACAGTTCAACTGTAACAAAAATAAACATAGTCTTAAAACTATATTTTGCTCCTCTATATAACATATATTCTGTCCGCCAATAAAGAGGTGAAAGAAAATGCTGTTCTGTGTTTTGAAATGGTTTTCACTAAATCCATCTCAGTCCAACATTCAGGCTGGATTGAATCAGCAACCCTTTACCTGCACAGGAGAACCACAAGATGGCAGGCAAAATCAAGCAATGCCACAATATTAGATTCAATAGAGATGCATTTCACATATTCAGCACAAATGAAGAAAGCTTTCACTAAGCAATAAAATAAAATATCTGCTCATAATTCTAATTTTTATAGATTGATGCCAAAACCAATGAAACATAATTTAGAGTTGGATAGTGACTGTATAGTTATAAATAATGCTACTTTGAATTTATCATATATGCAGATTTCTGAAAAGAGAGAAGGAAAATTATTTTAGGTGAAATGGATACCCATGTATTCTTATTCCAACAGGAATAAGAAAGTTGTCTGAATTTCACTTAAGAGGCTATTATCAAGATGAGACCATAAAATTAAAGAATCAGGTAGTGTTCACTGTTAAATAGCAGAAATACAGGATTTCCAGAATGCTAACTAAGATTACACAGCATATAATGAATTACAGCAAGAAAGCTAACAGGGTATATAGTAGCTAGAGTGTTGGACTCAGACTAAGAAGGCCAGAGTTTCCAATAATCTATATAGGCCTGAGTTAATACTGGACTAGGCTGACCATACGTCCCGTTTGGAATGGGACAGTCCCGTTATTTTAACATTTTCCAACCGTCCCGTCATTCTGGACAAAATCTCCATTTTGTCCCGTTTTCAAAGTTAGAGTGTGTGTGTGTGTGTGTGCCGGAGCGCACACTAGCGCGCCTGCCTACGCACCTGCCTGTGTGCGTGCCTGCCTGCGCGCCTTCCTGCATGTGTGCGTGCGCGCTTGTGTGCTGGCACGCGCACGTTAGGGTCCCGTTTTCGTCTCAAGGAAATATGGTCAGCCTATACTGGACCACTTACAGAACAATCCTTATTGGTGATGATTATAACACTCCACTGTGAGTGGTTTGACATAGCCAAACACCTTGATGGCAAAACACAAATTGGAAAGAGGGGAGCAGTATATGGCTTTACCTTGTGTTTCTCTGAAGATGTGTTTGTCCAACCCTACAGTTTATGGATTCTTCTCAAATGGGCATGTGTCATCATCTTATCTATCTTCAATTCTAATTCTGAAATTTCGTTGGGCTTTCACCTAGGCCATGTTGGATGCTCTACCTTGTGCAGTTCTGTGGGGATGGTATAAAAACATCCCTTTTCAGCAGTGCTTATGTCCTTGTGGAGATGGCTCTGTGGAATCCCTAAGCCATATGCTCCTTTATTGCTCTCTCTCTAAAGAATCAAGGAAGATACATCTTCGATACATTCGACAATACATCGAAGATACATCTGCTTGCACTTTTATAATTTTTTCTTTTTTCTTTAGTTCTATGCTCTAGCTTTTCTATATTCTACATTTTGTATTTTAATTATACTTTGAAAACTAATAAAGTTCTTTTTTTTTTAAAAAAAAAGGAAGATACATCTTTATCCCATTTTAAAGAACTACCCTGGTAGAGCGCACCATGTCTATCTGTCACTGCTTCTATCTGACCAGGACCTTGACATCTTTCCAAGTTGCTCGATTTTGTGCTATCATTCGTTGTATCCATCCTGCCTACGGTTGACGTTTAGCACAAATTTTGGTGATGGCTGCTGCTATTGTACTACAGTTACTATAATAATGTATTTCATATAGGTTTATTGCAATTTTTTAAAGTTTTATTAATAATTACAGGTCTATGTATTTGATTGTAGTGCTTTCTGGCCCATAGGAAGATTTGATTTGATTTGATGTGTGTGAGTGTGTGTGTGTATCAGACACACACAGAAAGAATATTTTGGAAAACCAGCTCTTATGATGGTCTAAATTTACTCGGTAATTTTGAACAATGGCAGAATGCCAAAGAGCTTAGGATCCAGCAGATGTTCACCTTGCCTCCTCCCCATCATTCCCCTTTTGGGCCTTTCCAATGTCAAGATTTCCCAATCTCAAAAGCCTGTGCAGGGGTAGGAGGAAACATTGATACTGAATTTCATCCCTTCCAAGTGTGGTGGATATCAACAAATTCTATGACACTGTTTATGCCCTTCCTATGTTAATAGGTTGAGTCATGGCAACTGGATTTCTTTCTTTTGGTTGAAACGTTTCGCTGCTTGTCCAAGTAGCTTCTTCAGTCTGGGCAAAAGTCGGTGAGGGGACCCCATATATGTCTTCTAGGGAGGCTGTGTGACCTTACACTTGAATGGCTTGTTAATTGGGCAATTGAGGTGTAGATAGTCTTTGGGATGTCTTACTCCTAAAACTTTATTCATCCCCAAGTGGATCGTTAAGCAAGTTCACCAGCAAGGCCACATTTAATGATCCACTTGGGGATGAATAAAGTTTTTAGGAGTAAGACATCCCAAAGACTATCTACCCCTCAATTGCCCAATTAACAAGCTATTCAGGTGTAAGGTCACACAGCCACCCTAGAAGACATATATGGGGTCCCCTCACCAACTTTTGCCCAGACTGAAGAAGCTACTTGGACAAGCAGCGAAACGTTTCAACCAAAAGAAAGAAATCCAGTTGCCATGACTCAACCTACAGACAATTCCACCTGGATGACTGAGAATCTTCATCGACATACTTCCTGTGTTAACTTAATCTTATTTATTTATCCATCCATCCATCCAACTTATATCACCGCCCATCTACCCCTGCAGAGGGGACTATATATGAAGATGCAAGAGAAAACACCACAAATATCCTTGAGCTCTTTAGAGGAAGCATGGGATGCTAATATAATAAATACCTCCTACATAAAACAGTTACTTTGACATGCAGTATTAAAATAGCAGAAATACAGCCAGTTCTTTGAGGGTACATCCCCTTGAGCACAGCTAGAATTACTATTTGATGCTGTAAGATTTCCATTTTAGGTACACATACCTACAGTATATACTGTACATAGTTAAGACTGTTCTGTGGATAATAGAACAATAACAGTATACATTTAAGACATCTGGCTCTTGCACTGTGAAATCTGTTCATGAAATAAGAGAGTATTTTATCTCTTTTGTAGCGTTAGTTTTCAACTGGATTGGGCCATTGCCTAACATACTGGTATTAAGCAGATCAAATACTGCTGCTGTAATACAAATTATGCATCAACAAACAAAAGGACCTTGGTGCACGATGCCAAGCCTTTGAACTTGAAGACGTTTGAGGACAAGAGCCACTTCCTTTCTGTTGCTTCAAGGATACAGCTCTTTTTCTATTGTTATTATTTCTGAAATGTTCAGATGTCCCTACAACATCACAGGATTAAGGGCAGGTGAAGGTCATTCTAATTCTGCCATCTGACTCAAGAATTCCTGCTCCCTTTTCCAATGAAGGGTTTTCCACACATTCCAACAGGGCACGAAAAAGAGGACACTAAACAGGAAGGCAGCTGGCAGGTTCAGAAAACTCAAACATCCACCTATGAATGATTTCTGCATTTCCTACCTAATCTCCTCAGCACTTTTCATGCATTCTCCGTTATACTTTGGAGTGGGACAGGTACGAGTAAAAACCTCTTTTTATGGAGTGTTAAGAGCTGTTCCAGGATCTTTTCTACTGGGTAGTTAAAGACAGTAAATGCTCAGGTATCCAGTGCAAAACTCTCTCTTAGCAGTGAGTAAATTCACCTTGGTTCAGTTTGGAATTATGGCTGTCACTGAAGCACGCTCAAAATAAGAAAAAGAAAACAAAAATAATTATTCCATTACAGTATTTGAAACTGAAGGGGCGTGGTGGCTCAGCAGGTAAGACACCAGGATTGTTGATCAGAAGATCGCAAGTTTAGAGGTTCGAATCCCTAGTCCCGCATGATGGAGTGAGCTCCCGCACTAGCCCCAGCTCTTGCCAACCTAGCAATTCGAAAGCATGCAAATGCAAGTAGATGAATAGGTACCACTTCGGTGGGTAGGTAACAGCGTTCCGCGCGCGTCATGCCGGCCACATGACCGTGGAAGCGTCTTTGGACAACGCTGGCTCTTCGGCTAACAAACGGAGATGAGCACCGGCCCCTAGAGTCGGACACGACTGCACAAATATGCGGGGGGAACCTTTACATTTACCTTTACCTATTTGAAACTGACTTCTCTGTTTGTGGATTTGTCTGTGTTTGTGTTTTTGCACATGCTTCCTTTTTAGGAAGGTGTTTTTTCTGACAGTTCTACCCTTGGGAATTGTGGCCTGAGTGGGGGCCATCTGGCAATGTTCCCTTGAATGTTTGGTAGCTTTGTTTGCACAACAAATTGCTTTTATGCAACTTGTTTGCACCAGTGTTCAAATGTGTGCATTGTGAGGCAAGTGCACCTAAGTGAGTGTAATGCAAATAATAAATATTAACTTCTCAAAAATATTTCTTAATTTCAATGAAAATAATTTAGCAACATATTAATAAATCCACATGAATCTACAGTAAGGTGCACCAGAGGCACCTTGGTCTGCTTGTTTGTTATACAGCTTATTTAGTGGATCTGACTCAGTGGGGTCAAAGGTTGCAGAGAAAAATATTGTGGTGTACCTTATATTTCCCCCTTGCAATCCTTAATATTTGCCATTGTACAATAAACTGTCCAGATCTATAAATGAGATGTGAATATTTCAACAAGCATCATACTGTGAGATTTTGGTGTAGCTGTTTCTAAAGAATCATCCAGCCATTTCGATTGAAATGAAATTGCTGTTTGCTTGCACTTTAGATTTTTAGCTAGTGACATTTTGGGAAGGTTTTTTTTTCCCTTTTCTTCTTTAAAATTACTTTTTAAAAATTACTTTTACTGACTTGGATAATCTTTATGGTGTGGCTTCTCTCAAGAAAAAGCTGCTCTTTAATTTTCCCCACTGCCTGATGGAACGTTTCCTGCTCTTTTCCAGTTTGACAAGCAGCGCCACAAGTCAATTAGCTTGCTGAGAATGTCCTCAATTCCACCAACCCATCTCATTCAGGAAGAGCCAGAGGTCACAGAAATTGTTGGAGGAAAGATCCAGCCAATGGGAAGGCAGGCGCTGGGGTGGGAGCATTGCAAGACAGCTTGAGTCACAGGAGGTGACTCAGCCAAGGGGGTGACTCAGCCAGGGGGAAGTTCCTATCTTCTGAAAGTGAGGCTTCTGCATGCTAGCACTTAGTACAGAGCTTTCCAAACTTTTCATGTTGGTGACAAACTTTTTAGACATGCATCATTTCATGACACACTCTTACAGCAGGGCATCATTTCGCGACACACTCTTACAGCAGGGCACAAGGCAGGCACTAGGACCTGTGCGGAATCACAGCAGGTTTGGAGGCAGCAAGGCACAAGGCAGGCACTAGGACCTGCACGGAATCACAGCAGGGCTCGGAGGCAGCAGCAGCCACAACACACCCAGATGCTGCAGCCGACACACTAACGTGTCCCGACACACAGTTTGGAAAGCTCTGACTTAGTAGATGTGGATCATTCAGTTTCGGGATGGTGCTTTTGTATTTCCTTAATTCGGTTTCTAACTAAGGTGCCATTAGTTTGCTCTTCGCCTTCTTGCTAGTATGGAAGAATGTGGGAATGTGGAGGCCTAGCCCATGAGTGCTAGTCCTCTGAGCTGAAGAAGTTCCTTATCCAACACCATAAAATGTAGGACGCAACTAATGCAGTTTCCCCTTCAGTAATAAGGCACACAAGACCCCAAATATATACAGACCTTTGCCAATGGCATATTTCTTTTTTCTCATACTATGGCTGCCCAGCCTCTAAAACTCTTCATTTGCAAGAGGAAGAGCTTGCAAATATCTTCATCTGGCAACTGTCAATTTCCCTAGGTGCCAACTTTTGAGATGTGATGTGATTTGATCTGGAAGAATGGCTCAATAAGAAAACTACTAAACTAGAAGAATGCAGACTCAGAAAAAATAACACAAATCATGAAAGAGGCACACATCGCTGTGCTTTAAATGTGTTGGCTGCAGTTCTAAAAATTAACCCCAACCTGATTCTTAGAGCCAAAGCTTGAGATCTCACTGTGCTACTCAGCTATTTCCATCCCCCATTTCTCTCTTACTGTTTCCACTCTCCCATCTTCTTTGATGGCAACAAGGTACTTTAAAAAGGAGGTTTTCTTTCAACATTTGTTAGATTTATTTGCTCACCTTTTTCCTTTCTTGGGGGAAGGGAGTGCTTCCCGGTTGCCTGCTGATATATCCTGCAACTCTGCCAAATATATCACAGCGTGCATCCAGTGGCTCTCTAAGTCTTAAATCAAAATGTAGCTGCTGGAGCTTTGCAGATCTGAACAGCAGTGCACTGGGGTTGCTATTTTTCTTATCTCTTGTTCTGAGCATCTTACATATACAGTTTGAACAGTTCAGATATTCAAACCAACAATCTAAGCATTTCTAGTGCTTTAAGGAGCTGTCAGACGTTTCTATATCAAACTCCCAGGTGTATTTACCAGCATTCAGGAGAAAATAGTTTTGTGTTAATATCATATATTCCAGCCACAAGATACTTTCAACTGCTGTAGCCTGGCTTTTAGTAGCACTGTTCATTTTTTATGTGTCAGGTTTTGTTTAGATACTTAGGGACAAACTAGTTTACATTTGGCAAATGTTCCTTTGTGCAACATCCCTGTATGTTTTCTCTCAACTTTGATTTGATTTTAGTAGCACAGTTGTTCCAGTAAATTTGAATTCTCTGAGGGTTATTCCTATTATACTGTGGCCACACAACCTATTTTATGGAGAACTTCCTCTGTTTGAAAATGTGTTCTGTTGAGGGCTGGTCTGGATGATTAGCTTGTCCCTGTAAGACTACAGCCCACTGACCATTTCTGAAGGCAGGGAAGCATGATGTTGTTCTATATCTACACCTAGCCCAAAAGGGAAGGCAAACTCCACCTGTCTTTTTCTGCTATGCGTCAAAAGTTGTGCTTTCTGACTTTTGCTAGCTCAAGTGGTACTGTCTGGTTCACCTGCTGAGGTTCATTTCCTTGTAGGCAAGCACCACCATTCCAACTGGCTATTGGGTACTGTGGAAAGAATCCCCCCTCCCTTCTAGTTACTGGTCACTGTCCCCACAGCCATTTTTTTAACAGGTTCACCAGTTGAACAGTAAAACAGACTTTTTTACAAGTTTGTTGATGGAACAGTGAAATGACAGACTGTTTTACAAGTTTCTCGATGGAGCAATGAAATGATACACTTTTTTTTTACAAGTTCATTGATGGAACAGTGAAATGAGGGACCTACTGACAAGAGTTCTGTCACATTCCCCTTTTAGCCAAAGTGTGGTAAAACCAGTAATTTCTATTCTGTTCACAGGAGTCCAGGAAAGGTAAAGGTAAAGGTAAAGAAACAGGGGAATCCACCCATCTGGTTAATGTGCTCTGGAGAGGACATCAGGCCATCATCATGGCCAAAGTGGAGGAAGGGATTGAAATCTGGAAAATAATTCCTAAACTGGCTTCATGTCCAGCCAGTTTACACATGGGAGACAAACAGCTGAAGGCTGTTTGAAGTGCAGAAATAACTCTGACTTAAAGATTGAAAAAAGAGAGAAGAGAGAGGACGGGGGTCCCAAAGTTACTCAGCAACACTCAATGCCCGGACAGCCGACTGAGCAGATACACAGATTACTGAGCCTCAGTCTCACACACTATGATGAAATACGTTTTTATTTCTAAATTTGCAGCTAGGCATAGGGATTAGCATGTACATTTTTATGAAATATTAAGCTATGATGATGGTCCACAAAAATCTAGATGGCAGCATCTAGAATTAGTTTTCTGTATCCCTTTGTTCCATGTGGTGATTTTTTTTTTTGCAGCCAAGAATTATTAGCCTTATGGAATATCTTTTTTTTTAAATGAATGAATGAATGAATTCCCTTTTTTTGTTTAGCAATGCATAAAAGGTCTTCCTAGTTCCCATTGTTGTTTATTTGTTCAGTCGCTTCCGACTCTTCGTGACTTCATGGACCAGCCCACGCCAGAGCTTCCTGTCAGCCGTCACCATCCCCAGCTCCCCCACGGTCGAGTCCGTCACCTCCAGAATATCATCCATCCATCTTGCCCTTGGTCGGCCCCTCTTCCTTTTGCCTTCCACTTTCCCTAGCATCAGCATCTTCTCCAGGGTATCCTGTCTTCTCATTATGTGGCCAAAGTACTTCAGTTTTGCCTTTAATATCATTCCCTCAAGTGAGCATACATAGGCTCAAAAGAGAAGCCCAACTATTTGGAAATTTCTTCAAAGGGTATACAATAAATATTAAAAAGTTATGAAACAAGATTTGGTCCTGACACTGACCTCCTTGAATTGATCACTTCTAACAGAGCTTAGTCATTGTGGTTACCAAGCATATAGTTTATTTTATGGAAATTTAGGATCCTTCCACATACAGCTTTTGCTGTATTTTTTCACTCCTAGATCTGTCTGTGTGTATGTGATCATTCCATCGTCAGCTTGGCTGACAGAAATGATTAACTCCTGACTTCAGTAAAAAGAGGCAACCATATTATCTCAGAAGTCACTTACCACAAGGCTGATTGATGAACTTTATCAATTCCACAAATAAGAAAAACTACATATCAGCATTTTTTAAAATGCTGTATTGTATAGTTCAATGGTTTCCTGTATACCCACCCAAGAAGTGATTGAAACAGTTGCTTAATTTGCTGGTAGGTGAATATATACTAATATGTTCAGTAACAAGACTGGAGATAAAATGTTCCATCCTGGGTATAAGAAATGCTATGTTGCATGAATCCAGGGGTCATTTTGTCTCCAGCAATTGCCAGTCATATTAGACAGTTGCCCATTGGGAGTTTGGAAGAAATGAACCTGCTATCATTTGGTAATAAGGTGGTCTAAAAATATAAATATGATAAGGGATTCGGGTATCCCATCTCTGTCTGTCTTTCCAACAGGGCTCAGAAGCTAAAACTTAAAACTTTGCAATGGACTTGAATGTTATAATCCTTCCTAATAGTTACATGACAATATAGATGCAATGAAATTTTCTGATATTTAACTTTAAACTGTGGATATTTTTCACTGATTCTGACTGACCAGTTTGATATGCATGCTCATCAATAATCAAATATTTGCTAATAGAATTAACTGTATTCTCCTGGACTGTGACTCCTTGCAGCAGTCTATAAGTATACAAATCTATATCCAGCAATGGGAACTAAGTGCAATTGAATATAGCAGGATTTATCCTTGGGAGCTTAAACCTTCCCTTTAATCCAAGTAGACCAGATTTTAAAATTCAGAATTACTGGTTTTAATCTACCTATTTAAGTGCCAGAAGCTATTAGCACTTAATTAAAAATTCCTAGTGGGATTTGTCAGTCATATAAAGGACTATATCTGGTAACAGTATATTTTAATATCACAAATGAAGTGAATTGAGAAGGTAGTAGCTGTCTGAGGAATGAAGTGATTTGTGAATATAAAAGCTAACACAATGAAAAATAAAGATAGTAAAAATAAAAAATAGAGTGTAACCAGTGGATTGATAAAGTTTTTAATTCTGTATCTATAACAATACGCAAATAGTTACAATGGATATATTCTACCAGAATATATAATATATAATATAATTCCAGGTGTATATCCATAAATTGCCTTAAAGGACAATTTTACAATTGAAATTGAGAAGTTTACGCTTGAAAATAAACTGAAGAACTGCTATTTTTCCACCCATCTCCTTGAAAGATTCAACAGGCAATGCAATTTGTTCACATATCAGCTTATATCTACCGGGGACAGTGTGCTAACAGAAAGCCATGGATTCTTCTCCCTAGTTCATTGAGTCTTCCAAAATGTTCTCTGGAGAGCTGAAAAATTCTCAAAAATAGATTAAGGCTATATTCAAAGAAGTGAAGGAGAAAGAGAGTGGGGGGAAATCCTGTTGTGCAAGCAAAACTCTACCACCCTGATTTTGGATGTAGCCTCTTGATTGTATAGTTTTAGAGTAAGAGGATCAGTATTTACATATCAAGAAGTGAACCACTTTGATACTTGGGGTTAGTCCTCTGGAGCATCCAAAGCTTCATCTTCTTTTCAACAGAAGAATTTCTTTTGAAGATAGATTGACTCTCATCCCTACATTGTTATGGTCAATTTCTGTTAGATTCTTTAGAAATCCTCATTAAAAATATGTATTTTCAAAAGGCAGCGGTACCATGATATTCAGAAGACATTGTTTAATCTAATTATGCAGGTTCATTATATTATGTATTTACATTTCTACCCTTGTGTAGTCATGGAGTTCTGGAGGGAAGAGAAAGGATATTAGTTGTTTGGTTAAAAAAAAATATCCCCATGGTTATGCTACAGATAGGCTATATGGTGCTCTCAGGCACGTGTGTGTGTCTGGGTCCTATGTAGGACAAACAGGGCTTCTTCAGAAATTAAAGATCATAATAGTAAGTATTCTAGATTATCTTCAGAAAAAGATAAGGAAGGAAAGAATTATTCATTGTTTTTCTAATTCTAAAGTTCAGCAATCTGAATTTCTTTGTTGAAGGAATTAACTAAATATCAAGCGGTATATGGAACAAGTGTCTCAAAACAACAAAAAATTAAAAGATTACTAACAAATATTAAATAAATGATATCTGCTTGGTTTAAAAAAATTTATAGGACTGCACGCTGCCTCTTCAATAATCCTGGACATTCCATCATCCTAGACCTTGGAATTATCATTAAGTAAAAAAGTAACCAATTTGCTTCCCTTTCTTAGTAAATAAAACTTATTTTTCAGATGATGAATCCTCTGAAGTTTCTGGTTTGACATTTAAGTTTTGGAGCCAAATGACTGAGTGGAAGCTAATAGAACCTGCCTTAATGACAGATTGTATGTTAACTTCCTAGCCTCTCTCCCTCTGTCACTGTCAGCCTTTGCTATTTTATTTTATTTTTTTGCCGTGCTGAAGGTTTGTATATTTCTCAGAAATATCTTATATTAAGGAGTCTTGAGAATAGATGAGAACTTTCAAGTCAGTCTTCTAAAAAATTAAAGCCATTTACATGTTCTTTTTATAGGATATTTCATTTTTTCCCATTGGCTCAAGCACTTGAATCAAGGACGCCCATGTTTTCTCTGAAAGCTGACCGTTAAATTGCTACTCATGTTTGATTATTCCATCTCCCCTCCCTGATACCTCTTAATTTCTATCATGTCAATTACATAGGTTAATAACCATGGTAAATCGGTTGTCCTCAACTTTCTGAGCCTGGAGATATTTAAAATACTGAGAGCTTATTTGGATCTCTTACAATATGGCTGCCAGAAAACCTTGCTCATTCACAAAATCAATGGCACAGAAGATGTGGCCAGTCACAAAGACAGGCCAGATAGCAAACTAGTAAGAATGCTTTTTGCCTCCCCATCAGTTCCCCAGAATGCTCCCTTCTACTCTCCAGTTTTTCTTTTTATTATTTTTGTGCCGATAGGCACATTTCTAAATCATGTTTTTCCCTAAGGAGGCTACCATAGACTATATTTTGCACAGAGGTAGGTTTGAAAATTATCCTCCTCCTCTATTATTTTTCTTATTATCAATTATTTTAAAAATCAGGCAGGAAGCCTAATGGGTGCCAAGAAAAGTGTCTACAAGCACAGTCATGCTCCTGAGCATCACCCACAAGACTCTGTTTGCAAGCAAATGGATGCCGGTTGGATCTAGTTTCTGTTTATACTATTAGCAATGTTTCTAGGCAAGTGGGTGTGTAGGTACAGTGATATGCAAATGCACCATTTCCAGTTGTGAAGGGGAAGGAAACAAGAAAATGATTAGGAAGAGGGATGGTGAGTGTTTTGAATGAGGATTTAGTGTACAATTCATGGAAATTTATTAGGGAAGGAGTCCAGGCATTCTACACTCTACATTTGTAATTTTCCCATATTTTTCCACAGCTTCATCCATCTTTTTTCTTACCACAGAAAACCCATCAGGGAGGGGAAAAGGGAATAACTATATTTTGACTAGTAATAGGGAAAGCCATCCACCCGAAGCACTCAAGTATTCTCTCTGGGCCCATTTCCCCCCTTTTTAAAATGAAGTGTTTCCTAATTAACATAAAATAATCTAGATGATTTATACAATAAAACCAAGTTAAAACAATAGAAAGTCAACATTAAAGGCAACATTTGTATCCAGCAAAAAAGGATATAAACAACAGAAAAATGCAATGTACACTGTTGTGATGTCTCTTATGGAATGTGGATGGTTTGAAGAAATTTAACATTCCTTAGAACTGAAATATTAAGATACAAACCAAATTAAATTACATTGTTTTATCTTAAATTATATTTTCATATAAACAATTGTTTATATTGTTTCAGCAATATCTATACACCACATTTTGTTGTTTTAGAGTGGCAAGTAGTTCTAGTTCAATAGTTTAAAACACGGACATATCAAACCTAATGCTTTAGATGACTATTCTTAAGAAACCTGCCTCAGATGAAAATACCTATTTAAGAGTCTCATTCAGGCATTCATTTAAATAGAAACGAATGCAGAAAGGAAAGATTGCTCTCAAGCCCACAAGCCATATCTCTGACCTTCATGCTTTCAAGTATCTCATTTGCACAGCGATCATGTCTCTATCGCCAAATGGAAATGAATATCTCACACTAAAAGCATTCAGCTGCATATTCATAGGATGCTGAAATATTTACAAACTAGGAGTGGGGCCGGTGGGTGTGGCATCAGGCCATATCTCCACCACCATTGCCACCTAAGAACAAGATGTTATTTGTTGTTCAAACAAAATGATATGCTACCCAATCCCAAAGGCTCTGAGCCATGTGTGTGTGTGTGTGTGCGCGCGCACATGCCTGCACATACACACAAACACAGAGATTAAAGTCAGCAGCACAGGCAACTTAAAATTCTAAAAGGTCTGTCCTAAATTGGAATAAATGAGCTAGCCTCAAGTCCAACAGCAATTTGTTCTCTAATATAGGCCTCACCACAGTAAAAAAATAAATGTAATTGTCAGTGTCCAATGTATTCAGGATGGGATCTGCAAAAGGCACCCAATCAAAGATCTAAAAAGGCAAGACAGAGTGAGAGAATTTGGGCTTAAGCCATGTAGGTGATAGTCTCTTGAAACAACAACAATGGGAAGGAGTGTCAGAGCCAGACTGCAGCCAAGGAGAGTGGTGTTTTTTTTTTGAAAAATATCATTTTATTTACATTCAACATAAAACATAAAACAAAACACATAGCACATAACAATGATCACATATAACACATAACAATGGTTACATTTATGTATATATATTTACATTTGATTTTACATAATCATTTTTATTATATTTAATATAATGTATCCTTCTTCCTTGTTTTTGTTTGTCTCTAATCTTTTCCCTCCTTTATCTTCCAATCTCTTCTAACCTATTCTCTCTCTATCTTTTCCTTTCCCTTTCCTTCCCTTTTGACTCTTCCCTTAATTCCTTTTCTCTTTCATCCACTCCCTTCTTCCTTTTTAACCCTCTCTTTCTCTCTCTAATCTCTTCTCTCACTTGCCTTACTCACTCTTTCTAACCCTCCCATCTCTCTCTAACTTTTCCTTTCCTTTATCTTCCATTTTCATTCTTCCTTTTGTCCCTTCATCCATTCCCTTCTTCTTCTTTTTTTGACCCTCTCATTCTCTCTAATATCTTCTCTCATACTCCCTCTTTCTCTCTCTAACCTCTTCTCTCCCTTCTCTTCTGTTCTATCTTCTCTCCCTATCTTTCTTTCCCTTTTCACCCTTTCTATCCTCTTTTTCTTTCTAACCTATTCCTTCCTTTCTCTTCTTACTTTATATATGTTTATCACTCTTTTTCTCCGTTTCCTTACATTATATTATTTATTTATTTATATATTTGTATCAAATTCAATCTTAACTTTTAGATCTTTGTTTTATAATACATAATACATACATACACTCCATTAAAATTCTTCCAGTTTTCTTAACAGAAAAAAAATCTTGTAAATACTTGATTTACATTTTTTCTCTTCTTATACCTCTTTTTTTTCCCCTCGCCCCTTCTTTATTATTATTATTATTATTATTATTATTATTATTATTATTATTATTTGTTCTCTACTTAATGTTATATTCTTTTTGAATATACTTTATGAAGGGGTCCCATGTTTCCTTGTACTTCCCCATTTCTTTTCCTTTTATTAAATTTGTTAATTTGTCTGTTTACATTAAATCCATTACTTTTATAATCCATTCTTCTTTTGTTGGAATATTTTCTTGTTTCCAGTATTGGGCGTATTTTATCCTTGCAGCTGTACTTAAATACTGAAATAAAACCTTTTGTTTTTTATTTATATTGTCTTCAATTTTGCCCAATAAATATAATTCTGGTCTCATCCTTATTTCTTTATCGAATATTTTACATACATATTTGTGTATTTTGCCCCAATATTTTTTTGCTTTTCCACATAGCCACCATACATGGTAGAAAGATCCCCTTTTGTTTTTGCATTTCCAACATAAATTAGAATTACTCATTTTTGATTTAAATAACACCTCAGGAGACATGTACCATCTAAAGATCATTTTATACATATTTTCTCTTAGATCATTACTTAAAGTGAATTTTATATTTTTGACCCAGATTTCTTGCCAATCTTCATATGTAATTTCAATTCCTAAATTTTCCTCCCATTTTCTCATATATTTTTTAATTTTTATGTCCTTGGTTTTCATTTCCAGTAACGTTTTATATACTTTAGAAATTAAATGTTCTTCCTCTTTTTCTAGTATATTATCCCAATTATTTTCTATTTTTGTAAATTGATAGTTTTTTTCGTCTATTTTATATTGCTCTTTCAATTGGAAATATGTAAACCAATGACATACTATATTTTCATTTTCTAGTTCTTCCCTTGTTTTAAGTTTCTGATTATTTCCTTCAAATTTTAGCAAATTTTTATATCTTATATATTCTTTTTTATTTTGACTCCCTAATCTGGTACATGCCTCCTGGGTTGACACCCATAGTGGAAGATTTGGTAATAGTGTTTTTTTGTATTTGTTCCAAATTTTTAGCAAGGATTTTCTTATTATATGGTTATTAAATGCCTTATGTATTTTACTTTTATTATACCACATGTAACCATGCCAACCATACCTATTGTCGTGTCCTTCTAAATTCAGTAATTTTTCATTTTCTAGTTTTATCCAATCTTTAATCCATATTAGGCCGCATGTTTCATAATATAATTTAAGGTCTGGCATTGCTAATCCCCCTCTGTCTTTTGTGTCTTGTAAATATTTTAATTTTATTCTAGGTTTTTTCTTTTGCCATATAAATTTTTGCCATTTTATAAAAGTTTGGTCTTTAATCATAATCGGGATTGTTTGGAACAAATACAAAAATCTTGGTAGTATATTCATTTTTATTGTAGCAATCCTCCCCAGTAATGATAGCTGTAAATTTGCCCATTTTTCAAGATATTTTTTAATTTCTTTCCATAAATTTTCATAGTTATTTTTATACAAATCTAAATTGTTATCTGTTAATTGTATTCCTAAATATTTTAATTTTCTAACGTTTTGAAATCCTGTTATTTGTTCTAATTGACTTTTTTTCTTCTTTTGTCATGTTTAAATTTATCATTTTGGTTTTCTGTATATTAATTTTAAATCCTGATAAATCGCCATATTCTTGTAATTTTAAAATTAATTTTTCTATTGTATTTCTTGGGTTTTGTATTGTTATTACGAGATCATCTGCGAAAGCCTTTTAATTTATGATTATCTTGTTTTACCTTGATCCCTTCTATATTTTGATCTTTCCTGATTTCTTCCAGTAATACTTCTAGCCCCTTCATGGATCACTGCCTTGTCGTGG
The DNA here is from genome assembly GCA_023362775.1 of Charina bottae. NCBI lineage: Eukaryota > Metazoa > Chordata > Lepidosauria > Squamata > Charinaidae > Charina > Charina bottae. The sequence goes on along the minus strand of JALMGJ010000005.1, from coordinate 40,156,026 downwards.
CGAAGGGGCTTGCGTAACTCAATGAAGTCAGGTCAAGAAGAACAGGTCATGATGGAGAGTTCTGACAAAACGTGGTCCACTGGAGGAGGAAATGGCAAACCACTCCAGTATCCTTGCCAAGAAAACCCATGGACAGTATCAAAAGGCTAAAAGATATGACGCCGGAAGATGAGCCCCTCAGGTCGGAAGGTGTCCAAAATGCTACTGGGGAAGAGCGGAGGGCAATTCCGAGTAGCTCCAGAAAGTGTGAAACGGCTGGGCCAAAGCCGAAAGGACGCTCAGTTGTGGATGTGTCTGGAAGTGGAAGGAAAGTCCGATGCTGTAAAGAACAATATTGCATAGGAACCTGGAATGTAAGAACTATGAATCAAGGTAAGCTGGATGTGGTCAAACATGAGATGACAAGATTGAACATCGACATATTGGGAATCAGCGAACTAAAATGGACAGGAATGGGCGAATTTAATTCAGGAGACCATTATATATACTACTGTGGGCAAGAATCCCTTAGAAGAAATGGAGTAGCTCTCATAGTCAATAAAAGAGTGGGAAAGGCAGTACTGGGGTACAACCTCAAAAACGACAGAATGCTTTCAGTTCGAATCCAAGGCAAACCATTCAACATCACAGTGATCCAAGTCTATGCCCCAACCACTGATGCCAAAGAAGCTGAAGTTGACCGGTTCTATGAAGACCTACAACACCTTCTAGAACTAACACCAAAAAAGATGTCCTTTTCATCATAGGGGACTGGAATGCTAAGGTAGGAAGTCAAAAAATAACCGGAATAACAGGCAAGTTCGGCCTCGGAGTACAAAATGAAGCAGGGCAAAGGCTAACAGAGTTTTGTCAAGAGAACACGCTGGTCATAGCAAACACTCTTTTCCAACAACACAAGAGACGACTCTACACATGGACATCACCAGATGGTCAATACCGAAATCAGATTGATTATATACTTTGCAGCCAAAGATGGAGAAGCTCTATACAATCAGCAAAAACAAGACCTGGAGCTGACTGTGGCTCAGATCATGAGCTTCTTATTGCAAAATTTAGGCTTAAATTGAAGAATGTAGAGAAAACCACTAGACCAATCAGGTATGACCTAAATCATATCCCTTATGAATATACAGTGGAAGTGAGGAATAGATTTAAAGGATTAGATCTGGTAGACAGAGTGCCTGAAGAACTATGGATGGAGGTTCGTAACATTGTACAGGAGGCAGCAACTAAAACCATCCCAAAGAAAAAGAAATGCAAGAAAGCAAAGTGGCTGACTGATGAGGCTTTACAAATAGCTGAGGAAAGAAGGGAAGCAAAAGGCAAGGGAGAAAGGGAAAGATATAAACAACTGAATGCAGAATTCCAGAGAATAGCAAGGAGAGATAAGAAGGCCTTCTTAAATGAACAATGCAAAGAAATCGAGGAAAACAATAGAATGGGGAAGACTAGAGATCTCTTCAAGAAAATCGGAGATATCAAGGGAACGTTTTGTGCAAAGATGGGCATGATAAAGGACAAAAAAGGCAGGGACCTAACAGAAGCAGAAGAGATTAAGAAGAGGTGGCAAGAATACACAGAAGAACTATACAAGAAAGATCTTAATATCCCTGATAAATACGATGGTGTGGTCACTGACCTTGAGCCGGACATCCTAGAGAGTGAAGTCAAGTGGGCCTTAGGAAGCATTACTAACAACAAAGCTAGCGGAGAAGACAGTATCCCAGCTGAGCTATTTAAAATCCTAAAAGATGATGCTGTTAAAGTGCTGCACTCAATATGCCAACAAATTTGGAAAACTCAACAGTGGCCACAGGATTGGAAAAGGTCAGTTTACGTTCCAATTCCAAAGAAAGGCAATGCCAAAGAATGTTCAAACTACCGTACAATTGCGCTCATTTCACATGCCAGCAAGGTTATGCTCAAAATCCTACAAGCTAGGCTTCAGCAGCATGTGAACCGAGAACTACCAGAAGTGCAAGCTGGGTTTCGAAGAGGCAGAGGAACTAGAGATCAGATTGCCAACATTCGCTGGATCATGGAAAAAGCAAGAGAGTTCCAGAAAAACATCTACTTCTGCTTCATTGACTACGCTAAAGCCTTTGATTGTGTGGATCACAACAAACTGTGGCAAATTCTTAAAGAGATGGGAGTACCAGACCACCTTACCTGTCTCCTGAGAAACCTGTATGTGGGTCAAGAAGCAACAGTTAGAACCGGACATGGAACAACCGACTGGTTCAAAATTGGGAAAGGAGTACGACAAGGCTGTATATTATCACCCTGCTTATTTAACTTATATGCAGAGTACATCATGAGAAATGCTGGGCTGGATGAATCACAAGCCGGAGTTAAGATTGCCGGGAGAAATATCAACAACCTCAGATATGCAGACGATACCACCCTAATGGCAGAAAGTGAAGAGGAACTAAAGAGCCTCTTGATGAGGGTGAAAGAGGAGAGTGCAAAAGCTGGCTTGAAACTCAACATTAAAAAAACCCAGATCATGGCACCTGGTCCCATCACTTCCTGGCAAATAGAAGGGGAAGAAATGGAAGCAGTGACAGATTTTATTTTCTTGGGCTCCAAGATCACCGCAGACGGTGACTGCAGCCATGAAATTAAAAGACGCTTGCTCCTTGGAAGGAAAGCTATGGCAAACCTAGACAGCATATTAAAAAGCAGAGACATCACCTTGCCGACAAAGGTCCGTATAGTTAAAGCTATGGTTTTTCCAGTAGCAATGTATGGCTGTGAGAGTTGGACCATAAGGAAGGCTGAGCGCCGAAGAATTGATGCCTTCGAGCTGTGGTGCTGGAGAAGACTCTTGAGAGTCCCTTGGACTGCAAGGAGGTCAAACCAGTCAATCCTAAAGGAAATCAACCCTGACTGCTCATTGGAAGGACAGATGCTGAAGCTGAAGCTCAAATACTTTGGCCACCTAATGAGAAGAGAGGACTCACTGGAAAAGACCCTGATGCTGGGAAAGACTGAGGGCAAAAGGAGAAGGGGACGGCAGAGGATGAGATGGTTAGATAGCATCACCGATGTAATGAACATGAATTTGAGTAAACTCCGAGAGACAGTGGAGGACAGGAAGGCCTGGCGTGCTATGGTCCATGAGGTCACGAAGAGTCGGACACGACTGAACGACTGAACAACAACAACAATACTTCTAGAACCAATATGAATAATAATGGTGAAATGGGACAACCTTGTCTTGTGCCTTTTGTTATTTTACATTCCTGGGTTTCTTCTTCGTTTACCATTATTCTTGCTTTTTGAATCTTGTATATTGCTCTTATTGCTTTTATAAATTTTTCCCCAAAATTTCTATTTTCTAGTACTTTAAACATAAATTCCCAATTAACGTTATCGAAAGCTGTCTCCGCATCTAGAAATAATAACATTATTGGTTTTTCATTATGAACGTTTGCGTATTCAATTAGATTAATCACATGTGTTATATTTTCTTTTATTTGTCTGTTTGGTAAGAAACCATTTTGATCCTGATTAATAATTTTCTGTAATATTTTTTTTAACCTTTCAGCAAGAATAATGGCAAATATTTTGTAATCATTGTTTAGTAAGGAGATTGGCCTATAATTCTTACATTCTGTTAAGTCTTGGTTTTCTTTTGGTATTAACACAATATTTGCTTCTCTCCATGATAATGGTATATCTGCACCCTGTAATATTGAATTGAATAGAATTTTTAATGGATTAATTAGATGTTATTGAAATTTTTTATAATATTCGGCTATGAAACCATCATTTCCTGGTGTTTTCCCTGTTTTCAGTCTTTTGATTGCATCTTTGATTTCTTGTGTTGTAATGTTATTATTTGTAAAATCCTTATCTTCTTCTGTTAATTTTTCTAATTTACATTTTTCAATATATTCATCTATTTTATTTTTTGTTATTTGTTGTTTTTGATATAGTCTGGTATAGTAATCAAAGAAAGCCTTTTTGATATCTTCATTATATATCAATTCTTTATTCTTATCTCTAATTTTTGAAATGATTTTTTTTCTTTTTCTTTCCTTAATTTGTATGCCAGCCATTTTCCTGGTTTATTTGCCTGTTCAAAATTTCTTTGTTTGATAAATTTTAGTTTTCTATTCAATTCTTCTGTTAGTTCTATTTTGATTTGAAGTTGTAATAATTTTATTTGGTTTCTTAATTCCTCTTTTTCTTTTTTCTTTCTATTGTTCTTTTGCAATTCTAATTATTTCTCTTTTATCTGTTCCATTATTGTTTCTATTTTTTTTTCTTGTTCTTTTTTTGATAATTATTAAGTGATATCAGTTGTCCTCTCATATATGCTTTACTTGTATCCCAAACTGTTTCTATTTTAACTCCCTTGTCAATATTCCAAGTAAAAAATTCTTGTAATTTTTTTTCTAATTCTTCTATATTTTTTTATCTTTAAGAATATTTTCATTCATTCTCCATCTATATATTTTGGTATTGATGTTTAGGGTCATTTGAATTGGGCTGTGATCTGAGAGTGTTTTTGGTAGAATTGACATGTCTTTTATTTTATTTTCTAAGCTTTTAGATATCCAGATCATGTCTATTCTAGAAAATGAATTAAATCTATTCGAATAAAATGTATAATCTCTTTTATTTCCTTTATTGTGCCTCCAAGCATCTACTAACATTAAATTTTTAGCCATATTAAAAAATTCTTTTGGTAGTTTTCCTTGGTTTTTGCTAATCTGATTATCTGATTTCCTATCTATTTTAGGTTCCACAACCCCATTCAAATCTCCCATTAACACCCAATTTTTATTCGCATGTTCAGAGAGGACATCTGATAATTCTTTATAAAAAAATTTTTGATTGTTGTTTGGGGCATAAACCCCCACTATCCAAATTTTCATATTTTGGCTTTCAATTTCCACTATTAAAAATCTTCCCTCTTCATCTTTTAATATTATTTTAGGTTTAAGTGAAGGTTTTACATAGATTACTATACCATTGTTTTTTCATTAGCTGTTGAAAATGCTAGCCCTAGTTTTTTATTGTCCAATTATTTTGTATCCTTTTTTTTATGTGGGTTTCTTGAAGACAAATGATATCTAGTTCTAATTTTTTTAAAATTTGAAATGTTCTATGTCTTTTCACTGGTGAGTTAAATCCATTGATATTCCATGTTAAATTTTTAAGTTTACTCATCTTTCTTACTTCCCAGTTCTTTCTCTAATCTCTTGTGAAATTCCTTTGCTTTGTATATAGAATTTAGTCTATATCTTTGTCCCTTATACATTAAGTTAACTCCTTCAAAATTCTCCCATCTAAAATTTATTTCGTGTTTCTTTAATGTTTCTGTCAGAAATTTATATTCTTTTCTTTTTCTTAGTATTCCTCCAGGTATTTCTTTAAAGATAGTGATAGCATTACCTTCAATCTCAATTTTTTTGTTAAATGCTGATTGAATAACCATATCTCTATATTTTTTTTTAGAAAATTCTATCAATATGTCTCTAGGTTTTTTGTTAATCTTTGCATATTTAGAGTTAACTCTATATATTTTTTCAATTTCATCATCTATTTTCTCCTCCTCCCATTCTATCAAGTCAGCAATCATTTGAATGAGCAGTCCTTTAATATTTTCTTCTTTGTCTTCCTCCACCCCTCTTATTCTTATGTAACGTTCTTTTTCTTTCAATTCCAGTAGTGCTAGACGTTCTTCCTCTTCTTCTCTTTTTTCTTCACATTTGTCCATTTGTTTTTTAATTTGTTGTATTTCAATATTAATTTTTTTCCCTATAATATCCATTTTTTGATCTATCCTTTTTTCCAAATCTTCAAATCTTTCTTCTAACACTTTTTTCACAGTCTGTGTTATTGTTTCTGTGGTTTTTATTGTAAAGTCTTCAAATAAGGCTTTCAACCCTTCACCATCAGATCCTCTTCTTGGTTGTCATTTTGTGGCCATGTTTTTTCCAACACCTTTCTATTTGTTATTTCCTCCTTTTTATAACAAAATCTATATTCTAACTAATTGATATATATATATTCTAATTACTTAATATATCACAATATCTTATATCCTTATCCTTATATATATTTCCACTATTGTTTTATCTTATTTCATATTATATTATACACAAACATACAAACAATATAATGCAATACTATACTTATAGGTTTCCTTTATATATTCAATATATTCAATATTACTTTTTCAAAATGTCTTTAAGATGGAGAGTGGTGTTTAGGACTGGTTTTGAGATCTTCCAGAAAGAAGGCACCCACTCCAACCTAAGTGGCAATAATGATCAGCTTGAGGGGCATGAGTAGGCTGCCAAATTGGAGAGTTTATGACCTGACTGTTTACATGGGTCAGCCACGGAGGTGCTTGAGAGGTGGCCCATCAAAATAAAACAAGGATGGGGAATTCAGGTTGCTGGGAATCAAGTGGGGGGGGGGGCTTGGGACCACACTCACTAGTGTGGCCTACTGTTGCAGGGCTTTGCGTGGTTGGATGTGGATTCCTGGGACACCATCGTCCTGGATGCGTCTGCTGGTGCTATTATGCTATGCCCTGTGTGTATTTGGGTGTGTTTGTTTCCTTATATTTTGTTTGGGACAGCCCCTCAGGAAAGACCTGAGGAAGTAAGGGCAGCCTTACCTGTGGCGAAAATGTGGGCTGGGGGAGGTGGGGAGGTGCCCAAGACCAGTGGAAGAGGTTCTATTTACATATTCACCTCCAAATGGGAGGCCTAGAATGTGTTGGAGTTGTTGGGAATTGGGATGTGTTGTGTGGGGTATGGGTAATGGTTGGGTTGAAGGATGGCTGAATTGTTAGACAGATTGCTGCTGTGTTTAGGTTGAAGGAGGGATGACTGGGTTATAGTGTAGGAATTGGGATGATTTTATTGTTTATGTTGGATGTGTGTGTGTGTGTGTGTGTGTGTGTGTGTGTGTGTGTGTAAAGAAGGCAGTTGCTATATCTCAGTGGTGTTAGGCCAGAAGTGATATGACAGAAAATACTGGGTTGGCCATTCCAAGGGAAGGGTGGTCTCCAATTTGGTTGCAGCCTACTTTTCCAACCTGCTAAAAGCCTTACCCTGGGGATCTTATGATTGGATTGTCAGAGCATCTGGCCCCAAGGTATTGCTGGTAAACACCAGATCTGATTGTAAGAAAGCTGTGTCCATTCACACTCTGGTGATGGACAAATAGATAGATCTGGCACGTATTACCAAAGCCTGACTGAACAAGGACAGAGATATTGCACTTTTGGAAATCTGTCCAGCAGGCTTTCAGGTCCTATATCAGTCTCAACACTATGGACAGGGAGGTGGGGTGGCACTGATTTATTGTGAGATCTTGTCTGTGACCAGGGTCACTGTTTCCAAGGGGTGGAGTATGACTGCTTTCCGGTTAGGTTGGGCCATAGGGACATGCTAGGGGTACTTTTGGTGTACCAGCAGCCGTGCTACCCACTTGGATCCCTCCCTGGGTTCTTGGATCTGGTCACCAGGCTGATGGTTGAGTCTCCCCAGCTCCCCTCCTCAAAGACTTCAACCTCCATATGGAGGGGTCTGGGACAGCCCAGGATTCATGGTCTCCATAGCAACCAAGTTCTTGCCCCAGGTCATATTGGACCTGACACTCATAGGTGGCCATGTATAAAACCTCATTTTCACTTCAGAGCAATTATCTTATGATCTGGATATAGAGGATATTACCATCACCCTTTTGTCCTGGTCACATCATTTCCTGGTTCATCTGCAATTGTTGGTTGCCTGTAGTTTTAGAATAGTGATAGCAATGTGTGATTCCCGGGTGGTTGCTAAACTCCAGTCTCCATCAACCCTGGCTTGCAGTTGCATATGCTGAAAGGGCACACTTTTTATTTTAGGAACATGTTGATCCTTAATGGACTCGAGAACTGGGACTATTTTTCAATGCTCATATAGAAAGTCCTTTCTTTTCACTAAGAGGACACCATTATGTCTTGGGAACAGGGAAGGTTCAAGAGGCAGGTTTGAACTGCAGCATCTCTCATAAATCAATCTCATTTGCACTGTGAATGTAATGAAATAATATGGCATCATTCATTGAGATGAGCCAGCAAATCCAGTTTGAAACAGAATTGAACTGAAAAGAAATCCAATCAATTTACATTCGAAAAACAAATCCATCCCATCCTTACTGAACAAAAGAATACAACTTCAACAACAATTAGTTCTACTTATAGCTTATTTGAATAACTCCAGTGCTGGCACAAGCTATTGATCAGAACAAAGAGCTATTCCAGTCTAAACAATTGGCCTTAAACAGTCAGAAATAAAGCAATTGGTTTTAGTGGGGATTGTTTTGTTCTTTTCTGTATTAGTTTGTTTGCCTTAAACCAAGGGTCGGAAATGGCGGCTCGTGAGCCACATGCGGCTCTTTGGCCCCTTGAGTGTGGCTCTTCCGCAGCTGAACTCACCCCTGCCCCTTCCACGCGATTGGATCCCGCCCCCAAACTCTTACGCTCTTACGCGCGCTCTCGCTCTCCAAGGCTGGGGCCACCCGCAGCCGCCCACACCTCGCGCACAGCCCGCGGGGCTCTCTGCCGCTCCCTTCAACGGAGGAGGGACCGGCGTGCCTTGGGAGCTGCTGCTGGCGGCATGTCTGGGCGAGGCGCGCGGGCGGAGCTGCCCGTCTGGCACTCTGGCACTTGGGCGCTCCCGAGCCTCTTCCCTTCTCCCTCGCCACGTTCGGGCGTTGAGGCCAGGCAAAGCCGGGAGGTCGCGCAGGGGCGAGGCGAGGAGTCCCGCTACTCTGCCTACCGCCACATCCGTCCATTCCCGGCCTCGTGGATCCCTTCGAGGGGCCGCGGGGCTTCCCCGCTTTCCTCCCAAGGAGGCCTTGACGGCGCACCCTCCCGCCCCATCAATCCCCCCACCCCGCCGTTCGGCGTCCTCTCCCCCCGCTAACCCAAGCCCTGCGGTGGCCGGGGGACCCGACCCAGGCTCCGTTCCGGTGGGGCGACTGTAGTGACCGGAGGCGGCCAAGGGGAGAGCAGGCAGCTTCGGAAGGGGGAAAGGAAGAATGGAAAGGCTGAAAGGATGTGGCAGGAACGGCCCTGGAAAGCGGGGCCTGTGGACCGCCACCTTTGGGGAGGAGGGTCCAGCCGGCGAGCAATGGCGGCACCAGAGTTCGCCGGAGCGGCTGGCGCGCTGGCTGGCCGAGGCATCCAGGCGCTGGGCAAGGGCGCGGGCCCGGGACGCGAGCAACCCGCCTTGGCGCTCCTGGAGAAGCGGCCGCGGGAGGCCCGCCGGGTGCACCCTCCCACCCCATCAATCCCCCCACCCCGCCGTTCGGCGTCCTCTCCCCCCGCTAACCCAAGCCCTGCAGCGGCAGATACTCCACAGCGCGGTTGGGGTTTTCGGAACCGGGTACCCCGGGGCCACCCCCTGCTCCCCCGTCCATGGAGAGCGAGAGGAAAAGGGGCGCTTGGGCGCTTTGCGCTGCGCCCGGCGCCTTCGGCTCCCGATTGCTGCAAAGGGCACCACCCCACGCCAGCTACAGACCCGACCCGCGGCCCGCAGAGGGCTGCAGGGCTACGGCCACCATCCTGCCTGCGGGAGTCCGAGCAGGAGAGCAGGGGGAGGGGGAGGAGTCGTCGCCGCTTTTACTGCTGCTGCCGCCTGCCTGCCTGCTCCAGCCCCGAGTGAGCCGCCCGCTCCTTCGGCTCCTGCCTTCGCTGCAGAGGCACTGCGCACTACGAGTGCACCGCCCGGCAAGCCCCGGGCGAGCCTCAGCCCAGCGGGAGGGGGCAGAACGCAGAAGGAAGGGAGACGGCAGAGAGGGCAAGGAGCGTGAGGCCTGCTGAGCTTCTGCCGGCGGACCCGCGCTGTGGCGAGCTCTCCTCTCCCCCTGCTAACTCGAGCCCTGCGGCGGCCGGGGGAAGCCGAGCCAGGCGGGGGTGCAGCGGGGCCCAGCGGCGCGCTGCGGGCGAAGAGCCGCCTGCTCTCCCCTTGGCCGCCTCCGGTCGCTACAGTCGCCCCGCCGGAACGGAGCCTGGCTTGGCTCCCCCGGCCACCGCAGGGCTCGGGTTAGCGGGGGGAGAGGACGCCGAACGGCGGGGTGGGGGGATTGATGGGGCAGGAGGGTGCACCCGACGGGACCGCAGGGACCCTCCGGAGAGGCGGCTTGAAAGCGGTTTCGGGGTGGTTGTTTTTTAAGCGGGCCTATGCGGTGGCTGCTTTTCTCTCCCCACAGACAGCGCGGGCGGGCGGGTCCTCTGGAAGGAGGCCGGCCGGAGTTCTGCTTGCAGCGGACGAGTTGCTGCTGGGCCGAGCAGATGCTTTTGAGACCTAACGGCGGGGTTACATCGGGACCGAGTCCGGCCTATCCCCGGTCTGTGTCGCGTTAATGCCGCCCCCTTTCCCACCTGGGAGGCCAGCTTGCAGCGCAAACGGCAGTCGCTTACTGAGCGAGTGCATTTTAAAATCTGCTTAACCCCCTTCCCCCTGCCCGCACTTCTCCCTCTTTGAAAAAGGAAGGCCGGAAAAGCGCAGTTTCAGTCTTGCGTTAAAGGGAGAAGCTGCCCTTAATGACAGAAGGCCATTCAAGTTGGAGAAACCTCGCGGGATGGGCGGAATCGCTACACACAAGCCACACGCCCCATTTCGTTCCTCCTTCCCTATTGCTTAATTGCCAGGCGCTCCTCCCCTGGAAACCCAGAGGAGGTGGGAGAAAGGCCGCTTCACACAACTCGCCAATCCGGGAAGTCCAAGTGTACACCCAAGGAGATCTGGAGGGTTTCCGGGGGAGCGGGGGAAAGGCAGGGCAAGAAGCCAGAGCCTTGGGGTTGCCCAAGCGCCCTCCTCTTCCCTGTGGAACCGCCCTCCTTTTAAAACATGGCAGGAGTGCCCTTGATCACGTGCAAAGTATTTTTTCTGCTTCTAAGCGGCCGCGGGAGGCCCTCTGGGTGCACCCTCCCGCCCCATCAATCCCCCCACCCTGCCGTTCGGCGTTCTCTCCCCCCGCTAACCCGAGCCCTGCGGTGGCCGGGGGAGCCAAGCCAGGCTCCGTTCCGGCGGGGCGACTGTAGCGACCGGAGGCGGCCAAGGGGAGAGCAGGCGGCTCTTCGCCCGCAGCGCGCCGCTGGGCCCCGCTGCACCCCCGCCTGGCTCGGCTTCCCCCGGCCGCCGCAGGGCTCGAGTTAGCGGGGGGAGAGGAGAGCTCGCCACAGCGCGGGTCCGCCGGCAAAAGCTCAGCAGGCCTCACGCTCCTTGCCCTCTCTGCCGTCTCCCTTCCCTCTGCGTTCTGCCCCCTCCTGCTGGGCTGAGGCTCGCCCGGGGCTTGCCGGGCGGTGCGCTCGTAGTGCGCAGTGCCTCTGCAGTGAAGGCAGGAGCCGAAGGAGTGGGCAGCTCGCTCGGGGCTGGAGCAGGCAGGCAGGCAGGCAGGCGGCGGCGGCAGCAGCAGTAAAAGCGGCTACGACTCCTCCCCCTCCCCCTCTTCCTGCTCTCCTCCTCGGACTCCCGCAGGCAGGATGGTGGCCGTAGCCCTGCAGCCCTCTGCGGGCCGCGGGTCGGGTCTGTAGCTGGCGTGGGGTGGTGCCCTTTGCAGCAATCGGGAGCCGAAGGCGCCGGGCGCCGGGCGCAGCGCAAAGCGCCCGAGCGCCCCTTTTCCTCTCGCTCTCCATGGACGGGGGAGCGGGGGGTGGCCCCGGGGTACCCGGTTCCGAAAACTCCAACCGCGCTGTGGAGTATCTGCCGCCGCAGGGCTTGGGTTAGCGGGGGGAGAGGACGCCGAACGGCGGGGTGGGGGGATTGATGGGGCGGGAGGGTGCGCCGTCGAGGCCTCCTTGGGAGGAAAGCGGGGAAGCCCCGCGGCCCCTCGAAGGGATCCACGAGGCCAGGAATGGACGGATGTGGCGGTAGGTGGAGTAGCGGGACTCCTCGCCTCGCCTCTGCGCGACCGCCCGGCTTTGCCTGGCCTCAACGCCCGAACGTGGCGAGGGAGAAGGGAAGAGGCTCGGGAGCGCCCAAGTGCCAGAGTGCCAGACGGGCAGCTCCGCCCGCGCGCCTCGCCCAGACATGCCGCCAGCAGCAGCTCCCAAGGCACGCCAGTCCCTCCTCCGTCGAAGGGAGCGGCAGAGAGCCCCGCGGGCTGTGCGCGAGGTGTGGTTGGCTGCGGGTGGCCCCGGCCTTGGAGAGTGCAACGAGGACCGGCCATGGAAGGTGAGCGAGGGCCGGGGCGGCCGGCCAAGCGCAGCGCAGCCCTTCCACACGATTGGATCCCGCCCCCAAACCCCGCCCCCTTCCACGCGATTGGATCCCGCCCCCAAACCCCGCCCCCTTCCACGCGATTGGCTCCTGCCCGCAAACCTCGCCCCCTTCCACGCGATTGGCCCCCGCCCGCAAACCCCGCCCCCTGGCTCTCGAGCACTTAAAAATGTGCACGAGCATACCAAAATGGCTCTCGGCTCAAAAAGTTTGCCGACCCTTGCCTTAAACTAATCAATCACTGACTTTTCCATACAAAGAGAAATTTTTGAGGGTATTCATTTCAAAACTGTTGGAGTTTCTAGCACTTTCCCAGGAATTACTATTGTTTTCTGGAGGATACTGCTTAAAGTAATATGCTGCACCAGCCATCTGTGATCACAGATGCTTTGACCTACAATTTAAAGGGGCATTGTCAACCTTACGGTGCAAAATATAGATTAGATGTCCCCTGAAGACTTTTCTAAGTTAAAAGTCCAGGCTGCTGAAAGCTGGCTTCATGCCATAATAAGGTAGCCTTTTCCATTGGCTTCTAGATTTATTAGTGGTTTTAAAGAACATTGTGGCAGTACATTTCTTCCATCTCAGAAAGAAACCGGTAAAGACTCCATTGTACACCTTTCTGGTTTAGACTTACCATCCTTCAGCACCACAATGGCAATTTAAGAGCAATTACTCTCTGATAAAATAAACAAGAGGATAGGAATAGAGGTAAAACCCAGATCACAACTTGGTATGTTTTATGATTTTCCACCATGAGTATGTATTGATTTGGCTGTATATAATAAAATAATAAATGTTTTTGCTGCTTGGAGATTCCAGTCAAAAGCAGAATACAAATAAAATCAATGGTTCAATGATCAATTATTAAGGGCAGCTTGTTATGACATCACTTTTTTTAAAGGATGCTTAAAACAAAAAGAAGCAGCAAAAATCTCTCAAAAGGTATTTCTAAAATGGGAAAATGGACTTTAAATTGGCAAATGTCATTCACTAAATATAAAAATAACCATAAAAGAATTTATTTATTTATTATTCAAATTTATTTGAATAATAAAATGAATGCCCATCAGGACACAATACCACCAAAAGACATATATGTATGTTGTTAATAAACAAACAAAAAAATAAAATATCTTAACATGCCTCCTAGATAGCTGACTATGGTTTTTCCTGGATCCTCCCCTTTTCTGCAGCTGCCTTAATGGAGTTTGCATTTTTGGAAATCAAATGGTATAAAATCATGTCAAAGCTGTTAAAGCAAAGACTACAGCAACAGGGTATAAGTATATATATATATATATTATATATATATAAGGGGCGTGGTGGCTCAGCAGGTAAGATGCCAGGCTTGTTGATTGGAAGATTGCAAGTTCGGAGGTTCGAATCCCTAGTCCCGCATGACGGAGTGAGCTCCTGCACTAGCCCCAGCTCTTGCCAACCTAGCAATTCGAAAGCATGCAAATGCAAGTAGATGAATAGGTACCACTTCGGTGGGTAGGTAACAGCGTTCCGCGTGCGTCATGCCGGCCACATGACCGTGGAAGCATCTTCAGACAACACAAGCTCTTCGGCTAAGAAACGGAGATGAGCACCGGCCCCTAGAGTCAGACACGACTGCACAAATGTGCGGGGGGAACCTTTACCTTTTACAGCAACAGAAAGAAGAGCATACTTCTGGGATGGAGAAACTAATGTTAGGCTAATAGAGGACCTTAAACAGTGCAATGCCTTTGGCAAATTGCTTTAAAATTGCAAAATGAGTACTCTCAAACAGAAATATGCAGCTGTTGATGCATCTAATTCTAAATCTTGATTTATTATTATATAACAGTATATTTCCTTTTTCAGAAATATTTACATAAGGCAGCATAGCATGTTACCCCTTTATTTCCAAATATGAGTTATGTCAAATCATCCCAAAGAAGGCTCAAATGCAGTTGAATGGAGAGCTTCAACATCAATATAGAATGAGGAGGACAAGATAGATGTAAATTTGATCATTATAATTCTTTATATAAAATATATGTAACTCTGTAAGAATGGGATGATAGCAGTACATCTTGAAATCCCAAGCAAGGCAGGAAGCCAGCAAACAGCTGAGATCAGTGCAGCCTAAAATTTTGCGCAAGTATTCAGCAGCAAAAAAGCTCATCCAGTTCTAGTTGCAGCAACAGCTTGAGTTTCATCAATAATCTTTGGATAAAACCTTGAAAGGATTGGCTCCCGTTCTAAACTTCTGAAGCCTATTCACATCAGTTGGCTCTACTGAGCCTGATAAAAATAGAGAAGCCTTGCAGGTTTTTAAGTAAAGATATCATTAAAAGACCTGCAAAAAACAAAAAAGAGCCACAGAGAATGAACCATCAAATTCATCTTTGCAAGACTGAAACAGAATGTTACCCTGACTTAATGTTTATGGAAAGCAGTAAGGCTGCCAAACTTTTTAAAAGTTGTATCCAAAGACCCAGAAGTATTTCAATGAGAATAATAATAAGATAATGTTTATGCTAGAGTGAATCTGCTTTATTTGTAGCATGTTCCCTTACCCTGTCTCAACTACATGGGTAGAATAAATGTGTACTTAACTAAAGATGAAAATGTATGAATCTTAGAGAATTAAACTGATTTTGTTGCTGGTAGGAAGGCATTATTCTGAATATGCAATCAGCCTTTGAGGAGCAACAGCATTTGTTAACTATCTGAAAAAAAATTAAAGAAAATATTATTGTAATTGCTCAATTTGAATCCAAGAGTATATTGGTATATTGCTCATAACTAGAATAATAGAAGTACACCTCTCAGACTATTTCAATCTGCTGTTGGGGAGATACTTTAACTTTGTGGGTCAGCAAATACTGAATCTGAAGATCTTATGTATATGTTGATTCTACATTATTTTTCTTAAGAGGCTCTTGCTGAAAGCTGTTTTGGCCATTGTGTATGTAATTTATCCATGAGAGCCTCTTTCTGATTTATTCACACTACACTTATGACAATGATTGCCAAAGTTTGGAATTATAGGTTTTTACAATGCCAACAATGCAAGAGTACATTCCAAGGCGATCTTCTTTTTCCTAAAATTCATTTTGTGTTTCAAATGTAAAGTGAAATTATTACTACCATATTGATTTTGCATCTACTGTATGTAGTCTGAACTCATCACATTAGATGCTCAAGAACAGCAGCTGATTCTGAAACATAATCAGAAGTCTCTGGTTTTAACTCCTTAACTGCAATTATTTATGTAATAGGAGTGACATTTATAGACCAATACCTTCACCAACATGCAATTAGTTGGCCTGTGAATGCCTAAGCTGAAAAAAAAGTATCAGTAGACAATTCCCTTGACACCCACAGGTTCCCTGTCCCACTCTACTTTTAAAATTAAAATTATTTTAATTTTAAACAAAATTAAAAAGCAGGCTAGTCCCTTAGGCATTTCTTAGAAAATAAAAACTGCAGCACAATGTTTTACATGATCTGATCATCAAAAAGACAGGTAAGATGAAGATTCCTACTGAGCATTCCTAAGGGTTATAGACAGTGGTGGAAACCAGTCACACTGGTTCTGGTAGAATCATGTTTGTGATTGGCTCACCTTTTATGACAGATGATACATGAATGGGCATCTTTGAACAAACATTTTTTGTTTGACAGGGAATGGAAAAGACTTCTCCAAGCAAATGACTGGCTACACAAATGGTATAAACAGGAAATGTTTGGATTTGGGGACCATGTTCTGAATTATGTGGATGAATGGCTTGCTGGCACAAGATGAGCTGCATCTCACAGAGGACTGCCATTATTGCAAGGGAGCTGAGACATTTTAATATTGATATAGCAGCACTCCAAGAAACTCAAAGAGCAGGAGAAGGACAGTTGAAGGAAGAAAAAGGAGGTTATACCGTCTTTTGCAAAGGACTGCCTGAACAAGAACGACAAATACATGGGGTAGGCTTTGCTATCAAAAACGACCTTGTGAAGCTCTTGTCAGAAGTTCCCACTGGGATTAACGAACGACTCTCAATTCTCCAAATAAAACTCGTCAAAAACCAACAGGCAACTATCCTAAGTGCTTATGCACCAACACTAGATGCAGATGAGGATATCAAGGAAAATTTTTATACCCAGCTGGACACCATCTTATCAGAGATACCAAAGGAGGATAAAATTATCCTCCTGGGCAATTTCAATGCAAGAGTTGGGCGTGATTTTGATTTGTGGTCGGGGATCATTGGGAAAGAAGGAGTTGACAATAGCAACATGAATGGAATCTTGTTGTTGTTGTTTATTCGTTCAGTCGCTTCCGACTCTTCGTGACTTCATGGACCAGCCCACGCCAGAGCTTCCTGTCGGCCGTCACCATCCCCAGCTCCCCCATGGTTAAGTCTGTCACCTCCAGAATATCATCCATCCATCTTGCCCTTGGTCGGCCCCTCTTCCTTTTGCCTTCCACTTTCCCTAGCATCAGCTTCTTCTCCAGGGTATCCTGTCTTCTCATTATGTGGCCAAAGTACTTCAGTTTTGCCTTTAATATCATTCCCTCAAGTGAGCAGTCTGGCTTTATTTCCTGGAGTATGGACTGGTTTGATCTTCTTGCAGTCCAAGGCACTCTCATAATTTTCCTCCAACACCACAGTTCAAAAGCATCTATCTTCCTTCGCTCAGCCTTCCTTATGGTCCAGCTCTCACAGCCATAGGTTACTACAGGGAATACCATTGCTTTAACTATGCGGACCTTTGTTGTCAGTGTGATGTCTCTGCTCTTAACTATTTTATCAAGATTTGCCATTGCTCTCCTCCCAAGAAGTAGACGTCTTCTGATTTCCTGGCTGCAGTCAGCATCTGCAGTAATTTTTGCGCCTAGAAACATAAAGTCTGTCACTGCCTCCACTTTTTCTCCCTCTATTTGCCAGTTATCAATCAAGCTGGTTGCCATAATCTTGGTTTTTTTGAGGTTTAACTGCAACCCAGCTTTTGCACTTTCTTCTTTCACCTTCGTCATAAGGCTCCTCAACTCCTCCTCGCTTTCAGCCATCAAAGTGGTATCATCTGCATATCTAAGATTGTTAATGTTTCTTCCAGCAATTTTAACTTTAAATTGAGGAATTCCTCAATTCCTCGATTCCTCAAGCCCAGCACATCGCATGATGTGTTCTGCATACAGGTTGAATAGGTAGGGTGAGAGTATACAGCCCTGCCGTACTCCTTTCCCAATCTTAAACCAGTCCGTTGTTCCGTGCTCTTTTCTTACCGTTGCTACTTGGTTGTTATACAGATTCCTCAGGAGGCAGACAAGATGACTTGGTATCCCCATACCACCAAGAACTTGCCACAATTTGTTATGATCCACACAGTCAAAGGCTTTAGAATAGTCAATAAAACAAAAATAGATGTCTTTCTGAAACTCCCTGGCTTTCTCCATTATCCAGCGGATATTGGCAATTTGGTCTCTAGTTCCTCTGCCTTTTCTAAACCCAGCTTGTACATCTGACAATTCTTGCTCCATGAATTGCTGGAGTCTACCTTACAAGATCTTGAGCATTACCTTACTGGCATATGAAATAAGTGCCACTGTTCGATAGTTTGAACATTCTTTAGTGCTTCCCTTTTTTGGTATGGGGATATAAGTTGATTTTTTCCAATCTGATGGCCATTCTTGTGTTTTCCAAATTTGCTGGGATATGGCATGCATCACCTTGACAGCATCATCTTGCAAGATTTTAAACAGTTCAGCTGGGATACCGTCGTCTCCTGCTGCCTTGTTATTAGCAATGCTTCTTAAGGCCCATTCAACCTCACTCTTCAGGATGTCTTGCTCTAACTCACTGACCACACCATCAAAGCTATCTCCAATATTATTATCCTTCCTATACAGATCTTCCGTATATTCTTGCCACCTTTTCTTGATCTCTTCTGCTTCTGTTAGGTCCTTGCCCTCTTTGTTTTTGATCATACCCATTTTTGCCTGGAATTTACCTCCAATGTTTCTAATTTTCTGGAAGAGGTCTCTTGTCCTTCCTATTCTATTGTCTTCTTCCACTTCCGCACATTGCTTGTTTAAAAATAATTCCTTATCTCTTCTGGCTAACCTCTGGAATTTTGCATTTAATTGGGCATATCTCCCCCTATCACTGTTGCCTTTTGCTTTCCTTCTTTCTTGGGCTACTTCCAGTGTCTCAGCAGACAGCCATCTTGACTTCTTGATTTTTTGGTTTGGGACGTTTTTTGTTGCCGCCTCCTGAACAATGTTGCGAACTTCTGTCCATAGTTATTCCGGGACCCTATCTACTAAATCTAGTCCCTTAAATCTATTCTTCACCACCACTGCATATTCCTTAGGAATATTAGTGAGCTCATATCTAACTTTTCTGTGGGTCTTCCCTATTCTCTTTAGTCTGATTCTAAATTTTGCAATAAGAAGTTCGTGATCTGAACTACAGTCAGCTCCAGGTCTTGTTTTTACCGACTGTATAGATGTCCGCGACCTTTGGCTGCAAAGGATGTAGTCAATCTGATTTCGGTGTCGACCATCTGGTGAAGTCCATGTATAAAGTCGTCTTTTAGGTTGTTGGAAGAGAGTGTTTGTTATGCACAGTGAGTTGTCTTGGCAAAATTCTATCATCCTATGTCCTGCTTCATTTTGTTCTCCCAGACCATGCTTGCCTGTAATTCCAGGTGTCGTCTGACTACCCACCTTAGCATTCCAGTCTCCTGTAATGAAAATAACATCTCTTTTTGGTGTATTATCCAGTAGGTGCTGCAGATCCTCATAGAACTGATCTACTTCTGCTTCTTCAGCATCTGTGGTTGGGGCATATATTTGGATCACTGTGATGTTAAATGACTTACCCTGAATTCGAATTGAGATCATTCTTTCATTTTTTGGATTGTATCCAAGCACTGCTTTAGCCACTTTATTATTAATTATGAAGCCTACTCCATTTCTTCTGTGGTCCTCTTGTCCACAGTAGTAGATCTGGTGGTCATCTGATGTGAAGTGGCCCATTCCAGTCCATTTCAGTTCACTGACACCTAAAATGTCTATATTTAATCTTGACATCTCACCAATAACCACATCCAATTTGCCCTGGCTCATAGATCTTACATTCCAGGTTCCTATGGTGTGTTGATCTTTAGAACATTGGATTCGTCGTTCACCACCAGCACCGTCGGCTGCTAGCCGTCCTTTCGGCTTTGAGCTAGCTGCGTCATCACATCTGGGGCTAGTTGAACGTATCCTCTGTTCCTCCCCAGTAGCATTTTGACCATCTTCCGACCTGGGAGTCCCATCCTCACCGACATATCTCTGGTTGTACTGATCCATTTAGTTTTCATGGCAAGAATACTGGGGTGGGTTGCCATTACCTTCCCCAGGGATCGTATTTAGTCTGACCTCTCTGCCATGACCTTCCCGTCTTGGGTGTCCCTTCACGGTTTAGCTCATGGTTTCATTGAGGTGCTCAAGCTCCAGCACCACGACAAGGTAACGATCTCCTTTGCTGGAGGAATGGAATCTTACTTCTGACTAAATGTGCAGAGCATAACCTTGTCATTACTAACACACTATTTCGCCAGAAAAATAAATTTAAAACATCATGGAAGCACCCACGGTCGAAGCACTGGCATCTTTTAGATTATGTAATTGTCCGTGCTAGAGATCGCCGTGATATACTTCTCACCAGAGCCATGACGAGCACCGATGACTGCTGGACAGACCATCAATTAATTCGATCCACGATGGCCATAAAGATTGTCCCTCATCGTAGGCTCCAAGGAAGAAAATCAAGGCGTAAAATGAATACACTGGCCCTTCAAGATTCTCCTAAATGAGCTTGCTTTCAATCAACTCTCAAGGAACATCTGCCTATGGAACTCCCTGAAAATGTTGAGGAACACTGGATTAAATTGAAGACTTCTATTATTTCAGCCTGTGAACAAACTATCGGATACCAAACTAAGAGACATCAGGACTGGTTTGATGAGAACGATAGTGAGATTGAACATATTATTGACAAGAAAAAGAAAGCCATATGGCAAAAAGATATTAACTGTGCCGTTAAGAAAAAAATCTACGCCAGTGCAAATGCAGAAGTCCAAAGAAGAACTAGAGAACTTAAGAACATATGGTGGATAAAAAAAGCCCAAGAAACCCAACATTTTGCAGATGCTCATAATGCACGGGGCTTTTTTAATGCCATAAAGGCCATCTATGGACCAACAAACTATGGTACAAATCCCTTATGCTCAATAGATGGTGCTAAACTTCTAAAGGACAGAGTCTATTGCACTGCGCTGGAAAGAGCATTACTACAATCTCCTTAATCGTCACTCTACTGTGGCTGATGAAGTCTTCTTGCAAATCCCGCAAAAACAAATAAGAGATGAGCTTGCAGTACCCCCTAGTTTGGAGGAAGTCAGTAAAGCCACTAAACAAATGAAAAATAACAAAGCTAGTGGACCTGATGGGATTCCTGCTGAAGTCTTTAAAGAAGGCGGGCCTGAACTTACACAACAACTTCATAAGCTCATCGAAAAAATCTGGATGAGGGAGGAGATTCCAGCAGACTTTAGGGATGCCATAATTATCACTCTCTTTAAAAAGGGTGATAGAACAGACTGTGGAAACTATCGAGGCATCTCCCTTTTAGCTACAGCAGGCAAAATCCTGGCAAAGATCATCGCAAACCGTCTCCTATCTATATCAGAAGACATCCTCCCTGAAACGCAAAATGGCTTCTGCCCTTCCAGGGGAACAGTGGATATGATCTTCACTGCATGACAGCTTCAAGAAAAATGCAAGGAGCAAAACCGCCCTCTGTACATGGCATTTATTGATCTGACTAAAGCTTTTGATACTGTAAATCGTACTGCTCTCTGGACTATCCTTCTGAAAATCAGATGCCCTGATAAATTTGTGAACATCTTGCGGCTACTCCATGACGACATGATGGCAACAATCCTGAATAACAATGGCTCTCAAAGCGATCCATTTAAAGTGGAATCCGGCGTTAAACAGGGATGTGTTATTGCTCCAACCTTATTCGCTATCTTCATCACTATGATTATACACCTTGTTGAAGAGAAACTTCCTACTGGTGTAGAAATTATATATCGAACAGATGGAAAGCTTTTTAATCTTAGTAGCCTGAAAGCAAAAAATAAGGTAATTACAACTTCTGTTATAGAACTTCACTATGCTGATGATAACGTAGTCTGTGCACACTCCGAGGAAGATCTTCAAACTATCCTAAACATCTTTGCAGAAGCATATGAAAAGCTCGGCCTCTCTATTAACATTAAAAAAACCAAAGTGCTTTACCAGCAAGTTCGAACCAATCCCTCCGCAGCGCCATCAATTCAGCTTAAAGCTGTGTCACTAGAAAATGTCGACCACTTTTCTTATCTTGGCAGCCATCTATCTACAAAAGCCGACATAGATGCTGAAATTCAGCATCGCCTGAGCTCTGCGAGTGTAGCTTTCTCCCGAATGAAGAGTAGAGTGTTTGAGGATCGGGACATTCGCAGGGAGACCAAAATGCTTGTTTACAAAGCCATTGTACTACCAACCCTTCTGTACGCCTGTGAAACATGGACCCTCTACAAACGCCACCTCCAACTTCTTGAAAGATTCCATCAATGCTGCCTCCGAAAAATTCTGCAAATTACTTGGGAAGATAGGCGGACTAATATTAGCATATTAGAAGAAGCGAAAACCACCAGCATTGAAACAATGATCATCCAATATCAACTTCGCTGGACCGGCCATGTTGTTCGAATGCCTGACCATCGTCTTCCAAAGCAGCTACTTTACTCCCAACTTAAGAATGGAAAACGGAATATTGGTGGACAGCAAAAGAGATTCAAAGACACTCTCAAAGCTGATTTAAAAAAATGTAATATCAGCATTGAGAACTGGGAAGCCCTAACTCATGAGCGTTTCAATTGGAGGTCAGCCTTTATTAAAGGCGCTATGGACTTTGAAGAACTACGAGTACAGGGCGAAAGGGAGAAAAGAGCTAAAAGGAAGGCACGTCAAGCAAACCCTCATCATGACCGTCTCCCACCTGGAAACCTATGCCCTCATTGTGGGAGGTTGTGCGGATCCAGAATTGGCCTTTACAGCCACTTACGGACCCACTGTTAAAATTTTACCCTTGGAAGACAATCTTACTCGGCTACGAGTGATCACCAATGATGATCTCACAGAGACTGGTAAAAATGTGTTTGGCTAAAATATGATATGCTTGATTAGTGAAGATCATTCAGTGGCCTGTTAGAACCAGTGAATGGAGCAGAGCTTAATGTTGTGTAAATTCGTGCATAGAAAAAGGAATATTGTTTAAAAACACAGCCTGTGATCACATTAGAGAGATTCAGGTTCTTATTCTTACACTTTTAGCCCACCCAAGCATAAAGAAACACACACTTAGACATTGCAGGTACAAAAAGTAAGTACATAAGAGTTCTTACATTTATTCGGTCCAGGTACACCCATTTCAGTGGAGAATTGGTTTCAGTTCTTCTTTCTGTTCCCTAAACTGAATACCTCTGGCTCTGTTTGCTGCCAGAGGCTGTGTGGAGAAAGGGGCTTGAGGCCTAGGCATGGCCTCTCCATGGAAGGAGCTCTACCATGATGGAGAATCAGAGCGAGAGAGAGGAAGTGGGAGGGGCAACAAGCAGCTTCCTCTAGCACAGAGTTTGCCTCCTAGAGCAATCACCCATATACTAATGATTAGTAGGGCTTCATTCTGGATCCTAAGGGAGGTGGAAATTAAAATTCTGATGTAAGGACCTCAGAGAAAGGCTTGTGCAGTATAGAAGGAAGTGAAAGTGTTATTATAATGGAACCTATTAAGGGACTTAATAAAAATAATGGAAGAACGTGTACGCATAAAGTTCATGGTGTTTGCAGTCTATATATTAATGCTAAGAATATGGGAAACAAACAAGAGAAGTTGGAATTCTTAGGGCAGAAAGCATTTATGGTTTAGATATCTAAGACACCATGACTGAAATATAGCAATTGGGGGCTTACAATTTGTTCATAAGAAGAGAAGCAATGGAAAGGGGAGAGTCATTACATTGTATAATAAAAGTATCCATACCACGTCGGTGGATGGACTTGGTAATGCTGAGGAGAGCATCTGGATTAAAATAAGGGAGGAACAAATTAAATCAATTATGTTTTTGGTTGCCTGCTCAGCCACAGAGAATATGTGGATTATGCTTTCCAAAAAAATACATTTCAGATCTTTAAAAGAGGCATGAAGTAGTAGTAATTGCCCCAATTACCCCAATTAGGGTAATTGGGGCAATTACTCCTTGGGAGACATATTCTGCCAAATCCCCAACCTGCCTTGCTGATAACTCCTCTTTTAGATGGCAGAGAGGGTATACCAGAACCAGCTATCCTTGGTCTGATGCTAACCAATAGGGAAGACTTAGGGTATAGCCACACTGCACCCTTAAGATGCTTTCGTCCTGTGCTCATGCCAGGCTGATTCTAACCCATTTAAAGAAAATCCTGTCTGGACGAAAATGCTTTGGCTGCAGCTTTCAAGGTATTCTGTCTGGCCTGCAAGCTGTCATATCCTCCCAATGCACAGTTCCCCTACTGCTGTGCCCTCCCAAATTTATGCTCCAGGAAAGCAATTGCCAGTTATACATAGATACAATAATACATGTGGGTAATTGGGGCAATTACTCCTTGGGAGACATATTCTGCCAAATCCCCAACTTGCCTTGCTGATAACTCCTTGCTCCTTGCCTTGCTGATAACTTGCCTTGCTGATATATACAGAAGTTAAAGCATCAAAATGCGCATATATGCAGGCGCACTACCAGCTTTAAAATAAAAATTCAATTCTTGAATTTTCCCAGCTTTTCCTGAATAAAGCGTGCCACAATGCCTATAAAAGCAAGTCTTTCTTACTAGCATAGTATTATAACACTTTTTATAATATGCAGAATATCCCTGGTTTGAAACTCAACAGAAATGTGCTATTTTTAATTTCTATTTTTCTTTCCAGGATTGTCTACTTTATTGCTGGGCTTTGTTTGTTTGTCTTTAATAAGTCCATTTCATTATTTTTCCAGTACTTCAAGTAATTGGAAAAATGAAGAAACAGTGCCCTGCTGGATTTTTCTTTTTAAAAAAGCCTAGCAGAGAAGTAGGTAGCTCAGGGAGAGAAAAAATAGTTATTAAAAAGAGTCAGGGAAGTGTAGGGAGCAGGAACATTGGGAAAAGCTTACCATGTAATGCTGGAGTTTTTGATTTTAATTCAAGTAAAACTGGTAGTAGTCAAACATATAGCTTAAATCAGACCAAATATAAGTATGGTTCCATGGTGGGCAAAACCAGTGAGAAAAGGAGCTCAAAATGGAAGGGAATTCTAAAAAAAGAGATACAGGTAGTCCTCGCTTAACAACCATTCATTTAGTGATGGTTCAGAATTACAACGGTGTCAGAAAAAATGACTTATGACCGCGCCTCACACTTACGACTGTCACAGCATCCCCACAGTCACATGATCACGATTTGGGTGCTTGGCAACCAGTTTGCATTTATGACTGTCACAGCGTCCCATGGTCACGTGATCACCATTTTTGACCTTCCTGGCCGGCTTCTGGCAAGCAAAATCAATAGGGAATTGCATAATTTGCTTAACGACCACGTGGTTCACTTAACGGCCACTGCAAAAAAGGTCATAAAATCAGGTTGGATTAATTTAATGACTGCTTTGCTTAACCACCAAAATCACCTATCACAGCCTTTTCTAGAGAAGAAAGATCTTGCTAGAATCAATCATGTCTTAATACCCATAGAGGTATTATGCCCAAAATACTAACCATGTCCCCAATATCCCTATCTGCATTGGCCCTGCTTTCCCTATTACCACACTAGCTGGTTTGAAGGACAGCATCTGAAGCAAGCAGACATGAAGGGAACTTGCTTTCAGGTCTTACTATTCAAACAATAATGTCAGTAACGAGAAGCATTGGACTAGGGACATTGGAAGCAGGCTATTGTACCTCTAAGATCTCTGCCTCTGTGGATCCTATGGGACTAATCTCTAATATTTGCAAAGACTTAAATTATAATTTTTCATTAGTTAGAACCGTAGGAATACAAGATGGCCATGCTTTGAATTAACAAGTAAGCAAAGCATCCTTGCTTCACTTCACTCCCCCAAAAATGGGGAGCATGTTGTTTTGAAACATGTATTTTTATTTATGTATGCCACTGCAATTGTATAACTATTAGTGATGCACAAAAACAAAAAATGTCTATTCTAAATACAATAACAAAACCAGTAAAAAAAGTTAAACCACAAGAAATAGAGCAATATGTAACTTCCCATTGCATTATCTAACTAGTTATAAAAAGTGTCCAGAAAAGGAATGCTTTACTTTGTTTCTGGAAGGTCAACAGGATTTGGGAAAGCCTTACTACCAGTGGAAGGATGTTCTGCAACATGGTGGACAGAAAACACCTCCTCCTGGCGTCGGCACCCCTGATTTCACAATAGTGGGAGATTATAAGTAATTTCTTCCACTATGTTTGTACTGGGTGGGTCAATTCTAGGTGAAGGAAATGGCCTGAAGGTACATCAGCATTAAGCCATATAGGGCTTTTATGTGCTAAAACCAGCTCTTGAAATTCACCTGGAAAACTATTGGTAACCAAAGCAAGACTTGAAGCATAGATGAAATATGTTCATGGTATCTCATGACAGCACAAAAGCAACTGCATTTTTACAAATTGCAGTTTCTGAACAGTCTTTAAAGGCAGCCCTATTGTAGTGGTCCAGCTGGGTGGCAATGAGAGCATGAGTTACTGTTGTGAGATCCCCTCCTTCCAGGTAGGGCTGTAATTGGGCAAAGGCCTTGGCCTCCACTTGCTTTTCCAGCAGTAACCATGAGTCCAGAAGGACCTCAAAATCATGGACCTGCTCCCTCAAGGGGCAGCACCACCCCTACGTGAGGCCAGAGCCAGCAGAAAGACTTAATGAATGAATAGCAACCAGGCCTTGCTTGGGTTCAACTTCAGCCTATTTCTTCCCATCCAAACCCCAAGAGTCTTCAGACACAAGCACAAGTTTTCAGCTGCATCACGAGAGTATCCTGGAGTGGCAATACAGGTGAGTATCATCAGAATATTGATGATACTGCACCTCAGACCGATGGATGATCTCTCCCTTAAGTATTACAGTATGTAGGTGTTAAAGAGCAAGGCGGAGAGAAACAAATCTTGTAGCATTCTTCACATAAGAGGCCACTGATCTGATCTCTCCCACCTCACAACCTCGAACTGGAACCACCCACTGGAGAAGGATTGGAACCCTGAAGCACAGTAGCCCCAATTCTCAGTCCCCGTAGATCAGAGCTTTCCAAACTGTGTGTCGCGACACAAAAGTGTGTCGCCACACACAGTCTGGTGTGTCGCCACACAACCCGGAAGTGCAGCGCTTCCGGGTTTTCCCGCGGCAACACACCAACGGCAGCGTGCAAAACCTGAAAGCGGCAGCAGCGCTTCCGGGTTTTTGCGTGCTGCCGCAAGGACGGCACTTCCGGGTTTTCCCGCGGCGACACACCAACGCCGGTTGGTGTGTCGCCGTGGGAAAAACTTTGGAAAGCCCTGCCGTAGATGGTTCAATAGATACCAAGGTCAATGGTATTGAAGGCTGAGTGATCTAATAGAAGGGGAAAAGCCTCTGCATCTAGGTCCTGACAAAGGTAATAAACCATTGTTTCCCTGCCATGTCCATGCCTGAGCTCTGACTGAAAAGGTCCAGATTATCTACTTCCTCTAGGATGGTTTGTAGTTGCCTCTCCAGTGTTGCCTCTACAACTTTTCCTTTAAAAAGTAATATTGGAGACGTGGTGGTAATTGCCCAGGAAGGCTTCTTTAGGAAAGGGAGCATTTCAAGGCTGCAGGGACCACATCCTCTCACAACAAGGCATTTGTCATCTCCTAGATCCAGATAACCATGAGCTCTTCTAACCTCAGTAAGAGCCAGGAGTGGCAGAGATTTAGCTGACAAATGAAGGAGACATCCTAGCAAGCAGCTTATCCACTTCATTGGAATCCATAGGCCAAAAGGTGTCCCAGATAACATGACAAGACATCACTCAGGATCCCATTAACATCCATCATAGGAATAACTAAATCCATTTAGTACCCAACAGTGATATATTTTACATTGTTATTTGCCAGCTGTAGATTTCATCTGTTCCTTTACCATGACTATTATGAAGTTAATCAGAACCAGACATAGACATGATTAATGGCATTAAGCAATAGTTTTTAAAAATAAGTGTTCTCAGCCACATTCATCCATCATAGGATGCCATGAAGTCATCCACAATTAGCTTAAAGATGTTTAGAGTTCTTCATTTGAGGCACCAAATCTGTCTTTATTGCTGGGCGATGAATCTTTCTGTGTCTGCAGAACTTAATGGGATTCATAGGCTCCTTTCTTGCCTCCATAGCTGCAGATTAAGTTTCTTTTAAAATCCCTCTCTACCCCTCTCTTATGTTGCAAACATGGACCCTTGATTAGGTGCTGGAGTGCTGCCTGAGATGGCATTTTATGTAAAAGAATTTGTGAAACATTAGCCGCCCAGTTTGGGAAGGAAGGGTAATTACTTTTCACAAAAGAGTTTTAATCAGCATCAACTATGAAATCAAATATTTTTTATTCTGAGCTACAGAAGCTACTCCCTTTTTCAAAGGAGGGACAGTTTCCGCCTGCCTCTTATTTTGGTAATCAAATAGTCTAGTTCCAGGCTGTTTTCTTCTGACCTTGTGAGAACTAGCTCCTACAACTGTTCTCCTACTGCAGCAAAAAATGACTCCACCATGATCTTCTCTTTCCTTCCACCTTTCTCAGCATTATAAACTTCTCAAGAGACCAATCAAAGAGAATATTTGTAGCTCAGGGTTGAACTGTGGAGTCCTTGGTGCTCTTTGAGCCTTGTTGTTTTCTTGCAGACGTTTCATTGCCCAACTAGGCAACATCCTCAGTGTGAAAAGGGAGTGGCGTTTGCTCTCAGTTTATATACAGTAGTTTGCCCTGCTTGATTGGCCTGTTGCTTGGTTGATTGACTGAGTTAATAGTTCCTTGATTAAGGACTAATGTTTCATGTGTTTCCTCCAGTTGTTCCTTTTTTATTATGACGAAGGTGTCATCTACATACCGGATCCATACTTTGGGTTGTATGTGTGGGAGTGCTATCCTTTCTAGACGTTGCATTACAATCTCTGCTATGAGTCCTGAGACCAAGCCAAATCCAAGAACGCTAGGGAATTCCTGGAAGCTTGGCACTCTGACAAGTCAACCATCAACAGGCACATAGAGATAACCCTAAAGTTGGACAAGACTGCACAAATATGCGGGGGGAACTTTTTTACATTTAAATCATTTTACTTCCTCAGCAAGGAAACCAAGTTCCTTGCAAATTCCTTCATTATGGACTTAATTTTAAGGGATAAGTAATTTTGTGTGTGGTATTGATTAGGATAAAATGCTCCAAATACTTTTTTAATGCTATTTTCCCACTTCATCAATTCTTGTAGTTGCAACAGAGAAGTTGTATGATTGCAAGAGGGATATAATTTACACTGTTATAAATTGGAGGAAAACAATCCATAAGCCATTGGCCAAAATGTTAAAACTGGGCAGTTATTTTTAAAATTACCTTTTTTACTTGACTTAGCTAAAAGGGTTGGTTGCTATGAAGGATTTGATAGTGGTGATACAGAAACTCCGAAACAGTGGCAATAATTATCTAAAAAAATACATTAACCATTTCCTTTCTGTCTTTTCTTGCATTTAAAAAATATCTAGAGTATGGATGCATAATTTGGAATTGATTGGGGGGAGGTTATATGGACACCAGGCCACTCCTCAGCTGTCAATTATTTTGATAAGTAACTTAAAATTAAACTTACAGATTTTAAAATTCAATAAAGTAGGATAAAGTCAGTAAATGAAAGTACAAATATTGACATATTCTTTCTATCTGATTGTACCCACTTTCTCCTTTGCTGGTAGCAGCCTATCACAAATATCTTCTACTAGAGAACCCCTGGAAAAAGGGTCTGCATTAAAGTCTTAAATAATCTCCTCTTCTTTCGGTTCCCCCATCAGCGCTTCCGGGTTTTTGCGTGACACACCAGGACACTGCAGGTCACGCCGCCGCCACTGTTGGTGTGTGTCGCCAACGTGAAAAGTTTGGAAAGCTTTGCATTAGGCACTGCTTGTTAGTATCAGCTGCAACATCTACAAACTGCATCTGATTGTGCAGGATGGCCTTGGATCTGGAGGGGACTAGATCATCTCAGCTGGCACTGAAGTTGCCGCCAACATTCTTATGAACAAATACACTGCAGTGTCGAAGGAAGCAGATCTAGGGCAGGGGTCGGCAAACTTTTTATGCCGGGAGCCATTTTGACATGCTCGTGCACATTTTGAAATGCTCGAGAGCCAGGGGGCGGGGTTTGCGGGCGGGGGCCAATCGCGTGGAAGGGGGTGGGGTTTGCGGGCGGGGGCCAATCACGTGGAAGGGGGTGGGGTTTGCAGGCGGGGGCCAATCACGTGGAAGGGGGCGGGGTTTGCAGGCGGGAGTCAATCACGTGGCTTATTGGGGCGGGTGGGAGGGCGCGGGGGAGCCGCACAGGTGCCGAGGGGGGCGGGCCCGGCGGCGAAGGCCCGGGTCGCCCGCCCGCCCCGCCTCCCTGCTTGCCTGCCTGCTTACCTCCTTCCGCGAGGCCCCCCGCTGCCTTCCCGGGATCCGAGCCAGAGAGAAAGGGCGGCGGCGGCGGCGGGGCCGCGCTACTGCCACTCGGCGCGGGCGGGGCTGCCGCTTCCGCCTCCATGTTGTCTCCCCCCCAGAACGCTTCTGCCCGCCCGCGTCGGGCCAAGGAAATGATGGGAGGCGGGAAACGAGGCGGGTGGCGGCGATGACAAGCGGTGCGCTTCAGGGGAGCCGCCGCCACCGGGTGGGTCCCCTCAGGGCAGGCGGAGGGAGGCGGGCAGCCGCTCCTCCTCCTCTCCCGCCAGCGGAGGAGGAGGAGGAGGCGGCGTCGGCGTCCTCTTCCTCGCCGCCCGGCTACGGATCGAGCGCCTCTTCTTCCCCCAGCAGCAGACCAGGGAAAGAGATGGGGAAAGTTGTCCACCTCCACCTCTGGGCTCCGCTGGCTCCAGCAAGAGCGAAGGCACCCCGGAGGGGTGGGGTCGTCCTCCTCGGCCCCCCACCCCGCCGCCCGCCCGCCCGCCCAGCAGGACCCGGCGTTCCCCCCACTCCCGCTCCTCCCCCGGCAAGAGGCGCCCGGGGGCGACCACTGCCCAGCCCGCGTCCTTCCTCCCGCAGCAGAGGCTCCAGCACACGGAGGGCCTCCCGCAGCCGCTTCTCCAGGAGCGCCTCCAAGGCGTGCGGCCAAACTCCCACCCCGAAACTCTGATGGCCGGCGCCATCAGGGGAGGGAGGAGAAGGGTGGGTGGAGGTGGGGCAGGGGTGGTGGGTGCCAGCGAGGGAGAGAAGAAAGAAGGCAGTAAGGAGTGGCATCCAGGCGCTGGGCGAGGGCGCGGGCCCGGGACGCGAGTGGCAGGGCGGCGCAGGGGGCCTGGCCGGGGCGGTGGCGGCGGTGGCAGAGGGACCAGGCGGACCTGGCCGAGGCGGCTGCTGGCCCTGTGCGAGGCCTTGCATGAGGAAGGCGCATGGCCCCCTCTCCAGCCCCCCCGCAAGAGCTGCCAAGCAAACGCTCCTGCACCCACGGGGGAGCAGCTCAATGCCTCACCTTCGTGCAGAGGGGTAACTGAATTCCGGAAGGTGTCCGGCCTGCTCCCCTCCTCTCCTGCCCCTTGCAAGGGCTGCCAGGGGTGGTCCCTTCCCTCTCAGCGCAGCCCATTGAGAGGCTCCAGTCCACGGCCCACCCGGCCTTCCCACACGTCTTCAAATACAGTCCCTGCTGCTGTGCGTGGCCTTCAACCTCCACCTTCCCCAGGGTGGATGATGCAGGGGCAGTCTCGGGCTTGACCCAGCGAGGGCCTCTTGGGACTCCCCTCCGCAGCCCCGAGTAACGGCCGGCGCACCTGGCCCTCGGCCTCCGGCGTTGCGAAGGCACCGGCCTGGCCTACGGTTGGGCCCTATGGGAGAGGGGCTCCGGAGCCCGGCCCTGGGGCAGGGCTGGCGCAGGACGCCTGTCTGAAGTTGTCGACTGGCACGGGCAGCCTGGGGTCCACAAGAGCCCCCACCCCTTGTGGAGCTCCCAGAGCCTGCCATGGACCCCCCCTGTAAGTTGGAGCAGACTTTGAGAAGGGGAAAGGCAGAGGGTGGGTGATGGGGGGACCAGAAGCCACGCCCTGCGAAAGGAGGCCGAAGGGCTGAGCCTGTTAGCCTCGAGGAAAGACCTCTCAGTCGGAGGGAGGGGCTCACCCTCCCAATGCCAAAGGCCGTGGGCAGAGGAAAAAGAAGGCGTGGGCCTCCCTCTCTCTCCCAGGAAATCGGCTGCAGGGAGGCAATTCCGGAGGGAAGGAGAGGAGAGAAGAGAGCCGTTTGAGGGCAGGGCGGGGAGCACGGGCCTTCACTCTGCAAAGATGCTTGGATCCGGGCCAGACCCGGGAGCCCTAACGGGCCCTTCCGACACGGGCGGGGCTCTGAGACCCAGGGTCAAATTGCCAGGCAGCAGCCCAGTTTTGGGGCTATCGGAAGAGGAAAGAAACATGAGCGCCCAGACGGGATGCCCCTGGAAGAGCTGCGCCTGCTGCTGGAGAAGGCGCTGAGCCTGGTGCAGAAGGCACCGAGCTGTCATGCTGTCGGCCTGGAGAGCGCTCTGTGGGCTGGCCCGCTGGAGGAGGAGGAAGCGGCTGCGAATGGGACCTTGCCAAAAGCTCCCCTGGATGAGGTGGGACAGAGACACAGGGCACCCCAAGAGGCCCCTGCAGAGAGCTCCCCAAGTGGCCCCCACCAGGAGCACTCTCCCGCCCCATCAATCCCCCCACCCCGCCGTTCGGCGTCCTCTCCCCCCGCTAACCCAAGCCCTGCGGCGGCTGGGGGAGCTGAGCCAGGCTCGGACCAGAGGCGGCCAAGGGGAGAGCAGGCGGCTCTTCGCCCTGCGCCACCCTGCCGCTCGCATCCCGGGCCCGCGCCCTCACCTGGATGCCGTGGAGCAGCGCCATCTCCAGCCGCAGCAGCCCCTGCAGCCGCTCCTGCACCGCCTCCGACAGCGCCGCGTCCCGGGCCAGCAGCGCCTCCCTGCCACGCCGGGCCTCGCTCAGTGTGCTCGGAGAGACGGGCCTAAAGGGGCGCAGAGGCCGGAGAGGGAGCCCCTCCGTCTCCCCTTCTCTCCCTGCCTCGCCCACCGGGCGCGGAAGCGCAGCCGCCTTGATGTCAGGCGCTGGCGGCGCGCAGCCAAACTCACCCAGCGCCTGGATGCCACTCCTTACTGCCTTCCTTCTTCTCTCCCTCGGCGGCACCCACCACCCCTGCCCCACCTCCGCCCACCCTTCTCCTTCCTCCCCTGATGGCGCCGGCCATCAGAGTTTGGGGGCGGGATCCAATCACGTAGACGGGGCGGGGGTGAGTTCAGCTGCGGTTGAGCCACGCTCAAGGGGCCAAAGAGCCAGATCTGGCTCGAGAGCCGCCATTTCCGACCCTTGATCTAGGGTAACTCTAGATCAAGGTGCACCTACCCTGAATCCTGATGCCTCAAGGTAGCCCCATCTGGTGGAACATCACCTCTTGCTGCTGTATGAGCAGCAGTGGCTCTGCCCAACATAGCAAAACACTTCACCATGTATCTCCATGCCTATCACACACAGCATGGCAGTGAGAGTTGCTGGGAGTTGGGCGGCATATAAATTTAATAAATAAATAAATAGATAAATATTTCTAACAATTAGCAGATCACAGAAGAGGACTGCTCTGCTTGCAAAAACATGTCACACCCTAACTGCCTGAAAGGCAATCTTATTATTTTTTTTCCCTTAAGATTTTCTGCTAGGGCAGGGCTTTCCAAACTGTGTGTCGTGACACAATACTGTGTTGCCTGGGGGCCCCAAGTACGTCGCGTGACAACCCGGAAGCACTGATGAAAATGCCTTCGGTTCCGGCAGGGAGGTGAAAATTGCGCGCGCACGCTGCCGGGCTGCTTCCCTGCTGCACAGCTAATGGTCATGGGGGGGGGTGGGGTGGAGGAAATTCTCTGCGCCGATCAGCTATGTGGTGGGAAGCGGCCCGGCAGCGTGCGCATGGCGAGGCTTTTCACCTCCCTGCCGGAACCGAGGGCATTTTCGGGGTCCCCAGAGCCTGCCCTTTTGAAGGGGCAGCGGCGGCAGGCCATCAGTGCTTCCGGGTTCCAGGACGCTGCTGCTGCCGTGGTGGCAACCCAGAAGCGCCACTGCTGGCGCTTCCGGGTTTTTGCACGCCGGCCGTTGGTGTGTCGCCAACGGCAAAAGTTTGGAAAGCCCTGTGCTAGGGGGAAGTTGAATTTCATGTGTGTACCCTACAAAAGAAAGCAGGTAATTAGAATGGTAATTTAAATTAGAATGATAGCTGTATCAAAGGGTTATGTCTGTCTGTGTACATGCATGCACATACGTAATATGCTTCACTTCACACACACATGTTGATCATGCTGTGATGTTCAAAGGGTACTATTATATTGGCTTTAGGTCTTGTGTGTGTATGTGTGTGTTGTGTGTGCACCATGTGCATGCTTTGGCGTCCTACTGATGCTGAGATTCAAAATGCCTTTAAAAATGAAGTTTGCTTTCATCAAAATCATTCTGAATGAACAAAGGAACATGTGCAGAGTGTTCCCTCTTTTAGTTAGCAAGTTAACAATATGGTGTCATTTTTTTTCCCTTTCTGGTTTGATTGGCCGATAACAGCAGTGATGCTTTTAAATGTCTTTCTTTTGCTAATGTTCTCTTTCCAGCAGGCAGAAGCCACAGTCTCTTTTTGGGGTATCTATCCAGCCACTCCCAGGCTGCTCTTCACCCCACCCCTCAAAAAACAAATGTTAAATCTCCCGGATGAATCTACAAAACAAGCAATGGGGCAGCAGTCCTTGTTGCTCATTGTTTGCAAAGGTGAAGGAGGGGATTTTTAAACATGAGTCCTGTTTTTATAAAATGAGTAAAATTCATGTTCTGCCTGGATATCTGACCTCCTGGCAACCTGCCCTGGCTTGCCTTGGGAATAAATGAAAAGCATGTGAGGAGAGAGCAATGTGCTGATTTAAAGGATTGGTTTTCTGGGATCACCTGATTACTCAGCCCAGGAGGATTCTTGATTGTCATATTAATGTTGCAGCTTGAAAACATGCAGTTCCTTTTTCCAGCCTTTTACTGAAATAATGCTACTTTAGAGTTTAAGGAAGATGACCTTGATGGAGATAGGTGAGATCAATTAGCAAAGTGATAAGGGGAAAAACATATCTTAACTCCAAAACAAACAGAAAATATGTGGAAGAGGGTCAGGAATATAAGATAAGTATACACAGGAGTATAAGATAGGAAGGGGAGGAGGTACAGCATAATCAGGCTTGCAAGATTCTGTTATTATAGCCATTCTCAATAAAAGTAGTCTTACTCTTCCTGTGGAGTTGATTCTTGGTCTGGTCCACCTGATGGAGTGACAGCTACCATTGCCTGATCCATAGAGTTCCCTAAACTCACAGATGAGTTTTGGCACTGATGAGAGTTTGGGTTTTAAGAAGAAAATGGCTTTGGTATTTTATTCCAATAGGAAAGCTATTTTTAAAAATCTGGGGGTGGGGGATGAATTAATTACCATGCATTGCAGAACAAGTCTCATGTTTAGAAACTTGGAAACGAAGGTGGTTCGCCAGTTTTCTTACTGATCATTTTTCTCATAGACAATGCCACAATCTTTCTTTTAAAAGAATGTCTTCCATTCTTTTATTCTGAAACTGCTATGGTCCAAAGTAATTTTAATAAACAGTGTTTAATCAACAGGCTTTTGGCATTCACTTCTTTGTGCCCAGTTCATGGTGTGACCTGTGTTTTAAAATATTTCATTTACCTGTTGGGCATGGCAAATCATGGAATCTAATACTTACGACTTTGTGCCATGGCAGAAAGCAGCACAAAGGACATGCCTCATAGCAAGGTATTAACTTAGACTACATTGTACATTTCTACCTGGAAGATAAAGTTAGGCTTCTTCTCCCAACTTTGTAGAATTATGCTTGTGACAGTCAATTCTAGAAATATGTAATCTTTTGAATGACCTTTCCTGCCCCTTTTTTAGCCATCCTGCCTGAGGGTCAAGTAATTCATAATTCTCTGCATGAAAAGTGCTGAATGACTTTTGTTTGTTTTTTGTTAAATCTGTTTTCTACTTATGCTCCCAATCCTCTCATCTGTAGATATTATCTACAGTAAATTAAGAATTTATGTACTTCAATCTAATTTTGTCTGGAGGCTTTCTTGCAGAAGTTTCAAAGAGGACTGTTTCATTAAACTTTCTTGCTTTGCTTAAAGACTGAAATGTTTGTATGATTCAGCGAGATTCTGGAGGAGGGAATGTGTTAGCTTTTTATAAGTTCTGTTTATCTAGATCCCATGAGAAAACTGATGGAGGTGCAGGGCAAATGGAGTGACTTAAAGCCTGATGCTACTTAAAGAACAGGCTTACCTTGCTTTAATAAAAAAGTCCATGAACAAAATAACAATTGCCAATATTGCTTCATTGACAGTGGGTCTACTCTATGGATGAATAATACAAAAGCTTTTGTAGGCAAATGTTTGATTTGTCTAATATGAGTGGGAAGGTAATAGAAACAAGCTGGAAAGAAGAACAGATACACAAACAGCACACTCACACACATGCAAACAGTCCATAATAGTGTAAGCAAGAAACTACCTATATTGTTATTGGTGACTAGTGTTACACACACACTCCCAGGTTCGGCTTATGGTCACTCACTCACACACTCACAGCCTGTGGAGGCACTTGGATCTTGTCAGTCCTCCTTGCTGGGTTTTAAAGATAGGTGCGGCTTGAGTAGACAAGACACACAGCCATGGTCAACAGGTGGGAAATAATTAGGGACACACACAAATCACTTCCAACCGAACACTGAGGCACAACAGGTTCTTTATAATACATGGAGACCCAGTGAATTTAAAGTAACAGCAAACTTTACTGGTTGCAAGGTACATTTGCTCTTCCTCACATGCACGCACACACACACGCTCATCCACACTTACCCACGTCCTTCTCAGCTAGGCTGCCAGGCACTAGCTAATGGGACGGAAGCCGCCAAGTCTGGACCCAAAGACGACTCAAGGAGTGTGTGGGCTTTGGGACCCCTTTTATCCCCAAAAGTCCTTGCTTTGTTGATTCACAAGACTGGCAGCTACTCTTGCCTTGTTAATTTACAAGTCTGGTAGCTGTTGATGGGATTGGGGTGGGGGTTTGCATGTGCTCAGGCCCAACTTCCTTTCTCTGGTTCAGGTGACATTTTTCCTTTGTTTCCTTAATGCATAGCTTTCCAAAGTGTGTGTCGTGGCACACTACTGTGTCGCCTGCGGTGTCCTGTTGTGTCGCATGAAAACCTGGAAGCGCTGATGGGGGGAACCGTAAGGAGTGGCACCCCCGTCAGTCAGTGCGGCAGTGGTGGCGGCGCTGATTGGAGGGGGTGCCGCTCCTTACGGTTCCCCCCATCAGCGCTTCCGGGTTTGCGTGCGACACGCCAGGACACCGCAGGCCACGCCGCCGCCGCCACTGGTGTGTGTTGCCAACATGAAAAGTTTGGAAAGCTCTGCCTTAATGATTTGCTTCCTTCTTATCTACCTCCCCCAAAGGGATCTTATAGACAAGATTCCTGGCTCTTTGTCCTCTCTGCTTACATGCCTGCTTCATCTTTAGGTTATGGCAGCTTCAGTCTAGTCTCACACTAGATTGACTTTAAATTAAAGTTTAAAAATTCAATTAACAATTACCAACCAACTCCTCCTCGTCAAAATCAGACTATAAATACCAGAAAGCAAACCTACCTTCTAAACTGTTGCACTGAGCAACACAGAGAAACAGGGTGAAATGTCGGCTCTTGTTCCCTTTTGCCCGTCACTACTGTTAAAATCTTGTGTCCCAAAAGTTTTTGTCCACCACAGACATAATCAATTGGTGTGATAACCTTCTTGTGCTTTCAGCATGGATAAATACATTTTCAGAGATAACTGTCAACCATCAATCAATAACTCTAACTGTAACCCGTTTGGTGGGGAAAAAAAGCATGAGACAGTCAAAATAAGCGGATGTAATGATTGGTGTGTGAAACTCAGTGATGGGCAAAAAATTATTAATGGGCCAAAAAGGAACCAGAGTTGAAGTGTTTGCAGAAACCCTGATTAGTACCTTGGTATTAGTCCCCTGGAGAACCGGACCATATGGCATGAAGTTTCTGTACTTTGGTTGCTATAGTTTTATTAAGGCACGGCAATGAATTCCTATCCTATGTTGGCTTTGTTAATTTGCAGTCAGATTGAGCATGAGATGGGAGATTCCTGATCATAACCTCCTCCCTTGTTCTCTGTCTTTTGCAATTCCACAGGGTTATTGTAAAGAGCAAAACTGGCATTGGGGAGAAAGTTCTTTAATCCCTTCCTGCCATGCCAGTCCCTGATAGACATCCCTCCTTCACGTTTAGTTTTGCAAAACAAAGTGATCCAGGTCGCTTGCCTGTTGCATCTTGTGCAGTTAACAGCTACTTGGATGTTCATTTAGATCAGGAAAATGGCCCAGGAGGGAGGAATGAAGCCCTCTTTCAATCGGCACCATTCTGTTGGGAGATTGGTGTTGGTTAATTAATACAGATCCAGAATACACATCTTGATCACAGATCCCCTATGGCACATCTAATTTAGCTATCAGAAATATGATTTCCCTGTTTTGTGTTCTGTTGTCTTTCTTTCTGGGCTACATCATCCATAAAACATAAGAACAGCAGGAAGCAAGAAGGCAATATTATCTGGAGTTCTGGGTGCTTGTACAACCAAGTTTAGAGAGCAGAAAGAATTCCACAGTTCAACCCTGAGCTACAGATGTTCTCTTCTATTGCAATATTCTCTCTTGTTAGTGGGTCCCTTTTTTCCTGGAGGAATGCTAAAGCCTGAACCAGAGTATCTTTTTAGATGTAAAAAAAAACTTTCTAGCATACATATATAATATTTTACTACTTTATTGGCTATTTGTTTTATTTTTTAAATACTTTTCTAAATTACACAAAGTCTATAGTTTAGTGCAGGCAAAAACCAAACTTTTATGTTTGGTCAATGATTATTAAAGGTAGATAGAAATCTGTTTCTTCATTCACTCCCCCATGTTCCCAACAATTGAAATATTAATACTGCTCATGCCACTGTTGAAATATTGGATAAAGAAGTAGGTGAATGAATACTAGTTCTCCCTGATGATAAAAATGTAAAGTAGTAAAGCCTTAAGCTCATCAGCTGATAATATGAGGGCAAACTGGTTGGCTAGATTGGACAGAAGGATGACTATTCCTGCTCAAGAGGATTACAAGAAATCCATATTGCCCCACTACCATGAATGAGAATGGACAGGCTCCATTTGGGGTCCATGATGGGTTTGTTCTGCTTTATTTTCAGTAAATACTACACTAGTATATTATTTATTTGTTGCATTTATATATCACATTTTCTCCAGGAGTTCAGAGGCCTAAAGAGGTATCCTCCCCACCCTTTAAAAAAATAAATAAATCCACAACAACTGGGCTGTGAGAGAATGACTGGCCCAAAATCACCCAGTGAATTTCCACTACTGAGGGTAAACATAAACCTTGATCCTCCGGTGTTGCATGACCAAACATCTTTCTCTGTGATTGCTACAAAATGAACATGTTGTATGCTGATTGAAAAACACACCAATAATATGAGTTTCTGATTAGTTCCAAGAAACCAGTCATTAACAGTAATAAGAATAACACGATTAAAGGTGCAATCACAAAGCACCAGTAAGAAAGAGTTAACAATATAATCAAGATAACAGTTTGTGTATTCACTGGTACGTGTTGTCATAAATTATTGAGAGAAATCTCTGAATAAACCAGTGTATGTATGTATGTATGTATGTATGTATTTATTTTCTATCCCGCCTTTATTATTTTTATAAATAACTGAAGGCGACGAACATACCTAATACTCCTTCCTCCTCCTATTTTCCCCAAAACAACAACCCTGTGAGGTGAGTTGGGCTGAGAGAGAGTGACTGGCCCAAGGTCACCCAGCCGGCTTTCATGCCTGAGGCGGGACTAGAACTCTCAGTCTCCTGGTTTCTAGCCCGTTGCCTTAACCACTAGACCAAACTGGCTCTATGACTAATTCATCAACCGAAAGGGTGAAAAACACATTATAATAGATTTATTTATTTATTTATTTATTTATTTATTTATTTATTTATTTATCCAACTTCTATCACCGCCCATCTCCCCCCAAAAGGGGACTCTGGGCGGTTTACAACAAAGTCAGTAATTAAAACATATAAAATACAATATAACAACCCTAAAAAATAAATTAGATATAAATATAAAATCCAAGAGGCTATGAGGTTGTATTTAAAAGAGCTCTATGGTGCAAGCATAATTAATCTGGAATCAATTGACCTTAAATCAAATATTCTTGTTCCAAATTCAGTTTAGATGCGGAGACACTTTGACAAGTATTGATACTGAAATTCAGTCCTAAAATGCACAAATACTCTTAATGAAAAAAAGAGGGGTTTTTTTTTGCACACTTTGAAAAGTAAGCATATTTTGGGCTACAATTTTATACTTACTTACCTGGAAATAAGCTCAATGGGATTTATTTCTGTGTAGTCAATGTATATTGACTACAACATGAACTGTTGTACTCAGGAGCTTGTTAGATGTGTAGCTTGTTATCAAGTTATCAAGTGGACAGATATATTTCTGCAAACTGAGGACAGACAAGAAAATGAATGGCATCTGCTTTTGGCTTCTATTCAGTGTATGGCCTACACTGGCCAATTGGATATGGCGGCAGAGATTTGGCTTGCACATGTGTGAAGGAGACAAGTAATTTAAGATACTCCGGATTTGGCTTTCTTCTATTGGTATTAAGTGAAGAACTTTCAGGAGCTGTGTAGAAAATTCAGTTTGGGTTAGTTTACACAAGCATGAAATCCTAAGATTTGCTTGGGCTACTCTTGCTGGCTTCTTGTCTCAGAGTCACGATGCTAATATCCACACTTTCAGCATTGAAAAACATCTAATTTTATTTTATTGTATGGCTTATACTAACACATGGATTAGAATTATTTTCATGGCTGACTCTTCAGATGAAAGAAAGACAACCTGATTATCCAGAAATTAAGATTTCTTGCTGCTCTCAATTTGCTCCAGTCTCCGATATCCACCACCCTCTCATTGCCTGAAGAGGTCAAGATAAAATAAGTTCTGAGGTCTCCGGTGTTTCTGAATAACTGGTCTTACTTTAGAAAGACATGTGAAATTGGATTTATAAAATTGAACTTTTACAGGACAGGTAGGTCTCTCAACTTATCTTCCCCACCTCATCTTGGCTTCTTCTAATGAAAGTTTTATATATCTTCTCAAATAGTTGCTATGGAAAGTGTGGAGAGTTTGAGTTTTGAATTCATTTCAGTTGCATTTATTTATTTTCTTCTAATCCAGATTTTTCAGCCCTAGGTTTTTATAGTGCATTTAAGCATAAATAGCTGAATTTTCAGAATGTCTTGGGGATGTACTGTTGGTCTTACATAGACAATAAAGTGTATATGCAATATTGTACACAACTCCTCAAAGCCAGACCAATAAGAAGTTCTACAGAGAGAACCTGTCACAGTTCCACTGGCATTCTTTGAATTGCCAGGCAGCACAGTACAACTGAGCAAACCAGGGAGAAAACAGACATAACATTATTTTTAAATTATCCAAGATGACACCTGAAATCCCTTACAGGATTTCAATATCAGGCATAAAGCATGCATACTTATGCCGTCCTATTTGTTGCTAATCAGGGTGTTGCTGAGAATTAAGAATCAGATGTTCAGACTCAAGAAAGATTCCAGTTCTGAGGCTGGGTTCACAGATTATGCTAAATCATGTTTTGTTTAGCCATCATTATGAATAAACTTAAAGCAAAAAAAAAAAAGTTTTTACTGTTCAATGCCCAGTTCATAGAACATTCTTCTCAAAAGGCAAACAAATGGTGTTATGGTTACTACAAGGTGTTAATGCAGTTCTTTTCTAAAAGTGGTCTTGTAAAGAGCTGGAAACAGGGAGAATATATGAATTGGGGAGTCCCAGGATACTCCATGGGGTATTAAGTAGAATTATTATATATGGGCTGCAAAAAATTCAGATGACCACTGGATAGCAGCAAAGAGAAACAGCATTCTAACATAACTCAGATAGTAACTGCTACAACCTATTGCTCACTTACATTTCTGCAGTTCAGATAGGTCAACAACCTTATCACTGAAGGAAGCAAAGAATTCTTTTTTTTTCTCCAAGTCCCTGCAATGTAATATTAATTTAAATCAAATATTAATTTAAAATGAAAGTTATTTTCCAAGCCTATATGGATTTCATTCTGTAACATGGTGACTACCAAGATCATGGTCTACAAACTGTATTTATATTTAACACCAGGTTTCCTTGTATGAAAATATGTTTCCTCCCATAATAGAAGTCAATGAGAGGTATGATCTAAGTGTATATTTATTAACAAGAATAAATATACAGTTTCATTATCAGATTAGGACTCCTAGTGGAGATACATTTTCTACCTGGTACAGGAAGCTTCTCTTCATTCTTAACGAAACAATTGCATTAAGTTAGACAGTTTGGTCTCCAGCAAAGGAGATAGTTACCTTGTCGTGGTGCTGGAGCTGGAGCACCTCAATGACGCCATAAGCTAAACCGTGAAGGGATACCCAAGATGGGAAGGTCATGGCAGAGAGGTCAGACTAAATACGATCCCTGGGGAAGGTAACGGCAACCCACCCCAGTATTCTTGCTGTGAAAACTAAATGGATCAGTACAACCAGAGATATGTCGGTATACCATCGGAAGATGGGACTCCCAGGTCAGAAGATGGTCAAAATGCTACTGGATAATACGCCAAAAAGAGATGTTATTTTCATTACAGGAGACTGGAATACCAAGGCGGGTAGTCAAATGACACCTGGAATTACAAGTAAGCATGGGGCGCAGTGGCTCAGTGGTTAAGACGCCAGGCTTGTCGATCGGAAGGTCACAAGTTTGGAGGTTCGAGACCTGAGTGCCATGTGATGGAGTGAGCTCCCACACTTGCCCCAGCTCTTGCCAAGCTAGCAATTCAAAAGCATACAAATGCAAGTAGATAAATAGGTACCACTTCAGTGGCATGGTAACAGTGTTCTGTGCATGTCATGCCGGCCACATGACCGTGGAAACGTCTTTGGACAATGCTGGCTCTTTGGCTAACAAACGGAGATGAGCACCGGCCCCTAGAGTCGGACATGACTGTGTGGGGGAACCTTTACCTTTACTTTTTTATGGTCTGGGAGAACAAAATGAAGCAGGACATAGGCTGATAGAATTTTGCCAAGACAATTCACTGTGCATAACAAAAACTCTCTTCCAGCAACCTAAAAGACGACTTTATACATGGACTTCATCAGATGGTTGACACCGAAATCAGATTGACTACATCCTTTGTAGCCAAAGGTGGCGGACATCTATACAGTCGGTAAAAACAAGACCTGGAGCTGACAGTAGTTCAGATCACAAACTTCTTATTGCACAATTTAGAATCAGACTAAAGAGAAGAGGGAAGACCCACAGATCAGTTAGATATGAGCTCACTAATATTCCTAATGAATATGCAGTGGAGGTGAAGAATAGATTTAAGGGACTAGATTTAATAGATAGGGTCCCGGAAGAACTATGGACAGAAGTTCGCAACATTGTTCAAGAGGCAGCAACAAAAAACGTCCCAAAGAAAAAGAAAACCAAGAAGGCAAGATGGCTGTCTGCTGAGACACTGGAAGTAGCCCAAGAAAGAAGGAAAGCAAAGGGCAACAGTGATAGGGGGAGATATGCCCAATTAAATGCAAAATTCCAGAGGTTAGCCAGAAGAGATAAGGAATTATTTTTAAACAAGCAATGTGCAGAAGTGGAAGAAGACAACAGAATAGGAAGGACAAGAGACCTCTTCCAGAAAATTAGAAATATTGGAGGTAAATTCCAGGCAAAAATGGGTATGATCAAAAACAAAGATGGCAAGGATCTAACAGAAGCAGAAGAGATCAAGAAAAGGTGGCAAGAATATACAGAAGATCTGTATAGGAAGGATAATAATATCGGGGATAGCTTTGACGGTGTGGTCAGTGAGTTAGAGCCAGACATCCTGAAGAGTGAGGTTGAATGGGCCTTAAGAAGCATTGCTAATAACAAGGCAGCAGGAGACGACGGTATCCCAGCTGAACTGTTTAAAATCTTGCAAGATGATGCTGTCAAGGTGATGCATGCCATATGCCAGCAAATTTGGAAAACAAAGAATGGCCATCAGATTGGAAAAAATCAACTTATAGCCCCATACCAAAAAAGGGAAACACTAAAGAATGTTCAAACTATCGAACAGTGGCATTTATTTCACATGCCAGTAAGGTAATGCTCAAGATCCTTCAAGGTAGACTCCAGCAATTCATGGAGCGAGAATTGCCAGATGTACAAGCTGGGTTTAGAAAAGGCAGAGGAACTAGAGACCAAATTGCCAATATCCGCTGGATAATGGAGAAAGCCAGGGAGTTTCAGAAAAACTTATTTTTCTGTTTTATTGACTATTCTAAAGCCTTTGACTGTGTGGATCATAACAAATTGTGGCAAGCTCTTGGTGGTATGGGGATACCAAGTCATCTTGTCTTCCTCCTGAGGAATCTGTATAACAACCAAGTAGCAACGGTAAGAACAGACCTCTCAGCTCTAGGAAAGCTGGTAATGGGAAACCACCTCTGAAATCTTTCCAAGAAAACTGCAGGGACTAATCTAGGCAGTCTTCAGGAGTCAAGACTGACTTGAAGGCGCGCGCACGCGCACACACACACACACACACACACACACAAGCTAGCAAGGTGAAGGTGCAATTCAAACAAAACATTCCAAAATTAATGGACTGTTTCTATAAAAATGTTTATGCCTAACCCTGGTGATATCCAATCAACATTTGGTTACCATGGGGAAAAGATATAATGAAGAAATGAGATGCATTTATTTGTATTGAGTTAAATGTTAAAATGAAATCATTAGCTAACAGAACAGCAGTTTGTGAGAATGTAGTTATTAATGTTCCAGTCCAAATCTCATACCTGCCAATCCAGATAGATGGAACTTGATACAAACTTCTGAATCGTAACTTTGTTGACTGTACAAAGATGGGAATCTTTCACATGCATCATGAGTGGGGCGGAAACCATTCTATGGTAGAGCAGTATCCACCCATAGAGTTCTTCCAAACAGGAGTGCAGTTGGGTCATTAAAGTGAACAGAAGTCCCTGCTGATCAGCTCACC
The DNA here is from genome assembly GCA_023362775.1 of Charina bottae. Classification (NCBI taxonomy): domain Eukaryota; kingdom Metazoa; phylum Chordata; class Lepidosauria; order Squamata; family Charinaidae; genus Charina; species Charina bottae. The sequence continues at coordinate 40,111,190 of JALMGJ010000005.1, read as the reverse complement.
ATCATGTTGTGCCTTGGTTTCTTCCTGATGTAGTTTTTAGAAGTCCCCCCCCCCACAAATGGGGAACTTCTGTTTTCAAGCAGTGAGTGATGCTGAAGAAACAGCACTGTTGCTCTGTGTTCTGTAGCATGGGGTGGTCTGTACAGCAATTGGAGAAGAGACCTGTCCCACCCCATCTTTGAGCTGCTGGAAACAAGAGTGGTGGCTGGATGACAGGACTGACTAAATGGACCCAGACAGGGGTATCTGTGGGGATGGGGGTTCAAAAAAAGCAAGACAGCAGCTGTAACTGTGCAACTGAAGCCCACCACTTTTTTTTAACTGGCAGGGCTTTGATTGTGCAGCTGCCATATTGATGTTTTTGACACCCTCCCCCCTCCCCAGGACCCAAATATAGCAGTGTAAGCAGCTTGACATGTCTGGTTTTAATTTTTTTTCCAGAAGGAAAACTTGTTTTTTCCAGCATAAAAGGGGTGGGGGGGATGGGGGGATGCTAGGCACTCCTTGCTGGCTAGAATATGAATTACCTGAGACATCTCTATATAGATATAATGGCCAGGAAGAGCAAACTCCAAACAGGCTGTTGGATTATTGCTTCTTCTTGTAGGTCCTGATAAACTAGAAGTGTCAGAACAGCCTAATAAATCCTTGCTTTGTTTAGATTGTGCAATCAGATAACTTGGCAATAGAAAAGCTGGTCATCTAGAAGTAGCCAAAGGGCATGTTAACAATTCTTGCATCTGATTGGGCTGCTTCTCCTAGATCATTTCTGCATAGATGAGTTACAGTGGTGGAGTGCTTTACTAATGCCCAACTTGCACACCATATGTCACAATCTATAAATTGTCATTAAACCATTAAAGGCTTCCTTTGTCCCCCCCACCTCACCCCTTTACATTTAGGAGAAAATCAATTTCCTTCTTTAAAGTGCTTCATTTGCAGGTTCATTAAAATGTCTGGGCATATAATTTTCCCCCCCTTTCCTCCAGGACATATCAGAACCTACCAGCATTTCCCCCAGTTTGTTTTTATAACCTTGTTCCTTGCCATTTCATTTCAACTTTTCGTGAACTTAATTCACTCAGGGATCTTAGTAGACTCCAGCTACTTTGAAATTCAATTTGGAAATAAATAACTTTGTGTTTGTGTGTGTGTGTGTGTCTGTAAGGGGGAAACATCAAAACACCTGCAGCTTTTTTGGGTGGGTGGGTGGATATAATGAAAATAGCAGGGATAATTGCCTCCATACAGAGCGTTAACCTTGCCAAGGTTCAGTGTGATCATTTCACAGATAGGGGGCACAGAAAAAGAGACTGTCACAGAGACTATGGCATTCATAGCCTGGCTATCCTCCTATTCTTAAAAGCAATAAACAGTTTTGTGCCAGTACCTCTACAGTAGCCTGGCACCATTTACTCATTTTCAAGAACTGTAAACCTTCCTCAGCCTTGCAGAATTTAAAAGCAAGCTTTGTTGCAAGAGTGCACTCTGGACTGTCAGTCCTGAAAAGCTCATATTAAGAGGGCTGAGAGCTGAGCTGTTGTGCTGGCAAAACCAGCACAGAAGTGTAACATTCCCTTAGCAAAGTTGAGGGTTGGAGGTGGCTGCATAAATTAAAAAAAAAAAAGTAGAGAGCTGAGAGTAAATGAAGTCCAAAGAATGTTAGGACTGCCAGATCTGATTCTGCTTGACCACTAGATGGGAGCAAAGAGTTTTATTATCTCTTTGTTCCCATCTTAATGGTCATCTGGATATTGGCAGCTTGGATTTAGTAGCCTTGAGCTACTAAAGAACTCTTATATAGGCAGAGAGTAATAAAACTCATTGGCTAGTTGATATCCCTGTAAATATCAGAGAACTCATCACAGCACTCAACCCTCCTCACATTCCCCTTATGTAAAAATAAAATTACAACATTGCATATTGCCTGTAACTGCCCCCAAAGCAGCAGAAAAGCCATCGAATCTCAACAACCACCTGATTTGCTTTTCTGCACTGAAGTGTCTTTCTGCTTCAGTTTGTGAATATGCTTCAGTGATGGGATGTGATTGAAGTTTCATCAAACTGAAGTGCTTATTTGAAGCTTTGCATGGCCCTAGATCCTAATTCTCTCTCCCCCCTCTTCCCCAGTTCTTGAGACTACTTGCATTTCAAAGGCTACAGTCTAACAACAACGAACACACTCACTTGTTCATATGCCTGCCTTCTTTTTCTGATTTTAACTGCTTTTTATTATTCTTTCCAAGACAATGGAACGTTGGAAGTAATTGGTACTCTGTTTATCTATCAGCAATAGAGCTCTCTAAAAATCGAACAGAAGAGGATCAAATTTGGTGTGGTAGTAGAGAGAAGCCAGAAAAAGAAAGAGATTGAAATATTTTGGAAATGGGCTAGATTCAGATGGGAGCTGTGGAGAAAAAGACCTCAGGAAAAAAAAGTCCCCCACTTATCCCTCTGGAGAGGCAGTTGGGCAGCACCTTGGAATGTAGCTGACGCCTCCATGCTAAACCCTCTGCCTTCCCAGTCATTAAGGCAGCGTTTCTCAACCTTGGCAGCTTTAAGATGTGTGGACTTCAACTCCCAGAATTCCCCAGCCAGCATTCTGGGAATTGAAGTCCACACATCTTAAAGTTGCCAAGGTTGAATAACACTGCCTTAAGGGCTTGCAAAGAATTCCGGAGGCCAGGCTGTGCATGTTTTGCCTACATTGTTTGGAATTAAATAGTTGGAAGGGTGATCGGCTGCCACAGGGCAAGAGTTTTCATTATTTTCTACAATCAGGGCTGGGTGGTGATTCGAGATATTCATATGGAAATGTTCCTAATCATATTTATGAACCTGTGCATTGTTGCAGTGCAAGGACATAAGCTGTGCCATGATTGAAGGGTAAAGCTAGCCAAGCAAGTGAGAGATGAACTGAGATATGCTAAACAGTTTATTATCCAACACATTTTCACCTGGATGAGATTCTAACCAGTGGGTATTTTTTCATCCCATCTCAACCTGAAGGTCAGACATTGTCTCTTCCCTGGACATTTGGAAGATCAAAAGGAATACTTCCCTCCCTTGGAGAGAATGAAGAGTTTTTACATACAAAAGATGAGTGGAACTAAGAGGATCTGAAGATCTGCCTTTGTCACATGGATGCCTTGGATCTTCCCATCCCTCTATATCAGTGCTTCCCAAACCAAAATTGGGTAAAACTGATTTTTCTTTTGGTAACGACACATGAACCCATTAAATTGACTTAAAGTGTTTTACCTACATTGGGTAAAAAGGACTTACTCATAAACACTTTTGGGTAATGAAGGAAAAAATTGGAGAAGCACTGCCCTGTAGTTTACCTGGCCAGTGTAACGGTAAGGGTGGTGATTGTGTGTGAGTGAGATGAATTTAAGCTGTTTAAGTTTAATAAAGAAAAAGTTGATTTGACATAAAGTCCTGTCTGAAGTTTCTGATATTGTGGTGGGTGGTTTCAGCCTTGGTGAGTGCATAAGGTCTAAGGTCAGACACAGCACAAGGAAGCAAATTCCATGCTGTTGGGGTGATCACATATCAACTTTGTAAATTTACTCTTGAACAACTTCTCAACTTTGGGTTATAAACTTTGGGTGAGCAGATTTTAGGACTTTCAAATGTGATTCCTATCTTTTTTAACAATTGCACCATCCTATCCAGAATTACTTTTCATTCTTCTAACACTTTGGAAATTCAAACAGCAGACAAATTCTGGCACATTATTAAATCTAAGTATGAGAGTTGTGCTTGCAATCTCTTTTCCTTGAGCATTTGCCAGTGCACTATGATTCAACATTTCCTGGGCAATTAAAGCAGCAGCATTAGGTGGTCCTGCTGGTCTGATTCTGGAAATCATAATTTATGCAGAGTTCTTGTACTGTAAATGTTGAAAAGGGAAGGAGTAGCATAGGGAAGGAACATGAGGGAACAAAACTCATGTACATATTCTGTTACTGGGTGCTGCCTTGCTGGTGACTTCCTCAGTGCTATAATTAATTAATTAATTAATTAATTGGAATTAATATCCCATTAATTAAAATTAATATTAATTAATTAATTAATTAATTAAATTTATATCACCGCCCATCTCCCCCAATGGGGAATTATTAGAAAAGTAAAGACTCCCTTAAGTCAAACTCAACTCCTGGTGATTACAAATATGTTTGTGACAACTCTGCAGTCAACCATGCTTTGGTGTTGACTAGTCACAAATCCCTGCAGCTGTGTAAACTCTGGAGAAGTGGGTGTTGGAGGAGGGAAAGTAACCCAAACCACTTTCAGTTCTAACTCTATGCTTTGCTTTGCTGATAAAGACCTGAAAATAGAAGGTACAGTAGTTTAATTTGCAATGAGCCAAAATTGGGTGGGTTGGATGTCAGAACTAAGAGTCAAATGATCTTTATAGGTTAGCGAAATAGGCTGATAGTTACAGGATGAAATTTAACACCGACTAGTACAGACTTCACTTCTGAAGCAAAAATATGAGAGATGAATGAAAAGTAATGCTTCTATAACTTTAGTTTAAATAGGGGTATTTTAATAAATGAAACACATAATCCTTGAACTGAGCTCTTTTGTTACCTGTATTAACTTTTCCAATCACCATCTTTGCTACGCATTTCCGCCGAAGTTGGACAAACTTCTTAAAGCTGTCATGAAAGGATTCCACGCGTTATCTCTTCAGCTAGGCCTGTCTGTCTTTTCTATCAGGAAATGCCTATGAAAGTATTCTGTCAAGTTTGGAGAAAGGTGGAAGTCACAGGGTGCCAAGTCTGGACTGTATGGTGGATGGGTAAGACAGTGAGATCCAACCTCGCAATTGCCTCTTGGATGGCTTGTGAGGTGTGAGGTCTAGCTGTCATGTCGCAACAAAGTTTCCTTTCCTTTATGCTTAATTGTTGTTTCAGAGTTTTATTGTAGCATTCTGAGCTGATAGTGGTGGCAGGTTCAAGGAAATCCATGCAAATAACACCATCTGTGTCCCAAAAAACTGTAACCATGTCAACACAGTCATCACCAATTTCAATTGGAGGGAACTCCTGTAACAGTGAAAAATTCAATCATGGCACATTACTTAAAGCACGTGGGCAATTATTTACTGCAGGCTTCCATTTCATGAACAAGGGCAACACAGCGTTTTCTCACAACAACTTCCTGCCAACTGAAATGAAAGAACAGATGTTAAAGAACACGTCAGAGCTTCTAGTGTGTCAGTAACGCTGTCTGTTGGCAACTTATAACATTGGAAGCATTATTTTTCATTCAACTTTTGTAAAATAAATACATATAGGATGCAGGATGCCTGGCTTGGTGATGGAATCTGTGAAAATGAACTTGGAATATTAATTGACTGCAACTATGAGATACCAGTCTGATGTGGTGGCAAAAAAAGAAAACACATCAACAATATCCAAATTATGGGAAGTAATCTTTCTACTTTATTCTGCTTCAATCAGACCTCACCTTGATTATTATGTCTAATTCTGGACACCCCACTTTTAAAAAGATTCAGAGAAAGCTGTACAGCTGAGAAATATTGTAAGAATGGCAGCCAGTCTACAATGCAAATTATGGTTTTCTGTGCAACTTCATGGCAAATTTAAAAGAATTATTAAAAAATTACCCTGACTTGATTGTACTAAAGAGATTAACAGTTTTGTTTCTCAAACATTTTTGAAGTCAACTATGGAAACTTTGAAAATATGGCAACCTTGCCTAATTCTTCCATTTCATCACTTTTTTGAGTTGTAGACCATCTGAAAATATTTGGAAGATATGAAAGGGCAAAGGACAACTGATTTAGAATGAGATATATGAAGGACATTTTAAAGGTGAAAGATTTATACAATCTGAAGAGAAACCAAACATTTTAGTTTCCCTGGAGCAGATAAAACAAACATTTTCAGATGTCAATCTTACCTTGCTTAATTTACCACAAATAGGTTATTTTTTCCTCTTCCCAACATAATGTCCAAGCTATCAAAAGGCAGCCTACTAAATTTAAAAAAAATTCTAGGTATCAATAAATCAACTGAAAGGCTAACATATAAACTTTATGCAGTTATATTGGAGTATAAGATCTTATCATGGAAATTAATGATAATTTATTTTAATAATGATAAAACAGTTAAAATCACTTTGGGGACCTACAAACATAAGTAGGTTTCCAAATCTATATCCTCAGCTTTGTCCCAAATTAGAGAAAATTAAGTTAAAACAATATAGAGATGGTTCACAATTCTGGCAATTCTGGCATATGTTACTAAAATAAATCTATGCTCTGAATACCTATGGTGAGAAAGGTGCACATATTCATATATGATGGATATATCCAAAACTTAGAAATTTGTGGGGTTTAGTATTTATAGAAATGGGTAAAATTATCAGTTGGGATATTAAAAACAGCTCTGTTGGGAATATGCATTGACAATAATAAGAAAATAACATCTAAAAAGCTGTTGATTTACATGCTAACAGCTGCAAGAGTGGGGAGAAAAAAATGGAAACTTAGATGAGTGATAGCAACATCAAGAAATTAACCCATTTAATTTAAATGATAAATAAGTATCATTTATTTATTTATTCAATTTTGATGCTACCCAACTCCAACTGACTCTGGGTGGCTTACAGAGCAAAGAACAACATAAAAACAAGGAAATACAATAAATTAGATCAAAACAAATTACAAAATAATTACAAGATAGCAATCCAGACAACATATCAAACTATAAAAGAGCACAAACAGGGGAGCCCCATCCACCCCTACCCCCAAGGCCTGGGAGAACAGCCATATTTTCAAGGGCTCCTAGAACGCCATCAGGATGGCAGCCATCGGGGGTTCGGGAGGAGCACATTCCAGAGGGCAGATGCTGCTACAGAGAAGGCATGCTTCCTGGGTCCCCCAAAATGACACTACTTAATTGAGGGGACCCAGGGTAGCCTAGGGGCGTGGTGGCTCAGCAGGTAAGACGCCAGGCTTGTTGATCGGAAGATTGCAAGTTCGGAGGTTCGAATCCCTAGCCCTGCGTGCAGAGTGAGCTCCTGCACTAGCTCCAGCTCTTGCCAACCTAGCAATTCAAAAGCATGCAAATGCAAGTAGATTAATAGGTACCACTTCAGTGGGTAGGTAACAGCGTTCCGCGCGTGTTATGTGGCCGCATGACCATGGAAGCGTCTTCAGACAATGCTGGCTCTTTGGCTAACAAACGGAGATGAGCACCGGCCCCTAGAGTCGGACACGACTGCACAAATGTGCGGGGGGTACCTTTACCTTTTAGGGTAGCCCACGGAACCAGATTGTACCAGCCAGGCAGGAACCATGGGAAATAGGGAGCTCAACCTCAAATAAACAGACCCTATGCCATGTAGGGCTTTATAGGCAATAACCAGCACCTTGAATTGCACCCAGAAGCACACTGGCAACCAGTACAACTCATGAAGCAGAGGTATCATGTGGACATGCCAAGGCAAGCCCATTACTGCTCATGTGGCTGCATACTGGACCAGTTGAAGCTTCTGAGTGGTCTTAAAGGGCAGCCCCATGCAGAGTGCTTTGCAATAGTTGAGCCATGAGGTAACAAGAGCATGAGTGACTAATGGAAGGGCTGTCGAATCCAGGAAAAATGGTGCAACTGGTGCTATGCAAAGGCTCTCTTGGCCACAACTGTTACTTGCTTTTTGAGCAGAAACTGTGAATTCAAGAGGACATCCAAGCTACACATCACTCCTGAGTGAGGAAGTACAACCCTATCCTGGAGTAAAGATGGAAAATCCCCAGACCAAGGCAGTCCCAATAGGCACAGTCAGTTTCTCCCCATTGAGGCTCACACAGCTTCTAGGCACTGGCACAGAATTTTGACAACCTCACTTGGCTGGCCTAAGGTTAAAAAGCTACTATTGAGTATCATCAGCACACTGATGATACCAGACCCCAAACTGGCAGATGATCTCACCCAGCAGTTTCATGTAGGGGAGGGGAAAGAGTGTTGAGGCCTGAGGCACCCTGCAAAGAAGGGGCCTAGGGATCAATCTCTCCACCCCCCGAACACCGACTGGAACAGGTCACAAAGGGAGGAATTCTTAATTTGGTCCAGAAGGATACCATGGTTAACGGTATCAAAAGCGGTTGAGATACCAAGGAGCACAAGGATGGATGCACCACCTCCATCTTGGCCTGTGAGGGCAGCCTTGTGACATACCTCTGAACAGAACAATCTAAACCATATTCCTTTTCTGTGATATATTTCCCATTAATCACAGAAACTGGCAAATAATTCCCTACTTATTATATTCAGATATGGAAAGAAAAATGTACTTGTATATAAAAAAATTAGAACTGGTAAGCAGTAATCTAAATTGGAAAGATCTATACTTATAAGTAAGACTTTGATTTTATTTTATGAAGTTATAAAATGTGAACATTTTTTGTGTACTATACATTTTATCCCCCTGAGGGAATGTGGCTCCTCTTCCCGGGATGTGTTCAGAGTTTAGACAGCCATTTGTCTGGAATGCTTTGCTTTGGGTTCCTGCCCTGAGCGGGGTGTTAGCTTTGATGATGTAAATGACTCCTTCCCACTTTATGATTCTGTGATAGCTTCGCTTTGGAAGTTTAGTTTCATATTATTCCCTAAACCTACCAGGCGGTTCCAGTGAACACCTTGGCTGTAATCCTGTACCCACCAGTGATGCCCCCTTAAAATTAATTATAATAACTCCGAGTATGTAGGATGATCTTGTTAATATGACACATATCCATAAGCTGCAAAGAGCAGAAATGGAATGCCAGTATATAAGTGTGTGCTTTTTTAAATTATAGTGTCGGTTCGTATAATGTACACATCTATCTCTCCTGACAAATTATTGGTTCTATTACTTTATTCATTTGGCATAATTGAGAATCTCCATTATCTGCATAGTTTTCAATTATATACCACATTTTAAAGCAAATCTATCCTCTAATTTGAAATTTCCTAGGCAGAAAAGAGTCAGCTATCTTTCTCCTGGGAAATAAATATGATAAAATTAATCCAGAGGCTATGTTTGTGTAACTAGCAGACAACAGCCTTGCTCAAATAGAGAGGCATTTTAAATCACAATGGTATTTAACTCACTTTATTGTATCCAATTTTAATATCTTCTTTTTGCTGATGATTATGGAACCTTAGACACAATTACATTTATTTAGTATTGTAGCATTTTAGAAATAAATGAAACAAATTATTAAAGGAAAATATAATGCTTTGTAAATAAGACAAAAAATTGAGAATAAAATGAGTAAATGGCATTATTTCCTAATTTCTTGTGTCAAAGAATATGTAGAAAAAGAACACTAAGGCTTGTTGTCTAGAGGACTTGCATTTATCTATGTCGGTATTAGGATATTTCCATGAATTTCTATCTCTGGAGCAATACTTACAGAATTCACAAAGTGCTTCTTAAGTTCTTCATAGTTTAAAATTGATTGAGAAGGTGGCATTTACCCAGAGATGTCTTCCTTCCCTAAAGTGATAATGTTTATGGTCCTTTTTCTCTGACATGGAAAATATGCAACTTGGTCAGTAGTGATATCCTGCATCAAAGCCACCAGACCTGGGCTGCAAAAATATGAATAACCAATAGGTGGTAGTAAAGGGTTAAGGTTTTAGGTATCTCTGCTGCATTATGAACTGTAGCATTTTAGAAATAAATGGAATAAATTATTGAAGGAAAACATAATGTTTTATAATATAATATGATCATCTGGAAGTTTGCAGTCCAGATCTGGTAGCTACACTGGAGGAACAAGATATTTTTCCTACCCTCACTGAGGACACACGGTTTTCCATCACTATGTAATCTTACCTGATTTCACTTCAATTGATTCTTTCTGCCCAATAGAGCATCTAGTATTATATCCAGCATTTTGCCCAGTTGAATTCTTTTCTGTTTTTCCATCTACAAGAGAATGTGTGTCTATGTCTCTTGCCTAACACTGGGAATTCATTTAACCTTAATAGTTTGAGCTTATATTTCTCAAAATAGAGGATAGGAAATTGTCTAAGACCATCCCTACTCCTAATAAAACCCAATATGCACATATGCAGAAAGACTCTCCAATGTTATAGCTAAGAGGTATCCTAGTACAGACATAGCTTTATTACTAGTCACATTTCTGTTCTGATTCATTCTCTCTCTCTCTCTCTCTCTCTATCCATCTATCCATCTATCCATCTATCCATCTATCCATCTATCCATTCTGTTGACTGAAGAGTATAATTGTACTCTCAAAAACTTGCAAATTATACTGTAAGTCACACATTCACCTAATAAAGATAGGGTCTTAATATGGCTCTTGGATGTTTTTTTTTCTTATGCCCTCACATCTACTTTAGCTGCCACCTTGTCACCCAATGTGGACTCTGATGTTGTTCTAGTATCAAGCAAAACTTACTTTACTATTTGGGAACATCACTTTCAATTTCTAGCTTATATTATTCTCAGAGGTGCTAGCCACACACTAGTCTTCTGCAGATTCTAATACTGGTGATTGTTGTGACTAATACTGGGACAAAATCTATATTCCAATTTCCTGAAAGTGTTCTTCCCCTGCAGAAGAGGCATTGTTGCATGATGATCGAAGGTTTATTTTATTTCTAATAAAATAAAAACTTTTATTTTGCTATTTCCCATATTTCCATTGTTTTGCAAGCTTAATTAAAATACAAGAAGCCAGGGAGGCTGCAGGTTGCTGGAGATATGAATGTACCATGAAAAACAGGATACCCACACATATTTCCCATCGCCCTCTCATAACTGAGTGCAAGGAACCTTCACCTTGCAAACAAGAACCTCACCACATTGTTCTTCACTTTAAAAATAAAATAGGTTTTTCCAGAAAACTGCATGAAAATGGCTGAAAATAGAGTAGGTTTTTAGTGTAAATGGTGGCATGCAATCAAACCAAATCGTTCAATAATTATTTTACTTTACTCAAACAATATATAATTTTTAGTTATTGCATCTATGTATATAGCCAGGTTTTAAAAATTCAAGTGTCTTCAAACAGATTTAAGCAGACTACTTGTGTGTGGGATTGCAGTCTACATGAATAAAAGAAGTGATTCATTTTCTGTTTCATTAATCATCTTGTCCTTCATAAATTAAAGTACAGTAGTATTGATTTTCCCTTATGACAGAGAGACTTGGAATCTAATGTGTCTTTAGGGATCTCTGAGACTTCTATATTGTAGGTATCTCTGAAACCATATTTCTATCATGTTGGAAAGTTTATGATCACCCAAAAGTCTTTTTGCAGTTACATTTAGAACTGTTTATTTCCAAATATTAGTGGCATTTTTTTAAAAAATGGAAACACTTAAAAACCCCTTCAAGTCTTCAACCAAATAAATGTGTACAGGACCACAGGAGAATGTAGACCAGTTTGTCTAAATATTCAGTTACAATGATGCCTGCCAGATAATTCACAGGAGTGTCATAAACCAAAAGACACACGATATCAGAGAGAAGAGACAACAATCGCATCCCATAATATATGAGGCTATATGTGCACAAACTGAGAGTGAGTGCAGATCTAGGAAAAAGCAAAAATGAGATCCTTACCAGTCTATTTCCCACTGGGTAACTACATATGGGACATGTACTTTTGTGGGTTCTTTTTAATCATCAAATGCTTCATAAACATTTGTGATAGACTCTTTGCTGGCTGATTGCACATCTACCTAATTACTCAGTAAACTTCCTCTCTGAGGATTTAGATTGTGACCCTGAAATAGCTGATGTGAAAGAACAGAATAAATAGGAATACAGGCAAAGCACCAGTTCACATGTGTTACAGAAAGGAAGAAGGAGTATATTCTCTAATTTGGTAACTCCTTCAGAGCTCTTTAAGGGGCATGGTGGCTCAGCGGGTAAGACGCCAGGCTTGTCGATTAGAAGATTGCAAGTTTGGAGGTTCGAATCCCTAGTCCCGCGTGATGGGGTGAGCTCCCGCACTAGCCCCAGCTCTTGCCAACCTAGCAATTCGAAAGCATGCAAATGCAAGTAGATGAATAGGTACCACTTCAGTGGGTAGGTAACAGCGTTCCGCACACGTCATACAGGCCACATGACTGTGGAAGTGTCTTCAGACAACGCTGGCTCTTCGGCTAACAAACAGAGATGAGCACCGGCCCCTAGAGTCGGACATGACTGCACAAATGTGCGGGCGGAACATTTACCTTTATGCATACTATATTTCTCTATATAGCTCTTACACCAAATCTCTAGCAGCTCCTTGTCTTTTTTCTTCTATTCTGCTTTCACTATCCAGGCTTCACTGGCTGAGGTCTCAGCTTGCTTTCCAAGCAGAAGATATAAGCAATTACATGGTCAATAAGAAGCCATGAAGTCTACTGGACCAGATCTTTACTACTGCAGTGGGAATGAGAAATAAGAGCTATGTACCAGAGATCTTTTCAATATTTCTTGTTTAGGGCTATTAAAGAAAAAATATCCTGGGTGGTTAATACTTCCTTAATTTTCCTCCTTCTATCTGTTAGCACTGGGTTCTTTATTCTTACATACTAACAAGCAGGTAAAGGAAATTATTGGAGATTGGGGAAAACGTTACAAATCATTTGTAGATGACTTTGTGTTATTAGTCCTAGGTTGTATTTATGTTATTAGATTTTTATTCCATATTCCCTCCAAGAAACTCAGATTGATGTTAAAAGGTTCTTCCTCCCAATTTTATCCTCATAACAATCTAGTATGAAAGATTTGGTTGAGAAAGAATGGCTAGCTTAATGTGAGGGTTTCCCAGCATTTCTAGGAAAACTGATCATATCATTACATGAACAAAATTGTTGTTGATGAGATAGATAGATAGATGATAGATAGATTGATGATAGATACTGTAGATAGAGATTTATTAAACTCATGGAAGCACAATATGAAGACAAAAGGTTGAAGAATTGAATTATTAGAATAGTAATCTTCAAATAGATTTATAAAAATAAAAGCTTTAGTTATTAGCAATCACTCCTCATATTTGAAATAAGCATTTTATGAACCAGGGACAATGCTGTACTATGCTTCCATCCAGAAATTATATCTCATATAATTATTAAAGTGGCAGATGTTCTTTCCTGATAGTTGTATATGTCTATGTAAATAACCAAACCTACTGATACCATGGAGTTCCTCATTACATATTGGAATGCTCTGTTTAGTTTGATTAAGCTATGCAGGAAGAAATTATTAGACATTTTAGAAAAATTAAATAAATCTCTCTTCCGAGAGAAAAAGGACTTTCTTGATCGAGGGTGAAGTTGAAGTAATTAAAGATTTCAAGAATGATAATACCCTAGAGTAGTTGTCTGGAGTTCTGTAAGTTAATTAGTGTGGAGTTAATAATTCTTTTTTGCAAAACTTTGCAACTTCTTTTAGAAAAGGAGATTAGAGAGACATGGCAAACACTGAGAATGGCAGAAACATCAGTGACTGATAGGGGAGCCCCTGTATGTACTTTCTACAATCCTGTATCTATTCTAAATCAGGAAACTAAGATCTTGTACCCTGACCAACAGAATTAACTTTGATCTTAATGTCAAGTTTGTTGAAGCATACACAGTATTTATATTAATTGTGATGAATCAGCCTTCATATCACTGAGATAAATTTCAGATCAGATTAAAAAACTTCTGAATGTAAAACCGGAAATGTAATAACCACAAAGGAAATTTAGAAAAGTAGTAACTTTATATAATCATTTTAGTCAATGATTAGTCTATGAATGCAGGGATTTTAGAAAATCAAAATGCAAAAGCGCTAAGTGTGCTGTAAAATTTGTGAATAAGGCTTAGTGTTGTGGATACGATCTCATACAACTAGAGTGATATTATTTAAGCTTATGTAGATAATATAAATAAATGATGGTGGGGCTTTTCAACTTCGGAGCCATAAGTTGTTTTGGATTTCTCTTCCAAGGTTAGAAATTGGTTTCCAACTTCAGAAATAAGATCTCACCTTGAGCTCCCACTCCCAGCCTTTGCCAAGACATCACAGCTTTTCCTTTGTAATGACATAAGAGCTGTGATGTTGAGGAAGGTAAAGGCAGGAGGGTCAGGAACACAGCACATGCACAGCACAAATCAAGGGATGGTTCATATCTACACAATTCAAAAATCACACACATCCCAAGCTATCTCCCTCGGTCTGTAGGTGTCCACAAACCCAGGCTTTCCCTACTGTGGGGGAGAATGACAGAAATTTCTGCCCAATGGGGTGAAATTATATTTGTTCCATTCCTAACAAACAGCTATCTGGTATATTGGGAAAAGTGTGATTGATTTGGGAAGATAATTGCTGGGTAGGAAAAAAGTTAAAGCTTCAGTCTCTGGAATTCCCAAGCAGACTGCAATGTGTGGGTGTGTGTAGAGGGTCATTCATGATGTGTGCACATTGTGGTAGGGCTAGCTGTAGGAGTGAAGGGCAGGACTATACTGAGGATGCCCTATTGGTGATGGTGTTAGTCATGTCACTCCAGTTCTGCCTCATCACAAGTGTTCCCAGTGTATAAGTAACCCGGAATTAGAGCTACCTTACCATTTAAAAAACTCACATTGAAACCTTGAGAGAAACCAAGAAACTCATCTCAAGCCCAACAGTATGTTAAAAAGCAAGAATCTGGTTCAACAACCCAATTACAGAACACTGCTTATGTCATAGATGTCTTTGCAAAGCCCCACCATCGTTTATTTATATTATCTACATAGCCTTAAGTAACAACACACTAGCTGGAATGTTATATGAGATTGTATCCACAATGCTAAGCCTTATTCACAAATTTTACAGTACATTTAGTGCTTTTGCTTTTCAATTTTCTAAAATCCCTGCATTCACAGATGATAATGCTGAATGAGTTTTTTGGGTGGGGCAGGGCAAGGAATGTATAATTTGGATATCAATTTGAAGTTTGGCAAATACATTTGACTTAAAAGAACCTGAGGTATAAACACAGCTGAGCTGCTTGACTTAAATTCTTAAATCTAGAAACTACTTCCAGTCTTTCCCTCAGACCTACAGTACCCCTGACAAACTCTGGCTTTGTCCCCCATTTGCACTTAATGGCATGTATACTATAAACATATGTGGCAACTTCTTTCTTTCTCCCCATTCCCATGATGTTGCTTTCATCTTGTCCCCAGCTTATGAGTGAGACAGGCTTAAATTATCCTTAGTTGTACTGCTGTGAATGTAGTATTTCCACACACACCCATTCCAATATTATCCAAGGATAGCCGCAAGTTATATAACATTTGTTATGTGTTGTCACTCATTACCCTGCAGAAAAGTCAGCTGGTTGTAGTGACTTGTAACAAGGCAATAGAGGCAGGATAGGAATCAGTAATGATCTTGCACTGATACAGTTTTCTACAGACTCAAGGATGAGTTGACAGCACTCCCCCCAAAATTTGGATAGGCCCTGTATTGCAAATTATATAGCAAATTTAAAAAATACCATAATGGTGTGTTCCTTGATTTGATAAGCAGCCACTGATTACTAGTACTTCATTTTTATCTTAGTTATTTGGTTGTGGAGAAAAATATCTTTATAAATAAACTAAAATAAATCCCACTATTTTAGAATGTGAGAAATTTTAAAGTAGTGAAGCCAGCTAAGATTGGGAACCTAATATCTATTTATCCTGCTTTTTTATCGTGTTTCTTTTCTCTCTTTTAGCTTAAATTGCATATTTATAAGTTTCTCCCAGTTGCTAGAAGGCAGAACCCTTTTAAATGAAGGTTGGTTATTCCAAATTGTTAATAGTACCTAGTTTTAGTTGCTTTTTAAAACAGAACATTTGCATTACAAGTAGTAATAACATCCAAGAGCCCATTAATTAATTAACTTTTTGTGGTTAAGTAGTAAGAGAGCGTATGTAAAAAGTTAAATGCTTTTTTTCACCAGATTTGTGATTATAATTGTAACAAGATTTAAGCACTATTTCTTAAATTGCTGTATTAAAGCGTAGGGAGCACATTTATTAAATTTCACCTAAGTAAATAACAAAAATTTATATAGAGAAAATGAAGTAAAGAAACTAACAGGAATTCTAGAGAAACTATCTATATGTTGAGGGCTTTGTGGGATGCTCTAAGGTTTAAAATGTTTGTATGTTTGCACTGGACAACATTTGCAAAGCATGAGCAATACTGGAAAGTGATAGTGCAAATCCTCTTCTGGAAAGCATTTGGTAAAAATTCAAAAAAGGCCAATGTACATCAGTTTAGATACAAAATCACCCCTCCTAAAATATACCACATATTGTATGCAAGTTAAGGAAATGGTGGTAAGTATTGGAATTCTGTTCCAGTGTTCCTGAATGTAAAATACAAAAAGGGCAGAAGAAGAATAAAAAGGTATTAGCAAATCAGAAGCAGCAACAGAAAATAAAATAAAATAAAAGTAAAGAAAGATTAAAACTTTATTAAATGTAGTTTATACCAACCCCATTTATGACTTTTCTAACTTCTTTTGTGTTTCTGTGTTTGTGTGTGTGTTTGTGTATGTGTGTGTGTGTGTGTGTGAGAGAGAGGGAGAGAATGTTGACTCTTGGTGACTTCATAAAGAGTCAGCAGTTTTTCCAGGATGTTTTTTGACTTCCAAGTCCAGGGCTGAGAGAGAGTGACTGGCCCAAAGTTACCCAGTTGGCCTCCCTACCTAAGGGAGGACTAGAATCTCCTTGCTCCTAGTCCTTAATTCCACTATATCCATACACAGGGTTGTACATTGCCTTTTGATCTTTAAACTTCTCAGTTCTCTCTTTTTCAGTATCTCATCTATTCCTTGACATTCCAGGTCTTCCCTTTCTTCTCAACACATTCACTCTTACTTCATATATTTGCTTTGCAGTTCGATCCTCATTCATTCTCTCAGTACTCTCTCTGATTTAACTACCTTAATGCATTTTTTTTCCTAATGGTCATTCACTTTTGTATTCAGTCCACATTCACTGAGTTCTCACACATCCTTGACTTTATCTCTCCCTGTTTTACACACATACTTTTTAAGTATCCCGCTACCACTGTGTTCAACTTCTACATTTCTCCTGGTATACCCCCAACTCTCACTTTCATATAACAAGATGGACAGAAGCATGCTCTTATACACATATATTTTTGCTTTTTTTGACAAACATTAATTCTTTGCCCCTCATCACATATTAAGCACCATTTCTACCAGCATTTCCACATCTTAAAATTTCTTCACTCTCTTTCAATTTTTGGTTAACAAGTCCATCTTTTAGAAACATTTCTCAAGGTTCACAAATATGTCTACTTGCTCTAGTTTTTTGCCATTTATGTATACCTTGCAATTATTCACTCCATTTTCCAAGTCAAAGACAATTACTTTGTTCTTAAATACATTATTTTTCAGTTCCATTTTCATTGCATCATATAATCTAATATTTGCTGTAAATCATGTGAATACCCAGCTAACAACAAGCATCATCTTCATACAAACTATAGATACATTCATATCCCCAACCACCATACCTTTAACAACATTATGAACATTCTTTATACATTTATCCATAAATACATCAAACTAAGGGGATATCTCACATCTTTGTTTTTGTCTTACTCCTTTACTCTCATGCATGGTTTACTTTCATTGTGAAATGCTCTTATCAGATTCAACAAATAACTTTCATCTCCATATCACATAAAACATTCCATAATTCAAGCCTATTTACTTTGTCATATGCTTTCTCTAAATCAAGAAAGGTGCTTTCTTTCTCATATTTGTACATTTCTCAGCGAATTGTTGAAGAGCAAAATTCTGGTCTGTACACTCCACAATATTTGCCAGATTTTGTTCATTGTCAACTCTTGTACCCTTTCAATAAAAATTCTGCCACCCAACTTCCTATTTTTTGAAAAAATTCCATCAATTTTTAAAATTTCTATCAAAATGGATCTCTGCATTTTTTCTGCCTCTTAATAATAACTGTTCCTTGCTCTCTTTGACTATATTCTGTTCCCATATGAACACATTATACAATATCTTTCTCTGATCCTTATTTATTTCAGCAAACATTTTCTTATATGCATTTTGTCTCATCTACAGTCTTCTTCACTTCATCATTCCACCAAGCATCCTTTTTTCATAATTTCCATTGTCACTCTATGATAGAATTCTTTTCACTGTTCTAAGCAGCTTCTGCATCCTCTTTCCTTATAGTCATTTTCATTAATTCTGTTGGAAGATTAACCTCTCTTCTAATACATTTTCAGTACATATTTTAATTTTATTCTCTAACTCATTCTTTCTTTCATAGCTTTCATTTCCTTCCATGTCCATTTTCTCCCAAATCCACTATTGAAACTTCAAAAAATGATATGCCCCACATTCAGAATTTCTTATCACCCTTGTATCCTTCACTAATTATCTAAATATTTCATCTTAGACAATCAAAACAATAATGTTTTTAAATTCCTTTGCCATGTGCATATATGAGTTTATGCTTAAACAATGTATTTGAAACTTTTTAAAAGCAGGTATTTAACAAACAGTTATTCTTGGGTTTCCAAATGTCCAAATAACACACATAAAAAGGGACAAGGCTTCAGTTGTGCATTTGTAGTCACAATCTTTCCTTTTTTTTACATACCCCTCCCCTCATGGACACCCCTGTGACACTCTCCAGATATTTTTGAATTATAACTCAGATTTCCCAGCTAACAGGCCAACACAGCTGAAGGATGTCAGGTTAGGTAACCCATATTCTCTTGTGATTTAGCAATCAGTATGGTCTATTAGTTCTAATAAACCTTTACATTCTAATATAGGACACGAGAATTTGGGAGAATTTTAAAAATTGCAAGAAACACTTTTATAGTTTTAAAGTTTTATATTTGCAAAGACTTTTATTACACATACACACACACACATTTGGTAGAAAAACTTGAGCCAGTTTGATCTAGTGGTTAAGGCAATGGGCTAGAAACCAGGAGACTGTGAGTTCTAGTCCCGCCTTAGGCATGAAAGCCGGCTGGGTGACCTTGGGCCAGTCACTCTCTCTCAGCCCAACCCACCTCACAGGGTTGTTGTGGGGAAAATAGGAGGAGGAAGGATTATTAGGTATGTTTGCCACCTTGAGTTATTTATAAAAATAATAAAGGCAGGATAGAAAATAAATAAATAAATAAATAAATAAATAAATAAATAAATAAATAAATACTATCATTTCATTTTGAACCTTAGCTTTCCTCTAACAAACAGAAGATTCTTCAAAAATGGTCCTGATGGCCCCAGCTAACTCATCATAACCCATCATTCTTTTTCTTTGATCTTTACATTGACAAGAGATAACTTGGGCTTGTATTTTGATTAGTTTCAATCTATCCCATTCCGCCTGTTTCATTTTGGTGTGGCTTTTTTTTGTTTTTTCCCCTTTTTTCCTTTTTGTATTGTGTAAATTGGGAGAGGGTGAACTCTTTTCTCATGCGCAGTGTTGAACTTAGTCCATTTTCATATTTTGTTATGCTTACCCTCCTTAAAGAAACCTACTTAAAAGTTTAAATACTTTAAGTACTTAAAAATAATTATGTTTGAAAGGAAAAGTTTCCCCTCAAGCTGAGTTTGAATCCTGATAACTACATGGACATATCATGCAGTTTTCTAAGAAGTAGCTTGGAAATGCCTTCTTTTGGGATTTTTCTTTTTACTTCCCTGTCTAGCCCACAGCCTTTGTGGTTTCCCATCCAAATACTAACAGGTCCAACCCTGTTTAATTTTTTCAGATCAGACAAGGCCAGACAGATGTTAAATGTTCTCCATGGTATATATAGGGTTATGTACATTTGTTGGTGAATGACTGTGAACAATAACAACAATAAGCATGATGAGGAATTATTTCCAGTAAACACTGAAAACAGGAAATTTCTTGGTCTATTTCCAGTTAAGGGATGGAAACTCTGGCAGTGAATTCCTAGATGAACCCTAGGTCACAGAGAGTTTGTCTTGGTTCTGGCTAATGAAGTAATGTTTTCTGTTTTTGGTTCAACCAGTGTCGACTCCTGTAGTCTAAAATCAATGGAGTATTGGTGCATTTAACAGCATGTTGAACTGAGGCCCAAATCGGCATGAGCAGGTACAGCTCAGTGTTGCAGTCCGCTGTGGGTCATGCAAATGCCAAAGAAGAAGACTAAACAAAGGTGGTGAAAAAAAAACAAAAACCCAATCTTAAACCGTGCAAAATCCCTGATTATCAGGAAAAATATGTTTTGGTGTAATAATTCTATTTCAAGGAAAGGAGATTGCATTAATAAATTTATCCTTCATAATCAGAACTACCAAGCAAGAACCATTTTTTTTAAAAAAAATACAAATATGCATAGAAAATCTATACAATATACCTAGATTCTAAGCAACCATTCTAATCTAAAAGGTATTGTTTTGCATTTAATATATATTTTTAAATTATTCTCTTCTGCTTTTTTTTTAAAAAAGAATTTGAATAAAATATTAGCAGAGGATTGTCACTCATATCTGAGGATGAAATGTATCAACCTTTCATTTCTAGTCCAGAACACTCTTATTTATTCTATCTGAAACTACGCTTGCCCTCTAAACCTTTCCTCTTGAGTCTATTGAGTAGGTGATGTCACTGTCATGATCAACTTCTGACGGAGTAGAGGATGTCACTGTCATGATCAACTTGAACAATACACAGGGACACGGTAGCTCAGCAGGTTAAACTGCTGAGCTGTAGGCTGCAGATCAGAAGGTCTGCAGTTCGAACCCCGTGCAACGAGGTCAGCTCTCGTTGTTACTCCCAGCTCCTGTCAACCCAACAGTTAGAAAGCTTTGCAAGTAGATAAATGGGTACCACCTTAAGTGGGCTAATTTGCTGGCGTCCTGTCGGGAAGTCGGCACCACCGGAGGAAAGGATCGGAGGAAGATCGAATGGCAGGCGGTGATGACGGACCTGGATGCAACAGCTACAGGACATCAGCAGCCAGCTCAAGGCATCCTGGGAATTGTAGTCCAGAGCCCGGAAGAGTCGGTTTCCTTACCCCCTCCCCTCACGCGCGGTGAAAATGGTGATTTGTGAATTGTATAATTAAATGTATATATATGCTTGTAAGCCGCCTAGAGTCCTCCATTAGGGAGGGGATAGGCGGGGTATAAATACCACAATAAATAAAATAAAAAAATAAAATAAACTTCTTTTTTTCCCCCCATCCTCATATGATGATGAGTCCTGCAGAACTTGAAAACGTGCACTTTCTCTCTTTTTTTTCAAATAAGTTTTTATTTGAAAAAAACTTGAAGACTTGCACTCTCTCTCTTTTTTCAAATAACTTTCAAATCTTTAGTAAGATTATTGTCCAATTATGGATTTGAGTTTTTCCTTTTTGGTACAGATGAACATTTTTTATCCTTATAATTATATTGGCTTGGCTGCAATTTTTACTAAGCATTTGTTTGGAATACAAAGTAGGATTTTCAAGGTCAATCAAGATATAGTATATGAAAAATGTGAGTGGATTACATAACTTGGTTTACAGGGTTTGTGTGCCCGACTGAGATATGAAGCAACATCTGTCCATTTATGCCAATGTTTCTCAACCTCAGCAACTTTAAGATGTGTGGACTTCAACTCCCAGAATTCTGGTAGTTTTAGTCCATACATCTTAAAGTTTCTGAGGTTGAGAAACACTGATTTATGCAATCAATAACTGTTCTGGGGACTGGGGGCTGAAAGCTAACTATCAAGTTATGAGATACTGTAACTTATTAATAACATAAAACATAACATAACATAAACATAACATCATAACATAATCGAAGTTTCCTATAGCTATAGTTGCTCTAATTGTGAAGCAGAGTTCTGACATTGTGGGATCTAATACTTCTTCCAGCTGCTTTTAACTGTGGAGGGAAAAACATATATCATATCCAGTGGACCCCAAACAAATGTCTGTACAGTATGTTTTCTGAGATAGCTGAGAGGAACTGCTTGGACTGTGACTGTCACATAAGAAAGAGTCCAGACAGCATGCTTGATGCCTAAGTTAAGCAGATGGATCACTTAGTCTGGGCTAGCTGAACTTATTTCATTGATCTAAAACTTTGGAATCTTCCAATCTCTTCTCAAGTTTATTAGGACAGAAATGGCTTCAGTATCAAAGTAGGCTAGAACATTGCTAAAAATCAAAATCTTGTGTCAGTGACCATCTCTTTTGTGGCAGCTTCAGAAGGTGACAATACTCTAAACTTGGCAGAAGCACCTGCAATCTTTTTTCAGACTATGTGGAACATTTTTATAACTCTCCACAAGAATTTCCAGAGCTCTTGCAATTACTTGATAATCAAAGTGTATATATTTTAATATGCTGGCTGAAAACTCATACTATTTCCACCCTTCCTTGAAACAAATGAAATGTAGGAGGCCATAGACATCTCATTTTCTGAAATGGAAAATGGATTTTTAAAAATCTTCATATTATTACCCAATATAATTTCCACATAACAAGTTTAATAATGACCTTATGCTATCATTTTTGTTGCTTCTGACTCTGTAAGAGGAAGATTAATTCAAAGGTCTATGCATATCAAGCCGCAAAACATTATTGTGTTAAAGATAAATGGAAGAACTTCACATGATGCTTAATTAACCTGATGCATTCACTACTACAAAATGTATTGGTCTACTAATTAAACAGCTTTAAAAAAAGGATTAGGCAAATTCATGAAAGTTACTGCTATCATGACTATAATAGAAAATTCCTGTGAAAAATACTAGTTCTGGGGACAGAAGGCTGTTCTTACACTTCTATCCTGCCTATAGGCTTGCCTGCAAACATAATGCTGGACCCAGCAGGACCTTTGTCACTGTTACGTTCCTTTCTTCATAAAATCCATCACAGAGAAAAATCTTTAGTACAACCATTCCAGGAAGTCTATATAATAAATCTCTCAGCCCTATAAGACAGCTCTATGGAGCACTAATATTCTTATCAGCTTATGTATTCCTTTAGCAAACTAAATTGTTTCACTAATGCTAGCTTATTTGCAATTGTATTCCTTGTCTATTGACACCCACTTAACTGGGATTGATGTCTTAAAGCATCAGAAAACCCAAGAATCATAATCTCTTTTTTTAAACCGTGTTTTGTCTCACAAGTCAAGATGATATTGGCAAATCTTCCTTCAATCCTTGAAGATTTAAATAAAATGTGCAATGTTAGCTGGCCAGTATCAAACAGAATAACTCCATGAGTGCTGGACTGGCTGTGAGGCAGGCAACTCAGGACAAGACAGCAGGTGGCATTGAGTTTTAATGACTACATTTTAATTTTTTTTAGAGCCGGAAGCTTGTTCAGAGAGTTGATTTCATGAAGATGTTAAACAGGAGGGAGGAAAACATCAAGTCCTGAGGCACCCCACAAGTGAGGGGCTGTGGGTAGAAACTTTCCCCTCCTGTGACCACTAACTGGAACCAAGCACTGAGGAAGGAGGTAAACCCCTGCAACACGCTGCCTCCCACTCCCAACCCCTGCAGCTGGAAGATGACCGTGGTCAACGGTATTGAAAGCCACTGAGAGATCAAAGAGCATAAGGATGGATGCCAAACCCCATCCTGGCTCCACCAAAAGTACGCTGTCTCTGTACTATATCCCAGTCTGAAGCCCAACTGAAATGGACCCAGATAATCCATTTTCTCCAAGATTCTCTGTAGCTGCTCTCCGACCACCTTCTCCACAACCTTCCTCACAAGGGGAAGATTGGAAACTGGATGGCAATTGTCCAGAATGGAGAGACAGTACTTAATCTATACTTTTTGATTGCTTTGATATATGTCCAAAACTTCATATGCCTGATGAATGAGTTTCTGACAATCTTGACTCACAATAAGAATGGCAGGAGTGTCTTTTCTTGCATGCCATTTTCTCTGGAGGTTGGGATGATAAATTTAATATTTTCCACTGCCCAGATTGATATGGTATTTATGACACTGGTTTGTTTCACAATAGGGTAGGGACCTTGCTATTGAGCCTGCAATTTGCATTTAGTGTTGGTAGTAGCAATAGCACATGTTCTCTTACTGCCAAATGCATTTCTTCTATGTATTTTTCCCATGCACGTTTATCATGGCACCATTTCTATGAGTCCTGTGCCAGAACTAGGTGTATTTCTCCATCTGAATTAGAGACAGCAATTTATCTGAGTCAGGACACGTTGTTGTGTGTGTGTGTGTGTATGCATGCACATGCTTTGGTTATATTTCTGTTTTTAACTCCTCAGCATGTTATAAAACTTCAGAAAACGCCATCACTTTTCAGCATTTCCCTCTAATTATAGTTTGGAGAGAAATTAATCAGGAACATTAATCATCATTAAAGTTACTGAAGAACACCATGAATAAGCAGAAGGGATAGCTTGGATGGTACTCACAGGTCTGTTAACGACCGGATTAAACCTTTAATATGCTGATTCATTCCCCCCAAGTGGAGAGGAATATAATACATGGGATTGGCTTTCATGCCAAGCTTGACTCCTAGTGACTGCAGCCATGAACATTTCTTGATAGCCATACAGTAATAATTTGCCTTTCCTTCTTCTTAGAAGAGGCAATCCAGGAATTCCCAGGTAGTCACTCATCCAAGTGCTAAGCGGGGCCTAGCCTCAGTCAAGGTCAGCAGATGCCACCATCTGCTGTTCTGTTTAATTTAACTCTAATTGATTGCAATAAATATGATTAACTCTGGATCCAGACCCACTGACAGTCCCATGCGGCACTCTTTCTGGTGAGTTAGTTTGTCTGAGAGGATGGACACGCCTAAGCATGCCTAACTCTCAGGGGGTCTGGGAAAACTGGTATGAAGAAGTTAATGCGAGGCTGCTGGGAAGGAAAGGAAATAAATGCAAAATAAAAAAATATCACTACCCAGTTGGAAAGCAGCCAACAAAAGTTTAATTTGTGAAATGGATGATTAGAAGTCAGGTTGTTGGGGTTTGTATATACCCAGGAATTTAGGTAAAGGTAAAGGTTCCCCCCGCACATTTGTGCAGTCGTGTCCGACTCTAGGGGCCGGTGCTCATCTCCGTTTGTTAGCCGAAGAGCCAGCGTTGTCCGAAGACGCTTCCACGGTCATGTGGCCAGCATGACACACGCGGAACGCTGTTACCTACCCAACAAAGTGGTACCTATTAATCTACTTGCATTTGCATGCTTTCGAATTGCTAGGTTGGCAAGAGCTGGAGCTAGTGCGGGAGCTCACTCTGCACACAGGGCTAGGGATTCGAACCTCCGAACTTGCGATCTTCCGATCAACAAGCCTGGCGTCTTACCCGCTGAGCCACCATGCCCCTACCCAGGAATTTACAGATAGATAAATTATACTGGAGAGGCTTGATATCTAGGTGAGAGGGGAATTATTCTGCAAGTCATCCAATTAGCAGCCATTGTTGTAGGGATGATGTGGCAGTGATGACTCATACTACAGGTGCTGTGATTTAGTTGGGTGTGGCAGATGATGAGAGTGACCTATAACGTGATAGGTCAGTATTTGTATAAAGGAAGAGAATTTCTTGTGTACTTTCTTCTCGTTGCTGTTAAACTTCTCATCGCTGTATTCCATCTCGTTGCTGTTATCATTTGTTACTGCTGTTGAATGTATTTTGGACTACGTATGTATATAAAGTAAATAGGCTATTTTATCTAATCTCTGCTTGAGTGTCTATTTACTGCATAGAACGTGGATCACTGGAGTCTTGGAAATAGGCAGCAGGCCGCCCCATGGTGGGCACTCTGACACAGGTATCTTGTCAGAAGTGATCCTTAGATATCTGGGAGAAGGGGCTTCCAGTGGGCAATGGCAGACTGAGCAGCTGTGTCCGCAGGCTAAGTGGGCGGAGCTGACAACGCGGCAACTTTTTTCGGGCTCAGGCAGGTTTTCCTGAAGCCCAGAAAATTTCTCCGGATAAAGGAGAATGCCTGGAATCATCCCATCTGTCCTCTGGATGGCTGCTTGTAGCCAGAAGATTGCAAACAGCATTTTGCGTTCGACTGGTAAAAGCTTTTAGCTGGGAGGCAGGGCCGTCATCATTTTCCAAGCCGCACTGTAGCCTTAAAGGGAAACTAAGACCGGCCACCCAATTTCTAAATCACCAAATTTATATATTTTTTTAAGTATGTGTACCCTAAGAGAGGCTTTCTACAGCGAGGAGAAGCGGGCTCTCTTGGTGCTTGTCA
Source organism: Charina bottae (assembly GCA_023362775.1). NCBI lineage: Eukaryota > Metazoa > Chordata > Lepidosauria > Squamata > Charinaidae > Charina > Charina bottae. The sequence continues at coordinate 40,084,920 of JALMGJ010000005.1, read as the reverse complement.
TTGTTTTTGGGATTACTTTTTTAAAAATTATTTTTAAAGTTTTGGACTTCGTTTTCCTTCCAAATATAAAGGAGGATTGAGAGTAAACAATTGTCTTCCTGTTATTATTTTTGTATCAAATTTGAACTTGTCTTGAAACTTAATAAAATTTTTATATATATAAAAAAAGATATCTGGGAGAAGCTAGAACATGATTCTTACCCTACCCAAATTTTCTCAGGGCATACCAACAGTAGTATTAAGTTATGAAACACCATGGAAATAATTATACTAAGTTTCTTCACCAAAATGAGAAGCCTTGCTGAAGATTATAAATATGGCTTCTATTAAAATTTATGCTATAGGCATTTCATTGTCACCATTGTCTTCATACTGTAGTGATCATTTTAAAAAGTCTACACTGTACAGAAAAGATAGTGATGATGACTTCTGATACAAAATATCTACTTTGGACATATGAAGATCAATGAGTTGCTCCTCTCTACTCCAAGTTACACTCTGTGACATCATGCTGATTGTCATCGGATCCAGTGAAAATGTCTGCAGCATGAAGCTTATCTCTACATGTGAATGAATTCTTTCACCAGCTCTTCAGTGATGGCCCCAGATCAATTCCCTCTTGCTTTTTAGATCAATGAAGTATAGTTTTATTGCACCAAGCCTTGAACCCTAATTTAGTATCTTTGGCACCAGTCTTGGGGAGGGGATTGAGTTGTTGGGAGTTGGGCAGCCTTCAATTTAATAAATAAGATAAAATATAATCTAGTGTTTTTCTTTAAAAAAAAAAGTTTATATCTTGTTCCCTGTCCAGAGCCTTTTGATTGGATGAGCTATAAAAATGGTCAAATAAATAAATAAATAAATAAATAAATAAATAAATAAATAAATAAATGTGGAGTCCATGGTGCTCTCTGAGCCTTGTTGTTTTCTTGCAGATGTTTCATTGCCAGGCTAGGCAACTATAAATCAATAAATAAGAGAGGGGAGAAATTGCTCACCACTTCTTGAATGCTGAGATCCATATGCAAAGGTATCACATGAAAAGGGCTAAGCAACTGCATCTAGATATATTGCCTGCTCTGCAGTTATTTATCTACTGTGCAGGTGTGTAGAGGAAGTGCCTGGAAATAAGATGCCCAGGATATGATTGGGTCGGGTGACAGCAATATTTTCTGAATTGTCACTAAAAATGATGAATTTGCTACCTACATTCTTAGCCACAACTCTCTCATCAGATTAAATTATCAGAGCTCAACATTTCAATAATCTTCATTTTTTTTTAAATGAAGGTCAAATATTTCAGCTAAGATTTACTAATCCAGCATGGAGCCCTATGTATCATCTTGACTAAAAATAAATAATCATGCCTATGATCAGGCAGATTGCAGCTCTGTTACTTAGACTGAGTACTGTACTCTTATCAGACAGTTAGAAATAAGGCTTTCTTTTCAAAAGCAGTTTAGATTTTAATTTTTGGAGGGATGGATGGGGAAGTATAACAACTTTTCTGATGTTGATGGCACAGATTATGGAAAGACATTTTAAAATTATAATATGCTGTCTCCATGTGGAAGTATTGTAAGAAAGATTGTGGTTTCCAGGTTGTATATATTGTTGGGTTATGTTTAGACTTACTAGTTCAGAGGGGAAAAGTGGAAGTCTGGGCTGCATTGACAATAGAATTAGTGTAGACAAAAATACACATGCTTGCTGCGAAATTTTAGAAGTTGCAGGACAGCCTCAGGACATCTGGAGGGTGTCAAACTGGGGAAAGCTGCCATAAAGTACTCCCACCCAACATACAAATAGGATCCTTCAGAAGTGATTAATTTGGGATTTTCTTGCAGCAACTGAGCTCCCATCCACCATTTACAGTATTTTCACCACACTACTGAAAAAAGTTAAAGAACTTGCAGGTAGTCCTTGACCTATAACCATTCGTTCAGCATCTGTTCAAAGTTATGATGCTGCTGAACGAATGGTTGTTACGGTCCTCGGAGTTGCGGCCGTCCCAGCACCCCTGCGGTGACATGATTGTGATCTGGGCGCTTGGCAACCCGTTTGCACCTACGACTGGTTGCCAAGCACCCTGCGATCATGTGATCGCCATTTGCAACCTTCCCTGCTGGCTTCCTCAGAAAGTAAGTAAGTGTCCCCCACCCGCACACCTTCCCCAGCCCCTCTGTGCTTGTGCTGCTCTGGCCACTCGTGCACCCCTGCGTGCAATCCCTTACCCATGCGGCACCTCTTGCGCACCCCCGTGCACCCTCCACAATCCATGCAGCACCTCTCACGCACCCCTACGCACCCTCCCCAACCCATGTGGCGCCTCCTGCGCACTTGCACACCCCGGCGCACCCTCCCTGACCCACAGGGCACCTGTCGCACACTCTTGTGCACCCCTGCACACCCTACCCGACCCAAGTGGTGCCTCTTGTGCACTCACTCACACCCTTGTCCACCCTCCCTGACCCTCCCCTGCACCCCCGCGCACCCAGTCACTTCCTCCCCCACCTGGAAGCAGCTACTTACCTGCCTGCTGGCCTGGGACTTGCAACTTCCTGCTGGCTTCCCCACTGACTTTGGGTGTGGAAAGCCGTCAGGAAGTTGGCTCACCTAATGACTGTGGGATTCAGTTAATGACAGCAACCAGGACCTCAGGGATTGCCATCGCTAAGCGATGCGGTCATAAAGCACGACTGCATCGCTTAGCGATGGCAATCCCTGCAGTCCCAAATGAAATTCTGGTTCCAATTGTTGTCATAAACCGAGGATTACCTGTATTTGTTCCAGAATTTACAAGTTGCTTTCCCTAAGAATCAGGGAAGCTGTCCTTGCTACATAATAAAAGAAATGCTAGTGCGTAGGCAGCAACAAAGTAAAATACATGATTTAGTCAACTCAAACCACTTTTATTGTACAGTATTTATCCACAGGCCAACACAACAAAGTACTGTTCCTGCTGAATAATGGTGTGGAGGAATAGAATAAAATACTGCATCAAAAAAAGCTAAGGACAGGCCCACACAACCTGTGACTTCTCTCTCTGAATACATAGCTCGCTGCCTAAAAGAGGCTCAGCATGGAGGCTTGCTTGCAATCTCAAACGTAGAAAGATTGTCAAACATCTGTCTGGCAACAAGAAAGTTTGACTTAATGACATTAAAATAAGATTTTCCTCCACTGGTTCTAATGATGAAATTGTGTGTTTTCAAAGTGTCGTGAGGGCAGGATTTAGAGACAAAAACCAGAACCTAACTCGACAGTATAAGCAGAAGAGCCACCCAAAGACAATAGGCTTGATTACATTTTGAAATATGTAACACATATTATCATCTAAAGAGGGAGAAAGCTTGAGACCATTCAATCCAGAGACTAAAATTACTTAACTGCACCACTAGGAGATATTCAGACTCCTTGAGTGCCTTAGTCATACTGAAAATGCTACCTGCACCTGTTATTTATTATATGTAACTTAGACCTAAGTCAATAGAGAAAAGCATTAATGGACTCTGTCTGTCTGTCTGTCTGTCTGTCTGTCTGTCTGTCTGTCTGTCTATCTATCTATCTATCTAATTTATATGGATACCCTTATCACAAGAAGTGACTCTGGGCGGTGTACAGCAAAGATATTAAACAATAAACATGTCAAACGAACAGTCATTATTAAAAAGTTTAAAAAGCATAAGGCACACAAGAGATTAGATTTGCAAGGGAGCTACCTCAAGATCTCACTGGTCCCCTGGGACCTCCAGGCCTGATGACATAGCCAGGTCTTGAGGGACTTCTGGAAAACAAGTATGTAGGGATGGAGCTGACCTCACTTTGGTGGGGAGAATGTTCCATAAGGCAGGTGCCACGGCAGAGAAGGCCCGGCCCTTCAGACCTGCCAAGTGTAGTTCCCTAACAGATGGGACCCACAGCATGCCTCTTCTGCCGGATCTGATGGGACAGGCAGATGTAATCAGGGAAAGGTGGTCCCTCAGATAACCTGGCCCCATGCCATGAAGGGCTTTAAAGGTCAAAACCAGCACCTTGAATTGAACCTGGAAGCAGACTGGTGACCAATGCAGCTCACGGAGCACAGGTGTAACATGTTCCCCTGTAACTGCTATTTGGAGGCAAAGGTAACACTGAGTTTTCAAGACTAATAGCCTTTGATAGGGTTGATTTTCATGAATGAAACCTATTCCTTTTTAAAGCCATCCAAATTAGTTGCCATCATTATATTCTTTGAGAATGAATCCCATAGAATAATTCCAAGAACTTTCTTTTTTCTATTCTAAATCTCTTCCCAAGAGATCTAATAAGAGCTCATTATATGGCTCTTTGTCCTAGTATTTTGAAAGACAGAGAAAAAATTCCCGTTCACTTTCTCCATCCTATGCATGATTTTATACATCTCAATCATGTTTTCCTCCGCTGCCTTTTTTCTAAGCCAAAGTACCCCAGATATTCTAATCTTTTCCTTGTGGGGAAAGTGTTTGAGTCCTTGATCATTTGGTTTCCCTCTTCTGTATTGTTTCCAGCTTTATTATATTCTTTTTCAAGTGTGATAATCAGAACTCTAGAGGCAGATGTACCACAGAGGTACATCTATAATAATGTTCGCATTTTTGTTATCAGTCTCTTTCCTAATGATTCCCAATGATTACATCTTGAGGAACTCAATTTCTTACTTCCTTCCATTAAGAAAACTGCCCATTTATTCTTAATCTGTTTTTTAATCAGTTAGCAATCTATAAAAAGACATATCCTCTTATTCCTAAATTTACTCAGGAACCTTTAATATAGCACTTTGTCAAAGGCTTTTTGAAAATTCAGGTTTATAACATCAATAGGTTTATCTCTATCCATATGCCTTGCAGACATTCTTAAGAGACTCTTAAAAGGGTGATGAGGCAGGTTATACTTTTGCAGAATCCATACTGATCTTCCTTCAGCAAGGGGGGTTCTATATTCATTTTCCTCCTCCTCCTCCTCCTCCTCCTCCTCCTCCTCCTCCTCCTCCTCCTCCTCCTCCTCCTCCTCCTCCTCTTGGAGCAAACATTATGTTAATTGACCTATAATTTCCAAGATCACCCCTGGGATCTTTTTAAAATATGCAAATATCTACAAGTCTGCTGGTGCTGATCTGAAATATCTGACAGGTTACATCTTTTTTCTAGGTGGTCAGCAATTTAACATTTCCATTCTTTTTATTATTTTATTTTATTTTATTATTTTATTTTATTTTATTTTATTTTATTTTATTTTATTTTATTTTATTTTATTATTTTATTTTATTTTATTTTATTTTATTTTATTATTTTATTTTATTTTATTTTATTTTATTTTATTATTTTATTTTATTTTATTTTATTTTATTTTATTTTTTTATTTTATTTTATTTTATTTTATTTTATTTTATTTTATTTTATTTTATTTTATTTTATTTTAATTTTATTTTTTATTTATTCTTTATTTTCTATCCCGCCTTTATTATTTTTATAAACAACTCAAGGCGGCGAACATACCTAATACTCCTTCCTCCTCCTCTTTTCCCCACAACAACAACCCTGTGAGGTGAGTTGGGCTGAGAGAGAGTGACTGGCCCAAGGTCACCCAGCTGGCTTTCATGCCTAAGGCGGGACTAGAACTCACAGTCTCCTGGTTTCTAGCCTGGTGCCTTAACCACTAGACCAAACTGGCTCTCCAACAGGCTCTCTCTTTGGGGGATGCCATCAAGACCTGGAGATTTATTATAGCACCATCTCTCAAGATGTCCTAGAATATCTTAGCTTCCTACCTCAGTTTGTTTCAGGTGTTCTGATTCCCTGAGATACCTTCAAATATCTGGATACCCACGCAACTTTATCAAAAAGTGCCTGACCACTCAACCCACCACAGCACAACCAACACAAGCTATGAAAAGGATAACACTACCATACATCAAAAACATCTCAGAAACAACCAACAGAGTATTACAACCGCACGGCATCACAGTAGCACACAAACCAACTAAAGCCCTCCAAAACATCTTAAGTAAAGCAAAACACCCAGTAGCTCAAGAAGAAATTAGCTTTTTTTCTCAAGAAGAAAAAAACAGGAGTCATCTACAACATACAGTGTAAGTTCTGTAACAGCCACTATGTAGGACAGACAGAAGACTAGCAGAGCGCATCCATGAACACCAACTAGCAGTCAGAAGATACAATAAAAACTCCTTAATCTCACAACACATGGACAGATTCAACCATAGTTTCAACTGGGAAACTGTGAGCATCCTAGACCAAGCTAAATCCAAAACCGCTAGGAAATTCCTGAAAGCTTGGCATTCAGACCAATCGACCATCAATAGAGATAAACAACATTTACATACCATTCAAAAGAGACAATAAAAAAGCTAAGAAGGAAACAAAAAGATCAGAACACATCCTCTCCAGTAACTAACACCCAGATAAGCAGGGATTAACAGCAGGCAAACAATCAAGCAGAAAACAATACCCTAAGCAAGGAACTACCAAGGAGAAAACTGCACCCCCACCAACACTGGCAGGGCAAGCTACTGTATATAAACCCCACACTCACTAGCACTGATGATTTTACCTAGTTGGGTAATGAAACATCTGCAAGGAAACAACCAAGCTCAGAAAGCACCAAGGACCCTACGGTGTTTATATAGAACCGGATGGCCATCTGTTGAGGATGCTGTAGTCATGGATTGCGTCGAAGAGGGGATTGGACTAGATGGACGCCATTCCAACATTATATTCTGAGATTCTGTGAAAAATGCATACAGATTTTGTGCGGCTTTTAAAACACATGTATGAACTGCTGCAAAAATGGCTGGAAAAACTGAATCTTGGAATAATGAAAACCCAAGCAAAACTGAAATGGATAGCTTTGCCCATTTAAAATGACCAAAAGGCCACATCAATATTCTGAGATGGCTCATTTCATTTGGTGATACCTTTTCATTCCCGCTTTCCACTTCTAGTCAATTGTCTTTTATTCTCATAAAAATAATTGAAGTGAATCTGACCTCATTTATTTTTATGCCAGATATACTATAATTGACTGTAACTCCCATCACTGCTGCCAGAATTGCCATAATGCATTTTGTGAATTATACCATTTAGAATTTTATGAACATCCAATTCAAATGTATAGGGAAAGACCTCACAAGTATGAACAACTTACAACTGCCAATGGCAGCATCCTGTTTGAATATTGCTCCACATCAAAAATTCACTGTACATAGAAAGCTAGCATACAAGGCAGAAGAACCGTACAGCTTCTTCCTGATATATTAGCCTTCTCCTTGTCAGATGCATTCAAATGTAAAAAGCCACCACCTACAAATTATAGCAATGCTTTTTAACCAATTGAATGTTCTAAATACGATCCTGGATCACTTTATAATTTATGAAGACTGGCCATGGGAAAAGTCACAGGAGAGAATTTCAACTGTGGGGTGTGTACTTTAGGGTGCAAACGTTCTACTGCTAATAGGAATGATATCAATTGAGGGTTGGACCATCAGGGTGTGTTAAAGAATGTAATTCCCCAGCTTTTCTAGTTCTGAATATTCATGCAGCCACTTTAACTTCCTCCTATAGTTTTTATGCATGTTTCTGACCTTTTGGGTTTAAGCCTCTTCTTCGTGTGCCTTCATCTATGGAGAAACTCAGTCAAATCTCAACTGGCTGCCAACATTTACATTTAAATGGGAAAATTTCAATGAATGTGTCAGGATTCCTGGGACTAATAAGTGTGTTAATTTGTAGGGGTTTTAGATGTACAGACTTGATTAGATCACAAATAAAACATGTACTTGAAATAATGGCCTGCTTCTATGAGTTTCCCAAGCTCTCTGCAGAGAGCACTTTGGGACATGGCATCTTTCCCAAGGAGGTTTCTGCCATGTCTATGAGTGGCACTTTGGGGAGAATTTAGCCAATTATGGATTCTTTTGAATGGCAACTACACAACAGAAGACAAAAGGAGAGAAGTTTTAGAACAACTTTGTGGTTTTTTTTTTGGCACATTTAATGTTATCTTCAGGGAAGGCTCTATTATATTCACACCTGCGGTCTAATAGCTGTCATTCTCCAGAGCCACAGTGGCTGCAACTGAATAGCATTGCAAAAGCAGCAGATTGAAATGGCAGTGTCCCTTCATTATCTTTATTGTATGCCTCCCTGTAATAAATTGAAATATAAAAAACACAAGCAGTACCAAATGAAAAAAATATTTAATTTATAGATAAATGTCCTTTAAAGAGTACAGTTAGTTGAAGCTACATTTGCCCTCCTTGTTGCATTTTTAAAGGTGCATTTGTTTTCAACACTTTGTTAGGATTTAAAAAAAACATTCTTTGCTCATCAAGTCTCTTATTTAATGGCTACTTAGAGCAATCCAGTTTTCAATGATAAAGTGAGCAGTCTGATAGATTGCTGCTACTTTCAGTTATTTAGGACAGGACGTTCACTTTTGTGGTCTGTCCAATATGAAATACAATAGAAGTACTGTAAGAATAAAATAAGACATTTCACAGCAGCGTAACCCAGTCTTCACTGAATCAATTCTTCTGCTTGCCTTGTAAATCAAATCTGAACTGCCACAAATGCAACTGCCACAATTGTTTTTAGTTTATTTTGAAATTTTGCATGGAACAGATTAATAGAAAGGAGTGAGGATGATCAGAGAACTAAAAATTCCAATGAAGAGAGAATAGTGGAATAATGTTTGCTAGTTTTGAGAAAAAATGACCAAGGTGGGACATAATACCACTCTTCCAATAGTTGAAATGATTTAATATAGACTTAGTCTCTATTGTCCAAGAATTCAGGATGGTTTTAAGTTACAAGAAGGCTGATACTGGTTGAACGGTAGGAAAACATCCAAGAGTCAGAATAATCAGAGTGGAACCCATACAGGCAAATACTTTTCTGTTGATTTTTGGTGGGAGATACTTTGTAGGTATCAGGAACCTTTGTTCGGCTTAATGCACTTATTAACTTAACCCCTCCCCCCAATGGAGAAAAGATTCTACCATCTAAGATTATCTAAGATCTAAGATCCTACCATCCTCTGGATTTTTATATTCTTATTTATTGTATTGTTTATTGTATTTTAATGATTATTGATTTTTAACTTTAATTTTAACATTTGTTGTAAACCGCCCAGAGTCTACCGTGGTAGAGATGGGCGGTGATAAATTTGATTAATAAAATAAAATAAAAATAAAAAGAGGAACATGGAGAAATGGGATAAGGATATCAGCCAAATCATTTTTGTCTCCTGAAATTGTCAGTCTCCTCCTGCCTCCCCCTCAACATGTCCCTTGGTTGCAAAAATAAAATAACCTATCCTTGATATAAGGAAGTAAGAAAAGATAGAGCTGCAAGCTCTGGTGGGTGGTCTTGGCCTTTCCCCCCATTACAAACCCAGTCTGATCAGTAGGGAAAATCATAAGCCACATCGCCATACTACTGCAGGAAGTTCAGAGAGACAGAGAATTGTGAAAACTTGCAGGTGGAGGGAGAGAACTATATGTACAGTATATGTAAGACAGCGTTTCTCAACCTTGAAATGGTCCATGCGTGCGAGCAATTGGTTCTGACAAATCCACAGTCTTCCTTAATGTGGCATTGCTGCATGGAAGTATGAGAAATGTGGCAGCCATAGCTGAGCCATCCTCCTTGGTAGGAGATCCGAGCAGAAAGAGAAAGAGAAGAGAACAGGAAACAGGAAACAGGAAACCAGGATTCAGCCCCTCCCACACAAAGCAAGTAAGATTAGGTTACAGCAGAGGCTGCCTCCTCCTTCAAGCTTGTGTGAGATGTGCTTGGTTGAAACCTGATCTCTAACAGAGAATCACTGATATAAGATATGGAGCCTGTTCTCATGCAGTTCAGTGTCAACAGAATGAATTGGCAACTCCATTTTTACCATCTTTCCTTTGATGCTGGTGATCTTTTATCCTAGGCTATGATTTACATAACATTGTCTCACAATTTTTTGTACTGCAAAACACTTAGAAACTGCAAAGCATACATGTTAATGAGGAGAGCCATGAGAATGCGTCATTATGCTGACCATCATTTCTATCTCTGCAGCAAAGATTCCCTTTTGCTAACAATCATTCATGAAGAAAGGCTCCTAAACCTAGAAGATACTACTTCAGATCCATTATGCCAGTTGTAAGTAATATTTTTTCCAGTACTGCCTAATGTTTCTCAACCATTGTTTAACAATTATAGAACAGAGAAAATTGCTTCCAACTTCTCAAAAGTCTAAGTTTTTAAAAGTGTCAAACATTTTGCATCCTTAAAAATAGGCAGACTCTTTCAAGTCAATTTGGGCATGTCTATGTATAGTTTTCTCCTACAACACTGAAATAGTTTGCCATGACCTTTTAATGGATTTTTTAAAAACTTCCAGATCTGGCCTAGGCTTCCCTGATGATCTCCCATCCAGATCTTATTTGACCAAACAGATACATTCTATTTCCTCCCCATAATATGCTAGAACTATCCGCCCAAATTTATACAGTGATGTATTAGAATTGGCCCAGCTAAGTGGCAGCTCTGTGTCAAATCTGGCTGACCCTACTAAGCAGGCCCAGCTGTAGTTAGTTCTTGGATGGGGACCACTGAAATTCCAAAGATGTTGGCTAGGAAAGTTAAAAAAGAACGGCAAATCACGTCTGTATTGTTGGCAAGAAAACTACGTGGATATGTTCATAAAGCCACCTGGTGCTGAGTTTAATTAGAAGACTATACCTCTCTCATTAGATGCAACTGGTGATTTCTGAGGGCTTTTGCCCTTTTCACTTTCCTCTAAGGTGAAATGTAATTCCTTCTTGCTCACATGAATGTTTGGTATAATTTTTCTGCAAGCCCATTAGCAGCCAAACGTTGCAGGCTGAGAACTGCCCTACAAATTGGCAATGTATGGCTTCCAGTGATTTGGCACTTTTCTGAAGCTTCAGGCTATGTTTTTGTTTGTTTCTTTGTTCTTTGTTTTCCTTCACTGACACTGCCATTTATTATATTCTACAAAGATAATCCTCTTTGCATCCCTCATGCTCATTTTGATAGAAATGGTACCCATTAATCATTGCTAAATACATCCTGAATTCAGCTCATGGGCTCATAAAGTTCTGTCTTTCTTACCACAGATGGCTGTTAACCAGCGGGAGGACAGCATTGAGTTAAGCAAGTGGGGGATGTAATATGTAACTTGATGAAAATATGTCTATGAAGGTTCTCAGTCATCCAGGTGGAACAGTCTGTGGCTTGAATCATGTCAACTGGATTTCTATTTTCTTAGTGGAAACGTTTCACTCCTTATCCAAGGAGCTTCTTCAGTCTGAGTAAAGTTAGTAAGGGAATCCTTAAATATGTTTCTAGGCTGGCTGTGTGACCTTGCACCTGGGGCTAGGTCATGGTTATTTTTGAGATGTTTGTTTCTAAGTCCCTTTATCATCTAAAGGAGGATCGTTAAGATTACCCTGCTGCTGTTGAGCTTGTGAAATGGTCTTAATCTTCCTAGGCACAGAAGACAAAGCAGGAAGGAAGATAGGGGAAAGGTTATGCCTGAGGCCCCCACCTCTATTCAAGGAAGGATTTTCCAAGTTGGCATGAATGGATTCCTTGACCCCTCTCTCAAACCACCTATCTTCTCTGTCTAAAATGTGAACATTAATGTCCTCAAATGAGTGTCCTTTTTCCTTTAGATGAAGATAAACTGCTGACTCTGGTCCTGTGGTGTTACTTCTCCTGTGTTGGGCCATCCTCCTGTACAAAGGTTGTTTGGTTTCTCCAATGTAGAGTTCAGAGCACTCCTCACTGCACTGGATTGCATACACTACATTGCTTTCCTTGTGTTTTGGAGTTTGATCTTTGGGGTGTACAAGCCTCTGTCTCAGTGTGTTGGTGGGTTTGAAATATACAGGTATGTGGTGTTTGCCAAATATCCGTTTTATCTTTTCAGACACGCCAGCCATGTAAGGAATGACCAGGTTCTTCCGTTTACTCTGAGTCTCAGCCCTATCTGTCGCTGTTTTAGGTCTGGTAGACTTAGATTTGGTGAAGGCCCAATTTGGATATCCACAGGCCTGCAGAGCTGTTCTCAGATGCTGCTTTTCATTCTTTTTGGAATCCATGGAGGTGGGGATGGTTTCTGCTCTGTGTGACAATGTCCTGATGACTCCTAGTTTGTGCTGCAGTGGATGGTGGGAGTCAAACATCAGGTATTGATCTGTGTGTGTGGGTTTCCTGTAGATCCCTATTATCAGTAACTTGATGAAGTAATAGAAAACACCACATTTAATGTCACATTTAACATTTTAATTAGCCTCACCTCAGGTGGTGTTTATGTTTGTGTGTATGGATATCTGTATCTATATAGATATGCACTCCCTCTTTAAAAGGGAATAAGAGGAACAATACCAGAAAATGTTTTGTTTCACAGGATGAGGAGACAGCTGGTAGAGTTTGGACATTTGCATTCTGTGAGGAAAGTACACTTCTCATACATTGGTGCTTTTGTATCCCTCAAGGGTATCAGGCTTCTATGAGCAAATGACTATTCCTTGAACTATGAACTCCATTTAAATCCAATAACACCTCGCTGCAAGCTGTCATTTGCTTCTGAACTTTTCTAGCATAACTTCTGGTTCCTCAACTGTTTCTTACATCTGAGTACGCCATGACAAATTGTGATAAGTGCACAACCTTATGTTTATAAAGGACACATGCACATATTTTTTTAATATATAATTGACCACAGAGACACCAGGTCTGAAAGATTTGGAACCCAGATACTTCAAAGTCCCGATAGCAAAGTGTTCCTGCTCTTATGTATCTCCTAAGGCAGTGTTTCTCAACCTCAGCAACTTTAAGATGTGTGGACTTCAACTCCCAGAATTCCCCAGCCAGCATTCTGGGAATTGAAGTCCACACATCTTAAAAGTTGCTGAGGTTGAGAAACAATGTCCTAAGGCATACATCATCCATATCAATAAAGCAATGAACTTTCATGGCCCTGCGCCATAAATTTAGAACTTCTTTCCTCAAGGAAGTTTGCTTGTCAACTATGTTGTTTCCTTTTTTATGTCAAGCAACATCCTTTCTAATAACACAGGCTGAAGCATTTTTTAGAAAATCTGCTGATTCCTTTAAATGTTTTATTTAACTGAACTGCCCAGGATTGTTTTAGATAAAAGGTCTTTTCAAGCATTTTCTTTTCTAACAGTCTTTTTCAGCTAGCATTCAAGTTTGTCTTAATATCATACTTAATATTTTAGCTCCTGACTTATTATAAAGATAGAACTTTTAAACCAGATAGAAACCATTGCTAATCCTTTATTCTGACCTATGATTCTTATTACACTGGCTACCTTTGTTAACTATGTCAAGATTCTCTCTCAAGGTCTGGAGGCTGTGGCGGTCTGGATGGGGAAGAACAGGCTTCGGATCAACCCCGCCAAGACCGAGTGGCTGTGGGTTTTGAATCCTCTGGACCCAGGAACTAGAGATTTTCCATCTTTGGTTCTGGATGGGATTGCACTGCTCCACTTAGACCTAGTGTACCATCTGGGGATCCTCTTGGACTCCTAGTTCCTGCTCAAAGAGCAAGTTGCAGTTGCAACCGCAAAGGCCTTTGCCCAACTTTGTCTTGTGTGCCGCTTGGGCCTGTTCCTGGATTGTGAGGCCCTGCTAGCTATTGTTCATGCCCTAGTCATTTCCTGGCTGGATTACTGCAATGTGCCCTACATGGGGCTGTCCTTGAAGACTGCCCAGAAGCTACAACTGGTCCAGAGTGCAATGGTGCAAGTAGTTATGGGCACACCTCGGTTAACCCATGTAACACCATTTGAGCTGCATTAGCTTCCTATAGGCTTCTGGGTGCAATTCAAGTTGCTGGTTATAACCCGTACAGCCCCACGTGGCACAGAACTGGGTGGTTTGTGGGACTACCTCTCTCCAATGATATCTCCCCTTCCCACATGCTTCAACAGGGTGGGCATTCTTTGGGTCCTTCCCTGAAACAATGCATTTTTATGGGATCCAGGACAGATGCCTTTTCTGTTGTGGCACATGCCCTCTGGAATGATCTCCCCCCTGAGATATGGTTGTCCTGACTTTGTTGACCTTTACAAAGGCAGTAAAAAATTGGCCTTTCCTCAGGCCTTGAGGCTGGAATGATTGAAGTTCCTGTCTGGAGGGGGGAATAAATGTGAGTTTCTGGTCACTTATTAATGTCTTGGATTTTAATGAAAATGTTAATCTTGTTTTGCTTTTTGGGTCTATTATATGCCAGGCAGAATCAGTGTTTCAATTGGGTGGCCATATAAATTCAATAAATAAATAGATAACAATTGACATGATTTTAATAATGATTTTTATCCCTTTTATATGCAGCACTAATTTAATGTTACTTTGAAGATTTTATTCAGTTTTATATAGCCTGTAAATCTCTTTTGTAGCTTCCTTTTGTTTTTCTTACTTCTGTTCTGTTTTTTCTTCTTCTGTTTTTTAAATCTATTAAATAAGAAAAAAAGAAAAAGAGAAAAAGAGCAAAGGAGTTTATTTGAGGAAAGGAAGAAACAGGGAAAGGTAACTGTCACTGTTACAGAATCTGATGAATTTGGGTCTTTACATAAATAAAGAAGAAAATGTTATAGAATTCCAAATAAAATCAGCCAGGTATGTCCAGTTAAATTAATAATATATTATCTGCTTAAATAAGGTCTTGGATTTCATAACATGTGCAAAATTCAGGGAAGAGCTGATGGTGTCAGAAGGATCATTTTGGCCTTTTTCCTGAGAGTTAGGTGGCCCTTGTGGGGTTCTTGCTTAATTTCTAGCATATTATTCTCTCTATTTGTAGAATGCAGGTGTGATTCCCAACCTCTTAATTGTTTTGCCCAGTTCAGGAAAGTGTTTTGTCTTGGATGTTACAGGCCTAACCAACAAATCACAAAATTGCCTTATAATGGAACCTAACAATCCTATAGTTGAGTGATAAAGGTGCCAACTAGTTTTTATTAGTAAAGGCACCATGTAAAAAGGATTATATCCAGGCCTTCCAGTATGAGGCCAACTTACCAGATGCTGTGTGGGCACTGTTGAACCATATCAAAACATATAGTGTCCCATGCTCCGAGGGGCATTATGAAGTTCCATTTTGGTTGAAGAAGCACTGCAGACATTCAAATAGGCCATGACTGATGCAGTTTAACATGCTATTTCCTTTAGCATGAAACATTCAATTCATTCTTCTTAAACTACCAGGATCCAGCCAAAACAGCATGATAGCTAAAAATTTTCCTGTACCCTTTCACATTATCAGTCCAACCTTGATTGGTCACTGGTAGTTTTCTGCACTATGTAGATGTTTACACTGTAGAGCTGCCTGTATTTTAGAAGGGAGGATCAAATAGACATGCAATTGGCTATCCATCAACCAATCAGTGCCCTCAAAATATTCACCCACCCATTCATGCAAGCAGCAGCACATGAATAATGATGAATAGGCATTACATGTATAGTGGTAAGAGGTAGGAAAATATATTGTTATGGCAAAACGATGTTATACCTCCACAGCAAGGGTTAGGTTGTGCCTTTGCTAAAATTCACCTCTGTCATAAGGCTCTGAATGTATCATTGTTACAAACAACAATAACAGTGCTAATAACTAATGCATGATTAATTTGTTTTCATTAATAGTACATCAATAGATAAGCATCCTTTTGACAACTGTGGAGTAGTCTAATCACTACCTTGGACCATTTGACTTTCCATTTTGCTCAGTCATGGAGAACATAGTATGAGATGTCGATGAAGGTTCTCAGTCATCCAGGTGGAATTGTCTGTAGCTTGAATCATGTCAACTGGATTTCTATTTTCTCAGTGGAAACGTTTCGCTCCTTATCCAAGAAGCTTCTTCAGTCTGAGCAAAGTTTGTAAGGGAATCCTTAAATATGTTTCCAGGGTGGCTGTGTGACCTTGCACCTGGGGCTAGGTCATGGTTATTTGAGATGTTTATTTCTAAGTTCCTTTATCATCCAAAGGATGATCTACTCAGAGTAAATGGAAGGACCTGGTCATTCCTTACATGGCTGGCATGTCTGAAAAGATAAAAAAGGATATTTGGCAAACACCACATACCTGTATATTTCAAACCGACCAACACACTGAGACAGAGGCTTGTACACCCCAAAGATCAAACTCCAAAACACAAGAAAAGCAATGTAGTGTATGCAATCCAGTGCAGTGAGGAGTGCTCTGAGCTCTACATTGGAGAAACCAAACAACCTTTGTACAGGAGGTTGGCCCAACACAGGAAGAGTAACACCACAGGACCAGAGTCAGCAGTTTACCTTCATCTAAAGGGAAAAGGACACTCATTTGAGGACATTATTGTTCACATTTTAGACAGGGAAGATAAGTGGTTTGAAAGAGGGGTCAAGGAATCCATTTATGCCAACTTGGAAAATCCTTCTTTGAATAGAGGTGGGGGCCTCAGGCACAATCTTTCCCCTATTTCCTTCCTGCTTTGTCTTCTGTGCCTAGGAAGATTAAGACCATTTCGCAAGCTCAACAACAGCAAGGTAATCTTAACGATCCTCCTTTGGATGATAAAGGGACTTAGAAATAAACATCTCAAATAACCATGACCTAGCCCCAGGTGCAAGGTCACACAGCCACCCTGGAAACATATTTAAGGATTCCCTTACAAACTTTGCTCAGACTGAAGAAGCTTCTTGGATAAGGAGCGAAACGTTTCCACTGAGAAAATAGAAATCCAGTTGACATGATTCAAGCTACAGATAGTATGAGATGCACTTTCTGGACAATAAAAGGATTCCTTCACTATCAATTGTGGCAGATTCAATGACTGAAAATCCTGATGCATGCTTATTGTTTTCCATGTAAACCTAACAGGAAACAAATAAAATCTTAATATGTTTTGAAAGGTGACTGAAGTAGCAGAGATTTATAAATCTAATATACATCAAAGAAGCTATACAGCATGAGCAGGGACAGATACTGTATACATACACATATACATATGAACATCTCTGTTTAATATAGTTTGTCAGTGTTTAACATTTATGTTCCAAGGGCAAGAAAGGCAAATACAAGGCTGAGCAAGGTCTCCTCCGGTATGCACTTTTCTAATATAGGCCCATGATTCTTTCTGGCACTTGGAGATAGCAGACAGTACATTTCCAGGCACTTAGAATAAATCATGTGGTGTTTTAAAGAAATTGTGCTTTCAAGATGCATTCCACAGGTTTCCTCTCAAGAAAAAGCTTATAATGTGGGGGAGAGGAGAGCCACTTAACATTAGAGTCTGTAACCCTCTCATGGGTAAAACCTATATAGAGAGCTTCTCTATAGAGATGAAAATAGGAATGAGTGCTCATATCATAAATTGCTCAGGAGTCAAGTAGTCAATGTCAAAAGTTTACTTGTGTATGATGACAACCCATTCAGAAGCATCATTTATATTCAGCAATCTCTTTCCTTTGTCCAAAACCTGAAATCAAACCATTCATTTGCAAACCAGGTATGATAGTATCTGATGAGCACAAATGCATTAAAATTGATTTTAGATTACACTTTTAACATTGCTTGTATATCAAGTTACAAATCACATTATCTTTGCTTTACTCTAACATCCATATGCCTTTTTATTTTTCACTCTGTCACAGATATTCAAAGGGCGGGGGTGGAGGGAGGAACCTGCAAATAGTTTTGTAGTTGTATGAGTGCAAGCTTACTATAATGGCTTCCACAAGTGTAGATTATGGGGAAAGAACAACAACAAAGTGGATGATGAGTGGATCATCTTGAAGTGAAGTCCAAGCAAAGATCAGATCTTTATTCTCTACTTCTTCATGCTATGGATAAACAAAGGCCATTTTCAGCTAGTATCTGTTTTACATGCAACTATCCATTATATCCTATTTTTGCATCAATACTTCATTTCTAAAAAGATAGAAGAGTCACTTGAGCATCAAGCTGCAGCACTATATCAACAGACACTTCTATAATCCAGGCACTTTGAACAACTTAGGTATAGCAGCCTCCTTGAAGACTGAGACAAACCATAATATTAGATGTGAAGTTCATGGGCCACATAAGGTCTCTGTACACCTTAGAAACTTCCAAAAGTTACCATCAGGTTGTAATTTCTAAGGCGATCAAAGGAGAAAATAAAAAATAACACATATGGGAAATAATCAAATAATCTAGTTAACTAATTGAATCTAACTGTAAATTAAATCAAATTTAATGTTTGTCTTTTTAGAAACATATCTAAACAAACTGCATATACGTAGATACACAATGTTAAAAAGATATGAATACAACCGTATTTAGTATTTCTGTTTGAAAGCGTTTTTATAGGCAGAGATAACCTATTAGGAATTACTTTGTTAACATAACAAATATGTGCACGAACACACATACCCAAGGTGCCGGGAGGCATGGAAACAGGACACGGGCCTGGCTGGGAGAAAAGCCATGCACATTCTCTCTCTCTTTGAACACTTTGTCTCCTTATCTCCATTTTGTCCTCTTAAGTTGCCTCTTAATAACACTTTGCCTCCTTTTTTCTTTACTCTGAAGTCATATTTCCGTCTCTTTTACCTTAAAGCTCTGACTCCTCCTTAGCTTTTTAGGATGTCTCCCCCTCTAAGCTACTTCCTTTTCTTTTCCTTAGCCATTCCTTCTGGCTAACTGCCCCCCCCCCCCCATTTTGTGGAATATGTTTGTGTGAAGTGGAGTATGTACAGGTTGTACCCACAATTCCCATAGCTTTTATACCTTTCCCCAAATAATTATTTGTTTCATTTCTCCTTCTGAACTCCTCAGGGTAACCTCCCTCTCTCTCCGGATGGTCCCCATTTCTGGTTTCCTTGCAGGCTCCATGCTGCCCACTGAGAAGCCCCTTATCTCTTTCCTGAAATTTATTTCTCATCCATTGTCAGCCCTCCCAGGTAAACCAGACAGGAAACACGACCAGATGAGCTAATTCTACTTTATTGTAAGGCTACATTAACAGAATCTAGCAAGTCTGAAAGTAGAAACCTCCCACCCTCCCTATTTATCACCTGAGTAGTTAGGGCAGGTCCTTCCTAAGTTTCTTTCTGTGGCCATTACTCTGTTGCGGACTCCTTTCTCCCTTATCTGATCGTTCCCTGGGCGGCATCTCTTCCCCCCTCCCCCCACTCACATTCCATCACATCCATTAACTAGCATCCTGATTCCACTGCTTCTGACTCTTTCTAATTACAGATCCTGAGCATCCAGATGCCTGGCACACAAGCTATTTCTTTGGTTCTCTTACCAAACCCATAAGAATTTGCATCAGTTTTATTCATTTCCCCAACTTTACTGCAACCCTCTGGGTTACATAAATAAAACACAGAGATCAAGAATAAGTAAAATAGTTCAGCAAAGTACTCTTCAAGAGACTTGCTGCTCTTCTAATTATTTCAGCCAAAGTTTTCCCCAACACTTTTAAATGCTAGTGACCCAAAGAAAATGTATTTTAGTTTTCCAAAGTTTTGTTATACTAAATCTGGTAGCTAACAACTAAATCTGAATTAATTTCTTAGTTTCCACCATCATATGCATCTTTGGGGAAATGATCTAAAGCCATATTAGAATTAATTACTAATGTTGTGTATTTTTTTCCAATTCCTTCAAAAACATTCATCCAAAATTAATAAACTCCTTCAATACAATCCAACACTTTAATTAATATACTTTTTTTTTGGTCAAAGTTTTTATTATTTTTTTAAAACAAAGATAAAAAACTACAAAAATAAAAAACACTACAAACAAAAAACACTAAAAGTGTAAAAACACAAAAGTTACATACATACAGGTGACTTCCAGCTTTCAACAGCAAGAATATACAGCAATTCCCATAAACAAACCCTTCCTCTATATCAAACCATAATCACATTATTTCTATAAATCTAGGCTGACCATACGTCCCGTTTTGAACGGGACAGTCCCGGTTTTTTCTCATTTTTCAACCGTCCTGTCGTTTTGATAAAAATCTCAATTTTGTCCCATTTTTTAAACCCAGTGGGAATGGCGTGAAAGGAGGATCTGAGCCGGAGCTGCTGATTGGAGGCAGCCAGGAAGAGGAAGCCCTCCCGCCTATCAGCGCACGGCAAAGGAGGGCGGGGTTTGCAGGTGGGAGCCAATCGCGAGGACTGGGGGGCGGGGTTTGCAGGCAGGAACCAATTGTGCAGACTGTGGGGCGGGGTTTGCATGCGGGAGCCAATCACACAGACCGGGGATGGAGTTTGCTGGTGGGAGCCAATCGCGCAGGCCAGGGGGTGGAGTTTGCAGGTGGGAGCTAATCGCACGGACCGGGGATGGGGTTTGCTGGTGGGAGCCAATCGCACAGACTGGGGGGTGGGGACCCCTGTCTTTTTCATTAATATGGAATATTACATAAGACCTCGTCCCGTTTTGCCATCCCAATGTCCCGTTTTTGTCTCAAGGAAATATGGTCAGCCTATATAAATCCCTCCATTAACACATATACAAATCTCTAATACAATTGCTCCTTCCCCTTCATTCAGAATTCAGAAACCAAAAATCCTGTAAATCATGTTAACTTCATTATCAGTCCAATTAAATATTCTTAATTTTTTACCCCTCCTCAAAATATACCAGGGCATTTAAATATTTCACCATTACACCAACAGCAGTTTTTTTTTTACAAAGATCCGACAGCCCAACAGCCCCCAAAGATACAAACTTTCCAGCGAAAGAGAAAAAAAACTCCCACATAACATACTCTTCTTTCCCATAACATTGAAATGGTTATAACATTTCCCCAGCTTGGCAGTTCCTTGTGCAATCTTAAGGTTAAACAATCGTTTTAACCCCATAAACACCAATCCAGAGTTTTCAGCTGAGAATATTTCAATTTCCCTCACAACAGTAAAATCGCCATTTTTTCCAATGTCATCTTCTTCTTCCATCATATTATTTTCATATAGTTGTTTCATTTTAGCTAGAATCTCATCTCGAATGTCCCAAACAGTCTGTATAATAATTTGACAAACCTTTGAAAAAATATATTCTTGCTGACAACATAATTCTCTGAAATCTTTAAAATCTTCCATTGTTCAAACAGTAAATTATAGCACACCCTAAAGAGTTAACTCACAAAAATAGAGGTTAATGAATTAGTCCAAAATTAACCGAAGAAAATATAATAGCAGACAGCTCGAAAAAAGTAAACAGAAAGCCAAAAGTTTAGAATGAGAAATCAAAAACGTGTAAAAAAAACACTCCAACCTTCAAATTCAGCAACAAAGATAGCAGCGGAAAGGCAATTTTACAGCTCTCAATATAACCCAGATAGGGAAAAAAGCCAAAACTTTTTTTTATAGTTAAAAATCTCCAAAAATAACTATATTCACCAAGAGATTCCGCTTTTTCTTACTATAAAAGGCTTCTCTTAAGGTAAAAAAAAGGTAAAGGTACCCCCCGCACATTTGTGCAGTCGTGTCCGACTCTAGGGGCCGGTGCTCATCTCCGTTTGTTAGCCAAAGAGCCAGCATTGTCCGAAGACGCTTCCACGGTCATGTGGCCGCATGACACGCGTGGAACGCTGTTACCTACCCACCGAAGTGGTACCTATTAATCTAATTGCATTTGCATGCTTTCGAATTGCTAGGTTGGCAAGAGCTGGGGCTAGTGCGGGAGCTCACTCCATCACGCGGGGCTAGGGATTCGAACCTCCAAACTTGCAATCTTCCGATCAACAAGCCTGGCGTCTTACCCACTGAGCCACCAAAAAAACAAATTGGATGCTTTTAAGAAATGGGAAGGCAAGACTTATTTCCCCTTTAAGGGGATGCATATGTGGCTCAGAAAGAGATGAAATCCCAGCCTCCCAGTGTAGTCTTACTGCTCGGTCGCAGATGCTGTCCACAATCTCCTGGCTACAACTCACTGTCTGGAGGACAGATGGGTCAATTCTCAGTGTTTTCCTTAATCCGGAAAAACACTTGGGGCTACAGAAAAAACTGCCTGTGCCCAGAAAAAACTGCCACGCTGCCAGCTCTGCCCATAGAGCTCATAGGCAAAGTTGTTCAGTTGGCCATTTCCCACAGGAAGTTCAATTAATATACTTCTTTAAGTGCAGTATATTATTATGTAATACTACTTTAAATGTATTAATGCTGTAATACATTTGAAAGGACTTTCCCCCCATATATTATTTCTTTGTCTTGTCCTTTGGAGTGCAACCCTTTGGTCTGAAAAAAATTATACACCTTTGTTGATATGACTCAGAAACATCCTGTAGAGCTCTTTGGGAAGCTTGAATAGAACATGTGGCTTCTCCTTTAGCAAGAAGAGAAATTGATTAAATGGGGTCTCCCTAACACCACCAAGGTAAGCAGGATTTTCCCTCTCAAACCATCCTCTCTGCAATGAAATCTACATTTGTTCTGAAACCCAAGATCCTACTCAATCATTAGCAGTACCTAGTCTAGTTGATTTCCTTTATTGATTTTTTTTTTCTGGAATGTTCAGTGTTGCTTACAGTATGTGTTTTCCCCTGTTTTTCTTTTCCTTGCATAAGCTTCTTTTTATATCTAGAAAAATCTGGATGCATTGTATTAAAAGGAAAATTTCTCATTCTCATTTTTAGATTGATTACAGTTTATTTTCTCGGGGTTTCTCAAAGTTTTGTTAATATTGGGTTATCTGAGCTTTGGATAATATAATCCAAATTATCTTTCTGTTTTTTTCCTAATGCTCCTGAAGGTAGAAGTTCCTGACAGAAGGATCTTGGAATGCCCCACCTAGACAGAATGAGATACATTCTTATCCTGGGAATCCTTAGCAGAAGAGGCCTGCTATCAGAAGAATCACTCCCACCTCAGATCTGCTACAAAGCCACTTTGGGCCTTATCTTAGGCAGTAGCAACAGTTGAAAGAATGCTAGGATGTACCGTAACAGTACAATGCAGCCAGACATTGCATATGGTCATCTCCCATATGGACTACTGCGATGTGCTCCACATGGGGCTACCCTTGAAAAGTATCTGGAAGCTGCAGCCGGTGCAGAATGCAGTGGCGTGGGCAGTTATGGGTGCCTCTAGGGCTGCGCATGTAACACCTTTGCTGCATGAGCTGCATTGGGTGCCGGTGTGCTTCCGAGTCCAATTCAAGGTGGTGATTATGACCTTTAAAGCCCTTCATGGCATAGGCCCAGGTTACCTGAGGAACCATCTCATCCCAATTATATTGACCCGTCCCACCCGGTCCGGCAGGAAGGGCATGCTGCAGACCCTGTCGGTTAAAGAATTCCAACTGGCGGGGTTGAGGAGGAGAGCCTTTTCTTCCTTTGCCCCCGCCCTGTGGAACCTCTTGCCCCCTGAGGTGAGGTCGGCCCCCACTCTTCTGGCCTTCAGGAAGAGCGTCAAGACCTGGCTCTGCCAACTAGCTTGGGGATCCAAGAGTGATAGGCAGCCCCGGGGGTGGTCAGTGGCTTAAAGACGCTCTCTCCACCTTTTAGTTTTTCTCTTTTCTCTTCCTCTATTTTTTGTATTTTTTTGTATTTTTATAATGGTTTTTTATGACTCTTTATTTGTAAGCTGCCCAGAGTCACTTTTATAGTGAGATGGGTGGTGTATAAGTTTATTAATAAATTAAAAAAAAAGAATTCATGAATTTATATGAAAGAATAATGCTTCACTGAAGCAGTGAATATGATGCCTGCTAAACAGGGCTGCTGAAAATAAAACTAGTTTTAAAATTTGATAACAAAACATATATTTGCTTCTGCAAACAGTGAGCATAACCTTATGCAGGTGAGTTCCTGACAAAATTTTTTGCATTTATGGTTCCAATCATAGCTTTGATCTGCTTCTGTTTCTGCATATTAAAAATAGACAATCAACACCTGATTGAAAGGAAGAGCAGTGAGCCTGATGTAGAAATGTCACTGCTTAAAAGCATTTAACTTATGCTACATTCAGCAAGCAGAAATCACATACAATGCCAAGAAATGCTTTCTGTTCCCTAACTTCTTAAGGAAAACTTCTCATTTATGAAACAAATCTCCAGCCCTGAAATAATTGGCATATTTAAAATAGTCACAAATTAAGTAAAAAAACAAATACAAAAAGCAAATAATACACATTTTGCCTTTAAATTTTTTCATGTACAATGATTGTAACGATGAATGTAAATTTTTTGTGTTGGGTAGATATTTCAGTGTGAAGTTGAATTTACTGAAAAATTGAGCCCACCTTATCTGCTTGGGAGACAGCTTATGGGATGTTCGTAAGGCTTCTAGGTTTCTATGGTCGGTCCAGTCTTCAAAGGGGTGTACGGCTCCCTCTAAAAAGTGGTGCCACGTTTGAAGGGCCCATTTTATGACAAATGCTTCCTTTTCCCGTACCATCCATCTGCGTTCAGTTTTGCTGAACTTGCGGGACAAGTATGCACACGGGTGTGAAACTCCCTTAATGTCTTTTTGAAGTAACATGGCTCCCAAAGCAGCATCTGACGTGTCAACCTGGACCACTAGGGGTTCTTGTGGGTCTGCGTGTTTTAGAAAGGGCTTGGCGGTGAATAAGGCTTTGAGCCATTCAAACACCACCTGACATTCCTCAGTCCAATTCAGCACCGCCCCGGGGCTTTCCAACTTTCTGGTCCCTCCCTTTCCTTTGGTCTTGAGCAGGTCTGTTAGAGGCAAAGCCTCTTGGGTGAAGTTATTGATAAATTGATGACAGAAATTTGCAAACACCAAGAAACTTTGCAACTGTCTTCGGGTTCTTGGGGGTTCCCAACCCAGCACATCCTGCACTTTTGCGGGGTCCATGGCTATGCCCTGGCCCGATACTCTGTAACACAGGTAGTCTAATTGTTCCTTATGGAATTCACACTTTGAAAGCTTGACAAACAACTGAGCTTTCAAAAGCCTCTTGAGAACCTCACGTACTAACTTGACATGTTCTTCTAAGGTTTGGGAATAGATTAGGATGTCATCCAGATAGACGAGGACCCCTTTGTACAAAAATTCATGAAGAACTTCATTTATGAGGTACATGAACATCCCCCCACTCCTTTAAGCCCGAATGGCATCACAAGGAATTCAAAACAACCCATTTGGCAATTAAATGCAGTTTTCCATTCATCCCCTTCGCGAATGCGCATGTGGTAATAAGCTTCTCTTAAATCCAATTTTGTGAAAACTTTCCCTTTCAATAGGTGAGCCATCATGTCATCCATTAAGGGCAGTGGATATCTATTGTCTGCACTTATTGTGTTCAGGCCCCTATAATCGGTGCACAGTCTTAATGACCTGTCCTTTTTGGGTCTGAAAAGCACGGGGACTGCCATTGGTGAGGTGGCTGGTCTGATGAAACCTTGTTTTAGGTTTTTATCTACAAAATCCCCTAGTGCTTCCTGTTCCTTCAGGGTCATTGGGTACAGCTTTGGTTTCGGTAATTTTGTGGGATATGCTGGCTTATGGGGTTTCAGGCGCAGAGTAAACAAACAGACAGAGTGCAGCGTTTAGGGCTAAAAGTGTTTACTTGTAGCATAAGGCAATAAATGCATATATAGTTACATTATTGCAAAAAGGAAAAAACAAACCATAAGCAGAGTTTCATTCCTTGGTTCCTTGGTTCCATTGGTAGATATGAAAGACGCCATGGCCACAAACACAGCCAGGCATAGTTACACACAGGAACAGATCACATACAGGAACATGGCAACAAGACCAGAAAGTAGTCAAGAAGCATAGACCCATAGTTCACAGCTGAGATATACACTTGTTTCAGCATTCTGATTGGATGTATGTTACAGTCAGAGGGTCACAAGACATTTTCAGATTAACAGAGCTTAAAGAGGTGCACATACTAGAAATCGCCATGAGATGGCAGTGTTGCACATTGTCTTTCCCCCGGGAAAGGTTCTCATGAGATGGCCTAGAAACTAGCCAAAACAATACATCACGTGATGGGCCACCTGCATTTTATCAGTCATTTTGTTATGAGAAGTAGAGTGTGGAGAAAGCGATTTGATTTTTTTTCACACAGAAACCCCGACACCCCTTCCAAATGGCTTTCGGAACATTGTGGCACTTGGAAACTGTTATTTTGCAAGAACACAGAGACACAAGAGATTTTATTCCAAACATATTTGTTCAAGTCCCAGTTTCGTGACCATGGCTGCATGTTTTTCAATGGTCAAAGCTTTCGTGAACACATCTGCCACATTCAGTTCAGAAGGACAATATTCTAATTGTATGAACCCCTCTTGTATAGCATGTCTCACATTCTGATACTTCACATCAATGTATTTTGTGCGACCTTTTACACTTTCAGTTACAGCAATCCCAATACATGACTGTGAATCCTCATATACAGTATAGGGTAAGTTTATGTTTACAGTTAGATCATGACATAATTGATTATACCAACGTAGTTCATTTACTGCCTCACTGAGGGCACTGTACTCTGCCTCCGTGGTAGAAATTGCTATGGAGGTCTGCTTTCTAGTGCACCAGGCTACGGACGAGCCAGCAAACTGACACAGAAAACCACTCACAGATTTTCTATCTCCTTCCTCTGCAAAGGAGCTACAGTATCAACATAAATCACAGGCATTTCAGACTTAGTACCTGACACTTTAAGGCAGAGATTTGCTGTGCCCTTGAGATAACGCAGGATTCTTTTCAATCCTTGCCAGTCTCGCATAGACGGCTTGGCTCCTTTACGACTTAGCACTCCAACTGAGTAAGCTAAGTCAGGACGTGTCCACTGTGTTAGGTGTAGCAAGCTGCCTACAGCAGAGTGATATACTTCAGGGTGAGGACAAGCTTCCTCACACGTGTCACTCTTTAGGAAATCAAGAACCATCGGGGTTTTGGTAGGTTTTGCATCTGACATATCAAGCTGACTCAACAACTGATCAATTTTTCTCTTCTGACTCAGAGAGAACTCACCACTCTGAGATCTAGTGACTTCAACACCCAAATAATATTTAAGTTTGCCTAAATCTTTCAGCTGAAAATACTGTCTTAGCTGATTGGCAAATTCTTGCACAAGGTGTACAGAACCAGTTGCTAAGCAAAAATCATCCACATAAGTAAGCAGTACTGTATAGTTACTTCCAGAACCTCTTATGTACACACAGGGATCAGCAACTGACTTTTAAAATCCCAGTTCTGTTAGAGCTGCATCCAAGCACTGATGCCAACAATGACCGGCCTGCTTTAACCTATAAAGCGCCTTGCGTAGTCTATAGACTTTCTGGGAATTGCCACAAGCATAGCCAGGAGCCTGCTTCATGTACACTGTTTCAGGGAGTTCTGCATTCAAATATTCTGTGTCAACATCAAAGTGATGGACAACCATTTCACGCTGTGCAGCCAGAGAAAGTACCATACGTAAAGACTCTGGTCTACCTGTGGGTGCATATGTGAGATCATAGTTCAAAAACCTTTCTTGTGAAAATCCCTGAGCAACAAGCCTGGCTTTGTACTGCACTGTATTATCAGGAAGAAGCTTCTTTCTGAATACCCATCTGGAACCTACAGCTTTTTGGGATGGGGGCAAGTCAGTGACCTCAAACACCTTTTGACTAACTAAAGCCTCAAACTCCTTATCCATAGCTGTGTTCCATTTCTCCTGCTCCTCAACAGGCAGGAGCAACACCTCTTGAAAAGACTGAGGTTCACAGGTAATTTGACACACTCTCACCTGCTGAATCACAAATCTGTCAGGCTTCACACCCTTTGTGGAATGAGAGGACCTATGAGGAATGACCACTGCACCTTCCTCATCACTATCCCCTGTCTTCTCACTACCTGATTCCCCCTCCAGGTCCTGAACCTGCTCAGGTGAAATTTCCTTCTTCTTCACCTGAGGGGACCTTCTCACCACACTAGGAGACTGGGAAACAGAAGGTAGCTGGACTGGTTGTTGTCCATTCACAGGAGCATGGACAGTAGGCTGTACACTAGATTGCAACAACACTTCTGAACTAGCATTCAACCTGTCCCAACCAGTAGGATGCTCAAAATTAGCACTTCTGGAGACTACCACTTGACCATAGCCTGCAGAAAAACGGTAACCTTTAGATCTTGATGAATAACCAACAAACCTTAAGCGCTGTGCTTTTGGTTGGTTCTTCCTTCGCTGAGACCTGGGGATGTGAACATATGCAAATGTTCCAAAGACACGCAGGTGCTTCAGCAAAGGGTGCTTGCCAAACAAAAGGAAGTAAGGAACTTCATTTACAGATGAATTCCACACCCTGTTGGTTAGATACACTGCAGTCATGGTAGCCTCACCCCAGAAATGGGATGGCACCTGAGCATCTAACATCAGGCTATTTTTAATGGTATTAACAACACCAATCTTCCTTTCTGCTATTCCATTCTCAGCTGGAACATCAACATTGGCAAGTCTATGGGAGATTCCTTTCCTATGAAGCCAATTCTGGAACTCATGGCTTAGGAACTCTCCACCACGATCAGACTGAAACTGACCTACTTGATAACCATAGTTTCTCTCCACCATTGCAACAAACTCCTTAAAGCGAGCAAAGGCTTCCGCTTTAGACTTGAGCAAATAACAAAACGTAAAGCGAGTATGGTCATCCACCAGAAGAAACATGAAACGTGCCCCTCCTTCACTAGGAGCATAGGGGCCAGCTAGGTCTCCATGAACCAACTGAAATGGTCTAGTTGACACACTGTCACTTCTCCTAGCAACAGGCGCAGCCTTAATCTTAGATTGTTTACATACAGTACAATCAAGAAAGTCATCACATTTTCTGGATCCTAGCTCAGGATACACCTTGGCCATCTGGGACAAACTTCCCCACCCGGGATGTCCCAGAACTCTGTGATAATAATGGATGCATTTTTGATGTGGGGGAACATTGGAAACACAATTTCCAGCCACAATCCCCTGTTTAGGAAGCATTTCATACAACTGATTCACTAATCTCCCCCTAGCACATTCAATTCCATCTTTTTCAATAGAACATCCAGTACCCTTGAACACAACAGTATATCCAGACTTGACCAAGGCTGGAACGCTGAGGAGGGAAAAATCAAGCGTAGGAACACACAACACATTTTGCACACTTATCCCCAAACAAGGAATATATACTTCACCCTGAAAAGACACATCAGCCATGGATCCATCAGCTAGAGCAACCTGTTGGATTTTAGGCTTGCATTTTGTTAACAACAATTGTTCATTGTTCATGATGATTTGGCTGCAAGCCGAGTCCAATAGCCAAGTCTCTGGAGATCGCTTACTCACAGCAGTCAGCAGAGCAGATACTTGGGTACGTTGTCTAGGCGGCTTCCCCTTCTTTCGCACGAACCTCTTTCCACTGGCACTACCCGCTGGGCGAGGTGGCTGAGGACAGTCTTTCAAGAAATGCTGAGTAGAATTACACCGATAACATCTTCTTACAGCACATGCAGACTCTGTTCCAGCAGGAAAATGCTGTTTAGAAGCCTCAGGAACAGCAACAGATGGCTTACCCTGCATCTTCTCCAGGTCACGGGCTTGCTGGATTTCTTGCAGCCGATTTGTAAGATAATCCACAGTAAGGTCTTGAGGTCTTAATGTCTGCGTTGCCTCGATGAGCATATTAAAGCTGCTGTCCAAGCTTGACAATATAATACAAGCTCTCTGCGTATCTGGGACCACAACATCCCGCTCCGCAAGTTCAAGAAACAAAGTCTTGAGTTTATGGAGGTGGGTCATCACATTTCCACCTGGTTGCAGCTTCAAATTGTAAAGCTGACGTGATAGTCCAACAATGGCAGCAGAGGTTTGCTTTGAATAAATGGCTTTGAGAGCCTCCCAACATGCATGTGCAGTGTCTAGATTGCTGATATGCAGTAACTGAGATGATTCCAGTCCCAGAAGCACGGTCCAAACACAATTGCACTTCGTCAGAAACGGGACCAACTGGAGGTGGGTCTTTCACATATTTCCACAAGCCTTCTTTTAAGAAAAAAGACTTAATCTTCACACACCAGGTCCGATAGTTTGTGCCATCCAAGCGCTCAAAAGGCAGACTAGTCAGTCCTGTAGCAGCCATACTGACCACTCAAAGAAAAACACATTTACTCTAAAATGCAGCCTCAAAAACAAACCCCCTTTTACAGCCAGATTCAACGCAGCAAACAGTGTGACTTCCACACTGAGCCCATAACCTGTGGGATATGCTGGCTTATGGGGTTTCAGGCGCAGAGTAAACAAACAGATGAGTGCAGCATTTAGGGCTAAAAGTGTTTACTTGTAGCATAAGGCAATAAATGCATATATAGTTACATTATTGCAAAAAGGAAAAAACAAACCATAAGCAGAGTTTCATTCCTTGGTTCCTTGGTTCCATTGGTAGATATGAAAGACGCCATGGCCACAAACACAGCCAGGCATAGTTACACACAGGAACAGATCACATACAGGAACATGGCAACAAGACCAGAAAGTAGTCAAGAAGCATAGACCCATAGTTCACAGCTGAGATATACACTTGTTTCAGCATTCTGATTGGATGTATGTTACAGTCAGAGGGTCACAAGACATTTTCAGATTAACAGAGCCTAAAGAGTTGCACATACTAGAAATCGCCATGAGATGGCAGTGTTGCACATTGTCTTTCCCCCGGGAAAGGTTCTCATGAGATGGCCTAGAAACTAGCCAAAACAATACATCACGTGATGGGCCACCTGCATTTTATCAGTCATTTTGTTATGAGAAGCAGAGTGTGGAGAAAGCGATTTGATTTTTTTTCACACAGAAACCCCGACAAATTTCTCCCCTGGTTCTAATTCAATTGCACAGTCACAGTCTCTATGGGTGGGGGGGAGGGAGCTGATCCGATTCTTTCTCTTCGAATACTCTACGTAAGTCTTTATACTGCTTAGCCAGTCTGCAGCTTCTCCTTCTAGATAGGCTGATAAGTACCTCACTTTCGCTTCCTCATCTGCAAATGAATCTTCAAATTAATCCATGAGGCCTCTAACATGGGTCAAAAAACACGCTAGACGTTTGGGGTCCCCATTGAACCTCACTCTGATTTTGCATGCTCCTGTGGGTCTGTTGGCTCATCTTGGCCTCCTATGTGCCCTCCTGCTTGTGCCGCCCTTCCTCTTCCTCGAGGGGATACTGGTCAGCTCTTGTCCTCTGCACTGGACTCATCCTCTGATCCTTCCCGGTCTGCTTGCCCCGAAGTCACGCTAGAGCTCTCCGGTCATGGGCTGGCTCCGGGCTCTTCCAGTTTCTGCAATATCTTCCCTACAGATGCTTTCAATGCTGCCATCCATTGGGACAGGGTCTCAATCTCAAAGGACATGTCACCCATGTGCTCCTCCAACTCCGTCATCCAATCAGAGTGGATACCTCGTCTGATGGTAATGTTTTTTCCTGTGTCATCTTCGATCATCCCACTGACCTTTTCGGACCAGCGCCTCTTCATTTTGGGCTCCCCTTTGGTCAGGAGCGACCTCTCTGGTCATTCTCCATACTTTGTCTTTCTCAACCTCTTGCCGGATCTCGCAGTGCTCTCTTGGGGATTGTCTCCACCCCCTGCTACATCCAACACTATGGCTCGGGCTTGCTTGTACTCTTCGCCTAGCGTCTCCCCGGCTCCTGCAGTTGAGGGACCTGTGTCTTCCATCACTTGTCCCAACGATACGTGCAACCGAGTGACCTCGCTTTCTGATGAAGGATTATCCTCAGGTAAAGGAGTATCCTCAGGTAAAGCGGTCATGTATCAATTTTCTTCAGTTCCAGCTTAATGTAATGATCACTGGCTATATATCCCAATAAAACGACTCCACTCAGTTTCTTTGCAGAAAAAGGAAAATCATTTAATAGGATAATGCTACAGGACCTCAGAGAAAGCTGCAACTAAAGAAAAAGGCACGAAGCCCTCTAATTAAAACATACTTTTCGTTAGCACTCATGCCCCCCTTCCCACACCTGGCATGGACAGTTACATTCGACCTTGGTTCCCAGTGTCTTCTGCTCTCTGTCTGGAATGCTACCTCTCCCATCCCATAAACAAGCTTGACACACGTCTAGCTGGTATCGCCAGCGGGAAACTGCTGCGAGCGGGAAACGGCGAGCTGCAGGTTCAAACAGCAAGCTGGATACTCTGGCAGGAAGCAGCAAGCAAATGCACCAAGTTCATTGGATTGCGCGATCCTGACAATGATGATATGTTCTTGAGAAGTACATAGTTAGAAGGATTGCATTTTATTGGGCAACTTTCAAAGAACTGTGCTTATATTTTTAAGAAGTCTTGAAAATGGTGTTCTAGCATTAAGCTAGACATACTAATAGCCAGTATTCAGCCAGTATTCAGTTTTTCAGATTAGAGGTGGAATCATCTATAGAGCCTAAGAAAAACAACCGGACATCAGTTTATTTATCAAAATTTTCCGAGTTAGCTTTAAGATTGCAGTGTATCTAAAGACAACTGTTTTAAAACTGTAAAACAGTTTGCAAACTATAAGAAGAAAAAGCAGACACCAGAAGATAATTTATTAAATCTATGTAACAGCGCTATTAGAAATCACTCAAAAACAAGGAGAATAAATTTTTAACAGCCTGTCCAAACATGAATAATAGCTGGTCCAAACCCTTAAGGAAGTACATTTCACAATCGAGGTTCTGCCATAGAGAAAGCTTTGACCCAAAATTAACCTTTTGTGGTGGTTGAAAGGCCTCTGATAACAGATTTTAAACTATGGCAGATGCATATAGGGAGAAGAAGTCTTTCAACTATAGTAGCGTATCTGCAAGCCACTCTGGAGGGCAGGGAGTTGGCAGGCTTCCTCTTCTCACATCCACAGGAAGTGGAAATGGCAGAAGTGACAGTAATCACTACCCCTTTCAGTGCTGAGGGACTGGAGTCAACATGTAATACATCAACCACGGTTTTATCATTAAACAAGGACAGTGAGGAGATCACTGGCATATGGCACACTATTTATCAGCCTCATCCACTGTTCTGGCATTGAGTATGTCAGCAGAAGTTTTATCTAGGGCGGAACATCTATAAAAGTTAGGAAAAGTTGCTCCTGGCCACAGCAGCCACCTGACCCTCTTAGGAACAATGCTCAACCTAGAAGTACTCCCAAGTTGAGAATCTGATCCTTTAGGAATGCAATCTCAATTACAACTGGTTGTATCTCCAATGATGGATTAGCTTGTTTACTGATACATGGACCACCTGGAAGCAATACATGACCACGTTCATCCTTATTAGGAATCATCAGACATACATAAATCACAGACTATCTGTTTTGGTGGAAGAGGCCTGAATTTGATCTGGGACCTTTTGCTTGCTAAGCAGGTACTTGCCATGAAGCTAAGTTCTCTGTTTCAGGCTGGGGATCCTGATTTTTATTTCCACAATCTGTAGAGAGGAGCAAGAATACTCTCCCCCTTTTCACTCACCCCCCATTTACATTTACAGACACTCTAGCTTTCAAACCATTAGAATTATTCCCTGGCTCTCACTTTCATATACACTCATAGTGCAAACTTCACCACCTGGGTATACTTCAGATATGTGAACTTCAGCTCCTTGAACTCTGAATCGGCATTGCCATTGCTGAAAATTCCACCTAAAAACCATTGGTTGCTTTCCAGTTTCTAGTTGCATCGTTCAGTGTTTGAAAAATGGTGGCAGCACAATAAAGTGAGTGCTGCAAGCAAGCAAGCAAGCAAGCAAGCAAGCAAGCAGATAAATAAATAATCCAGAGTTAGGAAGTTGTCTGCTGAATAATGCTCAATAGACAGTAGCAATGCAGGGAAGCAAGATTCTGAACAGATGAATTTCTTGGGTGACTTTGCTAATGAGAACCAATATGAAGCAATACTGTATAATGAAAAAAGTGTTGAAACAACTTTTGAAAGTGAAACTTCTCACTCATCAATGCTCATTGTCTTATCTCACAGTGTTCTGTTAGGATATCACTGGAAGTGGAACACTTGTTCATTGCCCAGGGCTGCCTAGAGAAAGCAGTACATATATTTAAACAAAGAAATCAGATTTGATACCGTATTTGGGCTTTATTGAAGCTATACAGATAGTCTGGTGAGTACAAACATAATTTGTTTTGTACATAAATTTATTAAGTGTCAAACATTATTCATACATAGATCTTCCAAATGTGGATCCCTAGATGGTGCTATTTACTGCAGTAATGGTTTAGTGCTTTGCATTCAATCATATCAGCAATTCCTGGTTCAGATATATTTATAGCATGTAGAGGTAAAAGAATGAGAGGTTCAGATTCAGATCTTGACTGTGTTGGGTAATAGGAGTGGTTGGATTAAACTGATGAGTTCAGTTATTCCCTACCTGGGGAAGTTTATGATACCCACTGTGTATGCAAATGCACTTAATAGTAGCAAATTGGTTACATTAAACAATGGAGTGCCATGGTTTTCTAGATGAAGCTATACTAAGAACTCATGCAGCAATCAATACTGTGGTAGGCATATACTGCTGTTCCAGCAGCTGGTTGAATTTCTTGTGTCCCTTACAAGGCAAGCCATTTTGAACCAATCTATCAGTATTATGCCTAATAGCCCCAAATGGTTATAAGATCCAGGTTTCCAGAGAATAATCTAGAGCACATAATGACATAACATTGCTAATCAGCTCTTATTCTTGTTGCAAGTGGCATTTGTAACCATTTAAGAACCAGGCAGGAGTTCTATAAAACACACATCTTTATTTAAATTAGATTGCTTCCGTGGAATCCATGGTGCTCTCTGAGCCTTGTTGTTTTCTTGCAGACGTTTCATTGCCAGACTAGGCAGCAACTTCAGTGCGAAAAGGGAGTGGGACTTGCTCTCTGTTTATATACCATGGCTTGTCCTGCTTGTGTTGGTGGAGGTGTTGTTCTCCCCTTAGGCGTTCCTTGATTGGGTTGTTGTTTGCTGCTTGGTTGACTGACTGAGTTAATAGTTCCTTGATTAGGGTATATTGTGCTGTTTGATTGTACCTCTGGTGCTAATCTTGGTGTTAAACTATGCATATCTGGGTATTGATTGCTGGCAAGGAGGTGTTCTGGTCTTTTGGCTTTTCTATTGTCTCTTATGAATGGTATGTAAATGTTGTTTACCTCTATGTGTCTGTTGATGGCTGCTTTGTCTGAGTGTCAAGCTTCCAGGAATTCTTTAGCATTTTTGGATTTGGCTTGGTTTAAGATGCTCAGATTTTCCCAGTTGAAAGTATGGTTGAGTCTGTCCATGTGTTGTGAGATTAAGGAGTTTTCATCATGTCTTCGGACTGCTAGTTGGTGTTCGTGGATGCGCTCTGCTAGTCTTCTGCCCATCTGTCCTATATAGTGGCTGCTACAGTCCTTACACTGTATGTTGCAGATAACTCCTGTTTTTTCTTCTTGGGCTACTGGGTCTTTTGGGTTACTTAAGATGTTCTGAAGGGTTTTGGTTGGTTTATGTGCTACGGTGATGCCATGTGGTTGTAACAGTCTATTGGTTATTTCTGAGATGTTTCTGATGTATGGCAGTGTTATCCTTTTCATAGCTTCTGTTGGTTGTGTTGTAGTGGGTTGGGTGGTCAGGTACTTTTTGATAAAGTTGAGTGGGTATCCATTTTGCTGGAAGATTCTGTATAGACGATCTGTTTCCTTTTTCTGGTGTTCTGGGTTGCTGCAGTGCATTAGTGCTCAGCTGAATAATGTTCTTACACAGCTTCTCTTGTGGGAGGTTGGGTTGTTGCTTTGGTAATGGAGCACTTGGTTAGTGTGGGTAGATTTCCGGTAGACTTGTGTTTCTAGAATGCCCTCATTTCCTCTACTGATGAGGATGTCCAAGAAGGGTAGTGTGTTGTTGTTTTCTTCTTCCCTTGTGAATTTTATTCCATTGAAGATGTTGTTGATGGTTTCATGTGTTTCCTCCAGTTGTTCCTTTTTTATTATGATGAAGGTGTCATCTACATACCGGATCCATACTTTGGGTTGCATACGTGGAAGTGCTATCATTTCTAGACGCTGCGTTACATGCTCTGCTATGAGTCCTGAAAGTGGTGATCCCATGGGTATTCCTTTGATTTGTTGGTATATTTGTCCATCAAACTGAAAGTAGGTAGTGAGGCAGAGGTCGATGAGGTCCATGATTCTGGGTATTTCGATCTTAGTGTATTTGACTAGACTGGGTGTGTTTCGTAGAACTGCTGCCATGGATTCGTTCGCTAGTGCTGGGTCTATGGATGTAAAGAGTGCAATGACATCGAATGACACCATAATTTCATCTTCTTCTATTTTTAAGTCTTTGATTTTCTGTAGGCACTGTAGTGGGGAGTTGATAGAATATTCACTCTCCTCTGTAAGATGCCTAAGTTTTTTTGTGAGTTCTTTAGCTATGTTGTAAGTGGGAGTCCCTGGTAACGATACAATTGGCCAAAGCGGTATGCCAGGTTTGTGTATTTTGGGGCGTCCATAGAAGCGTAGGAGGATGTGCCCACTGCTTTTCATCCACCTCTGTTCTTCTTTTGTGATTGCTTCCACTTCCCTTAGTGTATCCCTCTAGCTCTGTCTTTATGCTGTTGTGCTGAGTCACTTCCTATCGGGTATTTTCCACCAATTTGTGTCACTGAGATGTGTCACTAAGTTGTTCCTCTTGCAGATATTTCTATTGGCTCAGTGCCTGCATATCCAATGGTCTGGGTGTTATTACCAGGTTTATCTCTATCTCATCATTTCAGGAAAAGCAGTAATAGAGTTACACACTGTATGTTTATGTGTATTTGACTCATGATAAATGCTGGATATTCAAGCTGTGGAGATAATTTGAACTGTCAGATACTGAAGGCCACATTGCAGCTTCTGAGATTCATTAGGGGCATAACAGCGTGGTGGGGTAAAAGAAATAGAAGGCTATTAGGCATTTTACTTTGTGTAAGTGCATGTTTTGCTGGAGAGGAAGTAGAAATGTGGCCCTTGAGCGTCCAGTATTAAAAAAGTAATGCCAAATTTATATTTGAGCAAACCCTTTTGGCCAGTGCCCCTAGTCAATATCTCCTCCTGCTCCAGTTATAGATTTATCTAGTGGCATTCTTGTGAGAGATCGTGGGGATGCTGGGAAAGGAATGGAAGAGAACACAAACATAAACAGTCAACAGGCAGATTGATTGACAAATTTATCCCATAAATGGCAACCTAGCCCAGATGGAGAAAAATCTGGGAAAAAGCCTGTCAAGTCAGTCAAGGAAACTCCACCTTAATTAGCTCACTATAAATGAGGCTGGGAAATTCCTATTACAGTTTCCAAGGTTTCATATTTACTCCAGTTGGCATTCAAGATACCTTACTGAAATCTCTGTAGTCCTTGCTTCCTCGATCTTGCTCAGCCGCATCACCCTTTGAAACTGTAATAGGAATTTTCTAGTTTCTTTTATGGTAAGCTAATTAAGGCAGAGTCTCTTTGACTTGAAGGGCTTCTCCCCAAATTTCTCTCCACCAGGGCTAAGTTGCCATTTAGGAGATACGCTATCTACTGGTTTGCTTGCTATCTTTTAATTGTTTGTGTGGATGTTCTCTTCCATTCTTTTCCTACAATCTCTCTTGCAGTTATCACTGTAAGGGCTGAAACTGGGAAGGCAGGAACCAACAGTTTTCAGGCCATACAGCATTGCTATGTAAATATGCCTCAGCTGCAGTTGCCTCCCATGGCTGTGAAGAAAGGGGTAAAATATTTGTTGGCCTGGAGAGGTAAGAGGAAAAAGCATAGGATTTCAACCCTGGAGCAGAGACATCTATATAGGCTGTGAAGTGCCATAGTCAGACCTTCTGTATATGTATAATTTCTTTCTTGTCTACAATAAAGCAGTTTTGTTTTTACTTATTTGTGCAATTTATTTACCGCCTCAGTCTTCATGGACTTTAGGCAGTTATCTAATCCTGTCAGGTCAAGTTCCTGAAGCTTCTGTTGTCAACTAGTTACAGAATATAGGGCTGAGTTTCTGGAGATTAGAAAGTCATTGCCATGGCTTGTGTGAAATCTGCCAATCAATAACTGGCCAGCTGTTCCCCAGGCCATGCCCATTACTATTAGAAAAGTGAGGAAATAAGTGGTGGGGCAGGAAGGTATGTGTTAGCAAGAGTGAGAAGTATCATGACACTTCAACCCTGGCTACGATCTGAATTTGATGGGTAGTAAAGTGGCCTTGCTTAAAAGTTCATGATTTCTCTGAAAGTTTAAGCCATGAAAATCCCTCCTGAAGGATGAGGAGATGATGGTCATGCCATTTGCCTTATCACAGAAAACCAGAAAACAGTTGTTGCAGAACTAAGGGGATCAGCAAATGCAGTCAAGGAAACCTGTGTTACTCCAGCTGCATAACTATAACCACAAAGACTTCCAAAAGGAGCTCCTCAAAAGCACCACAAAGAGCTATAGTTAATATTTGGCTTCTAATTGGAAGCTAAAATAAGAATTGGCTGCTGGAGAAATAATATTAACTAGATTAACAGTTGTTGTTTGACTGAATGGCAACATTCTGTGTTTTATTAGCAGATGGCATATTTGGAACACGATAAAACCCACAATTTGTTCAACTGTAGGCAGCCTTCGGGGCTCTGTAATGAGCAAACAAACAAGGCTTGGTGACAGTCTCAGGCTGCCCTCAAGTATTTGAGGCAGCAGATAATCCAAGGGCAATTCATGATTGCCTGGTGCCTCATTGTTCAGCTATTTCCAGCTTATTTCCCTTTTTGTCCTGAGAAATCATTATAATTGCTTCTTTTCTCTGGGTCCATTAGGGAGATCTCAGATGGCTTAGGGTAATGTTGTATTAATTTATTACTAAATGATAGTGGAACAGCAGAGGATGTGTGTGTATCTGCATCCATATTAATAGAAATAGAGAAATACATTGGTTTGTTATTTTCATTAATAAAACATGAAAGTCAACCTTGTTTTTTTCATAATCAGAAACCTATCACGCTATTGAAATGCCCTGATTTCCCATAATCCTTTGCCGATTTAGAAGCTCTTCCCTCCAAAGGGGGCAAAGAGGAAATCTAAGAAAAATAAAAGCTCTCTCAGTAGCAGAGGTAAATATTCATCATGCACTAAACCACAATATAATCTACCTGTGGCCTAGTGTGCTATGTGACTCTATCCAAATATGGTTTGTTCAATAAATCATAGATTAATGTATTGTGTGAATGAGCCCGTATCTTATAGCTAGAGCAGTCTTCCCAATGCTGGCTGGGTATTCCCTCCCAAAACATATGGTAGGTACCGGCCTAAGGAAAACCTAAG
The DNA here is from genome assembly GCA_023362775.1 of Charina bottae. Lineage (NCBI taxonomy): Eukaryota > Metazoa > Chordata > Lepidosauria > Squamata > Charinaidae > Charina > Charina bottae. The sequence continues at coordinate 40,045,574 of JALMGJ010000005.1, read as the reverse complement.
GAAGCTTTTGGTTGAATGGTCAACCCAAAGGCAAATGCAGCTCAACTGACATAAGTGTAAGTTGAAACTTATTGGGACCAAAACAAACAAAAAGTTCAATATGCGCTGATGGGGTTTGAGCAGTCTGTAACTAACCCAGGAAAAAATCTGGAGGTCACAGTGAATAGTTCAATAAATATGTTACTTCGGTGTGCAGGAGAGTTAGTTCAAAGTGCAGGAGAGTTGAGCTGAAATGATCAGGGGGCTTGAACACCTACCCTATGAGAAAAGACTAGAATGTTTGGGACTCCATAGCTTAGGAAAAAATGACTAAATGGGGACATACAGGTAGTCCTCATTTAATGACTGCCTCATACAGAGACCATTCTCACTTACAAGGGTGGTGAAAAAGTAACTTGGCGACCAGTCCTCACATTTATGACCTTCACAGGTCTGTAAAGCAAAGGAAAGCTGAAGTAAGATCGTAAGCACAGTTACAGCTTCACTTAGCAACTGCTTCACTTAACAACTGAGTTGCCAGTCTCAATTGTGGTTGCTAAATGAGGACTACCTGTAATGGAAAAGTATAAATCATGGATAGCATGGAGAAAGTAGAGAGAGGCTTTTTAGCTCCTAGTCTCAGACTACTAGGATCAGACATCATCCAAAAAAGCTAATTAGGAGATTTAGAATTTAAAAGAAAGCACTTCTTCATACAGAAATTAATTAACCTATGGAATTCATTACCACAAGATGTGGTGATGGCCACCAACTTGCCTGGCTTTAAAGTGGATGAAGGACAAATCTACCAAGTGCTATTGGTGTTGAAGACTCAATACAATCTCTGAGTTGGGGTAATACTATTCCCCTAGTATCAGTTGTAGAGCTACACTGATGGGAGAGGGCTATGTTTTCAGCTTCTGTCTGTGAACATCCCAGAGGCATCCAGATGGCTACTGTGAGAAGCCAAATGCTGAACTTGGCTTGAATGATCAGGGCTATTTTAGGTTCTTAAATTTCACATGGCATCCTTTCTACTCCCAGAATTCTGGGAGTTGAAGTCCACACATCTTAAAGTTGCCAAGGTTGAAAAACACTGGTATAGACTGATCTCAGCTGTTTCCTTGCATACTTGTTCCACCTGTATTATTCTCCCTATATTGTTTATTTGTATTCCTGCCTGGAAAATTAGTTGCAGGATTCCTGACATTTTCCTTTTCTCCTGTTGTCCTCAAATCTCAACCCCTTAATCTTAATTTAATTTAATTTATTTATTTTTCAACTTCTATCACCGCACCATCTCCCCCACAGGAGACTCTGGGCGGTTTACAAATGCAACAATTAAAATTTATAGATATAACTAAATATAAAAACATACAAATCTATAATCATTAAGTTTACTAATAAATTAAATATAAAATCCAATAGGCGATAAGATGGTATTTTAAAAGGGCTCTATGGCACCAGCCATCCCCAAGAGGAACTATTCCCGTTCCCATCCCAAGCGAGGTGGCAAAACCAGGTCTTTAAATTCTTCCGGAAGGACAGGAGTGATGGGGCCTGCCTCATCTCCGGGGGCAGAATGTTCCAAAGGGCAGGTGCCACTGCCGAGAAGGCCCGCCTTCTGGACCCCGTAACGACGGGGGCCAAAGCATGCCCTCTCTGCATAATCGAGTGGGACGATTTGAAGTTATGGGGATGAGACGGTCCCTCAGATAACCTGGTCCCATGCCATGTAGGGCTTTAAAGGTCATAACCAACACCTTGAATTGCACCCGGAAGCACACTGGTACATTAATGTACCTAATAAATGATTTGTATCTTCTTTTGATGCCCCAAGTCCTGCTGTGCTGCCTCATTGTGGTGGTTGGGTGTTCCTGGGAGGAATGAGTGAAGATTGTCTGGAGTTTATGCCAAGATAATATAATCCCAGCAGGGTCACCCAAAGCATGAAGATCATCCCAGCTGCCCAGGTAAAATAAGCAGTCACCTATATTGGACAGCAGCAACATAGGAAGATGCTGGAAGTGAAATATCACTTTAGTGACAATGGCAAAGGCATTGTTTCATACTGCGTGGGAGATGGCAATGGTAAACCACACTTGTATATTACCAAGAAAACCACAATGATAAAAAAATATAAAATTATTGATGATATAGTGCCAGATGCTGGGTCCCTCAGGTTGGATGGCACTCAACATGCTACTGAGGAAGAGCTGAGGATCTTTTGAAATATTAATGGTATTTATGATGTGGCTAATGGGGGCACGATGGCTCAGTGGTTAAGACGCCAGGCTTGTCGATCGGAAGTTCGCAAGTTCGGTGGTTCAAGTCCCTAGCCCCGCGTGACAGAGTAAGCTCCCGCACTCGCCCCAGCTCTTGCCAACCTAGTAATTCGAAAGCATGCAAATGCAAGTAGATAAATAGGTACCACTTTGGTGGGATTGTAAGTATTCCATGCTTGTCATGCTGGCCACATGACCGTGGAAGCATCTTCGGACAGTGCTGGCTCTTCGGCCAAGAAACAGAGATGAGCACCGCCCCCTAGAGTCGGACAAGACTGTGCAGGGGAAACCTTTACCTTTACTTATGATGTGACTAGAATAATGCCTTCGGGGTGTCTAGTTGCTGATGTTGTCATACAGGAAAAGAAAATCTGAAGCTGCAAAGACAGAATTGCAGTGGGAATGTGGAATGGAAAAAAACACGAACATGGGAAAACTCAGCATAGTGAAAGATGAAATGAATTGTTGTCAGCCGTCCAAGTAGAACTGACAGGAAACATGACAAGATGAACTAATTCTACTTTATTGTAAGGCTACGTTAACAGAATCGTTCAAGTCTGAAAGTACAAATCTCCCATCTCTTTTTACCGCCTGCCCAGGGTCCCCGTTGGGGGAGATGGGCGGTAATATAAATCTAATAAAATAAATAAAATAAATTAGGGTGGATCCTTTCTAAGTCTCTTTCTCTGACCAAAAAAAATGAAGCAAAACCACTTATTAATTTCTGCCAATAAAATGATTTCTTTATTGCTAACATAGTTTTCAAACAACCAAAATGTCACCTATATACATGGACATCACCAGATGGAGTATACAGAAATGAAATTGACTATATTATTAGTATAAGGAGATGGAAAAGTTCCATTATAACAGCAAAGAAGTGGCCAGTGGCTGACTGTGAAACAGATCAAACTAATGTACAAGTTCCAAGTTAAGCCAAAACGGAAGAAGAAAGCCAACCAGTTTCCATGACCACATAGCCACCGTTTTTTTAAGTATAATTTTTATTAAGTATTTTGAAAGAAAGATAAAAACTAACAAGAACTAATATAAAGAAAAGGAAAGAAAGAAAAGAAAAAATGGAAAGGAAAGAAAAGAAAAGAAAGAAAAAGCCAAAAGTGCAAAAAGAAAGAATGAAACAAAATAGAAAGAAGTAGCTTCTAATTTTCTTTACAGCAATTACAAGTAATAATACAAAATTACCTCTTACTCTATGGTTACAAGAAAAAAACCTCTTTTTTTCTATTATCTATTTTTTCTAATCATCAAAACTATAAATCATAAGTTAATTTTTTTTTATGTTTCATACAAAAAGTCTATAAGGGGTGTTCAGTCAGCAATAAACATAGATACTGTCTTTCTAATCAATGAAGTCAATTTAGCTATCTCTGCAAGTTCCATCATCTTCACCAACCATTCCTCCATTGTGGGTAGGGCTGAATCTTTCCACTTTTGTGCATATAATAATCTTGCTGCAGTTATATATAAACACAACGTTCCATGACTTTTTTTCCAGCTCTTTGTCCATCAATCCCAAAAGAAAAGTGGTTTTAATTGCATATTAATCTTTAAAATCCTCTGAATTAGTGTATGTATTTGTATCCAAAACTTTTTAGCTTTTTTACACATCCACCAAGCATAATTAAATGTCCCCTCATGTTGTTTCCATTTCCAACATAGATTTGAGGTACATTTATTTATTTATTTATTTAATTTCTATCACCGCCCATTTTCCCCCAAAGGAAAATTTATACCTTTATACATTCTAGACAATTTTTCTGGTGACATATGCCAACAATACATCATTTTATAAAAATTCTCTTTAAGGTTATAACATAATATAGAGAGCCAGTTTGGTCTAGTGGTTAAGGTGCTGGGCTAGAAACCAGGAGACTGTGAGTTCTAGTCCCGCCTTAGGCATGAAAGCCGGCTGGGTGACCTTGGGCCAGTCACTCTCTCTCAGCCCAACTCGCCTCACAGGGTTGCTGTTGTGGGGAAAATAGGAGGAGGAAGGAGTATTAGGTATGTTCGCCACCTTGAGTTATTTACTGTATAAAAATAATAAAGGTGGGATAGAAAATAAATAAAATAATGTAAATTTCAATTCTTTCAAACACCTATTTTCCCATTGTTCCATTTATATATTGTAACCAAAATTTTTAGCCCATTTTATTTATTTATTTATTTATTTATTTATTTATTCATTCATTCATTCTTTCACTTGTTCTTCTTTTGGCTGTTGTGGGTCTTCCGGGCTGTGTGGCCGTGTTCTGGAAGTTGTGGTTCCTAACGTTTCGCCAGCATCTGTGGCCAGCATCTTCAGAGGGCAGGAGCACAGATAGAAGCAAAATCTCTCTATCTGTGCTCCTGCCCTCTGAAGATGCTGGCCACAGATGCTGGCGAAACGTTAGGAACCACAACTTCCAGAACACAGCCACACAGCCCGGAAGACCCACAACAGCCATTGAACTCCGGCCGTGAAAGCCTTCGACAATACATTGTTCTTCTTTTGTTTCAAATTTCAATAAAAGTTTATACATTTTAGCAATTACATGTACATCATTTGTACAGTTCTATTTCAAACTCAGTCTTACAGTATTAAAAATCATATTTTTTTTTCTACTTTAAACCTTTCTAATAATTTTACATAAGAAAACCATTGACAAGTATAGCCCTCTGCTACCAAATCTTCTCTTGATTTTATTTTACATTCCCCTTGAAAGAATTCTAATATCTCACAATAAGTTAACCATTTATGTTTACTTATCATTTCTCGTCTATAAAATGCTTCTTGTGCTGAGAGCCATAAAGGTGTTTTCGGGCACAATCTGAATTCGTATGTATTCCAAATTCTCAATATGGCATGTCTGACATAATTTTTAAAATCTACATTAACCTTAACTTTGTCATACCACAAATATCCATGCCACCCAAATCTCAGATCATGTACTTCTAACTCCAAAAGCCTTATATTTCTCAGCAACACTCTTTCATCCAAACTGAAAAACAAGCTGCAAAACATAATTTCAAATCAGGTAAACCCAATCCTCCTCTTTCCTTTGCATCTTATAACACCTTATATTTAACTCATGGTTTTTTCCTCTGCCATACAAGTTTAGATATGTCCTTGTGCCATTGTTTAAACAGTGCATCAGTTGTCAAAACAGGTATTGTCTGAAACAAAAATAACATTCTAGGTAAAACATTCATCTTAATCACAGAGATTTTCCCAACAATAACAATGATATTTTCTTCCATCTGAACATGTCTTTTTAAACTTCATTCTGTGTCTTAACATAATTATTTTGAAATAACATACAATTCATATTTGTCATAGTGATACCCAAGTATTTTACCTTCTTCTCAAGCTTGAAACCCATTTTATCTATCAATTCTGTTTGATCTTGCATTTTCATATTTTTTGCTAACATATTCGTCTTCTGTTTATTAATCTTAAAGCCTGCTAATGCACCAAATTATTTTAATTTATTCATTAATGTTTTAATTCCCTTTAAAGGATCTTCTAGAACCAGCACCAAATCATCTGCAAAAGCTCTTAATTTATACGTCTCTTTTTAAATCTTTACTCTCACAATCCTCTCATCCCATCTTATGTTTCTATTCAGTATTTCAAGAACCAAAATAAACAGGAGAGGGGACAATGGGCAGCCTTGTCTTGTTCCTTTTTGTATCTCACATGTTTTGTTAGATCTCCATTAACAATTATTTGTGCTCTCTGTGAAGTATAAATCGAGTATAGCGGTATATATTTCACAGAAATAAATCAAGTATACAGGTACCGTTGAGCAACTCTTCCTACCTTCACTGCTTGTATGAAAATAAAATGACATTAATTACTAATTAACAACTAAATAATGAAGCAATATGCACATGTTTTCTTCATTTTCTTTTGTGGGCTTTGACTTATGTGACTATTACAATCTAGAAAAATATTTATTTTACTCAGTACTTTATAGAAACAGAACTCTCCACGTTATTACTTAAAGTTACCCTTGAATTATCACTTCTGCCACCGCTGCCTATGAGCTGGCCATCCCCTTTGTGAGATGCCTAAATTTGATGTTATATCATTTTGTTGTATTGCATTATGCTACATATTCTAGTTGGTAGCATGGACACTGATCTGTTTCTTGAAGCTAGAAAAATAGTTTGTTATTAAGAAACTAATTTATTTGGAAAATGTAGTTCAAGCATGTTTGAAGTAAATACATATGTAGAAATATTCCTTTGATCTTTAAGTTAAAGATAAAGATTTCTTAAACATGACTGGTGGAAAAATACTTGGTCTTTTTTGCACTGTGGCCTTTGTTTCATAGTGTTTCTTTAAAAAAATATGTATTTTAAAAAAAATCATTGCTCTTTATTATTTATCTAAGTTTTGAGGGGCTTCTCTTTTTTCCAGAAGATCCTAAAGTGATGTCCTTGTGCCATTCTGAACTAGAGCTTCAGTGCCTTGGTGTCAAGAGTTCTAGAGTCATACGTTTGACTTAAATCTGTGCAGACAATTACTGCAGCCCTCTCATTTTACATACAGAAATACTCTGCCTGAATGTGATTGTGTGTGCATGTAAGTACCCCAAATATCGGCATGTTATGCATATATAACCTAAATAAATGGTAAAATGAATTAATTGAATTTCTTCATACACATGGAACAGGGCTCACTAATGTACTAGAGCAGGGGTCGGCAAACTTTTTATGCCGGGAGCCATTTTGACATGCTCGTGCACATTTTGAAATGCTTGAGAGCCAGGGGGCGGGGTTTGCGGGTGGGGGCCAATCGCGTGGAAGGGGGCGGGGTTTCCTGGAGAAGAAACAGAGACGCTGATTGGTGGAGGCATCCTTCCGTCTGAGCTTCCACCAATCAGCATCTCTGTTTCTTCTCCAGGGTTCTTCTCCTGGAGAAGAAACAGAGACGCTGATTGGTGGAGGTGTCCTTCCTTCTGAGCCTCCACCAATCAGCGCGCTCCAAAGGAGAGCAGAGAGGCGGGCTGAAGCCTGCTGCTTCCGGAGACCGGCTTTCCGGATGTCGGGCGGCAGAGAGAGAGAGAGAGAGCCAGAGTCAAGGGGCCAAAGAGCCAGATCTGGCTCGCGAGCCGCCATTTCCGACCCTTGCACTAGAGTATTTAAACTGTGAATACCTTCATTGTGCATGAAAATCAGTTTTGCAGTCTGTAAAGAATGGATGTGCTGGCTTTTATTTTCTCTTTTCCTCATTCTGCCTTTCTGATAAACAGCCCTTATCTCCTCCCAACACACAAGATAGGCTTTACATTATTAAACAAACGGCAGTCTCTCACTCCAGTCCAAATACTTTTGGAGAGTAGGGAACCAAAACAGCACTGTAATACTTTTGAAGTGCATTTACAAAAGTGATGCAGCTTTGGCCCATGAAGCTTCTTCTAGGAGTGATTTAAAATCACTAACATTTTAATAGGAGTAGTTCATAAATGCTTTGGATAAAATCTGTTCCAGGTTTTAAGTTAGGCTGACCATATTTCCTTGAGGCAAAAACGAGCGTGCAGGGGGGTGCGTGCGTGGGGTGCGTGTGCGTGGGGTGCGTGTGCGTGGGGGGCAGGGCATGCATGTGGGGGGGCGAGGCACGGGGGGTGGGGGCATGCGTGCACATGCGGGGGGCAGGGGGTGGGGGGCGTGCACACGCTGCAACTTTAAAAAACGGGACAAATTGGCTTTTTTTCTTAAAAAGATGGGATGGTCAAGAATTGTTTGAAAAACGGGACTGTCCCGTTCAAAACGGGACGTATGGTCAGCCTATTTTAAGTAAGCTCAAAGATGAAACTGTGCATCCAAAGAAAAGCGATGAAAGCCAGATACACATTTGTATACATTAACAATTGGCACCTCATTGTTTGTAGGCCACATGGGCTGCCAACCCCTGTTTGGCAGTCTGAGGAATCCCCGAAGCTTGCTATGCCAAAATTTGGTAGCAGATTTCCCATTTTCAGTGGATTGAAGGTAAAAAGTCCAATAAGGAGGAGTAAAGTTTGAAGGATGAACTGGGCAATAGGACTTCCCCTTCCATTTCTTCCCTGTGACCTTCAAAGTCTTCCTTGGATCATCTTCCAGCTTTTCAGATCAGATGTTAGGGAAGCAATTGGTAGGGGAGAATTTGATTGGATGGATTTGAAAACACTGGTATAAATAACAGGATATGTCCATGTCTGTTAAATACAGTATGTTGCCCTGACTTAAATAAGTCCTTTTGCACATATTAAACATCAAGCATATCTCTAGTTCTGTTTTCTGAGACTGAGCTAATTAGCCAACTACTAAGCAAAAAGAAATACTCTGTGGGTTTTTGCTGTGGCCACAAATAAAGACTAGATTAACTACTATGCCTTCCACATACGGAACCAGAATAGGATTCCAGCACATGGCTAAGAAAATAATAGGATAGCTGCAAGCAACTGCCAGCTTCAGAGACAATATATGACTGAATATCAATTTCTGGGGATCAATACTGAGAGGCCTATTGCCTGCATGTCCTGCTGTGGGACTTCCAAAAATCATTTAGGTGATCATAGTGGGAAACCAGATAGTGAACAAAAGGACTGTTAGTGTGATCTAGTAGGGCTTTCCTTATATTGTGTGGGGGGAACCTTTACCTATCTTTAGAATAATGCTTTAATAACATAAAAATAAGAATGACCTTGTTATATTGGAACATCAGGCAACTGGTTGGATTTCAAAGAATCTCATTTAATAGTTGATCGCAATATTATTTTCTTTGAACATTAGAATGATAACACTTGAAAATCTAACTCTGATTCTCCTAAAAATCAACTCTGTGTGTGTTGAGAACTATCCCGAGAAGAGAGAAATATAAAGGACAATCATATAAAGAAGCAGGATGACATTTTAAACTGCAAGTTAAATTATGAGATATACGAATTTGGTAAATAATTGGTAAGAAAGGAAAAGCAACTCCTCAGGAATATGTTAAAAGTGGGAGGAATTTTGTGGGGGGCTGCAGATAAATCTTAAAAAGCGTATTAATAACTTGGTAAGTTTTACAAAGAGAAAACATTTGAATTAAAAATTATTTGAAGGAAATTTGCTTATATGCTAACCTTTAAACAAAATTAGAAGGTGAAATGATCAAGCCTGCTTAAAGCTTTACAATGTAAATGAAATGTTTATAACTAAAATCATGGTTTTACTGTTTCTTCTTCAAATTATCTAAAGTGGAATATATTATATCATTAAATCCATAAAATTTATTTTGAAAAGGAAGAGTGATAGAACACTATAATGCAATCCTATATACATCTAAAGGCAATCCAGTGCATTTATTTTTTATTTTATTTATTTTATTATTCATTCAGAAATAGTCCTTACTGAGTTCAGTGATTTTTATTTTCAGGTGAGTAGAAACATGTTTAGAATTAATATCTAAAATTTTGTATATTACACAAATAAAGGCATGTTTTCAAATAAACAAAGTTATATCTTTGGAACAGTTTTATTTTCAATAAGCATATTTTCTAAACTGGAGAGAGTGATTTTGATTTGTTTGGTTTTTTGCCTAAGTTTAATGTACCTCTCTCCTCTGTAAGGAGCCATTGGAATGACAAACTTTGGAAAATTTGTAGCAGTTGCTAATGATTGAACATGAATAATAAATAGTAGGCTTTAAACACAGTGAATGTGAATGAAGTACAACTCTGTGTTGTACTTCATTCCTGAAATCCTCAGCGGGTGACAAGACTGGAATAATATTCCTGTAAAGCTTTCCAATTTTTTACAAAATGTAGCCTCAGGAAGGAAGTAATGGCATACAACAAGATTGATTATTTCCTGATACAAAAGGACGCTCCAGCATACGTAGCTTTTGTTGTGAGGAAGAAGGAAATCAACTTCTACTTTAGACATTGCAGCTATCAACATAAATAAGGAGAGAGGGCATCCATGTAACTAATCTATTCCATTCAGTGAAAGTAAGATTCAGTATAAGGTGATGTATTTTGAAGCTAAACAAATTCTGTCCACACCTATAAACTGATGCTAAGACTCACTGATATGAAGGAGTTCTTGGGCCTGTGATGGATAGTCAATAAAAATATCAAGTCAATGTGAAGGCAACAAAGACAAATTCTGTGCTTGGGATTGTTAGGGAAAGGATAATGTATCACTTAGCATTTTAAGAGCAGAAGAGTCTTGTTGAATCAGATCAAAGGCCTTTCTAGCCCAGAATCTTATTTTCAACTGTTCAAGCAGAACACGAGAGCAACGTGTTCCAGTGACTGCTATTCAGATGTATGTTCTTTCTGATCTGAAAGAAACTAAGGATCCTTATCCTCCATGTACAGTATTTTTCCAAGGGTTGGCAGCATGGTGTCCATGGTGTCCAAGGGTTGGCAACATGATGTCCACATCACCCCCAACACCACCAGATAGCAACACCGACCTCCACAATGTGTATTTGATGCTTTAAAAGTAAAGGTGGCTGAAATAACAAGCAAACCCTGTGAGATTTTACCTGTTTTTATTATTTCTAATTGTTTAAATTATATTTTGTTGTCAGCACAAATCACATGAATTTGAATGTGATTCTTTCTACCATATGAAAATGTTGCTGTCCCCTTCATTTGTCTAATGAGCGTTAAAAGTTTTGTAAATTACTGCACAACTTCTGTTAGCAAATAGCAAAGGTTAACTATACATTGTGTGGAGAAATACCTTCTTTTATCTGTCCTGAATTTCTCACTATCAAGATTTCTTGGGTTGAAGAAGTCACAGGGGTAACTAAAGCAATCAAGGGATGGGAAGACCATTTCTTTAAGAAAAAGCAGCAGAGATTTGGGATTTATAAATTAATGTGCAGTGTGGAGAAAATAAGTAGAGAATAGTCTTTTTTCCTCCACTCACATAATGCTAGAAGCCCGAATTATCTAATAAAAGAAAGCCAACCTTGTCTGATCTTGTCTGTGCTCAAAAGCTAAGCAGGTTTGGCCCTGATTAGTACTTAGATGGGAGGCTACTATTTATTTTTATTTATTTCTCACATTTCTTCACCGCCCATCTCGGCAAACGACTCTGGGCAGTTTACAATCAAATTAAGATAATAAAAGATTAAAATATCATAAAAACAGATTCATTATAAAAATATAAATATAAAATCCAAGATGGCAAAACAACAGTCTCAATAAAATTATGGAATATCAATGCTCTGGGCTATGCTGGGAAGTCAAAAAACATCTTGGAAGAAGACAATAGTTAATCACTTCTGTACTGTTGCCAAGTACAGTGGGTGGACATGTCCATGAAATCACAGGACTTTAACATGACTTGTGAGAACTTTATTTTTAGCAATGGACTGACAACTAAAGCTATAGACATGATATCTGCCCCAGAACCATTGACACACCACTTTGTCACATGAGACTCTTCTCACGTCAAGATCATCCATGTGCTTAAAGGACTGATTCTAACAGTTGGAATAAAGGCATTTTTTTCAGCAGCTGTTCATGGCTGTCATGATAAGGGTAGGGCAGGGGTCGGCAAACTTTTTATGCCGGGAGCCATTTTGACATGCTCGTGCACATTTTTAAATGCTCGAGAGCCAGGGGGCGGGGTTTGCAGGCAGGGGCCAATCGCGTGGAAGGGGGCGGGGTTTGTGGGCGGGGGCCAATCACATGGAAGGGGCGGGGTTTGCGGGCGGGAGCCAATCACATGGCTTATTGGGGCGGGTGGGAGGGGGCGGGCCCGGCGGCAGAGGCACGGGCTGCCCGCCCGCCCCGCCCGCTTGCCTGCCTGCTTGCCTCCCCGGGATCCGAGCTGGAGAGAAAGGGTGGTGGCGGGGCTGCGCTACCGCCACTCGGCACGGGCGGGGCTGCCACTTCCGCCCGCCGGCGTCGGGCCAAAGACATGATGGGGGGCGGGAAAAGAGGCGGGCGGCGACGACAAGCGGCGCGCTTCAGGGGAGCCACCGCCGGGTGGGTCCCCTCAGGGCGGGCGGGCGGAGCGGGCGGGCGGCCCGGGCCTCCGCCTCCGCCGCCGGGCCCGCCTCCCTCGGCGCCTGTGCGGCTCCCCCGCGCCCTCCCACCCACCCCAATAATCCATGCAGTCATGGTCCTCCTCGGCGAGCCCGGCCTCCAGAGCGGGGCATGTCTGGCCGGGCGGAGCGGGCGCGGGGGAGCCGCACAGGCGCCGAGGGGGGCAGCGGAGGCCTGGGCCGCCCGCCCTGCCCACCTGCTTGCCTGCCTGCTTCCCTCCCTCCGCGAGGTCTCCCCCCATTCCCTTGCAGCCGAGCCTCGAGAGGGCGAGAAAGCCCCGATGCTGCCCCGTGGACCTCTCCAGTGTGCCCGGATCCCAGGAAGGCAGCGGGGGGCCTCGCGGAGGGAGGCAAGCAGGCAGGCAAGCAGGCAGGTGGGGCGGGCGGGCGGCCCGGGCCTCCGCCACCGGGCCCGCCCCCCTCGGCGCCTGTGCGGCTCCCCCGCGCCCTCCCACCCGCCCCAATAAGCCACGGCAGGGAGGCGCTGCTGGCCCAGGACGCGGCGCTGTCGGAGGCGGCGCAGGAGCGGCTGCAGGGGCTGCTGCGGCTGGAGATGGCGCTGCTCCGCAGCATCCAGGTGCTGGGCGAGGGCGCGGGCCTGGGATGTGAGCGGCAGGGCAGCGCAGGGTGCCTGGCCGGGGCGGTGGTGGTGGCGGCAGGGGGACGGAGCCGGCGGAGGTTTGCCGGGCGGCAGGACGGGGCGGGCGGTGCTGCTGGGGCTGGTGGTGGAGCTGGTGGGAGCAGAGGGACCAGGCGTTCCCGTGGGCGCAGCGTGCGCTCTGCAACCCGCCTTGGAGAAGTGGCCGTGGGAGGCCCTCCGGGTGCACCCTCCCGCCCCATCAATCCCCCCACCCCGCCGTTTGGCGTCCTCTCCCCCTGCTAACCCGAACCCTGCGGCGGCCGGGGGAGCCAAGCCAGGCTCGGACCGGAGGCGGCCAAGGGGAGAGCAGGCGGCTCTTCGCCCTGTGCCGCCCTGCCGCTCGCGTCCCGGGCCCGCGCCCAGCACCTGGATGCCGCGGAGTAGCGCCATCTCCAGCCGCGGCAGCCCCTGCAGCCGCTCCTGCGCCGCCTCCGACAGCGCCGTGTCCCGGGCCAGCAGCGCCTCCCTGCCGCGCCGGGCCTCGCTCAGTGCGAGAGCCAGGGGGCGGGGTTTGCGGGCGGGGGCCAATCACGTGGAAGGGGCGGGGGTGAGTTCAGCTGCGGAAGAGCCACACTCAAGGGGCCAAAGAGCCGCATCTGGCTCGCGAGCCGCCATTTCCGACCCTTGGGGTAGGGAATAATTGGGTTTTTATGTATTATTGTTGAATTTAATGTATTATTATTATATTTTAAAGGCAAGGAAGAAAAGAGATGTTTGTGGATTTATTCATTGATTATCTCAGGAGACAAGGCAGCTAGCCTTTGACTTGGGACAGTGGCAGTGTAAATTGCAAATGGGATGAGACTAGAAGGGACTTTTTTCATGGCCCAAGATTGTTTTATGTTGTGTTGTGTGTGGTGTGTTGTGTGTTGTGTTATGTTATTTCGTATAACACCAAACTTCAGCCTCTACCAACCTGGCACACTCCAACATATGTAGAGGGCACCTTGTTGGGAAGGCTAAAATAATGGATTGAAAGGTTTGAGATTACACCCTTATTAAATATGGGGCATGCGTTCTCGCCAACCAACTTCTTATCAAAATTAACTTTTGTTTGCCTAGATTCAGCTTTCCGGGAGGCCTAGAGGACTAACTTTATGTTATGTGCAAATGTGTAAGAAAGCTTGAGCACTGCTTTATACAGGAACTAAAATAGCTTTGGGGTGGGGAATTTAAATTGAAGAAGTATCAAGACTGTTGCTGCTGCTGTAGTTCTTTTCTTGCCCACAGCTTCCTTGTTCTACATCATTCTCCACATCATTTTTCCCCAATGGGGTTTAAAATGAATGCTTGAAGCAGTGATGATGATGGTGATGATGATGAAGAAGAAGATGACAGAATTTTAAAAAATGTTATTACAGGGCTATTGAGAATTTGTTCCAACTGTGTGCTCGTGTGCTTTGTGTGGGCAGTAGTGGATTACATTATAATGCTATTTGGAGAAAGGATATGACCATGCATATGTATGTACATTTTATTAATCTTGCTATGCAAATTATCTATAGGCCCTCTGGCTTTGATCATTTTTAATGTGGCCCTGCTGTGTGCTTTCTTCAGGAAATGGGATATAAGTGGGCTATCCAAGTAACAAGAAATTACTGTTGCTGTTGCAGCAACTGCTTGCATTTTGAAGTATCAGTAAATGTTTGTCAATAATTTTCAAAATAGTTCACATAAATAAAAGGAAACATTATTATTATGCACCAGTGATGTTTAAATTTTATAGATACACTCTGATTGTAAGTTTCCTACTATTTCCCTTTCTGATTCTAAATAGAAGTGTATGACCATTTCTATGCAAATATAGCTTGTGGTGGCATCTCTTTTCCTTTTATACAACATTATTTTCCATATCTCACTTTTTGCACTTCTTGCATACCTATAAATTTTATTTACATACCTTAGAACAGCATTTATCTATATAAATGTGCTTCATATTTACCTCCACAGGCAGTCAGGAAGGATTTCTTAATATTTGATAAATCAGCTAATAAATATTAAAATACAGCGGAAATATTATTTTTAAAAAAACTTAAAAAACTTTTAAAAAACATATTTAACTGAGGAAATGTTACTTTTTAAAACTGTGCAGGGATTTTTAGAAAGTACTTCTATTTAGCTTTTTGCTTCTCTTGGGTATAGCTCATATAAAAGTTTTAGAATCTTGTAACTGTTTTGTCATGAAATACTTTGCTTTGGCCAAGATTTCATAAACATTGGATGTGCTAATAAACCTGTATTTGCATCGGGGGCAGCACATTATGTGAGAGGAGAAGGAGAAGGAAAAGGAGAAGGGGAAAGAAGGGGAAAGAAGGAGAAGGAGAAGCCTTGTGTATAGAAAAATGGCATGCAGGGACAAAGTTATGTTAGAATAGTCCCTGATTGCTATTCTCCACTTTTTCCTTAGGCAGTAAGGCAAATAGTCACCTTTTTCTTTCCTTTTAAAGTTAAGACAGCCATTCAGGGGCAGTGCTGTCAGTCCTTTACTGGCAGACTCCATAAGAGGCATCTGTGTTTTCTTCTGTGTAATGAAGTAACATGTGTGTGAGACTGCTTTCCCTTCATGCTACATCTGTGTGGGTGTGTGCATACCAGGAACAACGGTGCAGGCTGCACATGCTCTGCTGTGAGTCCATGTTATGTGCCCGGGAGGGAGAAGGGAGGGCGGAAGAGGCAAAGCATTCGCAGCAACTGCCTAATTGCCTCTCCCATAAGGATTTATCCGGGGACTTTTTTCTGGAATATTTTTCTCCACAGCCCTATGCTGGATCTACCCCATGGTTGGTTGATGTGTATGTGTATGTGTATGTGTATGTGTATGTGTATGTGTATGTGTATGTGTATGTGTATGTGTATGTGTGTATACTGTATGTATGTATGTACAGTGTGTGTATGTGTATATTTATTTATTTATTAAAATTCTACACATAAAATAAACATAAAAACATAATACAGAAACATATGCAGAAACTTAAATCTGCAAATACAAAAGTAAACATCTAACTTAAAAAAACATATAGTTCACTTCCACCTTTCACTTTCCTCATGGATCCATTAACTATTTCTTATTTTTTATACCGTAGTAATCACTATTAAAATTTGCCATTATCTCCCCTTATTTAATCTATAAAAACCTTTATCATCAAGCTATTTTACTCTATTTTTATGATGTACCCTCATGTTTAAACTCAATCTTTCTTTTTCTCTCCCCATGCCAAATTTGGTCCCATTCTGTTTTCAGAGAGTTATCCTGCTGATGACAGATGGACAGAGTGAGTCTCAAGCCACTTTGTATTGATTGGAAAGAATAAAATAAATCTTTATTACTATGATCTCTCTCACCCATTTTTTTCCTAAATTAAACAAATCCAGTATCATCATTCTCTTCCACACATAAAAAAAGCCCCTGATGAATTTGACCAACGGATTAGTCAGCTTCCTTTTTTCCATAACTGACAGTCAGGTGTTAATGGAAAGCTTACAGGCAGGACCTGAGAGCAAAAGCAATAATCTTCTGACAAAGTTGTGTACCTTTTTGTTCCCCTCCTTTGACCTGGATATTATTAATCTTTGTGAGCCATCTTAGAAATCTCCTTTTTCCTTTTCAGCCAAAAAATAAGGTGTTTTTTAAAAAAAGAAACTAACTTTAACCAGATTTTTTCCACTTTATGCATACGTGCGTACGCACGTACACACACACACACACACACACACACACACACACACAATCTTTCCTCTAATAGCATTGTTGACTCTAGCTTCAATTTTTTTGTTTTTGCTTTTTTTCTGGTGGAGTTAAACCATTGTTTACTCAACCATTATTTTTAAATAAGCCACGTTTGGCTGGATTCAGACATCAACTCCAGTTAGGTTGATAGAATTATAATAGACTGCAGCATCTGGGGGTCTTCTTGGATTCAGAGCTCTGCTTGATGATCAGGTGGCAGCTGTGGCCAAGAAGGCCTTTGCACAGCTTCATCTGGTGCACCAGTTGTACCTTTTCTTGGATGGGGGGGGGGGGGCTTCAGACAGTCATTCATGCTCTAGTCACTTCCTGGCTTGACTATTGCAATGCACCTTGGAGAACACTTGGAAGCTTCAACTGGCGCAGGCAGTGATGGGCATGCCTCAATATGCCCATTTGACACCTCTGCTCCACGAGCTGTACTGGCTACTGGTCTGCTTGTGGGTGTGATTCAAGTTGAGGGACTGTCTGTGTCCCATGGTGTTTGCTTGGCTGATATGAACCAACAGGGTTGGTGCATTTCAGATAACTTCAAACACAAACAGTGTCATCTTTCAGGAGCCAGGAGGTGTACCTTCTCTGTCATGGTTCCTGCCCTCTGGAATGAAGTTTCCCCTGCACTTGGGGGTTGGGGCTCCCACCCTGGTAATGTTCCAGAGGGCCTTGAAGACCTGGCTCTTCTCTCAGGCCTTGGTCTAGGGAGCCTCACGAGTTTTGTGTTTGGTCAGATTCACCATCTTGTTCTTCAACTGCTTCTTATTTATTTGTTTTGTTGCCTTTGTTTTGAATTGTTGCATTCTATCTTTTTTTGTTATATTGTGAGTCATGTGGAGTTGGGCAGCACCTGAATCAAATAATTTAAATTAAATTAAATAATTCTACTTTACTTGCCTTGCACAAGAGATTCTTTTAGTTGTTGCAGGGAAAACCTGTCTTTGGAGAAGTTTGGCTAGTTCTGACTTGACTGGTTTTCAACTGCAAACCAAGTATTTCAGAAGCATTCATAACAGTAAAAGCTTTATCAATAAATAGTAGCACCACACAAAGAGATAGAGGTTATTAAAATGGTAATGTGTGAGAAGGGACATCGTTAAAACCCAAGCAATAATAAAATTAAAAAGAAAGTCTTGGGAGATGAGTTGAGCTTTGTGTGCTAATAAAGATCCCAAAATGTGTTTGATATGCAATAGCTGTCACCTTGTAAACGATACTGAAATCTTATTCAGCAGTGAAGAAAATGCAGATCATTAACACACACACACACACACAACTTTAATGGGGAAAGTGATTATAAAATATGAGTATTCTTGATCTTTTTAGGTCAATGGTCACAAATGCCTCCCCTACTTTCTAAATTTCATTTTTTGTCAGGCCTTTCCTTTCAACATCCTAAAAACTAGCCCTCTTGGGAAAGAAACTAGGGAGGGAAGATGTTGGCAGAGAAAAGACCTGATTCTATTTTCAGCAAGCATTCAGTCTCAACAAAAGGCCAAGAACATGCTTAGTTTTAATAGCTACTTTGGGAATTTCCTATGCGGTAGAGCCGCCCAAGGGGGAAAATGCAGGTGAAAAAATTGCAGTGATATTGTCACCTGGCTGTTTCCTACAAGCTACGCCGGCAAAGGGAACAACAAGCAAGCTCTGTTGGATTCAACGGAGTAGAATTAATGCATTGAGCTCCCCAAGTTTTAGTTCAGGAGTCTTGTTTTGCCGGCTTTGTTACATGAGATAATTTTTTTAAGTAAAACATAAGAGTTTCCATACTCAGGGTAAAAGGTAAAGGTAAAGGACCCCCCCGCACATTTGTGCAGTCGTGTCCGACTCTAGGGGGCAGTGCTCATCTCCGTTTGTTAGCCAAAGAGCCAGCGTTGTCCAAAGATGCTTCCACGGTCATGTGGCCAGCATGACGCGCACGGAACGCTGCTACCTTCCCACCGAATTAATCTATTAATCTACTTGCATTTGCATGCTTTCGAATTCCTAGGATGGCAAGAGCTGGGGCGAGTGCGGGAGCTCACTCCATCATGCGGGGCTAGGGATTTGAACCTCTGAACTTGCGATCTTCCGATCAACAAGCCTGGTGTCTTACCCGCTGAGCCACCATGCCCCAATACTCAGGGTATGTTATGCATATTGTGGTAGAGCTTCTTCCTGATATGGAGCTAACTCATCTCAGTTAAAGGCAATGGGGTTTAGAACTGCTTAATTCTGTCTCAACCACATCCACATTAAATTCTTAGCTTCGCCGCTACAAACTCCTAATGTAGAATGCCTGTCAGATCACATTTCTGAATAGAAATATAAATTCTTTTACAATTTTATTAGATACACACCATATTTCAACAAGGAGAATTTTCTTTATGTTTCCATAGAAATCCTGATGCTAAGGAATAACGAAATGTAATACTGTTCACTCTAGCCAATTTTTCTTAGTTTAGCAAAATTCAAATCATTCCTCAAAAAGTATTACTTGGAATGAGTGATCTGGGAATTGCAACCTTCCTTTCCTGCTCCTTTAATAGGTAGCACCCTGATAATTTGTATCTCCAAGAATGGTCAATTATTCTTGAGATGAGGAAGGAATTTATTCTACTCATGCAAATTCACTTTTCTTTAAAGCTTACAGTAACATGAATAGAGTCCATTCTTTTCTCTTAGAAAAATGAGTAAGGCTAGGCTTATAAGTGTAGAGGAACACTGAGTAACATGTCTGTGCAAATTTGAGTTGAGTCTCTAAACTAGGATCTTGCTGTTGGCAAAATGGCATTCTCTGGTTTTATGCTACAGGAAGAGGAAGGCCCTCTCACATGAGCATTTTTGTGCATCTATGTGATGGTCTGTGAGAATAACCTTGGGAGACAGGAGGAGGAGAAGGATAAGCAGCCTAGGCAATGGTCAGACAAGAAATATGTCAGCCCACAATAGGAATGGGGACATGGGAAGTGCCTCAGAAGGGTCCCTCCCTACTTCTCTGGAAAGTAAAGGGGAGGAAGGGGAGAAGTGCTTTCAGACTTGCAAGATTCTGTTACTGTAACCTTACAAAAAAGTAGTGTTAGTACTCATGGTTTTGGTTTCTTGTCTGGATTACCTTGAAGGGCTACTATCAGATCTTTTCTCTGTCAACATCTTCCCTCCCTAGTTTTTTTCCCAAGAGGGCTAGTTTTTAGGATGTTGAAAGGAAAGGCCTGACAAAATAAAAATTTGCCACCAGATGCAGTTCCAGGTATCTGAGATGAAATGTAGAAAGCGGGGGAGGCATTTGTGACCATTGCCCTAAAAAGATCAAGAACTACTATCCACTACCTGTGGATAAAGCAATTTCAATATAAATGAATCTAAGCAGATTATAAAAGTGGTATATAAAAATATATGATATATATAATATTAATATTAAACAACATCATGACAAAATCACAATAACAGTATCATTAGCAGCTCCCAGATAAATCTTCCATCTCAGTCCTCCAGTGCTTGTTTAAATGGCCAACTTTTCACTAATCTTTTAAATATTAACAACTTGGATCTTATTTATGGAGGGAGTTGATTCCACGGGTGTGGGGGGAAGGGGGGGCTCCAGCAGAGAATACTCACTTCCAAGTCTCCTGCTACTACCACTTCACAGGAGACCAGCACTTTTAGCATACTTTTTCTACGGATGTACTTTGGGTGTGGTGGCTCACAAGGGGCGCGGTGGCTCAGCGGGTAAGACGCCAGGCTTGTTGATCAGAAGGTCTCAAGTTCGGAGGTTTGAATCCCTAGTCCCGCATGACGGAGTGAGCTCCCGCACTCGCCCCAGCTCTTGCCAACCTAGCAATTCGAAAGCATGCAAATGCAAGTAGATTAATAGGTACCACTTTGGTGGGAAGGTAACAGCGTTCCGCATGCATAATGCCGGCCACATGACTGTGGAAGCGTCTTCGGACAATGCTGTCTCTTCGGCTAACAAATGAAGATGAGCACCAGCCCCTAGAGTCGGACATGACTGCACAAATGTGCGGGGGAACCTATACCTTTACCTTACTTTGGACAGGCAGATTTTACTTGCAATAAGTGGTCCTGAGAGCCAAACTCCAAGCCATGAAGGATTTTATAAATTATTGCTATCAACTAGAGTTTCTGGAAAGAAACTAGAAGCCAGTGCAGCTCTCCAAATACTAGTGTTATATGACAATACTGAGAAGTTCCCGTTAGTATGCAAGCAGCTGCATTCTGCAGCAGTTGAAGTTTCCTGGTGGTTTTCAGTGTTCACTTAATTTAGAGTCCATTAAGTAGTCCATTCAAGGAGTGGACTTAAACCAATCACTTTTGGTTGATGTTTTAGACTCCTATTCTTTTTTATGATAGAAATGGTTTCTGAGACCTGAATACGCATACTCCACTATACCTCACCGTGTTACCTTTTACCTCCACCTCTTGAAGATCCTGACTCAAATCCTGAAATGTCTGATACACATACTCACCCTTTATTACACATACACTCTCTCAGATAGCATGCACAGGATTGCAGCCTAAAACTGTCTTCCAGTAAAAGTCACTTTAATGCAGTGAATGATAATCTGACGTTCACACAGATTTTATTATTAATTACAATGATTATTAAATATTAACTAATTAATTACAGGTAGTCTTCATTTAGTGTCCATAATTGGGACCTGCAACTCAGTTGTTAAGTGAAGCAGTCACTAAGTGAAACCGCAACTGTGTTTACAAACTTACTTCAGCTTTCCTTTGCTTTACAGACTTTTACAGACCTGCAAAGGTCAGCTTTGGCTTGTATCCAAAGATAAAGTACCTGCCTTGAAGGTTCCAGCATTCAATATGCATTATCTCTGGATATGGCTGGGAAAATTCTCTGAATTTCTGTAGTCAATGCTGACAGTGCCAAACTGGATGAATCAAAGATTCAGTGAGGTATAAGGCATTTGATGGGGCCAGACAGAGTTTCCTGGAGTGGCGAGGATGCCGAGCGGTGAGCAGCAAGGATGGTGACCGGTGAGCCCCCAACATCTTGGGACTCTTTTCCAGACCCCTGCCTTGCCAGTCGGTAACTTTGGGGGGACTTCCTGGGGTCTCCTGGCCCTCATGCCTTGTGTGTTTAGGCTGGGGGCTGGTGAGGGCAGACAGAGTCTTTGAAGCAGCTGGGATGGTGTGCAGCATGGTGAGCCCTGGTGGCATGGAGCAGTGAGTCCCATCACCTGACGGGGCTGGACACTCTGCTGAGCCCTGGCTCCTGTGGCGGGGGACTGGGCGGGCTGGTGGGCCCCCCAGTGTGAGGAGCTGAGTGCCGTGGGGAGAAGAACAGTGCGACCTGGAACGCTGAGCGACGCAGCATGGTGAGCCCCAGTGGCACAGAGCAGTGAGTCCCAGCGACAGAGCGGCCTGAGTGGCCCAGCGAGTCCCATCCCCAACCTGCCTAGAGAGGGCAAAGGAGTACTAGGGTCCCTCCAGTGTGGTGAACGGGGTACTCCCTCCTGGGTGTGAGAGACAAGGGAGGGAGTCTGGGAGTGGATGCTTGTTTGCGAGGACACTCACCTCTTGAGTGAGAGACAGGGGTGAGGAGTAGTGGATGCAGTGTGCCCCCCATCGACCAGTGAGAGAGGCCGAGGAAGGGGGCACAGTGGGTGTGTGGGTGATGGCTGGGCTCTAACAGTGCCGAGAGCATGAGCTGGAGTGCTGGGGGGCCTGCCATCTCCCTGTGGTTGATTGGTTGTGTATTGGGATGCACAAGTGGATGGAGGGACCCCTAAGCAGGGATTCCAGAGGTCTAGGATTGAGGGGAAATGGATTTGGAGACTCTGGGGGTTTTAGGGCGGGCCATATTATTCAGATGGTGATGGGCCAGGGATGCTACGATGGAAGTCAGAGGGCAGGCCATCTTTGGGGAAGATGCCCCTGGTGCCTGATACTTGTGGCATGTTCCAGCCCTCTGTGCTCAGACCCAGGCCCTGGACAGCAGACTTATGGGTACCCTGGTCTCCAGCTGTTGCTCCTTAACACCAGGTCAGTCAACAACAAGGCCCCTGTCATATGTGATTTGATCACTGAGGAGGGGGCAGACCTGGCGTGTATTACCAAGACCTGGCTGGGCACAGAAGGAGGGGGGGCCCTCTTGGAGATGTGCCCAGCCGGTTTATGGTATGGCACCAGCCAAGACTCCAGGGCAGGGGGGGAGGGGTGGCTCTTGTCATCTTGGAATCTCTAGTGGCCTTCAGGGGCACTGCTCCACAAGGGGCCAGCTGTGAGACTCTGTTTTTCAAGTTGGGCTCCCGAGAACAGTTGGGAGTGTTGCTACTGTATCAGCCTCCCTGCTGCATAGCAACCTCCCTGCCTGAGCTACTGGAGGCCATCTCAGGGTTGGCAGTGGAGTTCCCTAGACTTATGGTTCTGGGGGACTTCAACCTGCCATCCCTGGGGCATGCCTCGGAGATGGCTTGGGAGTTCATGGCTACCATGGTGGCAATGGGCCTGTCCCAGATTATTTGGGATCCTAATCTGGACAGTGGCTTCACCCTGGACTTGGTCTTCTTGTCAGAGCAGTGGCAATGCAATCTGAAGGGACAGTTACATCTGTCCCCTCTGTCATGGTCAGATCATGCCCTGGTGGCCTTGAGTTTCTCTTATGCCGCCCCCCTCTGCAGGGAGGCAGGACCCATTCGATTGGTCCACCCTCGGCGACTGATGGACCCGATGGGGTTTCAGAGGGAGCTGGGGGTAATACCCGAGGATCTGCTGCATGGTCCAGTGGAGGCCCTGGCTGCTGCCTGGAATAGGGAGGTGGCGGGGGCCTTGGACAGGATTGCGCCTGTGCAACCGCTCTTGTCCCATCGAGCCTGACACTCCCCGTGGTTTACGGAGGAGCTGAGGGTTCTGAAGAGGATTAAGAGACGTCTACACTGCCGCTGGAGGAAAAGAAGGACCAAACCCAACCAAACACAAGCTAGAGCCACTATTAAGGTAAAGTAAGAAATGTCAATATTTCTCCGCTCTTATTGCATCCGCAGAATGCCGCCCAGCAGCCCTGTTTAAGGTCACCTGATCCCTTTTGGGAAAGGTGGGCCCAGTGACCCACCTTCATGGCTGTGCAGAGGAATTTTCTGGGCATCTGCAGGATAAAATCGCTCGGATCCATTCCAAGTTGGACTCCAAGCGTGAGGCATGGTCTGTGGAGATGCCTGGGGCATGTACTTACCCGGTTATCTGGGAACGGTTTGATCCTGTTGGGCCCGAGGAAGTGGACAGGATCCTCCTGACTGTAAATGCCACCATGGGTCAATTATATCCATGACGCTCCTGGCTGGTGAAGGCAGCTTGGGAGGTGTTGTGCGGTTGGGTCCAGGCGATGGTAAATACATCCTTGGGAGAGGGGGTGTTCCTGGCTGCCTTTAAGGAAGCGCTGGTGCACCCTCTCCTCAAGAAACCATCGCTGGACCCTACTGTACTGGACAATTTTTGTACAGTCTCCCACCTCCCCTTTTTAGGGAAGGTGGTTGAGAAAGTGGTGGCATTGCAGCTCCAGAGGATTCTGGATGAAATGGGTTATCTAGACCCCTTCTAGTCATGTTTCAGGCCCAGATATCGGACAGAAACAGCATTGGTCGCACTTATGGATTATCTCTGGTGGGAACGGGATGGGGGCAGTGCATCCATACTTGCTCTTCTTGACCTCTCAGTGGCTTTCAATACCGTTGACCATGGTATCCTTGGTATCAGGGAGTTGGGGGTGGGCAGCGTGGTTTTGCGCTGGTTCACCTCCTTCCTCCAGGGCTGGTCCCAATCGGTGGTGATAGGGTGTGAGGGATCCGACCCACGGCCTCTCCTTTGTGGGGTGCCGCAGGGTTCAGTAGTCTCTCCGCTCATCTTCAACATCTACATGAAACCACTGGGTGAGATCATCTATCACCACGGGATGAAGTATCATCAGTACACTGATGATACCCAATTATACATCTCCGTCCCGGGTGATGTAAGTGATGCTGTGACCACCCTCTCTCAGTGCCTGGGGGCTGTGGGGGTTTGGATGGGGAACAACAAGCTTCAGCTGAACCCTGGTAAGACAGAGTGGCTGTGGGTTAATGGCTCCTCTGTATCCAGGAATTTACCATCTTTAGCTCTGGATGGGGTTACCCTGCCCCAAACAGACCCGGTGTGGAATCTGGGGGTCCTCCTGGACTCACGACTCCTGTTCAAAGAGCAGGTGGCAGTCGTGGCCAGGAGGTCCTTTGCTCAACTTCGTGTTGTGCACCAGTTACACCCTTTCCTTGATCGGGAAGCCCTTCGAACAGTCACTCATGCCCTAGTCATCTCCCATATAGACTATTGCAATGAGCTTTACATGGGGCTACCCTTGAAGAGTATCTGGAAGCTACAGCTGGTCCAGAATTCAGCTGCGCGGGCAATTTTAGGTGCCCCAAGATCGGCACATGTAACACCTTTGCTATGAGAGCTGCATTGGGTACCAGTTTGCTTCTGGGTCCAATTCAAGGTGTTGGTTATTACCTTTAAAGCCCTACATGGCATGGGTCCAGGTTACCTGAGGGACCGTCTCATCCCCGTTACATTGACCTGTCCCACCTGGTCATGCAGAGAGGGCATGTTACAGACCCCGTCTACAAGAGAATGCCGTCTGGTGGGCCCCAGGAAGCGGGCCTTCTCTGCAGTGGCTCCTGCCCTTTGGAACATTCTTCCCGCAGAGGTGAGGCAAGCCCCCTGTCTCCTGACCTTCTGGAAAAAGTTGAAGACCTGGCTTTGCCATCTCGCTTGGGGTGGGAAGGGGAATAGTCATTCTTGGGGATGGCTGATGAACTCATTTAGAACTTTTACTGCCATCTGGATTCTATTTTATATTTATAGTTTGTATTTATATTTATATTTATTTTTTATGTATTAATTTTGGTTTTATTGTATTTTAATTTTTCAGTTTTATTGTAAACCGCCCAGAGTCCCTCTTTCGGGGGGAGATGGGTGGTGGCAAATTTTGGTAAATAAATAAAATAAATAAATAAATCAGAGGATTGGACGTAAAGTTACTTTTTCATCACTGTCATAACTGTGAACGGCTGCTAAACCTGGCAGTCGCTAAACGAGGACTACCTATATATCTGTTCGTCAAAAGCTTGGAGTAGTACATATGGCATTCTCATTCCTCCATTTGATATAAATACTGGTCAGACTCAAAGCCTACTTAGCTTTATCATGTCTACAGCTTACTATCTCATGGTATATTTTAGACCAGTCTTCCTCAGCGTGGTACGCTCCACCTGCATTGGGAGGGTCACTAGCAGAATTCTCAGCCAACATAACAAACACACATCTGGAGTGTGCAAAGTTCGGCTAGACAGCCTTAGATAATCCTACTTGAATAACTCTTCTTAAAAAGAGCTCTCTTACAGCCAAGAGGAGGAAAATGCCCCAGAGAGAGGGGTGGGGGTGGGGAAGCTGCTTTTCTGAAAGAGGAAAGTAAGAAAGACGAACATTTGCAAAACCTTAAAGAGATATTTGGAAATAATGTATTTCAGATTGCACTGGATTGGTAAAGAGGACGTTATAGCAAAATAAAGGCAATTAACTTCAATATTTTAAAAATAGTTCTCAAACAGGAATAGGTGCAGAGAAGGGCAATAGGAGGTCAGGAGATGAGAAACCAAGGGAGGAGAAAGTGGAGAAACTGAGAATGTCTAGAGAAAAGAAAGCTGATGAGGGGTATTTATTTAATTTCTATAGCCACCCATCTCAACAAGTGACTCTGGGAGGCTTACAATTTAATTAGTAATTATCAAATACTTGAAAGGATGTCATATACGTACATTTTATTTATTTATTTATTGGATTTATCACCACCCAACTCCCCCAAGGGAGGTCAAGTCCTGTTTTCTGTTATTCCAAGATCAGGGCAGAGTAATAGTTACTATTTTTTGTAACTTTTGTAAGTTAATACTGTAGGTTTAAGTTTATTTATTTATTTAATTTTTATCCCACCTTTATTATTTTTATAAATAACTCAAGGCAGCAAACATACCTAATACTCCTTCCTCCTCCTATTTTCCCCACAATTACATTCAAAAACTGGTTGAATGTTAGAAACAATTTCCTAACAAATAAAAGCAGTTCAACAATGAAACCAATTCCCCAGAGAAATAGCGGGCTCCCCTTCACTGTTGTATTCCAACACAGCCTAGACATCTCTCAGAAATGTTTTAATCTGGATTCCTGCTCTGAGATGGAGTCAATAGTATAAATGGCTTTTCCAACCCCCATGATTTGAACATTTGCAAGGTCCTTTATTGGTATCTTATGATTCATTAGCTGGTGATACATTTAGAAGTAACATTCTTTCTATTTGTCTTGAATATTCTAAGGCATCAAAATCTGATAGTTTATGGGTATGGGATTAAGCAAATGAATTAGAATGTGTTTCTAAAAACAGCACGTTTTATAGACATACAGTATCATACCATTCCAATCATGCACAAGCCCCAAGGTATTTTTAAAATTATTTTTTTTACATTGATATTATGCTGTGTACAGTTTTACACTGTAATACTTGATATGTCTTAAGAAATTTTAATTGACTTCAGAAGTTTTTATGTATCTGTTGGGAAACAGATCTTGAAAAAGCTGCACTTGAATGCTGCTACTGTATGTTCTAGCACTTTGGGGAGCATTAATAGCTTTCGTAATTTGCTCTTTTGAAGGTTAGTAGGTTATTTTAATAATTTCACTTGGGTTTTGTGCACTTTGTGGACCATATGCATCTTCCTTGTCAGTGATCTTCAGACTAGGGCATATCTCATTAATCTAGATAATTAATCAAATGAACAAATCCTAATGTTTCTCTTCTTCTGAGGTCCCACACAAGATCTTAATATTTGACCCAGCTTTGTGATTTTACAAATTTTCAAGCTTTGATTGCATATATGAAATTGTTTCTGATTTATTTTTTGTAATGAGAGATAGGGACATCCGCTTCAGAAAAGATTTTGTTCCATTCCTTGAGAAATTATGTTATTGATCTTCCAAAAGCTTTAACACAAGATGATTTCCAGTCATCTTGAAGTTCTTTTCATTGTTGTTATAAAAGAGTCTTTGTTGTCTCATTGCCATATTGAGGTTTCTTGCCTTTTGAAACTTTAAGGACAAAGGGAGCAACACTGGAGTGTCCTCTGGGTATGGTCAAAAAATCAAGATGTCAGCCACAAATGGTGTGATTGGTGCTCCACTGGTTTTTTTATGTGTGTCACTTGCATGTCTTGGCTACCTTCTTAACTTTTTGACCATACCCTGAAGACACCCCTGGAGCTACCCCTGGAGCAGATTCATGTTGGTCCTGGTCCACTCAAATACAATCCTTCACAGGTCTGCCAGAGCTCCACTACAGCTCACAGCCTGCAAAAAGTTGGCCATCCTATCCTAGAGTGTAAATTTTTTTAAAAAGGGATAAGCAATGTCATTCTTTACATACAGCAACACTAAAATATCAACATTTACCCCCATTGTCTTATTCTTTTTTATTTCCATGGTTAACATCATTTTTACAACTGAGAAGTGATGGAATTTTGAAGGTTAATAAAAGAACTCCAAGCAGCTAACAACAATCTTGCAAAGTAGAAGCGTGAACCAGAAGGGATTTGCACATTACGCTTAATTACATTCAGAAATAAATTCAGTCTTCACATAGTACAGAGCTTTCCAAACTGTGTGTCGCGACACAAAAGTGTGTTGCCTGCAGGGCCCAGATGTGTTGCGTCAAAACACACCAACAGTGGCGCGCAAAAATCCAAAAGCGCCGCAGCTACGGCGGTGCACAAAAATCGAAAGCGGCAGCAGCGCTTCCAGGGTTTTGCACGCTGCCGCAATGGTGGCGCTTCTGGGTTTTCCCGCGGCGACACACCAACGGCGGCGGCGGCAAAAACTGAAACCAGCAGCAGCGCTTCCGGGTTTTTGCGCGTCACCGCGGGAAAACTTTGGAAAGCCCTGACATAGTAGTTAGATGAAGAAAAATATAGATAGCTTACATTTATTCAGTAGAACTGGATACAAGTAGATTCATAGAAGATCTGCGTGCAAGCGAGATGAAAGGACAAGAGATGCATTTTGCAGCACCTCCTGCTTGCAGGTGTGCCCAAAGAGTAATGGAGGTTGTTAATCCCCCAAACTCAAGAAGAAGAAGGAAGTGGAAATCAGGTGACCCATGTGACATCCTACAAGCACAATAGAGATGTGTTTACTAGAAAGGACCCCCTTATACTTATGAGACAATGCTGAGTTGACCCCTGATAATTCCAACACCCCTTCTCAAGTTAGCATGTCTCAGAGTCCACAAGGTTCAACTTCTTCCACAGTTCTTGGTAACTGCTCCTCGGCAAAGGCTTCATGAGAATGTCCACAGTCATGTTCCTTGTGGGACAATAGTCTAGTCTGACTATTCCTTGCTCTTGCAAGTCTCTTATTACATGATACTTAACATCAATGTGTTTAGTTCTCCCATTAATCTTTTCTGACCATGAGAGCCTAATACAACATTGGTTGTCTTTGTAGACCTGAATAGGGGTAGATTCCTCTATCCCCATGTCTTCAAGCAGTAGCTTGAGCCACAAAACCTCTTTGCATGCTTCTGCTGCTGACACATACACCGCCTCTGTGGATGAATATGCGACTGTATCTGGCTTATGGCTTCCCCAGCTTACTGCCCCACCCCAATAGAAAAATACATGCCCACTAGTGGATTTACAGTCAGTAATGTCTTCTGCCCAATCTGCATCTGTAAACCCCACTAGTTTAGGATTGTCAGTGGCTGGTAGCTTTAGTTTTAGGTGTATAGTGCCCTTTAGATACGTACCTTCCCACCCACTTAACACCAGTCCAGTCTTTCTGTGTGGGTGTGCTAGTTTTTCTGCATAGAATGTTTACTGCAGCTGCTATGTCTGGCCTAGTGGTAGTGGCTAGATACAGTAGCTTACCTATGGCACTTTCATAGCCGTTGTTCTTTGGTAAGAGTTCACTAGGTTCCTGTTGCTTGTGGAAACCTGTTTCCATTGGTGTTGGCATAGGATTGGCATTTTGCAGTCCTAAGCTTTCCAACAGTTTTAGGATCTTTTGCTTCTGGCTTAGAAGAAAGCTTCCATCTTCTTCCTTTTCAATCTGTATCCACAAGTAGTAGCTGGCATTGCCCAGATGCTTGACTTCTACTTCTTTGTTCAGGTTGGACACGATTTCATCAAAGTCTCTTTTGTTATTATGGCAAATCAGCAAATCATCCACATAACAAAGAATGTACACCTCTCTGCCATTTCTGCGTCTTGTGTAGAGACAGGGATCAGCTTTGCCTTGAACAAAGTCTTGCTTAAGAAATACTTGGTTCAACTTCTTATTCCATGCTCTTGCTGCTTGCTTCAGGCCATAAATCCCCTTCTGAAGTTTGTAAACAAGTTGCTGTGCTTCAGGACTGGCAAAGCCTGGAGGTTGTAGCACGTACAGTTCTTCCTCTATCTCTCCATGTAGAAATGCATGCTTATGAGACAATGCTGAGTTGACCCCTGATAATTCCAACAAGAAGAAGTTTCATTTTTCAATGGAAAATATAGAATAAGCCTGAATAAAATAGACTTAACTCATCTCTAGCTCTACTGGCATCAGTGTATTTTACCCCCTTATTCTGACATAGTTTAAAAGTATACAAAATCTGTAGACTGTGTCACCAATATCTTGGCAGGAAGACAGGTGATTTGCAGTGCCTGGGAACAGACACAATACAGGCAGGATGAAGAGCAGCAGCAAGGACACCAATTTTCATACCGGTACAGTATTCTACTGACTGAAGGATGGTTGGATAATGCTTTAAATCTGTAGTGGGAGAAGTTACTAAATTAGTTCCTTCCATAGCAGAAACAGTAACACTGAAATTTTATAAACTTGCAATGAATGCAAGCTATGATTGTTCCTATAACTGTCGTTTCCCACTGACTTCCTACTTACCTTTCTAGATATTGTTATTGTCTGACAAAATAGCTAGTAAACACTCAAGCCTCAGTTGCATCTGAAGGTGTCCTTTGGAATTTTAGCATTTCTGATTTCCAGTGCTTTTATTTGCAAGTGACAAGCTCCGGAATAAACCGTTTTTCTTCTTGGCAGCTTCCTTAGCAAGGCAAACGCAGCCCAGAGGCAAGCTTTTCCGTTAGAACTCCCTTCCATTTCCAAAACCAACAAACCACCATCCTCCACTACTCTCAAGTGTTATTTTATATACTGCTTGCCCAGTAAAAAATTAACTAAATTGATAACTCTTTTATGAACTTGAATTGCTCAACCCACCTTGAGAAACTATACTTTAATTCTGGGCATGCAAACACCACACATAGAAATTCAATTTAAATATTTGCAATTCTTCAAAAGGTAGGGGGATTGCTTAGCATCACCCAGAAGAGCTGGAGGTTTGTGACAGGTGAACTCAGGTGTCCCCTGGCTGCCTTTATTAATACAAATTATTTTTAAAAGTTGCAAAGAGAAGTTATGATGATAGATGAGAAATTGCCTGGAGGAACTAGATAGGAAGGCACCCACTGCTTTACCTAATTACAGCTGCTACTGGGAATGGAGATAGCTGACATATAACAAATATGCCTCTCCCCAGAACATGGGTGCTTTTAAAAAAAATCATAATATTAATTCCATAAGTAGATTTTCACAAAGCACACAAGCAGCATAGCTTGATGCCATATCCTAATTTAAAAATAGACCACCAGACTAATTTAGTGCCCTCCAGCTATGTTGACTATAAATCCCATCATTCTCAGCCAGCACAGCCATTATGCCAGTTTCAGAAAAGCTATTCACCCATATAACTTGAAATGATCTTTTCTGTATCAGTTACAACTGTTGGGCACACCCAGAGAAGAACTTCTGCTTCCTGTTTTTTTTAAAAAATGTTTTAAGCTTTTGGGTTTTTGACCTTTTTCTTCCATTTCCACTGCCATTTAGTCAGCTTTTATTTTGACCTCCTTCCCTCGTCCATCATATCAAATTTCATAATGACTGGTCAAGATGTGTTGATTTATGAAGAACAGAATGTCCATCAGTTTTTGAAACAGAGATATAATGTATTTTAACTACAGAGCTGCTTCTGCTGCTATATGGTTTAAACTGAAGTATTTGTATTGCATCTACAATAGTTACTTTACATATATATGGAACTGCCCAGTGATAAAACATTCTCTGTAGCCTAGAAATTGAAAGAGAATCCAAGAACCCTAAATAATTCTACTTGAGTCCTGTATTTAAAAGAATCTATACACATTTCTTATGAGAAAGGGGTTATTAATTTAACAATAACAGCTCAGTGATTGATATCCTTTTATTGGAAAGTTCATATTGATCTTGGAAATTAATAGAAGTACAAGGTTCACCAATTTGAACTAAGGGTAAAAATCAGGAACAAAACCAATACCCCATTATATTTATTCCATGAACTAAAAACAGATTAGCCAACATATGCAAGGCCAAATCTATAGCTAAGTAGCATTCTTTTATAGCATAGCTTTCCAAACTGTGTGTCACGACACATTAGTGTGTCACAACAAAACCCGGAAGTGCTGATGGCACATCACCGCTGCCCCTGTGGCGGTGCGTGTGGTGATGGTGGCGGCAGCAGCACGCCATCAGCGCTTCCGGGTTTTAGCGCGAATCACGAGGCTGCTGCCACCACTGCCATGCACGCTGCCGCTGCGCCGCCGCCATTGGTGTGTCGCCAACAGCAGGACTTTGGAAAGCACTGCTTTATAGTTTCCTCCATCCTGGCATGATGCCTGATTCTAGTAGTCTGACACTGGGAGATAAAAAACCTCTCTCCACTTTCTCCATGCTATCCATGATTTTATACTTTTCCATTACATGTAGTCCTCATTTAGTGACCACTTTTTCATCACCGTCATAATTGCAAATGGTTGCTAAACAAGGCAGTTGCTAAATGAGGACTACCTGTAAAGCAATGACTTGCTGCTTGATTTAGAAACAGCTGCCCAGGAATTTTTAAGTGAGCTCTTTCTCTGTTGGCAAAGTAAGCTTTCCATCATCTAGTGCTGTCTACCTTATTATATGTGTTTAGATCCATCCTGATTTGCCAGCATTACATTTTCATCTTTTCTCTCTTCTCCTTCCCCCCAAGTTTCCTGTCTGAGGTCCCTGCCTATCTCCTCCTCATTCCTATAGGAAAATTGTTGTCTGTGGGAAACTCTGTTATTTCTCCTACTCTCTGGGTTTGGTTATCAGGAAAAAAAGAACAATATGTCTGTCTGCATGTATATGTGACATGATGCTAGAGAACCATGGGTGTCTTCAGACTGCCGCACCACATATCTGAAACTTCCACCCAGCTTGGGGAAAGCTACACAAGTCATCCTGGGACCTACCAGTAAATCTGGTTCTTCCGTCCATTCCCATTATAAGACAAATATAGACCACTTTTTTGATGCCAAGGGGTACAACTTTTAACAAATTATTTGGGGGATGTAGAGCCTTAGTGATGATATGACATCACATAATTGGCCAGCTGATTCCCCCGCCACTCTAACCCAAGACCTGGGATAGAACCAGGTCTTAAGGGATTGTTTAAATATAGACGGGTGGGGGCCTTTCAAATCTTGGGTGGGGGGGATGTTGTCTCAGAGGGCAGGTGTCACGACAGAGTTAATTTAAGCTAAAAAATGAAGGATGCCTATCAGATGTGGTAAAACAAATTGCTTCTTCATTTTATTTTATTCTGAAGAAACAAACAAATCTTGATTATAGTCAAAGACCAGCATATGGAGGATGTGTCAGTTAAAATTATTCTGAAGAAATTCCAACATCCTCTACGTAAAGCAACAGGAATCACAACACCCACAGCAACATTTAAACCCAATATATTTCTCCTCCTGGAGAGACTTCCAGGAACGGCCGTACAATCAATCTGGAGGGCTCAGGTTGGGAAAGTCTGCATTGCCATGTAGTTCCTTCTTTAGGGCAGGCATGAGAAGATGGAGTTGCAGAGTCTAGATATTCTGTAGAATCAGTTAATCTCTGTATCATTGGAGAAAACTTTGGCTCCCTGATTGGATTTTGTAGCAGTCAGTTTGAGTGCAATGCAGATGAGCAGTCTAGCACAGAGGCAGGAGGGCGGATGCCAAGCATCTATAAAACCGCCACCATTCATTTTTATGACAACCTCCTATGGAAGGTTTTCCCAGTAGTTCAAAGCCAGCCTTTCAGACCTTGAGCATTGGGTCACCTGAGGCTTGCTCAGAGGTCCTTTGGCAGAGAGCAATAGACAGATGTTCCTCAGCTGCAGTACCCCTTCCACTCTTACTTCAGATCAGCCAGCAAGCACAGGGGAGATATGGCCGTATTGTTCCAGATACTGTTCCACAATTTCCACCAAAAAGGATGCAGTAACTCTTTCAAAGGCTGCTGTGATTAAAGTGCTAATTAAAGTCTCTTAATGGCACAGAAGAAGCAATCACTTGTGGCTTTATCATTGTTTCTAGGTGTTTACTGTTTAATGCTAAATACTATTTACCAAGTCTGCTTTCAGGATGCTGTCACTTGAAGAATTCTGTTTGTTGAGAGGAATAACAACCAATTTATCTCTGTTTTTGACTTTGGCTTTGAAATACCAAGGGGTGATGGAAAGCCAAATATGATGCCAAAAAGCTTTCCTGTTAGAAAACATTTTCTAAGTACTTTGAAAAGTGAATTATGATGTATGACATTGGCATGGGTAAAGGGTATTTATGCTCCCTCTTTTATTAACGTTACTTGATGGAATCATACACAGATACAGATTTATTGCAAGAGAAAGAAGATAAATAGGAGGAGCAAATAACAAGCAATGCCCTTTCAGCATACAATGCCAAGCAAAGCTGATGTGGTGAATGTATATATGTCTTCTACAGACACTTCTGCTCCTATTCTGCCATTGTAGGGATACAATATTAAATACCTTTATTAAAAAAAAGAATAAGCTTGATTCAAAATCTATGGGACATTTCTTCTGAATAAGCATGCATATGATTTAGCTGCTTGGCCAGTGACAATATCATATTTGGTTATCTTTGGTGTACTCCAGCTTCACTCATCTCTTTGGCAACTTCACCACCATCATCTGTGGGAATCTGCCAGTTGCAATGACGGATGTGACTCTTAAATGAATTGGTACCCTCAGGGCACCAAGCCACTTAGGAAACCCTGAGTTCTAACACAACAATGAACAGTTGTATATAAGGCCAAAATTATCTAGAATGTTGATCTTGAAAACCAACATCTTAGTTCTCAATTTTTATTTTTATTTTCCAAATATTTAATAAAAATAGTTTGAGTTGAAAACCTGGAGTTTACTTGGTCTTGCCTACTGCCAACTGCTTTATCCAGGGCCAGCTTTATCCTGAGGCCAAGAAGGCACTGGTCAAGAGCACCAAACTTAGGGGGTATCAATGCCACCCCTCCTTCCAAATCATTCTAAAAATACAATTCTTTGCATCAGCAGGGGGTGGTGCCATCAGTCAATGTGTCCTAGATCAGGGTTCCTCAACCTCAGCCATTTTAAGATGTGTGGACTTCAACTCCCAGAATACTCCAGCCAGCAATGCTGGCTGGAGTATTCTGGGGGTTGAAGTCCACACATCTTAAAATGGCTGAGGTTGAGGAACCCTGTCCTAGATGACATAGGGCTAATTACCAATCAAAGAGAATATCTGTAGCTCAGGGTTGAACTGTGGAGTCCTTGGTGCTCTCTGAGCCTGGTTGGTTTTTTGCAGACGTTTCATTGACCGACTAGGCAAGGATTCCATAGGGCTAATTATTCCCTTTAAGATTTGAATTGTGGAGTCCTTGATGCTCTCTGAGCTTGGTTGTTTCCTTGCACACGTTTCAATATCCAACTAGATAACTTCAGTGCTAGTGAGTGTATGCTACCTACTTGAGTGACTCTAAGTAGCTTAGACTTATATATTAAAAACATCCATATCATCCAAATATTAGTGAGGGAGATACCACTGAGAATGCCATTTTCTGGGTTCTTATCTTTTGGGGGGTGGGTTGTCCATAGCATCCTCTCCCAGTCAGATACTGCTGGCAGATTTTATCTGGAGAAAACGGTCTCAAAGGTAGCCCAAGCCAAACCAGCACCCTGAACTGGGCCCAGAACCTATTGGCAAACAGTAGAATATTGAATATTCACTCCCCTCTGTGAGATGTCCAAGCTTTTTTGTAAGTTCTTTGGCTATGTTGTATGTTGGGATCCCTGCTCTCTTCCATTGGAAGATTTGAATTATTCACATGTTCAGACAATAGTGATAGGGCTATTCATATGTAAACTTCTTAGCTTGTTTTATCAAGAATCAAAGCTAGGTGTATATGCTTGTCCTTTTGATGACTGCTGAGCATGCATGATCTTTGTTTTTGCCATTTTTAAGATTGCTAAACTAAATGGAGAATACCTTCATGAAATCCCAAGTATATTTTCGAAAGTTTTTTGTGCTTCTGCCAACCTTGAGATTTTATAAATGGTGATAGTTTGGCTACCTAAATGCTGAAGCTCAGATAATGGGTTTGCTATTGGATTCAGTCCTTTCTTTCTTCAAGTATCGTCATCACCATCACCATCATCATGCCATTTTTTGCCATACCAACACTTATGGTGGCAGAAAGCCCTAATGGGTGAAACCATGCAGCTCATCAGTTGTTATAATGGCAGCAACAACCCTCCTTTTTGCTCCCCAAATGTGTTGATGTCATGATTAAAAAGCCATGCTGATTAATGGCTTCCCTTAAACCTAGCCATCCCAATGATGCAGGCTTCCAGTAGGCACAGTGTAAACTAGGATGATACATGCCAATCTTAAAATAAACCATAACAACTTTTACATAGTAATAAATACAGAATAAATGTCAAGGTATAAAACAATTTCAAATTTATTAAGCAATTTATTGAACTTTTAAACATTGGATTATTGACTGCAAATTTTTACTTGTATATTCATTAATTATTAAACAATCCAAGGTATCATAGGAAAAAAACTGATTTTAGCATTAACAATCTCTACAAAATACCGTATTTTCCGGCGTATAAGACGACTGGGCGTATAAGACGACCCCCAACTTTTCCATTTAAAATATAGAGTTTGGGATATACGCCGTAAAATACGGTATTCGCCGTTTAAGACCTCTCCTGGCCAAGTGCAGCCGCTCGCCGGAACGCAGGGAAGAGCAGGAGGACGAGCGCGGGAGAAACGCGGGGAGAGGGGAGCGAGCTCCGTTCCCTCGGAGCAGCCTTGGGAAGGGAGGGGGCAAAACGCAGTGGCTCCAGGACGGGCTCCAAAATCGCCCACAACGCTCAACCGGCGCCTCGCCTCGCCTCCCCTTCCCCTCCCAGCCGCGCCCGGCCGCTCCATTTAAAGCGCGGCTGGGAGGGGAAGGGAAGGCGAGGCGAGGCGCCGGTTGAGCGTTGTGGGCGATTTTGGAGCCCATCGTGGACCCACTGCGTTTTGCCCCCTCCCTTCCCAAGGCTGCTCCGAGGGAACGGAGCTCGCTCCCCCCTCCCCGCGTTTCTCCCGCGCTCGTCCTCCTGCTCTTCCCTGGGGGCTGCACTTGGCCAGGAGAAGTCTTATACGGTGAGTACTATTTTCCGGCATATAAGACGACACCCGGCGTATAAGACGACCCCCGACTTTTGAGAAGATTTTCCTGGGTTAAAAAGTCGTCTTATACGCCGGAAAATACGGTACATATTATACACGGCCATTGTCTTATCAGAATACACACTTTTTCAAGGACTAGTTTACTTCTTTTTCCTTCTGTTCTATAAACAAGTGAATTGCACAGTAAGAACTGATGTTTGGCCCATATACAGTATGTAAATTGATCCTAAATCTCAAGATGGTGTACAGTACACGAGGCAACATGATGCTATGGTTAGAGAGCCCTTCCCCAAACTAGAGCCTCCCAGATGCACTGAACTCCAACTCACATCATACCCAGCCAGACCCAAATATGAGTCTCTCATTAGCTGAACTACAGTACCATGGATGCATCATTTCCAACATTTCCAAAGCATTTTCATTTCATTATGGTACAGTAAGGGCTTGATGGAAAAGCCCATATTGTATATTTGTAATCCTCTCATGTCCTAGCACTTCCCCATCATTTTTATTACTTCAGAAGATCCAGGACAAGATATTTTTTTTTGGAGAGGTTCATGATTGAAGTACAGTGGGAGGAATTATCTCTGAGGAAAATGGATGACATTCTCTTATTGCTAACCTCACTATGTTTCTTTTTTAAATGCATTTTTAAAGATGCATGAAATTCTCATTGCACAAAATAGAAGTATTGAAAATGCATTTTTTAAAAATGTGATTTACACTCTGAGTTTGCGCAAGAAGGGTACTAAGACTTTCTTTTAAAGGAAGAGTATGAACCCACAAGTCTCCCCAGCACTTGTGAGCTAAAAGTAAAAATGTCACCAAGGAAAAGTGGCTGGGTTTTTTGCTTGTATTTTACAAAGAGGAGGGAAATTTCTTGATCAAAGTAGCTGGAAGGAGGAAGGCATAGCCCTCCCAGTTCATGCACAGTGGTCCCAGTTCCAATCAGGCCCCTTCACTCTTCCCTGGAAAAATAATATGTTTTAGCATGTCAGATTCTTTCATCTGAAAACACCATGAGATAGAATGATGGTGACTGGCCCAAAGTCACACAATCAGCCTTGTTGAAATTTGCTCTTCATCCTTCGTGGTTCTAGGGTAAACTCATCAACTTCTCAGCAGATTTGTTCAGATTTGACAACATAGCTGTAGCACAGAAGTTGGCAATCTTGTGCTTGTGATCCAGTGACATCCCCTGGAACCTCAAAATAAAGTAATTTAAAAATGCCAAAATCTCACACGATTGTGAATCATGCAAGATTTCATGCAACATTTCACAAAGTCTCAATGACATGCCCATTCTCATAATATTGTGATTTGCTCACAAGAGATTTTTCAGGACCTCACTGAAATCTTGCAAGACTCCAACATATTTATTTATTGCACTAGGAAGGCAGAAAATTACTGACCTTTGATGTAGTAATTGCTTTGAATTATGGCCAATAGTTTGGGCAATGCCCAGTCTGTGATCACATAATCTTGCCTCTTCTGCGCATGGCTACTTTGGAAGCATCAAACACAATTGCTTGACTGGTCTTCCTATATTCTTCGATTGGTCTTCCTATATTTTATTATTTATTTTACAGTTTTTATAGCCCACCCCAAACAGAAAGGTGGATTAGAAATTACTCAAGCTCATATAGAGAAGTTGAAGTATTCTCTGAATGAAATATTCTGTTTGAAGAATAATATTTCTAGCAAAGTGCATTACTAGAGATTTTTCAAACTGAATTAACTGTAAACAGCATTTGAATTTTGACAGCTGATAAATTCAGTGTAGTTATACATGATTTGAAATCATAAATCAAGTTATCAGAAAGCAGTTAAGTTTTCAGCAAAATTCTAGAGGTTTAAGAGCAGAAATGAAATGTTTGGTTTTAAGCTGAGTTTAATTAAATGTGTATCTTGGACTTCAAGAACAACAGATGTTTAATATACTCAATGCTTTCTGGTAGTTGCTTTCCATGCCAGGAAAAGCCATTGGGAAAAAGAGCTCAAGAGGCAAGGGAACTCTAAAAAAGGCAATAGTAAACCACAATTGCAAACCATTCTATAAGGGAAGGAAAATTGAAGAAAGCAGAAGAAGCCAATGCAGCTGCACAAAAAACTCAGTGAAGATCTGGAAATAAAACAAGGATACAAATAAGAGATACAAGTCATCAAGAAACAGTACATGCAGGTGGCCTAGAACCATAGTGATAGTGTCAGGTATGCTAAGGGTGAAAACAAGCTGAGGTTGGTGAAGGAAGTACAGTAAATAACCAAAAAAATAGCTTCTTCAGATATGTTCAAACAAAAAAGAAGAAGAAAACAATCAACATGCCAGATGCTCAATGCAAGGAGCAAAATACTATCAGCATGAAGAGCAGGATAGATGCTTGAGGTTGAGAGAAATGTGATGAGGAAACATCTATTTACTTTGAATTCATTTAAATCTCCAAAATGGATTGTCTCCTAAGGTACAGAATGTTGTATGACTTCCAGAGTCTACTGGAGTTGGGCAGACCTCTAAAATTAATAAATAAGCAAACAAATACTGTAAATAGAAGGATTTTGCTGATGGCGTAGCTGAACCTTTATGTTTCAGAAATACTGATGTCCCTATCTTTAAAAAGGTGAAAAGAGATTCAGAGTATTACAGCTCAGTCAAGGTTAACTGATAACTAGTAAGATTCTAGAGCAGATTCACAAGCACAAAGGAGTGGAGCAGCCATCATGAAGTTTATCTGGACCAAGAGTAGGGACTGCATACAGGCAGCTCCTAAACTCTTCATAGTAAAACTTATGGCTCACATACTTTATGGTGCCCAGCTGGGACTATTTACCCATTATAAATCATTTGAACTATATACTAGTAAAACATCCATCTTGATTAACTTTCCAGTTTATTTCCCCCCCAATCTTTCACTTTCTGATCTCTGCTTATTCCTTTAAAGCCATATCTTAAAGCCACCTTACTTTGTTATTGATGGCACCTGCTGACTTTATTTATTTTTATTTTATTTATTTATCGAATTTATACCCCGCCTATCCCCTCCCTAACGGAGGACTCTAGGCGGCTTGCATACATTCAGTGCAGTGAGTCACATTGGTATGAGCATCTCATTAAAGTCCCTTCCTCTTACAAATGTGTGTTCCCCAATAACACTCACTCTTCAAAGTGAAAACATTGTTATTTTGGGAAATTGTATGAAAATGGAAAACAACATGTCTGTTTTTTATGATAAATTTCCCTCCCTTCCTCCCTGTCTCCCCACCTGCACACAAATAGACACAAATTAGAATATTCATGACCATTATTTTTATCAGAAGGACATGCATGGAATGCATTTACATAACTAATAAACTGAAGGAAATTACAATGTGCTCAGGGGCATGCCACAAGCAGTAAGAGGATTAATTTGTTTAACAAATTGCTGAATTATTTGGTCAGCCTTACTGAACAATAAATTATTCTAATAACACTAATCATGCTTTTTTCTCTTTCCATATATAATTGGGCCAACCAGAATATAAGGTGGTGCCCATTTGAACTGTCCAACATATAATGTAGCAACAATTTTATATATATATATATATATATATATATATATAATATAAAGAAAAGTTAATTTAATCTTGGGATAAAACTAAAAAAGACAAACATCATGCTTATGAGATCTACCTGAGTTCTGGTAACTGAATGGTTTTTATTTATTTTTGCAATTTATATCTTGCCTTTCTGCCCAGAGGACATTCTGATACCAATCTTATATACTTCTTTATATGAAAAGTTGGGATGTGATTTATAATAAACTGATTAATATTAATTGGAAATTGTTGCACTTCAGATTTCAGCTGCTTTCACTGAATCTGTAGAAGATTAATTACCAAATGGCAAGCAGAAGTATACTGTGGTAAATGAACATAATAGTATATGTACATAAATCCTGAACATATGTCTACTTGAGTCTTTCAGTATACTTTCTAGAATGCCACAAACCCACCCTATTCTTTGGAATGATACAGTACAAATATTGTAATTCAGTCATTGCTACACTGAACATCCTCTCCATCTATTGAAGGGCAGAATTAGAATTTAACACTTAAAGACACACAAATAGTCCAGGCCAGTTTCTGACAAGTCTGTCTAGAATCCTAACTTCTCTTGAGCAAATCAATAGGTTAACCATGTCTATTGAAGAAAAGTGGTATCTTCTCATAGACATTCAATAAGTCTTATTGCCTTTAGTAAGTAAATTAGTTTATTTATACAAGTGTGCCTGCTAGATACAAATACTTAGAAATTTATATAATTATAATGTACTTACAGTATGTGGCGCAGAGTGGTAGGCGGCAGTACTGCAGTACTGCAACCGAAACTCTCCCCATGAGTTCGATCCCAGCGGAAGTTGTTTTCTCAGGTAGCCAGCTCAGGTTGACTCAGCCTTCCATCCTTCCGAGGTCGGTAAAATGAGTACCCAGCTTGCTGGGGGAAAGGTAATCATGACTGGGGAAGGGAATGGCAAACCACCCCGCTGTAAGTCTGCCAGGAAAACGTCAGCGAAAGCGGCGTCCCTCCAAAGGGTCAGTAAAGTAATGACTCGGTGCTTGCACAGAGGACCTTTCACTTCACATACTTGGCTATAATAAGTATATTATGACTTTTTTAACTATTCACTATATAGTATCACTTTCACATGGTAGACCAGACCTCCTAATCTACCTGGCTTGGAAAGAAAGAGCTGGAATCCAGAAATCTGGAGGGCATCGCAGTGAGAGTGGCAGCAGAAAGTTAAATCACACCTAGGGCAAAGCTTCATATAAAAGTTCATTTGTTACATTCATGATACCAATACTCAAACTTTTTGATTTAGGATATCAGTCTACATCCAACACTATGTTATGTTAGACTTAAATATGTTCCATTGGACTTAAATATGTTCAAGAACTGAAAAAATATGTGCAAGATTATGCAGTAAGGTCCAGAAATCTGGATTTAACTCAGAGAGAAGTACAAGTGTATTAGCATGCTTGGAAAGAAATACAAATTCAGGTCACCTATATACTGTAATTCTTGAGCCCTTTATTTAAAATAAAATGAATGGTGATGCCATTTATCTTCTTATTCCCTTCAGCAAGCCTGTTATTGGTAATCAGAAAGCCAATGTAGAAGTGCCTACATACACTATTAGCTCCTTAATGCTTTAGGGCACTTTTAAGTGTTATCAAGTTCCTGCATGCAAAATTATTAACACAATTAGCCTGCTGTATTAGCAACCAAGTCTTCCATTCATTACTTCTCAAATTCAATGACCTTGCAGAGGCAATCAATAGCTAAACTGATAAATGGGAAAGCTTTTTACCGATCTATTCCTTGAGTGCTGGGGCTGAATGTTGATTCTTGACAAGTGCAAT
The DNA here is from genome assembly GCA_023362775.1 of Charina bottae. Classification (NCBI taxonomy): domain Eukaryota; kingdom Metazoa; phylum Chordata; class Lepidosauria; order Squamata; family Charinaidae; genus Charina; species Charina bottae. Next base: position 40,002,826 of record JALMGJ010000005.1, on the reverse strand, counting down.
TTATAATTTAGTGACTCAGAATGTTTGTTCCAGCTGTTCAAACTTCCTTTTCAGGACAGTGCACCTATAAAAATTGGAACATTCAAATTTCTGGTTTATTACATGTTACATTAGCTAATTCAAAAAATAACCAAGAAGTACTAGTCTTCTCATTATTCCTAATCATGTGTAATCATGTATTCCTAATGTATTTGTATGTGTCATGTATGTGTAATCATGTATTTGTAATCATGTGCCCATCATGTGTGTATGTATGCATGTATATTATATATACAAACAGTATATATACACACACACAATGTATATGTATATGTATATGTATAGGTATAGGTATAGGTATAGGTATAGGTATAGGTATAGGTATAGGTATAGGTATAGGTATAGGTATAGGTATAGGTATAGGTATAGGTATAGGTATAGGTAAAGGTAAAGGTTCCCCCCGCACATTTGTGCAGTCGTGTCCGACTCTAGGGGCCGGTGCTCATCTCCGTTTGTTAGCCGAAGAGCCAGCGTTGTCCGAAGACGCTTCCACGGTCATATGGCCAGCATGACACGCACGGAACACTGTTACCTTCCCACCGAAGTGGTACCTATTCATCTACATGCATTTGCATGCTTTCGAATTGCTAGGTTGGCAAGAGCTGGGGCGAGTGCGGGAGCTCACTCCGCATGCAGGGCTAGGGATTCGAACCTCCGAACTTGCGATCTTCCGATCAACAAGCCTGGCGTCTTACCCACTGAGCCACCACGCCCCATATGTATATGTATATGTATATGTATATGTATATGTATATGTATATGTATATGTATATGTATATGTATATGTATATGTATATGTATATGTATATGTATATGTATATGTATATGTTGTATATGTTGTATATGTTGTATATGTATATGTATATGTATATGTATATGTATATGTATATGTATATGTATATGTATATGTATGGGTCTAATATCTTTAACTGGATAAGTAATCATTTCCTCTCCTACATTGGATATTTCAAAACATATTCATGATGATTGTGTGATGCTAGGTTTACTAATTAATTCCAATCTCTCTTGATCTAATGAAAATTAATCTATTTTTAAAAATATTTTCTTCAGATTCCATTTATTTGTTTGTTAGTTCCCAGCACTAGTAACAATTACTTAGTAAAGGTAAAGGAATGGAACCGAGTTCAAGAAGCTTAGTTAATAATTTGACATTTGGCAGCCATAATCTACTGCGGACATTGATGAATGGAAAATATTTATTACATTTGATTTGATTTATATTCCACCTTTTATACAGAAGCTCAAGGCAGGATCTCTAGTGCTCCCTCCTCCCAGGCCTGCAACTAGGGTCTGTGTCACCTGGGGCAAATATGGATTCTGCGCCCCCCCATGGATTCCACGCCCCCTGCAGGGTTGAGTCCCCTCCTGCACCCCCAATGCAGACCCCCCTCCATGAAGCAGTGTGGGGCTCCCCCAGGACAAGTGCCCTGCTCCTGGCTGCGATCTCTCATGCAGCCCGGGCCGGGCGGAGTGAGCTGCCCGCCGCCGCGCTCCCAAGTGGGATGGTCCAGAGCAGCACCGGAGGGGGGACAGCCCTGCGGCCACCCCGGAGCCTGCAGCCAGCCCCGGGGAGCAGACGAGCCCAGCCACACAACGCCCTGGTGGGCCTTTTCATGGGCGGCGGCAGCGACAGGAGCACGGGCCTCCCTCAGGGCTGGCCGTCGAAAGAGGCACTTTGGCGCCCCCCCAGTGCAGCACCCAGGCACATGCCCTGCTTGCCCCCCCCCCAGTTGCGGCCCTGCCTCCTCCTATTTTTCCCCCACAAAAACAACTCTATGAGATAGGTTGAGGCTGAGAGGTTGTGTCTGGCGCAAAGTCATCCAGTAGCTTCCATGGATGAAGGTGGACTAGAATCTGCCTCTCCCTATCCTTGTCCAACACCTTAACCCCTACACCACAACTGGCTCTCATATATACTCTCATATATATACCAATAGACAGAATATACTGTCTATCATACAATTTTATACAAAATGTGATATCCAGAATCAAGAATACATTTGAATACAATAACGTACATTAATAAAAAACATAGCATTTGGTAATTTTAATTATTATACTGTATAACAGGGGTGGGCAATGTCAGGCCCGCGGGGCTCCTGCCTGCAAACCCTGCCCCTTCCACGCAATTGGCTCCCGCCCGCAAACCCCACCCCCCAGTGCTTGTGATTGGCTCCTGCCTGCAAACTCCAGCCCCCGGTCCGTGGAAATCCCAGAAACCCCGTCCCCCATCCCCCGGTCCCCGATTATAAATATCCAAATGGCCCTTGGAAGAAAAAAGGTTCCCCACCCCTGCTGTATAATTATATATAGTATAAGTTTAATATAGCAACATATCCCCTAATTATAACTATGATCATCATTTATTTTTACAGCTATTCTGGCATGAGCTTTCAGAACCAAATGATTCCAGCATGCACCTAAATTGTAGTGAAGCCAGCACATGCTTTATATCTGAAAGCACATTCTAAAGAATAGATATCCCAATAGAAAAAAACCCCTCTTCCTGATTGATGTCAAATGAAAGGCTTTTGATGATGATCACAGTAGTCAGGCAGATCTATATGAAAAGAAGACATTCCCCCAGGTTGTTACAGTTTCAGCAAATTAACAGTCATTGAAAATGGACACATCTAAATTTTTCAATAACTTATAAGCACTTTGGGATGAAGCTATTAGTTATTAGCAGCAGCATCTGCTACTTCATAAAAACCTCACATCTCAGTATGTCTATGAAGGTTCTCAGTCATCCAGGTGGAATTGTCTGTAGCTTGAATCATGTCAACTGGATTTCTATTTTCTCAGTGGAAACGTTTCGCTCCTTATCCAAGGAGCTTCTTCAGTCTGAGCAATTTTATTATCCTCCTTTAGATAATAAAAGGACTTAAAATAACATCTCAATATAACCATGACCCCAGGTGTAAGGTCACACAGCTACCTAGAAACATATTTAGGATTCCCTTACCAACTTTGCTCAGACTGAAGAAGCTCCTTGGATAAGGAGCGAAACGTTTCCACTGAGAAAATAGAAATCCAGTTGACATGATTCAAGCTACAGACTCACATCTCAGGTTTAACCAATCTTTACTAATATAAGCAAGAAAGAGGTACAGGCCAATAAAACAATTCCTCTCTCCATATTGCAAGGCTCAGAAATAAGATAATGGAGGACCAGAATAAAGCGGGTCCTTGGTGCTGGGCCTAGGCACTTCATCCTCCCCATCTGGATTTGGCCCTGAACGACTGAAGTGTGCATGCATGAAAAATAAGCACAAATTGTAACATTGCATGTCATCACTGAGTAGAGGCACATCTTTTTAGATGGCACATTTTCCCAGCGTTTTAGAAGTTCATCAACATGAGAGATAGCCTTAATGCTGGTCTTAAACTGGCATTAAAACACACACGGAGAGACAGAGAGAGAACAAGAGGGAGGGAGAGAGAAAATCTTGAATATATAAATTAGGCTTACTGTGAATTTCATTAACAAGATGTTGGGGTTTGTATATACCCAGGAATTTACAGATAGATAAATTATACTGGAGAGGCTTGATATCTAGGTGAGAGGGGAATTATTCTGCAAGTCACCCAATTAGCAGCCATTGTTGTAGGGATGATGTGGCAGCAATGACTCATACTACAGGTGCTATCATTTAGTTGGGTGTGGCAGATGATGAGAGTGACCTATAATGTGATTGGTCAGTTTATGTATATAAGCACAGAAGATCTGGTGGTCTTTCTTCTCGTTGCTGCTAAACTTCTCATCGCTGTATTCCATCGTTGCTGTATCATTTGTTACTGCTGTTGGATGTATTTTGGACTACGTATGTATATAAAGTAAATAGGCTATTTTATCTAAATCTCTGCTTGAGTGTCTATTTACTGCATAGAACGTGGATCACTGGTGTCTTGGAAAAAGGAGCAGGCCGCTCCACGGTGCGCACTCTGACACAAGAGATCAGTTAATCCAAAGTGAATCTGTATCTTGCAACCACATGAAGAGACTGAAAGTACCAGCTTTGGGAATTATACTGTGGTGTTCTATACTTGTCCTAATATCTTCAAGCAGGCCCTGCTAATACCAATCTTCATCTCAACCCCAGTCTATCAGTGAAACAGCCTTAAGTTGTCATTAGGTGTGCAACAGTTTTAAGGTAGTATCTTCCCCCTTAAGATGCCACTATCCCTCCTCAGCTTCAAGGTGTTAAATCTGTAATACTCTGTCACAATTATCTTAAAGATGAGGTCAGCTACCTTGTTGTGCGTGTGATTATTGCATATTTGAAAGTTGCATTATTTGAAAGTTGTGAGATGTGGATCTGATCGGTATTAGCCATTTCTCTCCCAGCATTTAGCCTCTTCTAACACTGTTTTCTGAGTTCATTTCATACCCATCAACCCCACACTTTTAGTTTTTGACTTCAACTTTTCTCCAGTCTTTCAACAAGGTAAAGGAGAGCACAGCTCCACTACTTTATTTAGGAAAAGAGAAAGTTTGTGGACTTGCATGAAGACATTTCTGTCTGGGGAATAGAAACAACAAAGAGTCATATAACTTCTTGCACAGGATCAGATTTATTATGGCATAAGGTTTCATGGGATGAGTGTACATTTTTATCAAATGTAATTGGCTCTGGTTCACAAAAGTTTATGGAACAACATATTTGTCTGAGTTGCTAGAATACTCTATAGATTCTTCAATATAGAATAACTTGGCATGTTAACCCTCACATGTAATCTTGAAAGTACATTACTTCGGCATTTACCAGGCAATACAGATTAAGAGTTGCAGTGTTGGATGTGTCATTTCAGAAAACCTGAAAGCAGCAGATTTCCCATTGTTTCACTTGCTTTGACTTGCTTTGACTTGATAGAAAGACTCCCTTTAAACAGTTAAATTTCTTTGGCACTTCACTGCAGCCAATAACAATTTTGCACTGACTGCTTAGACAATATCTGTCATCTGGCTAATGGTATGAGGGACAAAATTTAGATATTGATCTCTAAGTCAGTTACTAGTTTCAAAGGTCAAATGTTGACTTAGAAAGGCAAGTACTGAAGTCAGCATTCAACTTTCACCAGACACACCAATCCCAGATACTGAAATTTTGCCTCAGCTATTTCCCAATGAAAGGCTAATATTAGCATAATGTCCTGCCACCATAACAAGTGGTCTTTTGCTTATCAGAGTACACCTGGGAGTTTGGCAACCTACAGTCACTCAGCACTAAGAAAACAGTCTACACATGCTTGTCTATATATGCAACTTTCTCTATCTGCATTCTGATTTGTTTTTTTTTGACTTAATTATTGTTATTCTTACATCGCCCCTCCCTCCTACCAATTTTGCAGCATCAGCTTTCATTCTCTTGAAGACTTTCTACATATCCCACTTCTCTTCCTTTCTGCTTCGCTATCCAAGACTCCTGGTTTCTTAATTCATTCCCTCCCACTTTGTTGCAAGCCTAAATTGATTATTATAATTATACTTTCTTAGCATATCTACAAAGAAAGTGCATATGGCAAATAATTATGTTAGATGCATATATATCATTTGACTCTGGAGATGGGATATCTGCATCTTGAATGTAGTAATAATATTTTTCATGCACCTCTAACTAGGCATAGTACAAATGATAAAATGCAACATCAAACATCTGGTACAATAACCCTACATTCCAATTCAAAATCACAAGTTAGTGCCCCAATGACCTAAAAGGCCCATAGCATTTAAAACAATCATTGGAATACATATCTGAATTGCCATAAGAATTCTGCATGAACAGTTGATATTTAAATCAACTTCACAAAGCCCCATAAAAGAGAAATATTTAATGCCTTTTTATATCTTGATAAATCAGATTCCTGGTATAATTCTGGTTGGCTCCCGAGGGCTGGCACTAGATAGGAAAACATTTTCAACCATGATGAGGCTAGTTTTAGTTTTAGTACAAGAAGGTTCAGTCGTCCCTGGCTAGATGAATGGATCATGCATACAGGCACCTGAGCCACAAGTCAAAGTTCCAAATAGCTGGGTTTGCCTGTACACAAAGCCTAAGAAATCAGCACCAGAAACTTTAAATTGTGCCTTTTGGAAACCCAGCCAAGGTAGGGATTGATGAGAGAATGGATAGTTCATGGGAGGTCAACAATGTTCAACGGTAGAGGAAGGTATTGGGTAAGCTGGCCAGTAGATTCTTGCAATAATTCTGAGGTGAGATGATCAGGGCATAAACCAGCTACTTTGCCACCTGAGTAGTGAGAATCTGATGGATCCTACAAATGTTCATGATGAAAATTATAAATTTTGGTGGTTTATCAACAGCTTTAATGAAAAAATCTCATCAATTTGAACTCCTAGATTCCTCAGCACAGAGGATACCATAACTGCAGTCCTGAAAAATAGAAAGTGGTGGGATGGAAAGATTGGGCATGATATGATCAGTATGAACAACAAAAAATTGTCTTGTTCATGTTCAATTTGAGATGATGGGAACCATCCAGTCCAAGACCCTACCAAGGCATTTGGAATTATAGACTATTATTAGGAGTCTAGTGATTTTGTGCAGATGAAGCCAGGCTAGTATGGAAGAGTGCTGAAGTGATTTCTGGATTCAAGGTGGTTCCATTAAGTTGCTGGAAGAGATGGTTGAATCTATTGATACAGAGTGGGGGAGGGGTGCAACATTTTCAAGCAAAGGATAGCATTTGATCTCAAATGTAATGCCAGAGGTCATAATCCAAAAAATGACTGAACTAAGGGGAAAAGTTTGCTGGGCCAGGAGATAACTAAATTTGATTTAGTTTAAATTTAATCAGAATTACAGTTAATTGAATATAGTTAATATGAATACTCCCAATATTTTTATTATATAAGGAATATCTCTTCTATCACATTAATATTACAATTTTAATGGTAACTGTTGAAGTGGTCTAGAAGACTGCTGTCAATTTTTTGAGAGGCCACCATTGTAAATACTCCAGTGTAAAGTGTAGATTTATAAAGTTCAGAAAGAAGATTGTGTTTACAGTTTCATTAGGCCTCTCTAGTATAGTGTAAGCAATTATGCTGATGCTTCTAAAAATGATTCTTTAGCAAGTGAGATGATAAAATTTTACTTGTATCCAGGCTAAGTACCTATACTGTAGAAATGGGTAGTACTAGTATGTAGTACAAGTATGGTCTGTTTTCCTAGAAAATCTTCAAGACCACTGATACACAGTACTAAAGTGAGGTTTAGAAATTTATGGCTTCTGGCTCATACATACTATATAAGAATAATGGAGTAAATCTATGCCTCTTTATTTTAAAATAAAGAATCCAACTGTACAGTGTTCAGTTGGATTCTCAGATGATCAACAGCATTCTTCTCTAAATAACTCCCAGCAAATATTCCCAGTTGAAAGAAGATTAACAATTTCAGTCTATATTGAAAAAGAAAATCAACATTGTGTAGGATTTCTTAAGTCTTCCTTAGCACCAAATGATCAGGTTCTTAATGCTTAGTGCACCAGCATGCTACTGAGTTAATTACAGAGGCAATTATTTCAAGAAAGCTAGAGGAAGAGAAAAAAGTGAAGACCAGAGAAGGATTGCAGGAATGATTCCTTCCAAGGACCGATGGATGGATGGATGGATGGATGGATGGATGGATGGATGGATGGAATATAGAAACTTTTGGTTGGATTCCAAAAGTGGTCAGATGTAACTTACCATGATTTTTTCACTATAGCATGCCTGTGAGAAAAAGAAATGGATAGCAAACATGAATGGCATGTTCACTGAGATTGTGAACATCCTAGTCTTCATGCATGGGATCCATACTTCATGCATGAGATCCATGCTTCTAGGGGGGCAGCAACCAATCTGCTCAGATTGGAGGTGGGGTTGCCTAAATTGAGGTATGGTCTTGGAGGCTGTTGATTAACTACTGGCTGAAGATCCAGTTTTTTTTCCTGACAGGTTTATTGCCTTTAGTTTTTATTGACAATTATTCTTCAAAATAGAAAGGTACAACAGAACAAAACCTAGCATTGTATGGGTTATCAGCAGCATTTTAGATATCATTGGGATATGAACAGACCAAACAAACATTATCTCAAAGATTAAATGATATGGAATATCACACTGAATTCAACAGGTTGTAGTAACTACTCACAGAGTAGTAGAACCTGTACAGGTAGAAATATTTAGACACTTTTAACTTTCCCAGGCTGAAGAAAGTATCTTGCAGGGCCAGGCACAACATCCTTTCTTCTGAGCTTCTGCAGGGGAGGTTTTCTAAAACCCACTAGCTGTACCTCTGGAGAGATAGAAGCAGTTCAACATGGGTTACCATACTGTAACTTCTATAGAGGTATTTGGAATAGTTATATCATTCCCCCGCTACATCACTTCCCAGGAAGAAGATATAATAATTATGTGAACCTCTTTATCTTGGATATAAAGCTACCTATCATCTGTATGGTAACTAAATTTGGTGTTACTGCATTGAAAACAAAACAATAGCTGCTGTGAGTCTGGATACTGTTGTTTTTCCCTTTTAATTATGTTCTTATGTACTGTAACTGATCAAAATAAAATTGATTGATAGTCTTCATATATTTTACGTTAGAAGATGTCACGTTACTCCTTTGATAACTTGGGTTGATGGCCAGTTGTCAGGATAAAGAATCATTTTCCTCCATCTTTCTGAGATTTTTTTCAAGCAGGGTTCCATTTATGACTCCAGGAGAGGGAGACAGTTATCTAAAGCAACTTCTCCTCCTAAATGGAAGAAGACATGAAAGGACTGAGACCAACTGCAAGACAGATGGCTGTTTTCTCAAGCTTTGCCTCTCCAAGTGCTTGTTTGAAGCATATTTTCATTACTCAGAGTGATATAGTATATTTACAGATCACAGAACAGCCAGACTGTCAGGGGAAAAAAACATGGACTGACTTCTTTTCATCAAAATTAATCACAACAGATTCTAAGTCTTTTATAACTTAAGAGGTAAGGTGACCTTGGGGACAAATTGATAAAAACCATTGCACAAAACCCAAGTTCATGGTTTATGGCCAACCAGCTTGATAAAGTGAACAGCTTCAACATATATTGGTGCTGGTGCTGAGTACAAAAGAACTTTTCTTAAGTAATATACTGTATGCTGAACAAATCTTTTAGTGTGATTGGCTTGACCCTTGTTTATATAATCCATACTCAGAAACTGTCATCACTGGGTGTCTTGCCTCAGGATAAGAATGAATGAATTTACATGGATAAGAAATCCCAGAGAGCTCCATCTGAAGATACTTTGCTTACTGTCCTGAGTCACAGTGATTGTTAAATAATAATCCCCATTCTCCCTGTGGTTATTCATAAGATATCTGAACTTTCTGAGTATACCAGAACAATATGACCTTCTCGCCATTCAGATCAACTTCTTCTCTTCTGGGAAGCAGTAAAGTCTCCAGCACAATTGTGCTTTTCTTCTGCAATCCCCAAAGATTTACAGTAGTATTCTGATAATACAAATGCCTTGTGTTCAGGGACGTAGCATTCTGTATGGTGGCAATGCAGAAAGCTGAAGTCAGTTCTCATTAGACCATGGAGATACTTGACACTGGAGGAGTTGATATCGATTCCTGTAAGAACATTGTGGTGAGCATGCTAGGTGTTGGATACAGTAGCATTATAGCATTTTTGCTGTTGCTATATGTTTGAGGGTAATGTTCTCCATGCATGTAAATGTGGGGGTATCATCATAAGTAATACTGTAAGTATTAAATGGCAGGAGAGTTGCCAGCATTGCCATGTTGAGAAATTCCAGTCATTGCAATATTGCAACATTGCAATATCGCTGCTGTCTTCTACTGCTATTCCTGCATTTTCACTTTGCTGCAGCCAGATTATAGCTGTTCAGAGTATGATGCAATGCAGAAAGATTTGTCCAGTGAATAAGGCTAAGTGTAGTATCAGGTTTCCCCCATTCACATGGATAATGTACAGCTATACTCTCCATTCACATGGTCAATGGCAATGCGATCTGACGGTTGTACAGAATTTATGTTACAGTATTACACAGAAACTTCTGAGGTAGCAGAACCACAGCAAAAATCCCTGTTAAAAACATCAGCTATAGCTAACGTAAATATTTTTGTTTATTTGTTCAGTTGCTTCTGACTCTTCATGACTTCATGGACCAGCCCACGCCAGAGCTTCCTGTTGGCCATCGCCACCCCCAGCTCCCCCAAGGTCGAGTCCGTCACCTCCAGAATATCATCCGTCCATCTTGTCCTTGGTCGGCCCCTCTTACTTTTGCCTTCCACCTTCCCTAGCATCAGCATCTTCTCCAGGGTATCCTGTCTTCTCATTATGTGGCCAAAGTACTTCAGTTTTGCTTTTAATATCATTCCCTCAAGTGAGCAGTCTGGCTTTACATTTAGGCTTTTTCGAATAAGAATATATACAGTATTAGTAATTTCTAGACTTAATTTCAATTTTTGTAAAGATCTAAAAGGCAAGTAACATGGAGATTTTATCAGTTTCCAGATACTTTATTTGGGGTTCAACAGTGAGACAAATGTGTCTTTATCATGTTTGACTGGAGTTCAATAATATTGTATTGATACAGCCATCAAAAGGAAGGATGTTTTTAACATTTCATGATGCCAGGCACTCACAGAGATGAAAGACAGCTGCCAGCCTGAAGCCCAGGGAGTATTCCATTTCAAACAATAGATGGAGACCTAAATGCATTGATCAATGCTGGTCTTTTCACTAGTTTGTCAGAAACCTATCCGCTTTTCAGAATAACACTTTAAGAGATGGAGAGGGGGAAACTGCCTCCCTTCCTCTCATGATGATAATAATAATAAGAAGGAAAAAAAAGAATTCTTAGAGACATATAACATTTGCCTTCCAGCAGAAAACCATTTAAAAACACATGTTGTAGAGAAGGGAGGTAGATCAACCTACACCTGTAGATAACTGGGTGATTTGCAATAGACTGTCAAATGGTTTGGACAAGCATCATCTTAATATAAATAAAATATTTCCTGCCTTCTAAATTAGACTATGGAGATGTAGAGGTACTGTGGTAGCCTGAGAGTGGCTTTGAGTGAAAGGTTGGTGAGCTGAATTCAGTTTCAGTTCTGATACTGGAAACAGTAGGCTTAGAAGCAGTCTGTCCTTAAGGACACTCACTTAAATGGGTGACTTTAAAAAAGTAGATTTTTAAAATATTAGAGCAAACAAAAACAAAGTGAAATCAACAAGCCTAAATTCTGTCTCTTATTTTAAGTAACAAGAACTAGTATTTATGTCTCTTCCCTTCCTGTGGTTCGCTGTAGGCTGCACGGTGCAACAGGATAGCAGAGGAAGAGTCAACCAATTGTTTAACCTGAGTATAGCCAGGGACAGGCCTCTGTTTCTTCACTGGGCTGGGCTTCTTTTGTGGCTATAAAGTTTACAAACCACGTCTTCCTGGATATTTGTACAGCTCCCACCCAGGTGATGTTCAGAAAGTGATTGAAAACTAGGCTATTTTCCCAGGCTTTGGGACAGAGTGGTGGGTGAACCCCTGCAGACTGTTTTATTGTAATTCAGAGTCTGTTTTCTGGGTCCTTATGATCTGTCTCTTCTTTTAATTGTTCTTTTTTTTTATTTAAAGCATCCAGACTCATCTGGAATCAAGTGGCCTCTAAATTGAACGAATGAATAAAATAACGAGAATTAAAGTCACAATTATCTTTTTTTTCTGGAGAGGTGCATTGCACAGCACCGCAAGCAGCCCATTTTGCATGGAATAGCAAATTCTATTTTGCTCAGCGCTAGAAGAAATGCCAGTGTCTAGCACCCTTGACCTCTGCATTTTATAGCATGTGAGAGCATTGCAGTTTCCATTTGAAAAGAAGGCAGTGAGTGATCACTGAATGTTCATGATTCCTAGGTAATAACAAACCTAGAGCCAATCAGAACTTACTTCAGGCTGAAAAAGCAACAAACATAAATGAGTGGTGGTCCTGTGGCCTCCAACAAAAAGCAGTGACCCTGAACTTGCTAAAGGGCTGTGATATACGAGGGGGCCATGTCAGACCTGTTTAATATTTCCGCTTTCTTAGCTTCTAGCTCTGCTATGTAAAAATCGCATTGCCATTTCTGTGTAATCTCATGCACCAGTAAGGGTTTTGTGTTGTCACCTCCAGGGTACAGAGTGTAATCAGCTCGGGATTTACTGAAGCAGAGAGGTGAGCGATCATATCATGGAGAATTTGCTATGCAGCTCTCCAGCATGTAGAATTTAGGTACCAGTGGCAAAGCTGACTAAATATATTACCCAGACTCAGAGAAATACACAATGCTGAATGAATAGGCAAAACCAGAGATATTATCACAGTCTGAGAAGGAGGGACGGCGGGAGGGTGGAGGATCTAGACATTCTTTTCACTTCCATGTCCATGAGCAAACATCAAAAATGTTCCAAGGTCATTCAAAAGTTTATGAAAAACAAATGTAACAGAAGTGGGGAGAGGTCCCAGCCTTCCAGTCAATTTTAAAGTATTTTCAGGGTTGTGAATGGATCACAGAACCAAGCAGGAAGAATTTTGCTATCCTCTTTCCCGTATACCTTTGGTTAATTTCTGTAGAATATTAAAAAAAAAAAAAGCAAAATTGTAATTATCAGCCACTCCAATCCCTAAAATGAGCCTTAATTAATGCATTTGTTAATGTATTTTCCCTACTTAAGGAAAGAAGACGACAAAAGGATTAGAATGAGCATCTGTTTTGCTGTCTCTATGCCGAATCTTATTTTAGCAAAGTAAGGACGGCAAGTATAGAAAACCTACCATATATAAGAAGGCGCACATGATACTTGAAAAGAATGGAGAGATTATAGGTAGCTCCACCCTCAACTTCCTCAGATGCCTTATGAAGCACTATGACTTTTATTAAAGGGACCTCTCCACAGACCTTCATGCTCAATGTTTGAAGATCTATGGGACAGCCAGCTATGCAGGGGTCTAGTCCAGGGGTCGGCAAACTTTTTTATGCCAGGAGCCATTTTGACATGCTCGAGGACATTTTGACATGCTCGAGGGCCAGGGGGCGGGGTTTGCGGGCGGGGGCCAATCGCGTGGAAGGGGGCAGGGTTTGCGGGCAGGGGCCAATCGTGTGGAAGGGGGCGGGGTTTGTGGGCGGGAGCCAATCGCGCGGAAGGGGGCGGGGTTTGGGGGCAGGATCCAATCGCGTGGAAGGGTGAGATACAGGGCTGTGCTGCGCTGCCGCTTGGCCGGCCGCCCCAGCCCTCGCTCACCTTCC